>OV884021.1:0-1248500 GCA_930367235.1 Sarcophaga rosellei
TCCATGCGCCCCTTGCCACCCTCCAGCTTCCTCCACTGTGCTCCCCGCCGCCGCCCCTCTTTGTCCCGTCCGCTGTACGTTGAACCTGCTGTGCACCCGCGTCCCCTTCGTGCCGTTCCTTCCGCTCAAATGCCTCGTTTTTTCGCATCCAGTGTTGGTCCACCTCTTCTTTATTTCCCAAGCAGCTCCCCCTCTCCACCCCAGCCGCCCTCTCCACTCCTCTCACACACCCAGCTCCACCGCCCCTTGTCCTTTGCCTTCGCCTTTATTCCCCCGCTGTTCTGTTCTGTTCTGTCCCAAGCTGCGCCTTTCCCCGCTTCCGCCTTTTCATCCACACACACTGACACACGTCGCCTATGCCTCTTTCTTTGCCCAAGCTGCGCCTCCCGCCTTCTTTTCCTTTCCATGCGCCCCTTGCCACCCTCCAGCTTCCTCCACTGTGCTCCCCGCCGCCGCCCCTCTTTGTCCCGTCCGCTGTACGTTGAACCTGCTGTGCACCCGCGTCCCCTTCGTGCCGTTCCTTCCGCTCAAATGCCTCGTTTTTTCGCATCCAGTGTTGGTCCACCTCTTCTTTATTTCCCAAGCAGCTCCCCCTCTCCACCCCAGCCGCCCTCTCCACTCCTCTCACACACCCAGCTCCACCGCCCCTTGTCCTTTGCCTTCGCCTTTATTCCCCCGCTGTTCTGTTCTGTTCTGTCCCAAGCTGCGCCTTTCCCCGCTTCCGCCTTTTCATCCACACACACTGACACACGTCGCCTATGCCTCTTTCTTTGCCCAAGCTGCGCCTCCCGCCTTCTTTTCCTTTCCATGCGCCCCTTGCCACCCTCCAGCTTCCTCCACTGTGCTCCCCGCCGCCGCCCCTCTTTGTCCCGTCCGCTGTACGTTGAACCTGCTGTGCACCCGCGTCCCCTTCGTGCCGTTCCTTCCGCTCAAATGCCTCGTTTTTTCGCATCCAGTGTTGGTCCACCTCTTCTTTATTTCCCAAGCAGCTCCCCCTCTCCACCCCAGCCGCCCTCTCCACTCCTCTCACACACCCAGCTCCACCGCCCCTTGTCCTTTGCCTTCGCCTTTATTCCCCCGCTGTTCTGTTCTGTTCTGTCCCAAGCTGCGCCTTTCCCCGCTTCCGCCTTTTCATCCACACACACTGACACACGTCGCCTATGCCTCTTTCTTTGCCCAAGCTGCGCCTCCCGCCTTCTTTTCCTTTCCATGCGCCCCTTGCCACCCTCCAGCTTCCTCCACTGTGCTCCCCGCCGCCGCCGCCCTCTTTGTCCCGTCCGCTGTACGTTGAACCTGCTGTGCACCCGCGTCCCCTTCGTGCCGTTCCTTCCGCTCAAATGCCTCGTTTTTTCGCATCCAGTGTTGGTCCACCTCTTCTTTATTTCCCAAGCAGCTCCCCCTCTCCACCCCAGCCGCCCTCTCCACTCCTCTCACACACCCAGCTCCACCGCCCCTTGTCCTTTGCCTTCGCCTTTATTCCCCCGCTGTTCTGTTCTGTTCTGTCCCAAGCTGCGCCTTTCCCCGCTTCCGCCTTTTCATCCACACACACTGACACACGTCGCCTATGCCTCTTTCTTTGCCCAAGCTGCGCCTCCCGCCTTCTTTTCCTTTCCATGCGCCCCTTGCCACCCTCCAGCTTCCTCCACTGTGCTCCCCGCCGCCGCCCCTCTTTGTCCCGTCCGCTGTACGTTGAACCTGCTGTGCACCCGCGTCCCCTTCGTGCCGTTCCTTCCGCTCAAATGCCTCGTTTTTTCGCATCCAGTGTTGGTCCACCTCTTCTTTATTTCCCAAGCAGCTCCCCCTCTCCACCCCAGCCGCCCTCTCCACTCCTCTCACACACCCAGCTCCACCGCCCCTTGTCCTTTGCCTTCGCCTTTATTCCCCCGCTGTTCTGTTCTGTTCTGTCCCAAGCTGCGCCTTTCCCCGCTTCCGCCTTTTCATCCACACACACTGACACACGTCGCCTATGCCTCTTTCTTTGCCCAAGCTGCGCCTCCCGCCTTCTTTTCCTTTCCATGCGCCCCTTGCCACCCTCCAGCTTCCTCCACTGTGCTCCCCGCCGCCGCCCCTCTTTGTCCCGTCCGCTGTACGTTGAACCTGCTGTGCACCCGCGTCCCCTTCGTGCCGTTCCTTCCGCTCAAATGCCTCGTTTTTTCGCATCCAGTGTTGGTCCACCTCTTCTTTATTTCCCAAGCAGCTCCCCCTCTCCACCCCAGCCGCCCTCTCCACTCCTCTCACACACCCAGCTCCACCGCCCCTTGTCCTTTGCCTTCGCCTTTATTCCCCCGCTGTTCTGTTCTGTTCTGTCCCAAGCTGCGCCTTTCCCCGCTTCCGCCTTTTCATCCACACACACTGACACACGTCGCCTATGCCTCTTTCTTTGCCCAAGCTGCGCCTCCCGCCTTCTTTTCCTTTCCATGCGCCCCTTGCCACCCTCCAGCTTCCTCCACTGTGCTCCCCCGCCGCCGCCCCTCTTTGTCCCGTCCGCTGTACGTTGAACCTGCTGTGCACCCGCGTCCCCTTCGTGCCGTTCCTTCCGCTCAAATGCCTCGTTTTTTCGCATCCAGTGTTGGTCCACCTCTTCTTTATTTCCCAAGCAGCTCCCCCTCTCCACCCCAGCCGCCCTCTCCACTCCTCTCACACACCCAGCTCCACCGCCCCTTGTCCTTTGCCTTCGCCTTTATTCCCCCGCTGTTCTGTTCTGTTCTGTCCCAAGCTGCGCCTTTCCCCGCTTCCGCCTTTTCATCCACACACACTGACACACGTCGCCTATGCCTCTTTCTTTGCCCAAGCTGCGCCTCCCGCCTTCTTTTCCTTTCCATGCGCCCCTTGCCACCCTCCAGCTTCCTCCACTGTGCTCCCCGCCGCCGCCCCTCTTTGTCCCGTCCGCTGTACGTTGAACCTGCTGTGCACCCGCGTCCCCTTCGTGCCGTTCCTTCCGCTCAAATGCCTCGTTTTTTCGCATCCAGTGTTGGTCCACCTCTTCTTTATTTCCCAAGCAGCTCCCCCTCTCCACCCCAGCCGCCCTCTCCACTCCTCTCACACACCCAGCTCCACCGCCCCTTGTCCTTTGCCTTCGCCTTTATTCCCCCGCTGTTCTGTTCTGTTCTGTCCCAAGCTGCGCCTTTCCCCGCTTCCGCCTTTTCATCCACACACACTGACACACGTCGCCTATGCCTCTTTCTTTGCCCAAGCTGCGCCTCCCGCCTTCTTTTCCTTTCCATGCGCCCCTTGCCACCCTCCAGCTTCCTCCACTGTGCTCCCCGCCGCCGCCCCTCTTTGTCCCGTCCGCTGTACGTTGAACCTGCTGTGCACCCGCGTCCCCTTCGTGCCGTTCCTTCCGCTCAAATGCCTCGTTTTTTCGCATCCAGTGTTGGTCCACCTCTTCTTTATTTCCCAAGCAGCTCCCCCTCTCCACCCCAGCCGCCCTCTCCACTCCTCTCACACACCCAGCTCCACCGCCCCTTGTCCTTTGCCTTCGCCTTTATTCCCCCGCTGTTCTGTTCTGTTCTGTCCCAAGCTGCGCCTTTCCCCGCTTCCGCCTTTTCATCCACACACACTGACACACGTCGCCTATGCCTCTTTCTTTGCCCAAGCTGCGCCTCCCGCCTTCTTTTCCTTTCCATGCGCCCCTTGCCACCCTCCAGCTTCCTCCACTGTGCTCCCCGCCGCCGCCCCTCTTTGTCCCGTCCGCTGTACGTTGAACCTGCTGTGCACCCGCGTCCCCTTCGTGCCGTTCCTTCCGCTCAAATGCCTCGTTTTTTCGCATCCAGTGTTGGTCCACCTCTTCTTTATTTCCCAAGCAGCTCCCCCTCTCCACCCCAGCCGCCCTCTCCACTCCTCTCACACACCCAGCTCCACCGCCCCTTGTCCTTTGCCTTCGCCTTTATTCCCCCGCTGTTCTGTTCTGTTCTGTCCCAAGCTGCGCCTTTCCCCGCTTCCGCCTTTTCATCCACACACACTGACACACGTCGCCTATGCCTCTTTCTTTGCCCAAGCTGCGCCTCCCGCCTTCTTTTCCTTTCCATGCGCCCCTTGCCACCCTCCAGCTTCCTCCACTGTGCTCCCCGCCGCCGCCCCTCTTTGTCCCGTCCGCTGTACGTTGAACCTGCTGTGCACCCGCGTCCCCTTCGTGCCGTTCCTTCCGCTCAAATGCCTCGTTTTTTCGCATCCAGTGTTGGTCCACCTCTTCTTTATTTCCCAAGCAGCTCCCCCTCTCCACCCCAGCCGCCCTCTCCACTCCTCTCACACACCCAGCTCCACCGCCCCTTGTCCTTTGCCTTCGCCTTTATTCCCCCGCTGTTCTGTTCTGTTCTGTCCCAAGCTGCGCCTTTCCCCGCTTCCGCCTTTTCATCCACACACACTGACACACGTCGCCTATGCCTCTTTCTTTGCCCAAGCTGCGCCTCCCGCCTTCTTTTCCTTTCCATGCGCCCCTTGCCACCCTCCAGCTTCCTCCACTGTGCTCCCCGCCGCCGCCCCTCTTTGTCCCGTCCGCTGTACGTTGAACCTGCTGTGCACCCGCGTCCCCTTCGTGCCGTTCCTTCCGCTCAAATGCCTCGTTTTTTCGCATCCAGTGTTGGTCCACCTCTTCTTTATTTCCCAAGCAGCTCCCCCTCTCCACCCCAGCCGCCCTCTCCACTCCTCTCACACACCCAGCTCCACCGCCCCTTGTCCTTTGCCTTCGCCTTTATTCCCCCGCTGTTCTGTTCTGTTCTGTCCCAAGCTGCGCCTTTCCCCGCTTCCGCCTTTTCATCCACACACACTGACACACGTCGCCTATGCCTCTTTCTTTGCCCAAGCTGCGCCTCCCGCCTTCTTTTCCTTTCCATGCGCCCCTTGCCACCCTCCAGCTTCCTCCACTGTGCTCCCCGCCGCCGCCCCTCTTTGTCCCGTCCGCTGTACGTTGAACCTGCTGTGCACCCGCGTCCCCTTCGTGCCGTTCCTTCCGCTCAAATGCCTCGTTTTTTCGCATCCAGTGTTGGTCCACCTCTTCTTTATTTCCCAAGCAGCTCCCCCTCTCCACCCCAGCCGCCCTCTCCACTCCTCTCACACACCCAGCTCCACCGCCCCTTGTCCTTTGCCTTCGCCTTTATTCCCCCGCTGTTCTGTTCTGTTCTGTCCCAAGCTGCGCCTTTCCCCGCTTCCGCCTTTTCATCCACACACACTGACACACGTCGCCTATGCCTCTTTCTTTGCCCAAGCTGCGCCTCCCGCCTTCTTTTCCTTTCCATGCGCCCCTTGCCACCCTCCAGCTTCCTCCACTGTGCTCCCCGCCGCCGCCCCTCTTTGTCCCGTCCGCTGTACGTTGAACCTGCTGTGCACCCGCGTCCCCTTCGTGCCGTTCCTTCCGCTCAAATGCCTCGTTTTTTCGCATCCAGTGTTGGTCCACCTCTTCTTTATTTCCCAAGCAGCTCCCCCTCTCCACCCCAGCCGCCCTCTCCACTCCTCTCACACACCCAGCTCCACCGCCCCTTGTCCTTTGCCTTCGCCTTTATTCCCCCGCTGTTCTGTTCTGTTCTGTCCCAAGCTGCGCCTTTCCCCGCTTCCGCCTTTTCATCCACACACACTGACACACGTCGCCTATGCCTCTTTCTTTCCCCAAGCTGCGCCTCCCGCCTTCTTTTCCTTTCCATGCGCCCCTTGCCACCCTCCAGCTTCCTCCACTGTGGTCAGAAGGCATCTGTTTGTCACGTGTATGTGTTTCTGCTTATATGGTAATGTGGTATGGCGCCATTTTGAAAAAAATGCAAAATGTTGGTAATGCGGTTGTTTTTCACAGGGTGACACGTATGCGTTTTGCCGCCATTTTGAAAAAATGCAAAATGTTGGTAATGCGGTTGTGTTTGCACAGGATGGCAATAATGTGTTTTGCCGCCATTTTGAAAAAATTATAAATGTTGGCAATGCGGTGGTTCTTGCACAGGGTGGCAATAATGTGTTTTCCGCCATTTTGAAAAAATGTTAGGTGTTGGCAATGCTGTAATTTTTGCACAGGGTGGCAATAATGTGTAATGTTGCCATTTTGAACAAATTATAAATGTTGGCAATGCTGTAATTTTGCAATGGATGGCAATAATGTGCAATGTTGCCATATTGAAAAAATTATAAATGTTGGCAATGCTGTAATTTTTGCAATGGATGGCAATAATGTGCAATGTTGCCATATTGAAAAAATTATAAATGTTGGCAATGCTGTAATTTTGGCAATGGATGGCAATAATGTGAAATGTTGCCATATTGAAAAAAATTGTAAATGTTGGCAATGCTGTAATTTTTGCAATGGATGGCAATAATGTGTAATGTTGCCATATTGAAAAAATTATAAATGTTGGCAATGCTGTAATTTTCACAGGGTTGCATATAAGTGTAATGCCGCCATTTTGAAAAATGTTAATTATTGGCAATGCTGTAATTTTCACAGGGTGGCAAGTTATTGTAATGGCGCCATTTTGCAAATGTTAAATGTTGGTAATACTGTAGTTGTTGCTAAAGTGACATGTATGTGTTTATGCTTATATAGAAAAATGTTATGCCGCCATTTAAAAAAAATGTAAAATGTGGGTAATGCTGTAGTTTTTGCACAGTGTGACATGTGTGTGCTATAATGAGAAATGGAATTGAATTTATTGAAAAATGGGGTAAAAAAATTTTTTTTTGGTGAAAGTTGATTTGGAATGGGTAGGGCCTGGAGACATAGTGATGTCAATTTGGCGGGCCTAGGTTGAGGGGAAAGTGTTTTTCCTCCTTGCAGGCTCGGCGGGTCAATATCGGGCAGGAAGTTGTTCCATGAATTTTAGGCGTGGTACAGACCTATCGATCATCGTTTACCCGAGGTCAATTGGTCTCGGCGTTACAGAGTTATGGCAGTTTAAGTATTTTATAATGGGTAGAATAAGGCCACTGGTGCTGACTGTTGATTGTTTTGCTTTTATAGCTTTTGGTTGTGAAGGCTTCTGTTTGTGATATGTGTGTGTGTTGATGTTGATTGTTTTTGCTTAGATGGTTTTGTGATGCGCTTGAATATGAATGTTGAAGATGACTGTTGTTAGATGACGCTAGGAAAAATGGGGTGAAAAATGGAAATTGTGATAAGGACGGTTATGGATAGGGTACGGGGTGGAGACATAGTGATGTCAATTTAGCGGGTCTAGATTAAGGGGAAATGGTTTTTCCCCCTTGGAGTGTCGGCGAGTCACTTCTTTGGATGAGGTTGTTCCATGAATTGTAGTCCTACGAAAGCCCTTTCAGTAGCCGTTTGCCGCATTCAAATCGGATAATCCAGTCAGGAGATGTGGCATTTTTTGCGTTTTATATTTCCCATTTATTGTTACTGAAGTACAAGTGGAGATTGACTTGGAAGCCAAAATCTGAAATAGGTCTCTTGCGATGGAAATGCTTTTCCGCAAGTTGAAGGTCCCGTTGGAATGTACTTGTAGCTGATTACCGCTTCCAAATAGATGAATGCGTTCAGATATTATGCGTATGAATGTAGTTTGTTTACTGATATATTGGCCCTTTGTTAGTAGTGAAATGCATATGGAAACGTCAAAGGGTTGGAAATATTATCGGCGGGACACTTGTAAGGCAAAGATTGTACTTTAGAAATATTGTATTTATGGGTACGACGAAGGTGAATATGAAAACCATTTTTATTAATTGTAAAAATGTTAAAGTTAGGATATTGAAAGACTAGAATCGACAGAATTTTTTGATATAAAATGGTCAGAAAGTAGGTTTTCTTGTATACAAAGTGCACTATTTAAATTCAATGGGTGCTGCAGTAGGTACTAGAGGTGTATGTTTAAAGTCAAATTGTTTTTGATACAATTGAATAATACTTACATGTTTTAAAATCTTAATATAAAGTTAAGATAATGAAAGACTAGAATCAATAAAAATTTTTAATATAAAGTGGTAATAAGTAGTTTTTTTGTAATACAAAGTGCACAATTTATATAGTTTATTTTGAATACCAGAGTTTTTAATGAATTAATATAAATGGCAGCATATTTTTGCAAGAAAAGAATTAATTTGTTAATGATATATAGCCCTTGGTTGCGTTGTTGTTGGCAGTTGCTCACAAGAGAGGCTGTAAGGACAATAAAATGTTAATGAATTGTTGGTAATAGTTAAAGAAAGGGACTTACCTGTGGCATAATTATGATGAAGTGTGGAAAAATATAGTCTGCCAGCGTAAAAGTGCTTAGTTAGCATAGATTTGTTGGAGGTTGATCATCACCTAAAAGGATATTGATGTTTAAAAGTTGTAGCTAATTGCTAATAGGACACGACTTACCAATGGTGACAGGAATAGTAACCAATCATAGGCGAACTAGTTATCACAAACTGAACAAATCCAAACTCGGTTACCAGCAGCATCCTTCATTAATGAAGGAATTAAATCGAAAAATTTCTTTTACAAAGTGATGAATGCCGATTTGTTTCCGCTATTAGCGTTTAAGGACATTATATATATCTGTCTGGGGTCTTATTGGACACAACCACCTATATCCAATGAAGTAGGATTTGCAGCAGCTGAAGTGAAAGCCACTACACCATGTTTATGTTTCTTCTGTTTTTCTATTCGAATTTTTTCCTTCCAACTGTACTCGTTCGTATTTCATCTAAAATGTGCTGCCAAATTTTATATCGCTACAAACACAATATATTGCCAACAGAGAATACATTTAGACAAAAGAATAGAATAGAGAATTACATTTAACGTTTATTTCATTTGGGAAAGAAACACTTTATTTAATACGTATTGCTAAATTTGAGATTGTGTGCCGATATATTGCCAACCACAAACACAATGTGTTGCCAACAAAGAATAAATTTGGAGAGAAAAGTCAAATGAAGAATTACATTTAATATTTACTTCATTCGGGAACAGTGCTGCCCAAGCCGAATTCATTATGAATTCATTATGAATTCGCCTTGGGGCTGCCAGTATTTTTTAACTTTTTATTTCAGGAAAAAAACCTTGTTTGCACAAAAAATATGCTTTGTATGAAAGTACTAAAATTTTAAAAGAAAATACTTCCTCTGGTGGTGTTTCTTTGTTAACTTGCCTGGTAGTAAATATTTCATGTTATAATAATAGAATTTATAGAAAAAATTTTAATTTCTTGAAAAAACTTTTGTTAGGAAACAAATTTAATAGAAACTGTCTGAAAAAACTTGGAAAAGAAGGAAAAAATTGGCAAATGACAATGCTGTACGGGAAAGAAACATTTTATTTAAAAGGTGCTACCAAGTTTGACATTGTTGTACTAAACATACCGATCTATTGGTAATCAAGGACAATATGATAAAAAATTCAGTTTATATGTGCATAATTGTTTTTATACTGAATAAGTTCCAATCTTTGGTTACCATATGAATGAATAACAATGATGTTACTTTGTGCTGTAGGGTAAAAATACTGGTAAAATAATTTGTGACATTAAATACATATGTATATTTATTTACATATTATGAGGAATGATGATGTTGTTGGGACCTACCGCTGGCCGTTTGCCGAGTGTAGATTTCTGCTGCCTTTCCAAAGATATTGTAGTAGTTGTTATATACGGCACACAGGCACAGTTATTGACTGCTGATTATTGGGTTAAATAGAGTGCTTATATAGGTTTTTGTTAGGTAACTGTTGGCGCCACTGGTGCTGACTGTTGACTGTTTTGCTTTTATAGCTTTTGGTTGTGAAGGCTTCTGTTAGTGATATGTGTGTGTGTTGATGTTGATTGTTTTTGTTAAGATGGTTTTGTGATGCGTTTGAATATGAATGTGGATGATGACTGTTGTTAGATGACGCTAGAAGTGAATAATATTGGAAAAATGGGGTGAACAATGGAAATTGTGATAAGGACGGATATCGATAGGGTACGGGGTGGAGACATAGTGATGTCAATTTAGCGGGTCTAGATTAAGGGGAAATGGTTTTTCCCCCTTGGAGTGTGTGGATAGTGTGTATGCTATAATGAGAAATGGAATTGAATTTATTGAAAAATAGGGTAAAAAAATTTTTTTTTGGTAAAAGTTGATTTGGAATGGGTAGGGCCTGGAGACATAGTGATGTCAATTTGGCGGGCCTAGGTTGATGGGAAAGGGTTTTTCCCCCTTGCAGGTTCGGCAGGTCAATATCGGGCAGGAAGTTGTTCCATGATTTTTAGGCGTCGTAGAGACCTATCGATCACCGTTTACCCGAGGTCAATTGGTCTCGGCGTTACAGAGTTATGGCAGTTTAAGTATTTTATAAAGGGTAGAATAAGGCCACTGGTGCTGACTGTTGATTGTTTTGCTTTTATAGCTTTTGGTTGTGAAGGCTTCTGTTTGTGATATGTGTGTGTGTTGATGTTGATTGTTTTTGCTTAGATGGTTTTGTGATGCGTTTGAATATGAATGTTGATGATGACTGTTGTTAGATGACGCTAGAAGTGAATAATATTGGAAAAATGGGGTGAAAAATGGAAATTGTGATAAGGACGGTTATGGATTGGGTATGGGGTGGAGACATAGTGATGTCGATTTAGCGGGTCTAGATTAAGGGGAAATGGTTTTCCCCCTTGGAGTGTCGGCGAGTCACTTCTTTGGATGAGGTTGTTCCATGAATTGTAGTCCTACGAAAGCCCTTTCAGTAGCCGTTTGCCGCATTCAAATCGGATAATCCAGTCAGGAGATGTGGCATTTTTTGCGTTTTATATTTCCCATTTATTGTTACTGAAGTACAAGTGGAGATTGACTTGGAAGCCAAAATCTGAAATAGGTCTCTTGCGATGGAAATGCTTTTCCGCAAGTTGAAGGTCCCGTTGGAATGTACTTGTAGCTGATTACCGCTTCCAAATAGATGAATGCGTTCAGATATTATGCGTATGAATGTAGTTTGTTTACTGATATATTGGCCCTTTGTTAGTAGTGAAATGCATATGGAAACGTCAAAGGGTTGGAAATATTATCGGCGGGACACTTGTAAGGCAAAGAATGTACTTTAGAAATATTGTATTTATGGGTACGACGAAGGTGAATATGAAAACCATTTTAATAATTGTAAAAATGTTAAAGTTAAGATAATGAAAGACTAGAATCGACAGAATTTTTTGATATAAAATGGTCAGAAAGTAGGTTTTCTTGTATACAAAGTGCACTATTTAAATTCAATGGGTGCTGCAGTAGGTACTAGAGGTGTATGTTTAAAGTCAAATTGTTTTTGATACAATTGAATAATACTTACATGTTTTAAAGTCTTAATATAAAGTTAGGATAATGAAAGACTAGAATCAATAAAATTTTTTAATATAAAATGGTAATAAAGTAGTTTTTTGGTAATACAAAGTGCACAATTTATATAGTTTACTTTGAATACCAGAGTTTTTAATGAATTAATATAAATGGCAGCATATTTTTGCAAGAAAAGAATTAATTTGTTAATGATATATAGCCCTTGGTTGCGTTGTTGTTGGCAGTTGCTCACAAGAGAGGCTGTAAGGACAATAAAATGTTAATGAATTGTTGGTAATAGTTAAAGAAAGGGACTTACCTGTGGCATAATTATGATGAAGTGTGGAAAAATATAGTCTGCCAGCGTAAAAGTGCTTAGTTAGCATAGATTTGTTGGAGGTTGATCATCACCTAAAAGGATATTGATGTTTAAAAGTTGTAGCTAATTGCTAATAGGATACGACTTACCAATGGTGACAGGAATAGTAACCAATCATAGGCGAACTAGTTATCACAAACTGAACAAATCCAAACTCGGTTACCAGCAGCATCCTTCATTAATAAAGGAATTAAATCGAAAAATTTCTCTCACAAAGTGATGAAGGCCGATTTGTTTCCGCTATTAGCGTTTAAGGACATTATATATATCTGTCTGGGGTCTTATTGGACACAACCACCTATATCCAATGAAGTAGGATTTGCAGCAGCTGAAGTGAAAGCCACTACACCATGTTTATGTTTCTTCTGTTTTTCTATTCGAATTTTTTCCTTCCAACTGTACTCGTTCGTATTTCATCTAAAATGTGCTGCCAAATTTTATATCACCACATATTATATCGTATTGCCAACAGAGAATACATTTGGACAAAAGAATAGAATAGAGAATTACATTTAACTTTTATTTCATTTGGGAAAGAAACACTTTATTTAATACGTATTGCTAAATTTGAGATTGTGTGACGATATATTGCCAACCACAAATACAATGTGTTGCCAACAAAGAATAAATTTGGAGAGAAAAGTCAAATGAAGAATTACATTTAATATTTATTTCATTCGGGAACAGGGCTGCCCAAGGCGAATTCATTATGAATTCGCTTTGGGGCTGCCAGTATTTTTTTAACTTTTTATTTCAGGAAAAAAACCTTGTTTGCACAAAAAAATATGCTTTGTACGAAAGTACTAAAATTTTAAAAGAAAATACTTCCTCTGGTGGTGTTTCTTTGTTAACTTGCCTGGTAGTAAATATTTCATGTTATAATAATAGAATTTATAGAAAAAATTTTAATTTCTTGAAAAAACTTTTGTTAGGAAACAAATTTAATAGAAACTGTCTGAAAAAACTTGGAAAAGAAGGAAAAATTGGCAAATGACAATGCTGTACGGGAAAGAAACATTTTATTTAAAAGGTGCTACCAAGTTTGACATTGTTGTACTAAACATACCGATCTATTGGTAATCAAGGACAATATGATAAAAAATTCAGCTTATGTGTGCATAATTGTTTTTATACTGAATAAGTTCCAATCTTTGGTTACCATATGAATGAATAACAATGATGTTACTTTGTGCTGAAGGGTAAAAATACTGGCAAAATAATATGTGACATTAAATACATATGTATATTTATTTCCATATTATGAGGAATGATGATGTTGTTGGGGCCTACCGCTGGCCGTTTGCCGAGTGTAGATTTCTGCTGCCTTTCCAAAGATATTGTAGTAGTTGTTATATACGGCACACAGGCACAGTTATTGACTGTTGATTATTGGGTTAAATAGAGTGCTTATATAGGTTTTTGTTAGGTAACTGTATATTTATTATGGCTCTGTCAAGTTTTTAATTTTACTGTTTATGTGCCGTATGAGGTCAATAATGGTAGGTTAGCAGCTGAAAAATTTTTTTTAAAAATACTTAGATATAGTTTATTAATAGAAATGAAGTTGGTTCTAGTAGTTTATATTATTTTCTAATTTTGTTTTTGTTTTTTGGTCATTTTTTGCTTTTGTTTAGAATTTAGAAATTTTTCATACGTGTGATGTTGGTTAAATATAAATGCCTTTCCGATATTCTTTATAGGGAATAATGATGAAGGGGAATAAAAAGGTTGTTCTAGGAGTTTTAGCTCTCGTTAAATGCTATTAGAATCCGTATATTTGGTGCAAATCGGTTAAGGGGTTAAGGAATTATGGCTCTGTCAATTTTTAATTTTACTGTTTATGTGCCGTATTAGATCAATAATGGTAGGTTAGAATCTGAAAAAAATTTTTTAAAAATACTTAGATGGAGTTTATTAATAGAAATTACATTTTTTCTAGTAGTTTATATTATTTCCTAATATTGGTTTTTGTTTTTTGGTCATTTCTTGCTTTTGTTTAGAATTTAGACATTTTTTCATAGGCGTGATGTTGGTTAATATATGGTGAAAATTTAATGCCTTTCCGGTATTCTTTAAAAGGGAATATTGATGAAGGGGGTGAAAAGGTTGTTCTAGGAGTTTAAGCCCTCGTTAAGTGCTATTAGAATCCGTCTATTTGATGCAAATCGGTTAAGGGGTTCAGGAATTATGGCTCTGTCAATTTTTAATTTTACTGTTTATATGCCGTATGAGATCAATAATGGTAGGTTAGAAGTTGCAAAAACAAGGGAATAGTGTTGAAGGGGGGCGAAAAAGTTGTTCTAGGAGTTTTAGCTCTCGTTAAATGCTATTAGAATCCGTTTATTTGGTGCAAATGGGTTAAGGGGTTAAGGAATTATGGCTCTGTCAATTTTTAATTTTACTGTTTATGTGCCGTATTAGATCAATAATGGTAGGTTAGAATCTGAAAAAAATTTTTTAAAAATACTTACATGTAGTTTATTAATAAAAATGATGTTTTTTCTAGTAGTTTATATTATTTTCTAATATTGGTTTTTGTTTTTTGGTCATTTCTTGCTTTTGTTTAGAATTTAGACATTTTTTCATAGGCGTGATGTTGGTTAATATATGGTGAAAATGTAAAGCCTTTCCGGTATTCCTTAAAAGGGAATATTGATAAACGGGGTGAAAAGGTTGTTCCAGGAGTTTAAGCCCTCGTTAAATGCTATTAGAATCCGTTTATTTGATGCAAATCGGTTAAGGGGTTCAGGAATTATGGCTCTGTCAATTTTTAATTTTACTGTTTATTTGCCGTATTAGATCAATAATGGTAGGTTAGAATCTGAAAAAAATTTTTTAAAAATACTTAGATGTAGTTTATTAATAAAAATGATGTTTTTTCTAGTAGTTTATATTATTTTCTAATATTGGTTTTTATTTTTTGGTCATTCCTTGCTTTTGTTTAGTATTTAGAAATTTTTTCATAGGCGTGATGTTGGTTAATATATGGTGAAAATGTAATGCCTTTCCGGTATTCTTTAAAAGGGAATATTGATGAACGGGGTGGAAAGGTTGTTCCAGGAGTTTAAGCCCTCGTTAAATGCTATTAGAATCCGTTTATTTGATGCAAATCGGTTAAGGGGTTAAGGAATTATGGCTCTGTCAAGTTTTTAATTTTATTGTTTATATGCCGTATGAGATCAATAATGGTAGGTTAGAAGTTGCAAAAAAAAGGGAATATTGATGAAGGGGGCGAAAAGGTTGTTCTAGGAGTTTAAGGCCTCGTTAAGTGCTATTAGAATCCGTCTATTTGATGCAAATCGGTTAAGGGGTTCAGGAATTATGGCTCTGTCAATTTTTAATTTTACTATTTATTTGCCGTATTAGATCAATAGTGGTAGGTTAGAATCTGAAAAAAAATTTTTAAAAATACTTAGATGTAGTTTATTAATAAAAATGATGTTTTTTCTAGTAGGTTATATTATTTTCTAATATTGGTTTTAGTTTTTTGGTCATTTCTTGCTTTTGTTTAGAATTTAGACATTTTTCATAGGCCTGATGTTGGTTAATATATGGTGAAAATGTATTGCCTTTCCGGTATTCCTTAAAAGGGAATATTGATGAACGGGGTGAAAAGGTTGTTCCAGGAGTTTAAGCCCTCGTTAAATGCTATTAGAATCCGTTTATTTGATGCAAATCGGTTAAGGGGTTCAGGAATTATGGCTCTGCCAATTTTTAATTTTACTGTTTATTTGCCGTATTAGATCAATAATGGTAGGTTAGAATCTGAAAAAAATTTTTTAAAAATACTTAGATGTAGTTTATTAATAAAAATGATGTTTTTTCTAGTAGTTTATATTATTTGATGCAAATCGGTTAAGGGGTTCAGGAATTATGGCTCTGCCAATTTTTAATTTTACTGTTTATTTGCCGTATTAGATCAATAATGGTAGGTTAGAATCTGAAAAAAATTTTTTAAAAATACTTAGATGTAGTTTATTAATAAAAATGATGTTTTTTCTAGTAGTTTATATTATTTTCTAATATTGGTTTTTGTTTTTTGGTCTTTCCTTGCTTTTGTTCAGTATTTAGACATTTTTTCATAGGCGTGATGTTGGTTAATATATGGTGAAAATGTAATGCCTTTCCGGTATTCTTTAAAAGGGAATATTGATGAACGGGGTGGAAAGGTTGTTCCAGGAGTTTAAGCCCTCGTTAAATGCTATTAGAATCCGTTTATTTGATGCAAATCAGTTAAGGGGTTAAGGAATTATGGCTCTGTCTGTTTTTTTAAAAATACTTAGATGGAGTTTATTAATAGAAATGACGTTTTTTCTAGTAGTTTATATTATTTTCTAATATTGGTTTTTGTTTTTTGGTCATTTCTTGCTTTTGTTTAGAATTTAGACATTTTTTCATAGGCGTGATGTTGGTTAATATATGGTGAAAATGTAAAGCCTTTCCGGTATTCCTTAAAAGGGAATATTGATGAACGGGGTGAAAAGGTTGTTCCAGGAGTTTAAGCCCTCGTTAAATGCTATCAGAATCCGTTTATTTGATGCAAATCGGTTAAGGGGTTCAGGAATTATGGCTCTGTCAATTTTTAATTTTACTGTTTATTTGCCGTATTAGATCAATAATGGTAGGTTAGAATCTGAAAAAATTTTTTTAAAAATACTTAGATGTAGTTTATTAATAAAAATGATGTTTTTTCTAGTAGTTTATATTATTTTCTAATATTGGTTTTTGTTTTTTGGTCATTCCTTGCTTTTGTTTAGTATTTAGACATTTTTTCATAGGCGTGATGTTGGTTAATATATGGTGAAAATGTAATGCCTTTCCGGTATTCTTTAAAAGGGAATATTGATGAACGGGGTGGAAAGGTTGTTCCAGGAGTTTAAGCCCTCGTTAAATGCTATTAGAATCCGTTTATTTGATGCAAATCGGTTAAGGGGTTAAGGAATTATGGCTCTGTCAAGTTTTTAATTTTATTGTTTATATGCCGTATGAGATCAATAATGGTAGGTTAGAAGTTGCAAAAACAAGGGAATAGTGTTGAAGGGGGGCGAAAAAGTTGTTCTAGGAGTTTTAGCTCTCGTTAAATGCTATTAGAATCCGTTTATTTGGTGCAAATCGGTTAAGGGGTTAAGGAATTATGGCTCTGTCAATTTTTAATTTTACTGTTTATGTGCCGTATTAGATCAATAATGGTAGGTTAGAATCTGAAAAAAATTTTTTAAAAATACTTACATGTAGTTTATTAATAAAAATGATGTTTTTTCTAGTAGTTTATATTATTTTCTAATATTGGTTTTTGTTTTTTGGTCATTTCTTGCTTTTGTTTAGTATTTAGACATTTTTTCATAGGCGTGATGTTGGTTAATATATGGTGAAAATGTAAAGCCTTTCCGGTATTCCTTAAAAGGGAATATTGATAAACGGGGTGAAAAGGTTGTTCCAGGAGTTTAAGCCCTCGTTAAATGCTATTAGAATCCGTTTATTTGATGCAAATCGGTTAAGGGGTTCAGGAATTATGGCTCTGTCAATTTTTAATTTTACTGTTTATTTGCCGTATTAGATCAATAATGGTAGGTTAGAATCTGAAAAAAAATTTTTAAAAATACTTAGATGTAGTTTATTAATAAAAATGATGTTTTTTCTAGTAGTTTATATTATTTTCTAATATTGGTTTTTATTTTTTGGTCATTCCTTGCTTTTGTTTAGTATTTAGAAATTTTTTCATAGGCGTGATGTTGGTTAATATATGGTGAAAATGTAATGCCTTTCCGGTATTCTTTAAAAGGGAATATTGATGAACGGGGTGGAAAGGTTGTTCCAGGAGTTTAAGCCCTCGTTAAATGCTATTAGAATCCGTTTATTTGATGCAAATCGGTTAAGGGGTTAAGGAATTATGGCTCTGTCAAGTTTTTAATTTTATTGTTTATATGCCGTATGAGATCAATAATGGTAGGTTAGAAGTTGCAAAAAAAAGGGAATATTGATGAAGGGGGCGAAAAGGTTGTTCTAGGAGTTTAAGCCCTCGTTAAGTGCTATTAGAATCCGTCTATTTGATGCAAATCGGTTAAGGGGTTCAGGAATTCTGGCTCTGTCAATTTTTAATTTTACTATTTATTTGCCGTATTAGATCAATAATGGTAGGTTAGAATCTGAAAAAAAATTTTTAAAAATACTTAGATGTAGTTTATTAATAAAAATGATGTTTTTTCTAGTAGTTTATATTATTTTCTAATATTGGTTTTAGTTTTTTGGTCATTTCTTGCTTTTGTTTAGAATTTAGACATTTTTCATAGGCCCGATGTTGGTTAATATATGGTGAAAATGTATTGCCTTTCCGGTATTCCTTAAAAGGGAATATTGATGAACGGGGTGAAAAGGTTGTTCCAGGAGTTTAAGCCCTCGTTAAATGCTATTAGAATCCGTTTATTTGATGCAAATCGGTTAAGGGGTTCAGGAATTATGGCTCTGCCAATTTTTAATTTTACTGTTTATTTGCCGTATTAGATCAATAATGGTAGGTTAGAATCTGAAAAAAATTTTTTAAAAATACTTAGATGTAGTTTATTAATAAAAATGATGTTTTTTCTAGTAGTTTATATTATTTTCTAATATTGGTTTTTGTTTTTTGGTCTTTCCTTGCTTTTGTTCAGTATTTAGACATTTTTTCATAGGCGTGATGTTGGTTAATATATGGTGAAAATGTAATGCCTTTCCGGTATTCTTTAAAAGGGAATATTGATGAACGGGGTGGAAAGGTTGTTCCAGGAGTTTAAGCCCTCGTTAAATGCTATTAGAATCCGTTTATTTGATGCAAATCAGTTAAGGGGTTAAGGAATTATGGCTCTGTCAAGTTTTTAATTTTATTGTTTATATGCCGTATGAGATCAATAATGGTAGGTTAGAAGTTGCAAAAACAAGGGAATAGTGTTGAAGGGGGGCGAAAAAGTTGTTCTAGGAGTTTTAGCTCTCGTTAAATGCTATTAGAATCCGTTTATTTGGTGCAAATCGGTTAAGGGGTTAAGGAATTATGGCTCTGTCAATTTTTAATTTTACTGTTTATGTGCCGTATTAGATCAATAATGGTAGGTTAGAATCTGAAAAAAATTTTTTAAAAATACTTAGATGGAGTTTATTAATAGAAATGACGTTTTTTCTAGTAGTTTATATTATTTTCTAATATTGGTTTTTGTTTTTTGGTCATTTCTTGCTTTTGTTTAGAATTTAGACATTTTTTCATAGGCGTGATGTTGGTTAATATATGGTGAAAATTTAATGCCTTTCCGGTATTCTTTAAAAGGGAATAGTGTTGAAGGGGGGCGAAAAAGTTGTTCTAGGAGTTTTAGCTCTCGTTAAATGCTATTAGAATCCGTTTATTTGGTGCAAATCGGTTAAGGGGTTAAGGAATTATGGCTCTGTCAATTTTTAATTTTACTGTTTATGTGCCGTATTAGATCAATAATGGTAGGTTAGAATCTGAAAAAAAATTTTTAAAAATACTTACATGTAGTTTATTAATAAAAATGATGTTTTTTCTAGTAGTTTATATTATTTTCTAATATTGGTTTTTGTTTTTTGGTCATTTCTTGCTTTTGTTTAGAATTTAGACATTTTTTCATAGGCGTGATGTTGGTTAATATATGGTGAAAATGTAAAGCCTTTCCGGTATTCCTTAAAAGGGAATATTGATAAACGGGGTGAAAAGGTTGTTCCAGGAGTTTAAGCCCTCGTTAAATGCTATTAGAATCCGTTTATTTGATGCAAATCGGTTAAGGGGTTCAGGAATTATGGCTCTGTCAATTTTTAATTTTACTGTTTATTTGCCGTATTAGATCAATAATGGTAGGTTAGAATCTGAAAAAATTTTTTTAAAAATACTTAGATGTAGTTTATTAATAAAAATTATGTTTTTTCTAGTAGTTTATATTATTTTCTAATATTGGTTTTTGTTTTTTGGGCATTCCTTGCTTTTGTTTAGTATTTAGACATTTTTTCATAGGCGTGATATAATATATGGTGATTAATATATGGTGAAAATGTAATGCCTTTCCGGTATTCTTTAAAAGGGAATATTGATGAACGGGGTGGAAAGGTTGTTCCAGGAGTTTAAGCCCTCGTTAAATGCTATTAGAATCCGTTTATTTGATGCAAATCGGTTAAGGGGTTAAGGAATTATGGCTCTGTCAAGTTTTTAATTTTATTGTTTATATGCCGTATGAGATCAATAATGGTAGGTTAGAAGTTGCAAAAAAAAGGGAATAGTGTTGAAGGGGGCGAAAAGGTTGTTCTAGGAGTTTAAGCTCTCGTTAAATGCTATTAGAATCCGTTTATTTGATGCAAATCGGTTAAGGGGTTCAGGAATTATGGCTCTGTCAATTTTTAATTTTACTGTTTATTTGCCGTATTAGATCAATAATGGTAGGTTAGAAGTTGCAAAAAAAAGGGAATATTGATGAAGGGGGCGAAAAGGTTGTTCTAGGAGTTTAAGCCCTCGTTAAGTGCTATTAGAATCCGTCTATTTGATGCAAATCGGTTAAGGGGTTCAGGAATTCTGGCTCTGTCAATTTTTAATTTTACTATTTATTTGCCGTATTAGATCAATAATGGTAGGTTAGAATCTGAAAAAAATTTTTTTAAAATACTCAGATGGAGTTTATTAATAGAAATGACGTTTTTTCTAGTAGTTTATATTATTTTCTAATATTGGTTTTAGTTTTTTGGTCATTTCTTGCTTTTGTTTAGAATTTAGACATTTTTCATAGGCGTGATGTTGGTTAATATATGGTGAAAATGTAATGCCTTTCCGGTATTCTTTAAAAGGAAATATTGATGAACGGGTTGAAAAGGTTGGTCCAGGAGTTTAAGCCCTCGTTAAATGCTATTAGAATCCGTTTATTTGATGCAAATCGGTTAAGGGGTTAAGGAATTATGGCTCTGTCAAGTTTTTAATTTTATTGTTTATATGCCGTATGAGATCAATAATGGTAGGTTAGAAGTTGCAAAAACAAGGGAATAGTGTTGAAGGGGGGCGAAAAAGTTGTTCTAGGAGTTTTAGCTCTCGTTAAATGCTATTAGAATCCGTTTATTTGATGCAAATCGGTTAAGGGGTTCAGGAATTATGGCTCTGTCAATTTTTAATTTTACTGTTTATTTGCCGTATTAGATCAATAATAGTAGGTTAGAATCTGAAAAAAATTTTTTAAAAATACTTAGATGTAGTTTATTAATAAAAATGATGTTTTTTCTAGTAGTTTATATTATTTTCTAATATTGGTTTTTGTTTTTTGGTCATTTCTTGCTTTTGTTTAGAATTTAGACATTATTTCATAGGCGTGATGTTGGTTAATATATGGTGAAAATGTAATGCCTTTCCGGTATTCTTTAAAAGGGAATATTGATGAACGGGGTGGAAAGGTTGTTCCAGGAGTTTAAGCCCTCGTTAAATGCTATTAGAATCCGTTTATTTGATGCAAATCGGTTAAGGGGTTCAGGAATTATGGCTCTGTCAATTTTTAATTTTACTGTTTATTTGCCGTATTAGATCAATAATGGTAGGTTAGAATCTGAAAAAAATTTTTTAAAAATACTTAGATGTAGTTTATTAATAAAAATGATGTTTTTTCTAGTAGTTTATATTATTTTCTAATATTGGTTTTTGTTTTTTGGTCATTCCTTGCTTTTGTTTAGAATTTAGACATTTTTCATAGGCGTGATGTTGGTTAATATATGGTGAAAATGTATTGCCTTTCCGGTATTCCTTAAAAGGGAATATTGATGAACGGGGTGAAAAGGTTGTTCCAGGAGTTTAAGCCCTCGTTAAATGCTATTAGAATCCGTTTATTTGATGCAAATCGGTTAAGGGGTTCAGGAATTATGGCTCTGTCAATTTTTAATTTTACTGTTTATTTGCCGTATTAGATCAATAATGGTAGGTTAGAATCTGAAAAAAATTTTTTAAAAATACTTAGATGTAGTTTATTAATAAAAATGATGTTTTTTCTAGTAGTTTATATTATTTTCTAATATTGGTTTTTGTTTTTTGGTCATTCCTTGCTTTTGTTTAGAATTTAGACATTTTTCATAGGCGTGATGTTGGTTAATATATGGTGAAAATGTATTGCCTTTCCGGTATTCCTTAAAAGGGAATATTGATGAACGGGGTGAAAAGGTTGTTCCAGGAGTTTAAGCCCTCGTTAAATGCTATTAGAATCCGTTTATTTGATGCAAATCGGTTAAGGGGTTCAGGAATTATGGCTCTGTCAATTTTTAATTTTACTGTTTATTTGCCGTATTAGATCAATAATGGTAGGTTAGAATCTGAAAAAAATTTTTTAAAAATACTTAGATGTAGTTTATTAATAAAAATGATGTTTTTTCTAGTAGTTTATATTATTTTCTAATATTGGTTTTTGTTTTTTGGTCATTCCTTGCTTTTGTTTAGTATTTAGACATTTTTTCATAGGCGTGATATAATATATGGTGATTAATATATGGTGAAAATGTAATGCCTTTCCGGTATTCTTTAAAAGGGAATATTGATGAACGGGGTGGAAAGGTTGTTCCAGGAGTTTAAGCCCTCGTTAAATGCTATTAGAATCCGTTTATTTGATGCAAATCGGTTAAGGGGTTAAGGAATTATGGCTCTGTCAAGTTTTTAATTTTATTGTTTATATGCCGTATGAGATCAATAATGGTAGGTTAGAAGTTGCAAAAAAAAAGGGAATAGTGTTGAAGGGGGCGAAAAGGTTGTTCTAGGAGTTTAAGCTCTCGTTAAATGCTATTAGAATCCGTTTATTTGATGCAAATCGGTTAAGGGGTTAAGGAATTATGGCTCTGTCAATTTTTAATTTTACTGTTTATGTGCCGTATTAGATCAATAATGGTAGGTTAGAATCTGAAAAAAATTTTTTAAAAATACTCAGATGGAGTTTATTAATAGAAATGACGTTTTTTCTAGTAGTTTATATTATTTTCTAATATTGGTTTTAGTTTTTTTGGGCATTTCTTGCTTTTGTTTAGAATTTAGACATTTTTCATAGGCGTGATGTTGGTTAATATATGGTGAAAATGTAATGCCTTTCCGGTATTCTTTAAAAGGAAATATTGATGAACGGGTTGAAAAGGTTGTTCCAGGAGTTTAAGCCCTCGTTAAATGCTATTAGAATCCGTTTATTTGATGCAAATCGGTTAAGGGGTTAAGGAATTATGGCTCTGTCAAGTTTTTAATTTTATTGTTTATATGCCGTATGAGATCAATAATGGTAGGTTAGAAGTTGCAAAAACAAGGGAATAGTGTTGAAGGGGGGCGAAAAAGTTGTTCTAGGAGTTTTAGCTCTCGTTAAATGCTATTAGAATCCGTTTATTTGATGCAAATCGGTTAAGGGGTTCAGGAATTATGGCTCTGTCAATTTTTAATTTTACTGTTTATTTGCCGTATTAGATCAATAATGGTAGGTTAGAATCTGAAAAAAATTTTTTAAAAATACTTAGATGTAGTTTATTAATAAAAATGATGTTTTTTCTAGTAGTTTATATTATTTTCTAATATTGGTTTTTGTTTTTTGGTCATTTCTTGCTTTTGTTTAGAATTTAGACATTTTTTCATAGGCGTGATGTTGGTTAATATATGGTGAAAATGTAATGCCTTTCCGGTATTCTTTAAAAGGGAATATTGATGAACGGGGTGGAAAGGTTGTTCCAGGAGTTTAAGCCCTCGTTAAATGCTATTAGAATCCGTTTATTTGATGCAAATCGGTTAAGGGGTTCAGGAATTATGGCTCTGTCAATTTTTAATTTTACTGTTTATTTGCCGTATTAGATCAATAATGGTAGGTTAGAATATGAAAAAAAATTTTTAAAAATACTTAGATGTAGTTTATTAATAAAAATGATGTTTTTTCTAGTAGTTTATATTATTTTCTAATATTGGTTTTTGTTTTTTGGTCATTCCTTGCTTTTGTTTAGTATTTAGACATTTTTTCATAGGCGTGATGTTGGTTAATATATGGTGAAAATGTAATGCCTTTCCGGTATTCTTTAAAAGGGAATATTGATGAACGGGGTGGAAAGGTTGTTCCAGGAGTTTAAGCCCTCGTTAAATGCTATTAGAATCCGTTTATTTGATGCAAATCGGTTAAGGGGTTAAGGAATTATGGCTCTGTCAAGTTTTTAATTTTATTGTTTATATGCCGTATGAGATCAATAATGGTAGGTTAGAAGTTGCAAAAACAAGGGAATAGTGTTGAAGGGGGGCGAAAAAGTTGTTCTAGGAGTTTTAGCTCTCGTTAAATGCTATTAGAATCCGTTTATTTGATGCAAATCGGTTAAGGGGTTCAGGAATTATGGCTCTGTCAATTTTTAATTTTACTGTTTATTTGCCGTATTAGATCAATAATGGTAGGTTGGAATCTGAAAAAAAATTTTTAAAAATACTTAGAAGTAGTTTATTAATAAAAATGATGTTTTTTCTAGTAGTTTATATTATTTTCTAATATTGGTTTTTGTTTTTTGGTCATTTCTTGCTTTTGTTTAGAATTTAGACATTTTTTCATAGGCGTGATGTTGGTTAATATATGGTGAAAATGTAATGCCTTTCCGGTATTCCTTAAAAGGGAATATTGATGAACGGGGTGAAAAGGTTGTTCCAGGAGTTTAAGCCCTCGTTAAATGCTATTAGAATCCGTTTATTTGATGCAAATCGGTTAAGGGGTTCAGGAATTATGGCTCTGTCAATTTTTAATTTTACTGTTTATTTGCCGTATTAGATCAATAATGGTAGGTTAGAATCTGAAAAAAATTTTTTAAAAATAATTAGATGTAGTTTATTAATAAAAATGATGTTTTTTCTAGTAGTTTATATTATTTTCTAATATTGGTTTTTGTTTTTTGGTCATTCCTTGCTTTTGTTTAGTATTTAGACATTTTTTCATAGGCGTAATGTTGGTTAATATATGGTGAAAATGTAATGCCTTTCCGGTATTCTTTAAAAGGGAATATTGATGAACGGGGTGGAAAGGTTGTTCCAGGAGTTTAAGCCCTCGTTAAATGCTATTAGAATCCGTTTATTTGATGCAAATCGGTTAAGGGGTTAAGGAATTATGGCTCTGTCAAGTTTTTAATTTTATTGTTTATATGCCGTATGAGATCAATAATGGTAGGTTAGAAGTTGCAAAAAAAAGGGAATAGTGTTAAAGGGGGCGAAAAGGTTGTTCTAGGAGTTTAAGCTCTGGTTAAATGCTATTAGAATCCGTTTATTTGATGCAAATCGGTTAAGGGGTTAAGGAATTATGGCTCTGTCAATTTTTAATTTTACTGTTTATGTGCCGTATTAGATCAATAATGGTAGGTTAGAAGTTGCAAAAAAAAGGGAATAGTGTTGAAGGGGGCGAAAAGGTTGTTCTAGGAGTTTAAGCTCTCGTTAAATGCTATTAGAATCCGTTTATTTGCTGCAAATCGGTTAAGGGGTTAAGGAATTATGGCTCTGTCAAGTTTTTAATTTTATTGTTTATATGCCGTATGAGATCAATAATGGTAGGTTAGAAGTTGCAAAAACAAGGGAATAGTGTTGAAGGGGGGCGAAAAAGTTGTTCTAGGAGTTTTAGCTCTCGTTAAATGCTATTAGAATCCGTTTATTTGATGCAAATCGGTTAAGGGGTTCAGGAATTATGGCTCTGTCAATTTTTAATTTTACTGTTTATTTGCCGTATTAGATCAATAATGGTAGGTTAGAATCTGAAAAAAATTTTTTAAAAATACTTAGATGTAGTTTATTAATAAAAATGATGTTTTTTCTAGTAGTTTATATTATTTTCTAATATTGGTTTTTGTTTTTTGGTCATTTCTTGCTTTTGTTTAGAATTTAGACATTTTTTCATAGGCGTGATGTTGGTTAATATATGGTGAAAATGTAATGCCTTTCCGGTATTCTTTAAAAGGGAATATTGATGAACGGGGTGGAAAGGTTGTTCCAGGAGTTTAAGCCCTCGTTAAATGCTATTAGAATCCGTTTATTTGATGCAAATCGGTTAAGGGGTTCAGGAATTATGGCTCTGTCAATTTTTAATTTTACTGTTTATTTGCCGTATTAGATCAATAATGGTAGGTTAGAATCTGAAAAAAAATGTTTAAAAATACTTAGATGTAGTTTATTAATAAAAATGATGCTTTTTCTAGTAGTTTATATTATTTTCTAATATTGGTTTTTGTTTTTTGGTCATTCCTTGCTTTTGTTTAGTATTTAGACATTTTTTCATAGGCGTGATGTTGGTTAATATATGGTGAAAATGTAATGCCTTTCCGGTATTCTTTAAAAGGGAATATTGATGAACGGGGTGGAAAGGTTGTTCCAGGAGTTTAAGCCCTCGTTAAATGCTATTAGAATCCGTTTATTTGATGCAAATCGGTTAAGGGGTTAAGGAATTATGGCTCTGTCAAGTTTTTAATTTTATTGTTTATATGCCGTATGAGATCAATAATGGTAGGTTAGAAGTTGCAAAAACAAGGGAATAGTGTTGAAGGGGGGCGAAAAAGTTGTTCTAGGAGTTTTAGCTCTCGTTAAATGCTATTAGAATCCGTTTATTTGATGCAAATCGGTTAAGGGGTTCAGGAATTATGGCTCTGTCAATTTTTAATTTTACTGTTTATTTGCCGTATTAGATCAATAATAGTAGGTTAGAATCTGAAAAAAATTTTTTAAAAATACTTAGATGTAGTTTATTAATAAAAATGATGTTTTTTCTAGTAGTTTATATTATTTTCTAATATTGGTTTTTGTTTTTTGGTCATTTCTTGCTTTTGTTTAGAATTTAGACATTTTTTCATAGGCGTGATGTTGGTTAATATATGGTGAAAATGTAATGCCTTTCCGGTATTCTTTAAAAGGGAATATTGATGAACGGGGTGGAAAGGTTGTTCCAGGAGTTTAAGCCCTCGTTAAATGCTATTAGAATCCGTTTATTTGATGCAAATCGGTTAAGGGGTTCAGGAATTATGGCTCTGTCAATTTTTAATTTTACTGTTTATTTGCCGTATTAGATCAATAATGGTAGGTTAGAATCTGAAAAAAATTTTTTAAAAATACTTAGATGTAGTTTATTAATAAAAATGATGTTTTTTCTAGTAGTTTATATTATTTTCTAATATTGGTTTTTGTTTTTTGGTCATTCCTTGCTTTTGTTTAGAATTTAGACATTTTTCATAGGCGTGATGTTGGTTAATATATGGTGAAAATGTATTGCCTTTCCGGTATTCCTTAAAAGGGAATATTGATGAACGGGGTGAAAAGGTTGTTCCAGGAGTTTAAGCCCTCGTTAAATGCTATTAGAATCCGTTTATTTGATGCAAATCGGTTAAGGGGTTCAGGAATTATGGCTCTGTCAATTTTTAATTTTACTGTTTATTTGCCGTATTAGATCAATAATGGTAGGTTAGAATCTGAAAAAAATTTTTTAAAAATACTTAGATGTAGTTTATTAATAAAAATGATGTTTTTTCTAGTAGTTTATATTATTTTCTAATATTGGTTTTTGTTTTTTGGTCATTCCTTGCTTTTGTTTAGTATTTAGACATTTTTTCATAGGCGTGATATAATATATGGTGATTAATATATGGTGAAAATGTAATGCCTTTCCGGTATTCTTTAAAAGGGAATATTGATGAACGGGGTGGAAAGGTTGTTCCAGGAGTTTAAGCCCTCGTTAAATGCTATTAGAATCCGTTTATTTGATGCAAATCGGTTAAGGGGTTAAGGAATTATGGCTCTGTCAAGTTTTTAATTTTATTGTTTATATGCCGTATGAGATCAATAATGGTAGGTTAGAAGTTGCAAAAAAAAAGGGAATAGTGTTGAAGGGGGCGAAAAGGTTGTTCTAGGAGTTTAAGCTCTCGTTAAATGCTATTAGAATCCGTTTATTTGATGCAAATCGGTTAAGGGGTTAAGGAATTATGGCTCTGTCAATTTTTAATTTTACTGTTTATGTGCCGTATTAGATCAATAATGGTAGGTTAGAATCTGAAAAAAATTTTTTAAAAATACTCAGATGGAGTTTATTAATAGAAATGACGTTTTTTCTAGTAGTTTATATTATTTTCTAATATTGGTTTTAGTTTTTTTGGGCATTTCTTGCTTTTGTTTAGAATTTAGACATTTTTCATAGGCGTGATGTTGGTTAATATATGGTGAAAATGTAATGCCTTTCCGGTATTCTTTAAAAGGAAATATTGATGAACGGGTTGAAAAGGTTGTTCCAGGAGTTTAAGCCCTCGTTAAATGCTATTAGAATCCGTTTATTTGATGCAAATCGGTTAAGGGGTTAAGGAATTATGGCTCTGTCAAGTTTTTAATTTTATTGTTTATATGCCGTATGAGATCAATAATGGTAGGTTAGAAGTTGCAAAAACAAGGGAATAGTGTTGAAGGGGGGCGAAAAAGTTGTTCTAGGAGTTTTAGCTCTCGTTAAATGCTATTAGAATCCGTTTATTTGATGCAAATCGGTTAAGGGGTTCAGGAATTATGGCTCTGTCAATTTTTAATTTTACTGTTTATTTGCCGTATTAGATCAATAATGGTAGGTTAGAATCTGAAAAAAATTTTTTAAAAATACTTAGATGTAGTTTATTAATAAAAATGATGTTTTTTCTAGTAGTTTATATTATTTTCTAATATTGGTTTTTGTTTTTTGGTCATTTCTTGCTTTTGTTTAGAATTTAGACATTTTTTCATAGGCGTGATGTTGGTTAATATATGGTGAAAATGTAATGCCTTTCCGGTATTCTTTAAAAGGGAATATTGATGAACGGGGTGGAAAGGTTGTTCCAGGAGTTTAAGCCCTCGTTAAATGCTATTAGAATCCGTTTATTTGATGCAAATCGGTTAAGGGGTTCAGGAATTATGGCTCTGTCAATTTTTAATTTTACTGTTTATTTGCCGTATTAGATCAATAATGGTAGGTTAGAATATGAAAAAAAATTTTTAAAAATACTTAGATGTAGTTTATTAATAAAAATGATGTTTTTTCTAGTAGTTTATATTATTTTCTAATATTGGTTTTTGTTTTTTGGTCATTCCTTGCTTTTGTTTAGTATTTAGACATTTTTTCATAGGCGTGATGTTGGTTAATATATGGTGAAAATGTAATGCCTTTCCGGTATTCTTTAAAAGGGAATATTGATGAACGGGGTGGAAAGGTTGTTCCAGGAGTTTAAGCCCTCGTTAAATGCTATTAGAATCCGTTTATTTGATGCAAATCGGTTAAGGGGTTAAGGAATTATGGCTCTGTCAAGTTTTTAATTTTATTGTTTATATGCCGTATGAGATCAATAATGGTAGGTTAGAAGTTGCAAAAACAAGGGAATAGTGTTGAAGGGGGGCGAAAAAGTTGTTCTAGGAGTTTTAGCTCTCGTTAAATGCTATTAGAATCCGTTTATTTGATGCAAATCGGTTAAGGGGTTCAGGAATTATGGCTCTGTCAATTTTTAATTTTACTGTTTATTTGCCGTATTAGATCAATAATGGTAGGTTGGAATCTGAAAAAAAATTTTTAAAAATACTTAGAAGTAGTTTATTAATAAAAATGATGTTTTTTCTAGTAGTTTATATTATTTTCTAATATTGGTTTTTGTTTTTTGGTCATTTCTTGCTTTTGTTTAGAATTTAGACATTTTTTCATAGGCGTGATGTTGGTTAATATATGGTGAAAATGTAATGCCTTTCCGGTATTCCTTAAAAGGGAATATTGATGAACGGGGTGAAAAGGTTGTTCCAGGAGTTTAAGCCCTCGTTAAATGCTATTAGAATCCGTTTATTTGATGCAAATCGGTTAAGGGGTTCAGGAATTATGGCTCTGTCAATTTTTAATTTTACTGTTTATTTGCCGTATTAGATCAATAATGGTAGGTTAGAATCTGAAAAAAATTTTTTAAAAATAATTAGATGTAGTTTATTAATAAAAATGATGTTTTTTCTAGTAGTTTATATTATTTTCTAATATTGGTTTTTGTTTTTTGGTCATTCCTTGCTTTTGTTTAGTATTTAGACATTTTTTCATAGGCGTAATGTTGGTTAATATATGGTGAAAATGTAATGCCTTTCCGGTATTCTTTAAAAGGGAATATTGATGAACGGGGTGGAAAGGTTGTTCCAGGAGTTTAAGCCCTCGTTAAATGCTATTAGAATCCGTTTATTTGATGCAAATCGGTTAAGGGGTTAAGGAATTATGGCTCTGTCAAGTTTTTAATTTTATTGTTTATATGCCGTATGAGATCAATAATGGTAGGTTAGAAGTTGCAAAAAAAAGGGAATAGTGTTAAAGGGGGCGAAAAGGTTGTTCTAGGAGTTTAAGCTCTGGTTAAATGCTATTAGAATCCGTTTATTTGATGCAAATCGGTTAAGGGGTTAAGGAATTATGGCTCTGTCAATTTTTAATTTTACTGTTTATGTGCCGTATTAGATCAATAATGGTAGGTTAGAAGTTGCAAAAAAAAGGGAATAGTGTTGAAGGGGGCGAAAAGGTTGTTCTAGGAGTTTAAGCTCTCGTTAAATGCTATTAGAATCCGTTTATTTGCTGCAAATCGGTTAAGGGGTTAAGGAATTATGGCTCTGTCAAGTTTTTAATTTTATTGTTTATATGCCGTATGAGATCAATAATGGTAGGTTAGAAGTTGCAAAAACAAGGGAATAGTGTTGAAGGGGGGCGAAAAAGTTGTTCTAGGAGTTTTAGCTCTCGTTAAATGCTATTAGAATCCGTTTATTTGATGCAAATCGGTTAAGGGGTTCAGGAATTATGGCTCTGTCAATTTTTAATTTTACTGTTTATTTGCCGTATTAGATCAATAATGGTAGGTTAGAATCTGAAAAAAATTTTTTAAAAATACTTAGATGTAGTTTATTAATAAAAATGATGTTTTTTCTAGTAGTTTATATTATTTTCTAATATTGGTTTTTGTTTTTTGGTCATTTCTTGCTTTTGTTTAGAATTTAGACATTTTTTCATAGGCGTGATGTTGGTTAATATATGGTGAAAATGTAATGCCTTTCCGGTATTCTTTAAAAGGGAATATTGATGAACGGGGTGGAAAGGTTGTTCCAGGAGTTTAAGCCCTCGTTAAATGCTATTAGAATCCGTTTATTTGATGCAAATCGGTTAAGGGGTTCAGGAATTATGGCTCTGTCAATTTTTAATTTTACTGTTTATTTGCCGTATTAGATCAATAATGGTAGGTTAGAATCTGAAAAAAAATGTTTAAAAATACTTAGATGTAGTTTATTAATAAAAATGATGCTTTTTCTAGTAGTTTATATTATTTTCTAATATTGGTTTTTGTTTTTTGGTCATTCCTTGCTTTTGTTTAGTATTTAGACATTTTTTCATAGGCGTGATGTTGGTTAATATATGGTGAAAATGTAATGCCTTTCCGGTATTCTTTAAAAGGGAATATTGATGAACGGGGTGGAAAGGTTGTTCCAGGAGTTTAAGCCCTCGTTAAATGCTATTAGAATCCGTTTATTTGATGCAAATCGGTTAAGGGGTTAAGGAATTATGGCTCTGTCAAGTTTTTAATTTTATTGTTTATATGCCGTATGAGATCAATAATGGTAGGTTAGAAGTTGCAAAAACAAGGGAATAGTGTTGAAGGGGGGCGAAAAAGTTGTTCTAGGAGTTTTAGCTCTCGTTAAATGCTATTAGAATCCGTTTATTTGATGCAAATCGGTTAAGGGGTTCAGGAATTATGGCTCTGTCAATTTTTAATTTTACTGTTTATTTGCCGTATTAGATCAATAATAGTAGGTTAGAATCTGAAAAAAATTTTTTAAAAATACTTAGATGTAGTTTATTAATAAAAATGATGTTTTTTCTAGTAGTTTATATTATTTTCTAATATTGGTTTTTGTTTTTTGGTCATTTCTTGCTTTTGTTTAGAATTTAGACATTTTTTCATAGGCGTGATGTTGGTTAATATATGGTGAAAATGTAATGCCTTTCCGGTATTCTTTAAAAGGGAATATTGATGAACGGGGTGGAAAGGTTGTTCCAGGAGTTTAAGCCCTCGTTAAATGCTATTAGAATCCGTTTATTTGATGCAAATCGGTTAAGGGGTTCAGGAATTATGGCTCTGTCAATTTTTAATTTTACTGTTTATTTGCCGTATTAGATCAATAATGGTAGGTTAGAATCTGAAAAAAATTTTTTAAAAATACTTAGATGTAGTTTATTAATAAAAATGATGTTTTTTCTAGTAGTTTATATTATTTTCTAATATTGGTTTTTGTTTTTTGGTCATTCCTTGCTTTTGTTTAGAATTTAGACATTTTTCATAGGCGTGATGTTGGTTAATATATGGTGAAAATGTATTGCCTTTCCGGTATTCCTTAAAAGGCAATATTGATGAACGGGGTGAAAAGGTTGTTCCAGGAGTTTAAGCCCTCGTTAAATGCTATTAGAATCCGTTTATTTGATGCAAATCGGTTAAGGGGTTCAGGAATTATGGCTCTGTCAATTTTTAATTTTACTGTTTATTTGCCGTATTAGATCAATAATGGTAGGTTAGAATCTGAAAAAAATTTTTTAAAAATACTTAGATGTAGTTTATTAATAAAAATGATGTTTTTTCTAGTAGTTTATATTATTTTCTAATATTGGTTTTTGTTTTTTGGTCATTCCTTGCTTTTGTTTAGTATTTAGACATTTTTTCATAGGCGTGATATAATATATGGTGATTAATATATGGTGAAAATGTAATGCCTTTCCGGTATTCTTTAAAAGGGAATATTGATGAACGGGGTGGAAAGGTTGTTCCAGGAGTTTAAGCCCTCGTTAAATGCTATTAGAATCCGTTTATTTGATGCAAATCGGTTAAGGGGTTAAGGAATTATGGCTCTGTCAAGTTTTTAATTTTATTGTTTATATGCCGTATGAGATCAATAATGGTAGGTTAGAAGTTGCAAAAAAAAAGGGAATAGTTTTTGAAGGGGGCGAAAAGGTTGTTCTAGGAGTTTAAGCTCTCGTTAAATGCTATTAGAATCCGTTTATTTGATGCAAATCGGTTAAGGGGTTAAGGAATTATGGCTCTGTCAATTTTTAATTTTACTGTTTATGTGCCGTATTAGATCAATAATGGTAGGTTAGAATCTGAAAAAAATTTTTTAAAAATACTCAGATGGAGTTTATTAATAGAAATGACGTTTTTTCTAGTAGTTTATATTATTTTCTAATATTGGTTTTAGTTTTTTTGGTCATTTCTTGCTTTTGTTTAGAATTTAGACATTTTTCATAGGCGTGATGTTGGTTAATATATGGTGAAAATGTAATGCCTTTCCGGTATTCTTTAAAAGGAAATATTGATGAACGGGTTGAAAAGGTTGTTCCAGGAGTTTAAGCCCTCGTTAAATGCTATTAGAATCCGTTTATTTGATGCAAATCGGTTAAGGGGTTAAGGAATTATGGCTCTGTCAAGTTTTTAATTTTATTGTTTATATGCCGTATGAGATCAATAATGGTAGGTTAGAAGTTGCAAAAACAAGGGAATAGTGTTGAAGGGGGGCGAAAAAGTTGTTCTAGGAGTTTTAGCTCTCGTTAAATGCTATTAGAATCCGTTTATTTGATGCAAATCGGTTAAGGGGTTCAGGAATTATGGCTCTGTCAATTTTTAATTTTACTGTTTATTTGCCGTATTAGATCAATAATGGTAGGTTGGAATCTGAAAAAAAATTTTTAAAAATACTTAGAAGTAGTTTATTAATAAAAATGATGTTTTTTCTAGTAGTTTATATTATTTTCTAATATTGGTTTTTGTTTTTTGGTCATTTCTTGCTTTTGTTTAGAATTTAGACATTTTTTCATAGGCGTGATGTTGGTTAATATATGGTGAAAATGTAATGCCTTTCCGGTATTCCTTAAAAGGGAATATTGATGAACGGGGTGAAAAGGTTGTTCCAGGAGTTTAAGCCCTCGTTAAATGCTATTAGAATCCGTTTATTTGATGCAAATCGGTTAAGGGGTTCAGGAATTATGGCTCTGTCAATTTTTAATTTTACTGTTTATTTGCCGTATTAGATCAATAATGGTAGGTTAGAATCTGAAAAAAATTTTTTAAAAATACTTAGATGTAGTTTATTAATAAAAATGATGTTTTTTCTAGTAGTTTATATTATTTTCTAATATTGGTTTTTGTTTTTTGGTCATTCCTTGCTTTTGTTTAGTATTTAGACATTTTTTCATAGGCGTGATGTTGGTTAATATATGGTGAAAATGTAATGCCTTTCCGGTATTCTTTAAAAGGGAATATTGATGAACGGGGTGGAAAGGTTGTTCCAGGAGTTTAAGCCCTCGTTAAATGCTATTAGAATCCGTTTATTTGATGCAAATCGGTTAAGGGGTTAAGGAATTATGGCTCTGTCAAGTTTTTAATTTTATTGTTTATATGCCGTATGAGATCAATAATGGTAGGTTAGAAGTTGCAAAAAAAAGGGAATAGTGTTGAAGGGGGCGAAAAGGTTGTTCTAGGAGTTTAAGCTCTGGTTAAATGCTATTAGAATCCGTTTATTTGATGCAAATCGGTTAAGGGGTTAAGGAATTATGGCTCTGTCAATTTTTAATTTTACTGTTTATGTGCCGTATTAGATCAATAATGGTAGGTTAGAAGTTGCAAAAAAAGGGAATAGTGTTGAAGGGGGCGAAAAGGTTGTTCTAGGAGTTTAAGCTCTCGTTAAATGCTATTAGAATCCGTTTATTTGATGCAAATCGGTTAAGGGGTTAAGGAATTATGGCTCTATCAATTTTTAATTTTACTGTTTATGTGCCGTATTAGATCAATAATGGTAGGTTAGAATCTGAAAAAAATTTTTTAAAAATACTCAGATGGAGTTTATTAATAGAAATGACGTTTTTTCTAGTAGTTTATATTATTTTCTAATATTGGTTTTAGTTTTTTGGTCATTTCTTGCTTTTGTTTAGAATTTAGACATTTTTCATAGGCGTGATGTTGGTTAATATATGGTGAAAATGTAATGCCTTTCCGGTATTCTTTAAAAGGAAATATTGATGAACGGGTTGAAAAGGTTGTTCCAGGAGTTTAAGCCCTCGTTAAATGCTATTAGAATCCGTTTATTTGATGCAAATCGGTTAAGGGGTTAAGGAATTATGGCTCTGTCAAGTTTTTAATTTTATTGTTTATATGCCGTATGAGATCAATAATGGTAGGTTAGAAGTTGCAAAAACAAGGGAATAGTGTTGAAGGGGGGCAAAAAAGTTGTTCTAGGAGTTTTAGCTCTCGTTAAATGCTATTAGAATCCGTTTATTTGATGCAAATCGGTTAAGGGGTTAAGGAATTATGGCTCTGTCAATTTTTAATTTTACTGTTTATTTGCCGTATTAGATCAATAATGGTAGGTTAGAATCTGAAAAAAATTTTTTAAAAATACTTAGATGTAGTTTATTAATAAAAATGATGTTTTTTCTAGTAGTTTATATTATTTTCTAATATTGGTTTTTGTTTTTTGGTCATTCCTTGCTTTTGTTTAGTATTTAGACATTTTTTCATAGGCGTGATGTTGGTTAATATATGGTGAAAATGTAATGCCTTTCCGGTATTCTTTAAAAGGGAATATTGATGAACGGGGTGGAAAGGTTGTTCCAGGAGTTTAAGCCCTCGTTAAATGCTATTAGAATCCGTTTATTTGATGCAAATCGGTTAAGGGGTTAAGGAATTATGGCTCTGTCAAGTTTTTAATTTTATTGTTTATATGCCGTATGAGATCAATAATGGTAGGTTAGAAGTTGCAAAAAAAAGGGAATAGTGTTGAAGGGGGCGAAAAGGTTGTTCTAGGAGTTTAAGCTCTCGTTAAATGCTATTAGAATCCGTTTATTTGATGCAAATCGGTTAAGGGGTTAAGGAATTATGGCTCTGTCAATTTTTAATTTTACTGTTTATGTGCCGTATTAGATCAATAATGGTAGGTTAGAATCTGAAAAAAATTTTTTAAAAATACTCAGATGGAGTTTATTAATAGAAATGACGTTTTTTCTAGTAGTTTATATTATTTTCTAATATTGGTTTTAGTTTTTTGGTCATTTCTTGCTTTTGTTTAGAATTTAGACATTTTTCATAGGCGTGATGTTGGTTAATATATGGTGAAAATGTAATGCCTTTCCGGTATTCTTTAAAAGGAAATATTGATGAACGGGTTGAAAAGGTTGTTCCAGGAGTTTAAGCCCTCGTTAAATGCTATTAGAATCCGTTTATTTGATGCAAATCGGTTAAGGGGTTAAGGAATTATGGCTCTGTCAAGTTTTTAATTTTTCTGTTTATGTGCCGTATGAGATCAATAATGGAAGGTTAGAAGTTAAAAAAAAGGGAATACTGATGAAGGGGGGTGAAAAGGTTGTTCTAGGAGTTTTATCTCTCGTCAAGTGCTATAAGAATCCGTTTATTTGACATAAATCGGTTTAGGGGATAAGGAATTATGGCTCTGTCAAGTTTTTAATTTTATTGTTTATATGCCGTATGAGATCAATAATGGTAGGTTAGAAGTTGCAAAAAAAAGCGAATAGTGTTGAAGGGGGCGAAAAGGTTGTTCTAGGAGTTTAAGCTCTCGTTAAATGCTATTAGAATCCGTTTATTTGATGCAAATCGGTTAAGGGGTTAAGGAATTATGGCTCTGTCAATTTTTAATTTTACTGTTTATGTGCCGTATTAGATCAATAATGGTAGGTTAGAATCTGAAAAAAAATTTTTAAAAATACTCAGATGGAGTTTATTAATAGAAATGACGTTTTTTCTAGTAGTTTATATTATTTTCTAATATTGGTTTTAGTTTTTTGGTCATTTCTTGCTTTTGTTTAGAATTTATACATTTTTTCATAGGCGTGATGTTGGTTAATATATGGTGAAAATGTAATGCCTTTCCGGTATTCTTTAAAAGGAAATATTGATGAACGGGTTGAAAAGGTTGTTCCAGGAGATTAAGCCCTCGTTAAATGCTATTAGAATCCGTTTATTTCATGCAAATCGGTTAAGGGGTTAAGGAATTATGGCTCTGTCAAGTTTTTAATTTTATTGTTTATATGCCGTATGAGATCAATAATGGTAGGTTAGAAGTTGCAAAAACAAGGGAATAGTGTTGAAGGGGGGCAAAAAAGTTGTTCTAGGAGTTTTAGCTCTCGTTAAATGCTATTAGAATCCGTTTATTTGGTGCAAATCGGTTAAGGCGTTAAGGAATTATGGCTCTGTCAATTTTTAATTTTACTGTTTATGTGCCGTATTAGATCAATAATGGTAGGTTAGAATCTGAAAAAATTTTTTTAAAAATACTTAGATGGAGTTTATTAATAGAAATGACGTTTTTTCTAGTAGTTTATATTATTTTCTAATATTGGTTTTTGTTTTTTGGTCATTTCTTGCTTTTGTTTAGAATTTAGACATTTTTTCATAGGCGTGATGTTGGTTAATATATGGTGAAAATTTAATGCCTTTCCGGTATTCTTTAAAAGGGAATATTGATGAAGGGGGTGAAAAGGTTGTTCTAGGAGTTTAAGCCCTCGTTAAGTGCTATTAGAATCCGTTTATTTGATGCAAATCGGTTAAGGGGTTCAGGAATTATGGCTCTGTCAATTTTTAATTTTACTGTTTATTTGCCGTATTAGATCAATAATGGTAGGTTAGAATCTGAAAAAAAATTTTTAAAAATACTTAGATGTAGTTTATTAATAAAAATGATGTTTTTTCTAGTAGTTTATATTATTTTCTAATATTGGCTTTTGTTTTTTGGTCATTTCTTGCTTTTGTTTAGAATTTAGACATTTTTTCATAGGCGTGATGTTGGTTAATATATGGTGAAAATGTAAAGCCTTTCCGGTATTCCTTAAAAGGGAATATTGATGAACGGGGTGAAAAGGTTGTTCCAGGAGTTTAAGCCCTCGTTAAATGCTATTAGAATCCGTTTATTTGATGCAAATCGGTTTAGGGGGGAATTATGGCTCTGTCAAGTTTTTAATTTTACTGTTTATGTGCCGTATGAGATCAATAATGGTAGGTTAGAAGTTGAAAAAAACCAATATTGATGAAGGGGGGTGAAAAGGTTGTTCTAGGAGTTTTATCTCTCGTCAAGTGCTATTAGAATCCGTTTATTTGACATAAATCGGTTTAGGGGATAAGGAATTATGGCTCTGTCAAGTTTTTAATTTTTCTGTTTATGTGCCGTATGAGATCAATAATGGAAGGTTAGAAGTTAAAAAAAAGGGAATACTGATGAAGGGGGGTGAAAAGGTTGTTCTAGGAGTTTTATCTCTCGTCAAGTGCTATAAGAATCCGTTTATTTGACATAAATCGGTTTAGGGGATAAGGAATTATGGCTCTGTCAAGTTTTTAATTTTATTGTTTATATGCCGTATGAGATCAATAATGGTAGGTTAGAAGTTGCAAAAAAAGCGAATAGTGTTGAAGGGGGCGAAAAGGTTGTTCTAGGAGTTTAAGCTCTCGTTAAATGCTATTAGAATCCGTTTATTTGATGCAAATCGGTTAAGGGGTTAAGGAATTATGGCTCTGTCAATTTTTAATTTTACTGTTTATGTGCCGTATTAGATCAATAATGGTAGGTTAGAATCTGAAAAAAAAATTTTAAAAATACTCAGATGGAGTTTATTAATAGAAATGACGTTTTTTCTAGTAGTTTATATTATTTTCTAATATTGGTTTTAGTTTTTTGGTCATTTCTTGCTTTTGTTTAGAATTTAGACATTTTTTCATAGGCGTGATGTTGGTTAATATATGGTGAAAATGTAATGCCTTTCCGGTATTCTTTAAAAGGAAATATTGATGAACGGGTTGAAAAGGTTGTTCCAGGAGTTTAAGCCCTCGTTAAATGCTATTAGAATCCGTTTATTTCATGCAAATCGGTTAAGGGGTTAAGGAATTATGGCTCTGTCAAGTTTTTAATTTTATTGTTTATATGCCGTATGAGATCAATAATGGTAGGTTAGAAGTTGCAAAAACAAGGGAATAGTGTTGAAGGGGGGCGAAAAAGTTGTTCTAGGAGTTTTAGCTCTCGTTAAATGCTATTAGAATCCGTTTATTTGGTGCAAATCGGTTAAGGCGTTAAGGAATTATGGCTCTGTCAATTTTTAATTTTACTGTTTATGTGCCGTATTAGATCAATAATGGTAGGTTAGAATCTGAAAAAAATTTTTTAAAAATACTTAGATGGAGTTTATTAATAGAAATGACGTTTTTTCTAGTAGTTTATATTATTTTCTAATATTGGTTTTTGTTTTTTGGTCATTTCTTGCTTTTGTTTAGAATTTAGACATTTTTTCATAGGCGTGATGTTGGTTAATATATGGTGAAAATTTAATGCCTTTCCGGTATTCTTTAAAAGGGAATATTGATGAAGGGGGTGAAAAGGTTGTTCTAGGAGTTTAAGCCCTTGTTAAGTGCTATTAGAATCCGTTTATTTGATGCAAATCGGTTAAGGGGTTCAGGAATTATGGCTCTGTCAATTTTTAATTTTACTGTTTATTTGCCGTATTAGATCAATAATGGTAGGTTAGAATCTGAAAAAAAATTTTTAAAAATACTTAGATGTAGTTTATTAATAAAAATGATGTTTTTTCTAGTAGTTTATATTATTTTCTAATATTGATTTTTGTTTTTTGGTCATTTCTTGCTTTTGTTTAGAATTTAGACATTTTTTCATAGGCGTGATGTTGGTTAATATATGGTGAAAATGTAATGCCTTTCCGGTATTCTTTAAAAGGGAACATTGATGAACGGGGTGAAAAGGTTGTTCCAGGAGTTTAAGCCCTCGTTAAATGCTATTAGAATCCGTTTATTTGATGCAAATCGGTTAAGGGGTTAAGGAATTATGGCTCTGTCAAGTTTTTAATTTTATTGTTTATATGCCGTATGAGATCAATAATGGTAGGTTAGAAGTTGCAAAAAAAAGGGAATAGTGTTGAAGGGGGGCGAAAAGGTTGTTCTAGGAGTTTAAGCTCTCGCTAATGCTATTAGAATCCGTTTATTTGATGCAAATCGGTTAAGGTGTTCAGGAATTATGGCTCTGTAAATTTTTAATTTTACTGTTTATGTGCCGTATTAGATCAATAATGGTAGGATAGAATCTGAAAAAATTTTTTTAAAAATACTTTGATGGAGTTTATTAATAGAAATGACGTTTTTTCTAGTAGTTTATATTATTTTCTAATATTGGTTTTAGTTTTTTGGTCATTTCTTGCTTTTGTTTAGAATTTAGACATTTTTTCATAGGCGTGATGTTGGTTAATATATGACGAAAATTTAATGCCTTTCCGGTATTCTTTAAAAGGGAATATTGATGAAGGGCGTGAAAAGGTTGTTCTAGGAGTTTAAGCCCTCGTTAAATGCTATTAGAATCCGTTTATTTGATGCAAATCGGTTAAGGGGTTCAGGAATTATGGCTCTGTCAATTTTTAATTTTACTGTTTATGTGCCGTATTAGATCAATAATGGTAGGTTAGAATCTGAAAAAATTTTTTTTAAAATACTTAGATGTAGTTTATTAATAAAAATGATGTTTTTTCTAGTAGTTTATATTATTTTCTAATATTGGCTTTTGTTTTTTGGTAATTTCTTGCTTTTGTTTAGAATTTAGACATTTTTTCATAGGCGTGATGTTGGTTAATATATGGTGAAAATGTAAAGCCTTTCCGGTATTCCTTAAAAGGGAATATTGATGAACGGGGTGAAAAGGTTGTTCCAGGAGTTTAAGCCCTCGTTAAATGCTATTAGAATCCGTTTATTTGATGCAAATCGGTTTAGGGGGGAATTATGGCTCTGTCAAGTTTTTAATTTTACTGTTTATGTGCCGTATGAGATCAATAATGGTAGGTTAGAAGTTGAAAAAAACCAATATTGATGAAGGGGGGTGAAAAGGTTGTTCTAGGAGTTTTATCTCTCGTCAAGTGCTATTAGAATCCGTTTATTTGACATAAATCGGTTTAGGGGATAAGGAATTATGGCTCTGTCAAGTTTTTAATTTTTCTGTTTATGTGCCGTATGAGATCAATAATGGAAGGTTAGAAGTTAAAAAAAAGGGAATACTGATGAAGGGGGGTGAAAAGGTTGTTCTAGGAGTTTTATCTCTCGTCAAGTGCTATAAGAATCCGTTTATTTGACATAAATCGGTTTAGGGGATAAGGAATTATGGCTCTGTCAAGTTTTTAATTTTACTGTTTATGTGCCGTATGAGATCATTAATGGTAGGTTAGAAGCTGAAAAAAAGGGAATATTGATAAAGGGGGGTGAAAAGGTTGTTCAAAGAGTTTTAGCTCTCCTTGAATGCTATTAGAATCCGCTTGTTTCATGCAAATCGGTAGAAGGGTTAAGGAATTATGGCTCTGTCAAGTTTTTAGTTTTACTGTTTATGTGCCGTAAGAGTTCAATAATGGTAGGTTAGAAGTTGAAAAAAAGGCAATATTGATGAAGGGGCGTGAAAGCGTTGTTCAAGGAGTTTTAGCTCTCGTTGAACGCTATTAGAATCCGTTTGTTTGGTGCAAATCGGTGAAAGGGTTAAGGAATTATGGCTCTGTTAAGTTTTTGATTTTACTGTTTATGTGCCGTATGAGATCAATAATGGTAGGTTAGAAGTTGAAAAAAAGGCAATATTGATGAAAGGGGGTGAAGAGGTTATCCTGGAGTTTCAGCTCTCGTTAAATGCAATTAGAATCCGTTTATTTGATGCAAATCGGTTAAGGGGTTAAGGAATTATGGCTCTGTCAAATTTTTAATTTTACTGTTTATGTGCCGTATGAGATCAATAGTGGTAGGTTAGAAGTTGAAAAAAAGGGAATATTGATGAAAGGGGGTGAAAAGGTTGTTCAAAGAGTTTTAGCTCTCGTTAAATGCTATTAGAATCCATTTATTTGATGCAAATCGGTTAAGGGGTTCAGGAATTATGGCTCTGTCAATTTTTAATTTTACTGTTTATTTGCCGTATTAGATCAATAATGGTAGGTTAGAATCTGAAAAAAAATTTTTTAAAAATACTCAGATGGAGTTTATTAATAGAAATTACGTTTTTTCTAGTAGTTTATATTATTTTCTAATATTGGTTTTAGTTTTTTGGTCATATCTTGCTTTTGTTTAGAATTTAGACATTTTTTCATAGGCGTGATGTTGGTTACTATATGGTGAAAATTTAATGCCTTTCCGGTATTCTTTAAAAGGGAATATTGATGAAGGGGGTGAAAAGGTTGTTCCAGGAGTTTAAGCACTCGTTAAGTGCTATTAGAATCCGTTTATTTGATGCAAATCGGTTAAGGGGTTCAGGAATTATGGCTCTGTCAATTTTTAATTTTACTGTTTATTTGCCGTATTAGATCAATAATGGTAGGTTAGAATCTGAAAAAAAAATTTTAAAAATACTTAGATGTAGTTTATTAATAAAAATGATATTTTTTCTAGTAGTTTATATTATTTTCTAATATTGGTTTTTGTTTTTTGGTCATTTCTTGCTTTTGTTTAGAATTTAGACATTTTTTCATAGGCGTGATGTTGGTTAATATATGGTGAAAATGTAATGCCTTTCCGGTATTCTTTAAAAGGGAACATTGATGAACGGGGTGAAAAGGTTGTTCCAGGAGTTTAAGCCCTCGTTAAATGCTATTAGAATCCGTTTATTTGATGCAAATCGGTTAAGGGGTTAAGGAATTATGGCTCTGTCAAGTTTTTAATTTTATTGTTTATATGCCGAATGAGACCAATAATGGTAGGTTAGAAGTTACAAAGAAAAGGGAATAGTGTTGAAGGGGGCGAAAAGGTTGTTCTAGGAGTTTAAGCCCTCGTTAAATGCTATTAGAATCCGTTTATTTGATGCAAATCGGTTAAGGGGTTCAGGAATTATGGCTCTGTCAATTTTTAATTTTACTGTTTATTTGCCGTATTAGATCAATAATGGTAGGTTAGAATCTGAAAAAAAAATTTTAAAAATACTTAGATGTAGTTAATTAATAAAAATGATATTCTTTCTAGTAGTTTATATTATTTTCTAATATTGGTTTTTGTTTTTTGGTCATTTCTTGCTTTTGTTTAGAATTTAGACATTTTTTCATAGGCGTGATGTTGGTTAATATATGGTGAAAATGTAATGCCTTTCCGGTATTCTTTAAAAGGGAACATTGATGAACGGGGTGAAAAGGTTGTTCCAGGAGTTTAAGCCCTCGTTAAATGCTATTAGAATCCGTTTATTTGATGCAAATCGGTTAAGGGGTTCAGGAATTATGGCTCTGTCAATTTTTAATTTTACTGTTTATGTGCCGTATTAGATCAATAATGGTAGGTTAGAATCTGAAAAAATTTTTTTTAAAATACTTAGATGTAGTTTATTAATAAAAATTATGTTTTTTCTAGTAGTTTATATTATTTTCTAATATTGGCTTTTGTTTTTTTAGTCATTTCTTGCTTTTGTTTAGAATTTAGACATTTTTTCATAGGCGTGATGTTGGTTAATATATGGTGAAAATGTAATGCCTTTCCTTTATGGCTCTGTCAAGTTTTTAATTTTATTGTTTATATGCCGAATGAGACCAATAATGGTAGGTTAGAAGTTACAAAGAAAAGGGAATAGTGTTGAAAGGGGCGAAAAGGTTGTTCTAGGAGTTTAAGCTCTCGTTAAATGCTATTAGAATCCGTTTATTTGATGCAAATCGGTTAAGGGGTTCAGGAATTATGGCTCTGTCAATTTTTAATTTTACTGTTTATGTGCCGTATTAGATCAATAATGGTAGGTTAGAATCTGAAAAAATTTTTTTTAAAATACTTAGATGTAGTTTATTAATAAAAATTATGTTTTTTCTAGTAGTTTATATTATTTTCTAATATTGGCTTTTGTTTTTTGGTCATTTCTTGCTTTTGTTTAGAATTTAGACATTTTTCATAGGCGTGATGTTGGTTAATATATGGTGAAAATGTAATGCCTTTCCGGTATTCTTTAAAAGGGAATATTGATGAACGGGGTGGAAAGGTTGTTCCAGGAGTTTAAGCCCTCGTTAAATGCTATCAGAATCCGTTTATTTGATGCAAATCGGTTAAGGGGTTAAGGAATTATGGCTCTGTCAAGTTTTTAATTTTATTGTTTATATGCCGTATGAGATCAATAATGGTAGGTTAGAAGTTGCAAAAGAAAGGGAATAGTGTTGAAGGGGGGCGAAAAGGTTGTTCTAGGAGTTTAAGCTCTCGTTAAATGCTATTAGAATCCGTTTATTTGATGCAAATCGGTTAAGGTGTTCAGGAATTATGGCTCTGTCAATTTTTAATTTTACTGTTTATGTGCCGTAGTAGATCAATAATGGTAGGTTAGAATCTGAAAACAATTTTTTAAAAATACTCAGATGGAGTTTATTAATAGAAATGACGTTTTTTCTAGTAGTTTATATTATTTTCTAATATTGGTTTTTGTTTTTTGGTCATTTCTTGCTTTTGTTTAGAATTTAGACATTTTTTCATAGGCGTGATGTTGGTTAATATATGATGAAAATGTAATGCCTTTCCGGTATTCTTTAAAAGGGAATATTGATGAAGGGTGTGAAAAGGATGTTCTAGTAGTTGTTTATGTGCCGTATGAGGTCAATAATGGTAGGTTAGAAGCAGAAAAAAATATTTCAAAATACTTAGATGTAATTTATTAATAGAAATGAAGTTGGTACTAGTAGTTTATATTATTTTCTAATTTTGGTATTTGTTTTTTGGTAATTTCTTGCTTTTGTTTAGAATTTAGACATTTTTTCATAAGTTTGATGTTGGTTAAGGGGTTAAGGAATTATGGCTCTGTCAATTTTTTAATTTTACTGTTTATGTGCCGTATGAGATCAGGTTAGAAACTGAAAATTTTTTTTTTAAAATACTTAGATGTAAATTTATACACCAGAAATACATATTGTCAAAGTTTCACTTTAGTTACAATTAGTAATGAAAGGTTTTTTCAGTTTAATCGCTATAAATCGTCATTCATCATTTCACATAAATTAAATTTAAAAAATGTCTCCATATGCAACATTCACCATTATATGAATAAAAGAGTATGTCGAAAAAGTAGATTTGCTATTAATAGTTGTAAAATTCTATTAGAATTCGAACGTATATTGCAGATAATTCAAAATAATTCGTACAGAAAAGCTTATTTACAATCTTAATAATTATATATTACTTCGACTTCTTTTTCCGTTTATGTATGGCCATGCAAAGCTTAGGTGTTAAAAGAGTTATACTATTCAACTGTCATTTTTTGTAGAGAAGAAGTTCAATAAAATGTCATCAATGTTTGGAAACATTAGTTTACGCGCTAATTTAGACCGTGTCGGGTGCATTGCTTTGTAGTGAAATAAAAAATTGTTTTAAGGTGGTAAAAATTAATATTTTGCAATTAAATTTATACTAATGACTAAATAAACTATAAGCTAACAAAGAAAGTATTAGTTTTACAAAGTTTTGTAAACATTACAAAAACTTTTATAGAAATTTGAGTGCAATGCAGAAATTCTATTCGTTCGTTTCTTGTTTTCGCAAGTGTGTGGAAAAATAATATAATGGAAAGTCTACCGTGAAAATATTTAGCTTTAGATGGATGTTTGTAGATTTTGTTAGTGAAGATAGGATTTTTGTTGGTAGGTTGTCTTAGGTTGTTTATTTTGCAACAAGTTTTGTGTATGAAGTTAGGGTTTTTGCAATAATTTAGATAATATTTGATAATTTTTATACTGGAATATTGGTGACGGTCGGAAGTAATAAGCAAAATATGTAAATTAGGGCGATTAGCAGAAAAAATGAAATTAGTAGAGAGCGTGTTTGTGTAATGGTTGTCGTTGCACTCTGAGAGATGGATGTTTAAGTAAATGGTAGAATGCATATGACTTGTCTCCATATGCAACATTCACCATTATATGAATAAAAGAGTATGTCGAAAAAGTAGATTTGCTATTAATAGTTGTAAAATTCTATTAGAATTCGAACGTATATTGCAGATAATTCAAAATAATTCGTACAGAAAAGCTTATTTACAATCTTAATAATTATATATTACTTCGACTTCTTTTTCCGTTTATGTATGGCCATGCAAAGCTTAGGTGTTAAAAGAGTTATACTATTCAACTGTCATTTTTTGTAGAGAAGAAGTTCAATAAAATGTCATCAATGTTTGGAAACATTAGTTTACGCGCTAATTTAGACCGTGTCGGGTGCATTGCTTTGTAGTGAAATAAAAAATTGTTTTAAGGTGGTAAAAATTAATATTTTGCAATTAAATTTATACTAATGACTAAATAAACTATAAGCTAACAAAGAAAGTATTAGTTTTACAAAGTTTTGTAAACATTACAAAAACTTTTATAGAAATTTGAGTGCAATGCAGAAATTCTATTCGTTCGTTTCTTGTTTTCGCAAGTGTGTGGAAAAATAATATAATGGAAAGTCTACCGTGAAAATATTTAGCTTTAGATGGATGTTTGTAGATTTTGTTAGTGAAGATAGGATTTTTGTTGGTAGGTTGTCTTAGGTTGTTTATTTTGCAACAAGTTTTGTGTATGAAGTTAGGGTTTTTGCAATAATTTAGATAATATTTGATAATTTTTATACTGGAATATTGGTGACGGTCGGAAGTAATAAGCAAAATATGTAAATTAGGGCGATTAGCAGAAAAAATGAAATTAGTAGAGAGCGTGTTTGTGTAATGGTTGTCGTTGCACTCTGAGAGATGGATGTTTAAGTAAATGGTAGAATGCATATGACTTGTGTTGCTGGCTATTGTTGATGGGGGATGATTGATAGATTGATGTAGCTAGAAGAATGACGTGAATAAAGTAGTAAGGGAGAAGGAAGACAGTTGTTTGATGGGAGAGGATGGCTGGAATATTGCAGGAAGTAGTAGTTTGTTGAAATGAGCGCTTTTTTAGCATTTATGGGCAAAAATTATGATTACCTCACAAAAGATGATTAAGCACAAAATTTCCTTACAAAAGAAATCTTTTACTTAAAAAGTGGTGCCAAATTTTAAATTATTGTCAAGGACAAGAACAAAAATGTATAAACAACCAATTTTGTGTGGTTGGTTTGTGTACGAGTTCACGTAGAAATATGTTTTATCATCCGAAAACCATATGAATAATTATGATGTTTACTTGTCGTTAAAGCGTAGGAAAGAACGTAAAACAGTTTGAGAAGGGGTTAAGTACAGTATGTATTGGTTATTGTCAATAAACAGTTTGGTTAGTAAATTTTTGGTAGAATTTCAGATCTTTAAGTAAAATATTTTGAAACAAATGTAGATTCTTTAGAATTATATTTGTTAAAAAAAAGTTTTTGAAAATTTGGGTAGTGAATATGTAAGTCCTTAATATTTTCGGATGAAATTTTGAATAGGATTGGCTTAGGGGAAAGTGTTTTTTCACCTTAACTTTTTGTAGGGTCACGATTTCGGATACAATTGTTCCGTGATTTACACATCTAATTAGGCCCTATCACTATCCAATTACCATTTACTTAAATTGCCAAAATACTTTTGGTTTTTTTAAATTTTATTTAATTGCCAACAATCAAATACATACATCCAATAAATTGATCATAAAATAAAATTAATTCATTTCATTTTCTAAATGTAATTTCTTTTTATAAATTTATACACCAGAAATACATATTGTCAAAGTTTCATTTTAGTTACAATTAGTAATGAAAGGTTTTTTCAATTTAATCGCTTTAAATCATCATTCATCATTTCACATAAATTAAATTTAAAAAAATGTCTCCATATGCAACATTCATCATTATATGAATAAAAGAGTATGTTGAAAAAGTAGATTTGCTATTAATAGTCGTAAAATTGTATTAGAATTGGCACGTACTTTGCTGATAATTGAAATAATTTGTACAGAAAAGCTTATTTACAACCATAATTTTATATTACTTCTACTTCTTTTTCCGTTTATGGATGACCATGCAAAGCTTAGGTATTGAAAGAGTTAAACTATTCAACTGTCATTTTTTGTAGAGAAAAAGTTCAATAAAATGTCATCAATGTTTGGAAACATTAGTTTACGCGCTAATTTAGACCGTGTCGGGTGCATTGCTTTGTGGTGAATAAAATAATTGTTTTAAGGTGGTAAAAATTAACATTTTGCAATTAAATTTATATGTACTAATAACTCCATAAATTATAAGCTAACAAAGAAAGTATTAGTTTTACAAAGTTTTGTAAACATTACAAAAACTTTTATAGAAATTTGATTGCAATGCAGAAATGCTATTCGTTGTTTTTCTTGTTTTAACGAGTGGAGAAATAGTTTAATGAAAAGTCCACCGTGAAAATATATAGCTTTTAATTAAAAGCAAAAAGCTTTCACGGTTATGAAAAATGACTAGGGATATAATAAGTAGCTTTTAAAAAATGTCGAATATGTGTAAAATCCTTGTTGGAATTATAGCAAAATCTTTTGTATGGATAAATTAGTATAAATAACATTGAATGAGGTGAATACATCCGAAAATCATTGAAAATATGTGTTTAATAACAAATATAAAATGTGTGAATATAAAATATATGAATATGTGTACATATGTATATACATATAATAATAATAGCAAAATAGGGAAAAATATGAAAATGGGAATAAAGTTGTTAAATAAGTAAAAAATTCATCCTAAAAATAAAAGTAAAACAATGCAATAAAGCTACGCAATATGTATATAGTGAAAGAAAATAATGTGGATCTGATTAGGCTCTGTTGGTATCCAATTACCATATACTTAAATTATCTAAAAAATACTTACAGGATTTCTAAATTTTATTAATTGTCGTCAATGCAATACATCCAATAAATTGATCATAAATTAAATTAGTTTCATTTCATTTTCTATATTTAATCTTTTCTAATAAATTTATATTCCTGAAATACATATTGTCAAAGTTTTATTTTAGTTACAATCAGTAACGAAAAGTTTTTTCCATTTAATCGCCTTAAATCTTCATTCATCATTTCGCATAAAATAAATTTAAAAAATCATATGAATAAAAGAGAATGTTGATAAAGTAGTTTTGCAATTAATAGTCGTAAAATTCTATTACAACTGGTATGTATGTGTAAATAATTCAAATAGTTCGTGCAGAAAAGCTTATTTACTTTTACAATACTTCTATTACTTCAACTTCTTTTTCCGTTTACTAGTTGCCATGCAAAGATTAGGTATTGAAGAAGTATAACAGAAATAAAAAAAAATTCATCTGTCATTTTTTGTAGAGAAGAAGTTCAATAAAATGTCATCAATGTTTGGAAATATTAGTTTACGCGCAAATTTAGAACGTGTCGGGTGCATTGCTTCGTAGTGAAATAGAAAATTGCTTTAAGGTGGTAAAAATTAACATTTTGCAATTAAATTTATAGTAATAACTCGGTAAAGTATTAGCTAACAAGCCTAGTGTCAGTTTTACACAGTTTTGTAAACATTACAAAAACTTTTATTGAAATTTATTTTTGCAATGCAGAATTGCTATTCGTTGTTTTTCTTGTTTTCGCAAGTGAGTGGAGAAATAGTTTAATGAAAAGTCTACTGTGAAAATATTTAGCTTTTAATTAAAAGTAAAAAGCTTTCCCGTAATATCTCCAAAGCTTATGAAAAATGAGGAGAGATATAATAAGCAGCTTTTAAAAAGTGTCGATAAATGTATAAAATCCTTGATGGAATTATAGCAAAATCTTTTGTATAGATAAAGTAGTATAAATAAAATTGAATGAGGTGAATACATCCGAAAATCACTGGGAAATATGTGTCTAATAATGAATAAAAAAATTGTAAAAATCCAATATATAAATATGTGTATATGCATATGTATATAATAATAATAGAAAAAAAAATAAAATTGTTAAATTAGTAAAAGTTCTGCCTAAAAATAAAAGTAAAATAATTGCAATAAAGCTACGTAATATGTATATAATGAAAGCAAATAATCGTTCTATAAATAAAAATAAAATATATTTTAAATGTTATTATTCTACATAATTGTAAAGTTTGTTACTAAAAAAATTAAATAATATGAAAAATACCAAATAATAATTAGCATATTAAAAAGAGTAAAAAAATAGTTTATGCCTGGCGTTAAATTTTTAAAAAAATTTAATAATATGAAAAAATACCAAATAATAATTAGTATATTAAAAAGAGTAAAAAAATAGTTTATGCCTGGCGTTAAATTTTTAAAATGAAAAGTAAAATATAATATAAAAATCGAATTAATTAAAATAGTTGTGAATGTGTTAATTTTTTTTGAAAAAGATATATGGATATGGGGTTCAACTAGCAAAATATATTATAAGTAATACAGCAGAATTCCAAAATTAAAAATGATAAAAGTAAAAAAGTAACAACGATTCCAGTATATATTCATTTACAAGTCGGATTACAATGAAAAACATGGATATCAGGTATGTACTTTCTTTGAAAATTGTAATACATTTATATTCACATTTTGAAATAAGGAATAATAGAAACAAAATATACACATTTCTGAGAATCAATTTACTTCAGTAAAGTCTTTTTATAAGCAAAATCTAATGATAGAATATTGTATGATATTTTAAGGAAGCTTTGTTTTGTCAAACTAAGATAAGTGTAAAATATTTTTAAGACACAATTTAAAAAATAGAAGATTTTTTTCATTTACTAGTAGTACATGTTATTTATCCTGAATTACTTTGTTAAAAAATAATAGCGAATTTGTTTGACTATAATTATTAACAAAACTTTATAAAGCATGATGCTAAATTATTTTATTTTTTGATATTTGTTATTTTATAAATGCTTTGTAAATTATAAAGTTTCGAAAAGTTTCATTATTTACTATGCTTGTATAGTTTTTATAGCCAACAATAATATTTATATGTGAGTCCTAGAAAATAAATTAAAATATAGGTGGTTTTTGGATAATTAGATTTTATTGAAAAATTAAGTTAATAAGAAGATGTACAGGTCCATATTATGAAGTATAGTTATTATGTAATACATTTTCTATTAAAGGATAACATTTAAAAATGCTTGTAAAACTTTAAATATGGTGTATGTGAGACCTAAGTATATGTCGATGAAAGTTTGGCGAAAATTTCCATTAGGGAAAGTCATTAAGGGAATTGACGTTAGGAAAGGTCATTTGACTCTTACTTTTTGGCGGCTTATATTGAGTTGAAGTTGATCAATGTTTTGAAGGTCTCATTGAGCCCTATTGCTTTCCATTCACCTTTTCCAGATTGGCATTGATATCCTACAAAATTGGTGTTTAATAAATTTAATACACACCTTTCCCTTTGATCATTCTTTGGTCACGTATTTATGAATTGAATAAGTTGCTGTGAATATTGATCCGATTTTAAATACCAGATGATACTTTTACTTACACTGCAACTTATCATATTTGTAGGATTCTTAAAACATTTATCAAATACCGTATCTTAATACTTTTTAGAATACTACGTACTACATATTCAGTCAGTTATAGAAAATCCTTAGTTGGTAGTTGTTCATGCTGTAGTCTAAAAGCAACATTAATTCTATCGATCAATTCTGTCAATTGTTAGGTTGGATGATTTGTTAAAGTATTAATTTATTAAATTATGCACTGAGTTTTTTGTTTAATATAGGTTGTTGTGAAATTGTACTTTTTTCTTATCTCATGTTCGTAAACTGTTCGCTTTTCTCTTAAATGTTTTGTTGATCTTTGTTTACTCATCAATATGTAGTGCCGACGTGAATAAATGTGGATATTGATGAATGTTTTAAATGTGACGAGTTTGTAGGACTTTTAACAAATTTCTAAATTTGTTATATGGTCATGATTTCCAATTACAGTAGTTTTGATTTAGCTGCCTTTTATTTACGTGCGCATTGCCTTTACCTGCACAAAAATTTTGAGAGTGTAATCTATAATTAAAGTAAAAAATTTAATTTAGCTACATTTTTGACTTATCTGCACAAAAATTCTTGCAAAAGTTAGTTGTGCGGGTAAGTCAAAACTACTGTATATCTATTTTTGGGCAATTTAAACCTTGAAAATTGTGTACACTTAATTCTGTTTTTACACGGTAGATACGTTCCAGAAAAATCCGTGTAAAAAAATCGTGTAAGAAAAAATATGAAGTACGTAGAAAAGAAAGGGATTGGTTCCATATCTTTCAACTTTGTAAAAACAAAATAATTCTTAGAAAAAACAATTTTAGTTTCGAAAGAAATACCTTCCTTTTTCAGTTTAGGATTTGTAGAATTAGACATTTTTCTTAACGCAATAAAACTCTTATTGATTTAAGCTTTTTGTGTTGCTTAGTCAACTTGTATAAGAACACGTCCAGTTTTATTAAAATTAAACAAAAGACAAAAATATATACGTATATATGTACACACATACATACAACCTAAGCCGCCATGAAAATAAATTAAAAGGTCAATTCCCTAATTATTTTATAAACAACGGGTAGAAAAATTATTTCTGTACGATTGCGATTAATATATATTTTTCTTTTAAATTTAAAATTTTCATAAACTTTGCTCAATTGTGCTATATCAACTATCAAAGTGTAAAAACAGATAAAATTTTTTTGTCTAGACCGTGTTATTACAAAGCCGTGAAAAAAGACCGTGTAAAAACAGATTGTGTGCATTTATTGATGTTAAAGAGTATGAATTAAATTTTTTAAATAATTTTGAAAATAAACTTAACATAATTTTCCAAACTTTTGTTAGTTATAGCAAATTTTGAGCAATATGCAGGCTTTAGAAAAGTTGCTGAGATAGAGACATTAGAATTATCTGAATAAATAATACATATAAATATTTGACTCTTATGCAGTTTGAAATTACGTTATTTTGAATAAAATATGAGCATTTGTTCATTAGTTGTGTTATCTCTCTTTTCATAGCACACATGCGCATACATGCTTATACTCAATTAAGTGTACTTTTATATGTATCAGGGATGGTGATACGAATTTCGAAATGGTACAAATTGCCTTCCGAAATTGTACTTTTTTAATTTCATTGTACTAAAAATAATTTTTCCAAATTTATACTATGTATTTTTGTTTGTTTTATTAAAAACAAAACAGAAAATAACACTTAATTTTGTTTCAACTAAAATATGACTAAAAGAAAATTTGTTATTGTAAATATAGAAAATATTTATCAAGAAAAAATAGTTAACATCTTTTTGTTTTCTCTATTTTTGATCGTTGAAATAATATGAACTTATATCCAAAAAGTTAGTGAAAATAAAAACGCAAATAAATGAAAAGAAAGAAGAAAACATATGTACAAATGAGTGGCCATACACATTTTTTTTGACTTGAAATTTTCGTTTAATCCAATTGGTGTATCATAGAACGTTTAGTTTTCAATTGTACCAAAAATGGTACGGTTGTACCAAGCTTGACATCACTGATTTGTGTGTATAACACTTTATTAACATGAATTGATAAACAAGTAAGATAATAGAGTTCAAAATAAACAAAAGATATTCATTCATTCCTGGTAATCTACAGCTAACAAGTGAACGGAGTGTATGTTTATTAAAAAATTGAATTGGATTGATTGGAAATTGAAAATATAAAATAAAATGGAAGCAATTTTAGTTATACATGGTGGAGCGGGAGATATCAGCGATGCTAGAGTGCCAGGTAAGTTAGAAGGTATGAAAGAAGCTTTACGATCCGCAAAACCACATCTATGGCCAATGAGTGGAGAAGAAGGCAATGCTCTAGATGCGGTTGAAGCTGCAGTCCGCGCAATGGAGTGTAATGAAAATTTTAATGCTGGCTACGGCGCTTGTTTGAACTTAGAAGGAAAAGCTGAAGTTGAAGCCAGTATCATGGAGGGTTCACAACTGAAAGCTGGTTGTGTAACGCTTTTACACGACATTTTACATCCGATATCAGTAGCACGGTGCGTGATGGAAAAAACCAAACATTCATTTTTAGGAGGTGATGCTGCACAACAGTTTGCTTTAGAGAAAGGTTTTAAACAAATGAAGGGTATTGTATAAATATTTATGTTAACTTATACAATTTAAAGAAATGAAAATATTTGTAGACGATTATCTTGTTACTGAGAACGCACGATTAGCGTTAAGAGAATTTAAAGATTTGCTCAGTAAAGGTGAAGATATAACATATGCAAAAACAGAACTGGATGTTAAAGGAGAACAGGGAACAGTTGGTGCTGTTGCTATAGACACCAAAGGTAATATAGCAGTGGCAACTTCAACAGGAGGCATGACTGGAAAATTGGCAGGTCGCATTGGAGATACTCCACTTTTGGGTTGTGGCACCTACGCTGACAATAGAATAGGAGGCGTGTCTACAACAGGACATGGAGAAACTATAATGCGCTTTAATTTAGCTCAACAAATTTTATCGAAAATTCGATATGAGAACAAGACTGCACAGCTGGCAACGGAAAGTGCACTTAAAGAAATGACGGAACTTTTGATAGGTACAGCAGGTGCTATCACAGTTGATGCAACTGGTCAGATTGGAATATACTGGAACTCAAAACGCATGGCATGGGCCTATACTAAAGGCAGAGATATAGTTTATGGAATTAATCATAACGAACAGTTTGTAGAAAAACTGTAAAATATATTTTATATCCAATGCGTTATATTTGTCTTCATTTTTAAAAATACGTTTTTGAACAATTTATTTATATTTTATATCCAATGCACACTTCGTTATATTTGTATTAATTTTCAAAAACACATTTGTAAATAGCAATCTAATAGGCTTGCAGATTATTTACATATGTATGTATGTCCTTTCTTCCAACAACAACCAGGACAAACAATCACATAACTCCGTTCTCATCCGACCAGAATCAAGAAAAATCTTCTTCAAATGTCAAGGGCGCTTAATTTTTATTTATATAAACCGGGTACGAAAATGGAACGTACAAATTACAAACGTTTTTTGTTTTGTTGTTTTTTGAACGAACGAAAAAGGAAACCACCATCAGTATTGCCACGAAGGAAAAATGTTTAGCGAACGAACTTCAGAAAATTAATTAACCAAAATTAGAAAAAAGAAACTAATTTAAATTCATGTTTTTTTTTATTTTAAATTATGTTTAATTTTTAATAATTAAATAAAATTTTTTAACAAACAAGACTAATAAAATATGGAGCTAAGCTTATTTACTTGAAAATTATTTAAAAATTTACTATTGTGATTATATAAATGATACTTTTTAAATAAAACATAAAAATAATGTAATTATTTTAACTATTTAATAAAAAGTGTCTCTTATAAAATTGTATGTAGACGTTTCATATCAGTATAATATATATACATATACATATGTATACAATATATAGGTATATAAAAACATTTAACCACTTATTTATAAGTTTCCTCATACATATTAACAATACATATTTTATGTAGCGATATTTGAAGTACCATATAAAGTGTACTACAGAATGGGTGAGAACACAAACTTCTCACGTGACATGGGATCTCTTGCCTAGCTAATTCAGTTGCCGTTGTCTTGTAGGTAGTGTGTTGCGGTAATAGATGAGAGCTAGTGGGTTCAGACCTCAGCTCTGACAGCTCAAACTTAACGAAATATGAAAAACTTTCTCCAGGCAGTTTTCTAGCAAAAACTCTGAGAGCAAAAAAATTGTCATCAATAGCTGCTCAAATCTGTCTTTCACAGTAGACGTTAGATTGAAAGTTCCGCCATGAATAGAAGTAACACACACAACATAGATGGTGTGAGAAGCTAAGTCGTAATCCTGGCCAAAGGGTTGTAATAGCCTATTAAATAAGTAAGCTGATTCAGCTTTCCTCTTTTTTGAGCCGAGTGCTCGAATAGCTGCCTGACTATCGGATATTGATTATTTTTTTGAGAGCTTTAGGACTTGAAACAATAATACGGATCAAATACATGATCCATTAGATCAGTCCAGATTTTGACTAATTTATCCAATAAAATCTAGAAGTGAGATGTTAATGGTGGCTTAGATATTGGCTTCCAATGATTCAATAGTACTTGGTTCGTCGGTATAAAACAAAGACTTAATGTAAATTCACAGGCAATTTTTTTATTAACGTAACCAGTTAACCTGAAATAAATCTTTAAGAAAAATGCTCTTTTTGACAAATCTAAAATGAGCCCAATTAGTAAAACTTCCACTACATGATGATTTTTTGGTGTCAATTTTTGTACTGGCGGTTTGTTATATTAGTCTAAGGACAAAGACTAATCGATACTTTGGAGTCCACTTCAAGATTTCGCGCAGTGGCAGCCATATTCTTTTCGGTAACCAAATTTCTCCTGATGGCTTTAAATTGAGAAAAGTAAAATTAGTGCAAATACGAGCAATCGAGATGCTTGGCCGATTATGTTGACCGTACTAATTTAAGGTTATAATATGTATTTAGACACCATCAATCTTGCCTTCTTAAGTTCTCTGATTTTAGGTTTTTGTCAAGTTCTTTAAAGTTATAATAAATAACTGCAAAATTGCTGTGGTCAGTAAAAGATACCGTTAGGGAATTAAATCAGCATTTATACACAGCAAAAAGAAAAGCTAAAGCCACGAGTAAATATTCAAAGTCAGAAGCACAAAAGGATTTGTTCCTATAAATATGGGATGCAAGTAACAAATAAAATCAACATGCATGTGGTAGGACACGGAAATTCTGAATGCCTAGCAACTATATAAAGCATGAAGAATATAAAATATAGCAAATCAGGGGTTCTTCGATTTTGACGAACTTCTTTGCGAATATTAAAAGTCTAATCTAATCTGATAAAAAAAAATTCAAAAAAATTTAAAAATTACAATGATGCTTATAAAATAATTAATTCTTTTAAATGCCGTCTGTATTCAGATATTTTACAATACATACGATACACAAGTGTATATATTGATAAGTGAATGAATGGACAGTGTTTACATATGCATGTGATTTATTCAGTAGGAAAGAGACAAATGTGGCGGTAGTTTACCAAAAAATTTGCTGCTACCAATATTTCAAAAATAAAGGAAAAACTTGAAAGCGCAAATAAAAGCAATATCAAAGTACTCAATACGTTAACTCCTGAGTGTTGTATATGTATAACTCTGGTTTTTATTGTTCTTTTCAATAAAATGAATCTCTGTTTCGCAACATTTATAGCTGTTACGTATGCACATACATACAAGGCATTGTTCAAATTGGTTAATATAGAATGTATTGCTTTTACACGATAAACTGCAAAAACAGAAACAAAGTGGCTTATTGCACAAAAATAAATTGCTGCAAATTCAATGACAACTCTGCCTCAAATAAATAAAAAAGACCAAACAGTTTGCGGTGTGATAAATTATTAGCTCTTTAGGTTCTAAGTAGGGAACAATTATAAAATTCATGGATGATAATTTACAATAAAACACATACACATTTTTAAATGATTAAAGTTTCTAACATAAAAGTTTAAATCTACCTACATAATACATGCAAGTATGCGACTGTCCTTCATTCGATAATCGCTCTTTATTTGAATATACAAAAATATAAATGACTATTAATACATAAATGGTAAATTATGCTCGACTATTGTATGAAGTTGAAATCAACAATGAGAAGAGCGCGCTCGTTCAGACGGTTAAAATCTGACCTAGCTTAACAGTGTACAAGCTTTAGTTGCACAAACGTTTTTAAATTTGCAAACTTTATGGTTGACCAAAATATGCAAGCCAGTTGAAATAAGAACCTTATTTGCCAAGACATATCTGATTCCGGGACTTAAAACTTTTTGACAATTGTGATTCTATAGGTTAGGTTAGTGTGGTAGCTTCATACCAGAAGCTCACTTGAGCACGCATAGCGGCCCATTGTGACGCCATGTGATTATATAAGCAGAGTAAAATTTAATATTCTATTTAATAATATTAACAGATATGTTTATTATCTGGAAAAATATGATCGCATATCGCCATACTCTAAATTAATTCTTGGAGTATCTTCGACAACTTCTTGAAAATCTTACAAACAAATTATATATATCCGTAAACCCAAATATTTATTTGTTCTCATTCAATTTGCGAGATCTTCCAGAGAAAGGAAATTAATAATACCTAAGCATCATGGTTTAGTGTCTGAATGGCAATTTATGTTAAATGCTACTCGCCTTTGGTACTTAAGTCCACACTTCCTACAGTTAAATAGCAATGCAATGTATACCAGAAAAATTTTGGTTTTTTGAGAATACCATAAATATTTCTTATTTTTTTAAATTAATTTAAATTTAATGTCTTATAAGTTTGCTTTTTATGTTTTTTTCATAAGTTATGATAGTTTAATTTTTTTATATGTTATTTTTTGTGATAAAGTCATTCACATGTATTATAATTGTGCGACTTGTCTTGTTGTGCAGTAAACCACACAAACCAAAAATGTTGGAACTTTTGTAGAAATGAAAAAATTAAAATAATTTTTACAGTTTAACACTTCTTTATACCTACATATATTATTAAGATCTATCTGAAGCTGCGCTTTGTTTGCTTCGGATGTAAAATGATTAAAACTGTTTGAGGCACAGGTTATTATTTAAATTTCAGAGAAACTGTCGGCATTAAAACTAACGTTACATCCAACATAAATGACAAACTTCTATTTATCAAAATTTCTGATCTTCAACATGGACGAAAAAAATATTCAAGAAGAAACTAAAATGAAAACGACTTATTTTAATTTTGACATTTTTTTTTACTGAAAATAGCGAAAAAAAAATACTTTGAAATTGTTAAAAATATAACAAAGAGTGCAAACCGTATACAAGTTGTAAAATAGAAAAATACCCAACAACAAACACAAAGCTTTTGCGTTTGTGTATAAAACGAATTTTAAATTAGAAAAGTTTTTTACGCAACAACTTTTTCCAGCGCCTTTGTGCAGCCAGCAGCTTACAAACGCAATAACAAAACAAAAGGACACAAAATAAAAAGAATTCATAGCAAATAATACTTGTAATGAATTTTGCAACTGCTCTACATACAACTTCAAATGAAGACAAGATTAACAATAAGATAAGTAAAAATTACGAAATAAGCACTTGCAAAAACAAGAGCTATCCTACGCTTAGTATTGCAGTATGTATATAACTTAATAATGATTTTAAAACCATAGGGCAGCTGTTACGGAAAGGCTGACGAAACTGTCAGCAACACATTGTCACATTCTAACATTCTACAATACTCTGGAAGTGAGAAAAATAATCTCACAATATGCAATACTAAGCCGATTTTTATCTTAAAATATATACATTTTTACTTTTTGAAGAGATTGCTAATATGTGCCAAAGCTCGGTGCATTGTTTGACATTTTTCTACTACCATCCTTTATTTCATTTGTTTCATTGAGAATAGCTAAAGCGTATCAAGGCAAACGATAGTCAATACCTAGTTAAACTTTATCACGCCAAAGAAACAGATTTTTTAGAAAATAACAAACGTCAGCTTCCAAGCCGCCTACATAATATTATACATAGCTATTTTTAACTAGCAATGTCTACAAATCTTCATACATATAAATATTAGACAGTCTATTGTGAACGTTTCACTGATTAGTTGAATCCGATTAGAACGATTTTTGAAAGGAGTTGTACTTATATTTATTGTGTACACGATGTCAAGGTTAAAAATCGCTAAATTATAAGTTTAAAAAGTTATTCGTATTCAAGTACATATTCGTTTTCAAATTGCAATCCCAGTAAAAATACTTAATACGGCACATCCTATCTGTATTACCAAATATCAAAAGTTATTAAGTTATCAATTCCACTTGACCACAATTATCAGAAGAATTTATCGGCAATAAATTAATACATCTACTTCAAAGACCATTTTTCTCTTGTAATCATTTTCTTTACTCTTAGCTCTATTTTTTTGTTTTTGTTGTATAACCTTTCGGAAATTTCATCAAGTTGAGTTCACTTAAGCATTTAAAAGGTTAAATGCAATTTATTATTTAAGTAGGTTTAATACTGAAAGTGTCAACTGCAACATATTGTACTCAATTATACATACATTTATATGTACATACACATACATATGCCGTTGCGAGTGGTCAGACTAACAAACAAACCCATACACATACGCATACATATGTATTAATTTCCTTAAAGCTCACATAATGGTGCATAATTCTTATGATGTAACTACTTTCATCCCAAGCCTCATATTTAAATAAACTTTATATATGTATGTATGTATGTATGTATATAACAAATATTGTATATACATAAATAAAAACATTTTTACTATAGTAAATAGTGGCATTATTTGTTGCAGTTGTAGTAGTAATGCCATTGAATACTCGACATAGTTTATATTTATAACAAAAATTGCCATTATGCATTAAAATTATCATTTCGAAAAACAAAATGAATATGAGCATAAACTTACAATACCAATACATAGGATATGTCTGCGTGTATATATAAATATGTGTATACCATAGTATCTATGTATAAACCCAACATTAAGTGTCATGAAATCATTTTCATTTAAGGGATTCTCAAACAGTAACAAGAAGTCCTTGAATATTATTTGAAACAATTTGGTATGTGATCAATGGGTACAGAACTCCTTAAATGTCGCACCTGTACTGTTGTTTTATGGCTAACAATTTCATTTTGGAAGTAAAAAATTTAGTTTAGTCCACTCAAGTCAGTTGATGATTATATCAAATTTAGTTTTTTAACAAATGAATTTGAAAATTGAAAAAAGGAAAGTAGGAGTAATTTTTCGATTACAGTTTGGGCCAATATTTATATTTGTTTAATTTTCAATGTGGTTTACGGTAAAGGATTTTATTTATGAACATTAATCTACGTATATTCACATAAATGAAAATATAAACCTTCAACAAAAAAGAAATTTACACACTCTCAGATTTTTCGAAATAAATTAATGAAATATGTTTTGGTTGGCCGAAGTTGTTATTTTTTAATGTTGAATTTATTCTGTATTGAAAAAAAACTATAAATAAATTAATAAAAATATAACATATTGTAAATAAAAGGAACGCATATTTGTAACAATCAATTAAATTTAAGATACTGAAATGAGTTTTATTAACTTCATATTAATATTGTTCATATTAATATTGAATTATTTATTAGTGTTAAAAAAAATTGATTAGGTGGCATATTTAATATAAATGTAGGTTCATGTATACAATTAACACACAAAACATAAGTGGTGTGACAAGCCAGACCGTAATTATGACTGAAAGGTTGCAATGATCAATTATGTGCGTTTAAGACCGATTTTGATATTTACAATATATATAAAAAACTTGTTAATAATTTCCCCTTATTTCTATGAAAATATGAAAATGAAAATACTATTGTTATCATTCACACATGCCTTAACTTTTATGAATTTAATTTTTTTCCTTATTTTCCAATGATTAAACATGCATGCATTTATTTAGCTTAAGCACGGACATATCTAGGCACACATTTAAACAATCAAAGACATGTATATATGTATGTATGTACTTTTTGAAATCCTAGTTTTTTGCATTGAATTTATATACAAATAAATACAAATAAAACGTTATTATATCTTATTCTTCTTCCACTTTGTCTCCCTTTTCCATCCTCTCTAACTTTCTTTCATAATGCAATAGTCAAATATTATAAAGCAATATTTGATTATATCGACGTATAATTTTACAACAACAATATATGTACAACGGAAAGGCGAATACTTTGAAAGTCGTTATTCTGACATGTGTTGCTTGCTCTTGCCAATCTTATACATATGTATATATTCATATGTATATATACATATGTATATGTATACATATGTATATATACATACATACATATGTATATATACATACATACATATGTATATATACATACGTATATAAAAGCAACGAAGAAAACTTAAAAGAATCTCTAAATAAAATCCAAATATTATATATCAGCTAGATTGGCAATAGCAAGCAACACATCATTTGTATGTACAGTGGACAACAGAAATCTAGGCACCTCAAAATATTTATTCATTAGAAAATTTTCCTTTGTTGAATACATTAGTAATTTTTGTGTTTTATTATAGAATAGGCATGGTTCCAACCACCAAGCTTGTGACGTAGAGGTAGATTAAACTTTCAGTTACGTTACATTCTTAAGCAATCTGTGAAATACTCTTCGTAAAATTGCTCGTAGAGCTCATAAGATTTAATTTGTTTCTCTGTATTTTGTTATTTCCCTCCTATTTTCAAGGTGGTTTGATTTTTTTCAAAATTGTCAACAACCTGATCTGATCGATAAATCTTGTAATCAATTTCAAGGAGAAGCGTAAATTTTGCCATTTTCCATTCCATTAAAAGGTTACATACATACATACATACATAATTGGCCATTACAACCCTTCAGTCAGGATTACGGCCTAGCTTCTCAACACCACTCATGTTGTGCGCGTTAATTTTATACATGAGTGGCGGGACCTACAGTTTAAAGTCGAGTCCGAACGACAGATTTTTTGAGAAGCTTTTCATGCCAATTTTTACTCTCAGAGTTTTTGCCAGAAATCTGCTGAAAGGAAGTCGCCGAAGAAATATTTTCATATTTTCGTTTTGATGTCTGACCATGAAAATAAATATATACATCCAAAATTTTTATTATCAAATATTAAAATTAAAACTTTTATTTAATATTAATATTTTATTAAATATTTTAAAAATAAATAAATAAAATTAAATAAATTTATTTTATTAAATATTAATATTATGTATTTCGTTGGCCAATTTTCATCCTAACGAATGTAGGGTGCACAAAATTGCAAATGTACACATGTGAGCTTTTGCATGCTGATGAAGATATAAGAAGTCTTACGATGAGTAGTAACATTTTACTGTTCGTAATCTGGCATACTTCAGTTTTACTTTTGTAATCGATAATTCTATCAAAAGACCTTGGTTTACTATTAATAGAATACTTTTTACACTTCCTTATGCTCGCTCACATACAATAAACAGAGTCAATGTTACATTTTATATTCAATATAAGATATGAAATAAAACTAAATGCGATTTGAATATAAAATATCTACATACAAAAATTTTTTTCTTTCCCCTATGAAGCTGTCAGATTTATGCCTTAATTTAAAAATTTAAATTCGCCTAAGTATGAATATTTAAAGGCATTCATTGGCAGCAAGAAAGTTAGTAAATTTACTTGCTTAAAGCCTATGATAATTCTTCAATATAAATTTGAGTAAAAGTCCACAAATGTGTTCGATCCGCATCTGTACTCTCATGTTTATATCGTATATTGGTATTAAATGTATGTGTAATATGGCAATTGTTATTGTTCTCGAAAGAATTGCAAAACGTTTAACTTTACCATACAACGAGCAGACACACACTTACAGAAACGCATACAATCAAGCTACAACAAATAGAATCTGTAAAAATAAATTCTCATTTTACAGGATGTATGTGCAAGTTAATATATGACTCTGTGCCGCATTTGCGTACATATTTGTATGTGGGTATATAAAGCAGTGTGAAATTTTTTTGTTGGAGGTTTTTGTTTGCACAAATAAATTCCAATAACTCTTACTTCTGGAGCAAAGTGTCAACAACAACAAATTTTATCATTGTTCCTACTTTGGCAATCTCAACGAAAGCAAGTAAAAATAATTTTGTTGCATCCACCGAATTTTAGGTACACTTCTCAAAAGATACATATAAATGAATTCGTATATTAATTTAGAAAAAAATTAAACCTACGACGAATTTAGAAGAATACATTGAATTCGTTGTATGCTTTAAATTCGGGACAATTTATATTTATCGTTTAAATAAACTTCATGTTTACAGTTTCATTTGTATAAGCTTCGGTCAATTCTAGATGTAGCGACTCGAAAAATGTCTGTCAGTGTGAGCGTGTAGGTGAGTGTGTAGGCAATTTTCGTGCTGTCATCACTGCGGGCAAAGTAATAGTTTAAGTTAATATCATTCCTGCTGAGCCGTCATCTATACATGCAGACAAAACAATACATTCAAAAACCAGTTCTCGGGCCTTATTTATACATTTGTATAATGTTGCACATAATCATACTTACAAACAAAAATACAATCAAGTAAGCGAACAAACAAAAGAACGTACAAACATTGAAAACAACTATAAACTACAGATAAATTTAAACCCACATATAAACAATGACTATTTGGATGTATGTACGTATGTACATACATATATTGGACCATCCACGAACGTTTAAAGCCATTAATTTTTGCCATCAGAGACGGTTCTGTCCTGCTTTTGCCGCTACTTTGATATCAAAATCACCAGAAACGTATACAACTCAAAACCGAAAAGTCCAAGTTGTCATCTCAGTGTAGCTTGCAAATTTTATGGATATACTTGACCAACTGTCGTGTTTGGTGTGCGGGACATCACCAAATATATAGTAAATAAATAAATTAAATTGTATTGCGATTATTTCCAAAACAAAGAAAATTAAAAAATCACATTGAAGGCATAAAATAACCAAACACACATTCCTCTATACATACTTCGTATCTGAAATCATTTACAGCATATAAAATATAAAAATTATTACGCTTATTTATGATTGAAAAAGGGCAAATATATATTTACATTTATTGCCATATGCGAAATATTCAATTCCAATTCATTGACTTTTCAATTCTCGTCTTAAACAGATAGTGAATGTCAGATATTAAGAGACCATTGTTTGTAACATCACAACAATATATACCGCTAAATCAAAAGAAGTTGTTATCAACCCAAAAAGATTACTGGGATGAAATACTAAAAACTATACTTTAATGTAGAAAGAAAGGGAAAAATAAATATTATGAAAACTTCAATTTTGTTATTACTTCTTCTCTATCACATATTATTATTTAAGCGAAAGACGTACCTGTCAAATATTTCCATAAAAAAATTTGTATTAAATTCGTACACTCATACGTATATAATTGGCAAAATTTCGACATATTACTCTTGATTATTATTTCATTTAAGAGTGTAAAGAAAAAATTTCATTTAGTTGTTATTATAAAATGTGTCAATTAATGTCATATGTTAGTTTTTGACATTTTCATGTACAGTTGAAAATATTAGTTATATTATTTATAATATTAATAATTTATTTTTACTTAATCGTTATTTAATATTTTGTAAAGCCAGATAGAAATCCACCGTAGACATATGGACCAACGATCAAATAATAAAGCACTCAATATTATTTGCCCCTGTGAAATTTCAACCACTGACAAATTTTAATCCAACACATTTTGCTTCTAATTCAATAGTGTTGTCTTAAAGCAGCTGACCAGATGCGTATTACGTAGTCAATTATATAGCAAAAATATCGAATTGTGTAATACTTATATATTATAATAAAAATCTTTTTTATGAGGCATAACCATAGAATAGATTTTTTTGTAGGATTTTTAAAAAATCACTTGTGGAAGAAACGGTCACTTACTGTAGGGAATTCCTCATAAAAGTTTTGTTAAATGTTTTATACTGTACCAAGAGCATAAACATAAGTATCTATTACTCGAAAGCTTTGAATATTTTAATTGTTGTTTTCATTACAGCCCATTGGGTTGTCTTTTCCATGGATTTTGCACATTTTCCAGAATAAATGTAAAGCATGCCGTACAAGAGATGGTAAATGCATATATGACTATTAGAATAGGTACACCTCTTTCGATTTTTTAATTAATTTAAACTCGATGTGCTATTAAATTAAGATAGATGGTGAACAAAAATATTAAGTATAAATCATAATAAAACACAAATTTAAACTTTATGGTAAAAAAAAGCAAATTGCAATTTTCGTCCCAATCATTTTTCGTATGGCAATATCAAGTAATTTGATTAGCTTCTAAGTATTACTAACGTCATTGTCACAAAAGCAGGAACTAACAAGCTTGGAGGAGTCTTTGCATTCTTATCTTGCTCAAAACATTCATTACTGGTGTATTATTTTTAACAAAGGTTAACATGACATCTTCAAGAATACTCTTATAAACTTCCTAAGGTATAATTTCATTATCAATTTTTATACCATTCTTAACAAAAAAAACGGCAAACTATTATTGTACTTAAACTAATTAATCGTGATTTTATCACTTCAGAGATCTTTACGCCGTTTTTTAACATCTTTTATGACTTGTGCTGGTTTGCAAGTCCTCTTCTCTTCTCCAAATTAGGTTAAAATTATGATTAAGTATAATGGTTATTGACATAACAGATATGGCACATTTCATTTTCTGAGATTTCCCTGAACGTTTTATCGTTCAAACTAACATAATACAACACAATTCTGTTGTCATATTGCTTTTTTTGTTTGCAAATGAATTTTTTATCCCTAATTTTTCTCCACCACTATGGCAATTTAAAATGGAAATTGAATTTTTGTTTCTAATTTTGTATTTACCATTGATTTTGATTTATAGTTACTATTTTTGTTCAACTTTTAATGCTAAATTTAAAATCGAATTCACAGAAAAATTTGAATCTGCATATTTTACAATAATAGAGATGTTCCTAATTAATTGTCCATATCTGTTTGTGTAGTGTGATGTATATTTTAAACGAGAGGATATGTTTTTTTTATAGAAAACTATGTAAGTGCACTTTCGAAAACTCATATCTATAGAAGACCCTAAGGAACAGAAATAGCTATGTTTGTAAATAACGTACAGATTTTGTGAAATCTAACCGGTGGTGAAAAGGTTGATAAGAGTGCATTTTAATTATTTTGCAAAAATAATGCAATGCAAAAATAGTATCAAAATGCAGCTATAATTGTACATACAATTTGAAAATTTTAATTTTTTTTTTTTTTTTGAAATTTGAAGTATCTATCGATCGAGCTGTTCATAAATGTTATTTTTCTAATTTAATTTTTCGACTTATTCGCTTTTCATGTAGCACTTATCATTTTTTCACATTCCATTTGTGTAACACTCATACATATGAAAATTCAATGTATGTATCTTCGGTGACAGCACCTCCTCCCCTTCTGCTTTGTATTTTATTTGTTTGTGTGTAAATTTTATAACTGCATTGCAGACTAAAAACATCTATAAATTTTAACTCTTGTGATGCAAAATGACGTTTTTATTGCTATTATTTTAAAGTAATTTACGAAACAGTAAATCCATTTTTTTACCAGATTTCACAACAAGTGCAATAAGCCTAACAACAATTTTTTATTTACAAATAAACAAATTAATGAAATTGTATCGTGACAGTAGAGACCATAATGATAAATTTTAAAAGATGATTTTAAAAACCTAAAATTGTAAAATAAATTTGATAGCGAAAACTATATATATGAGCCGCTCAGTGGACAAATCGATTAACTCCATAAAACAAAAAGTTGAGAAATGCGATGAAATAATGTAAATTGTTTTTTAAAATTCTCTTTACAATATAAATTCAAATATATATTGTAGAATACGAGGTGTGATCAAAAAGTAAACCATTATTTTAAATTTCCTCGAAACACTTCTGAAACGCGCTTTTTAGTATCGCTAACAGCTCCTGTTTCGATTTTTCTTTTATCTTTTATCGTAGCATAACGGTTTCCTTTTATCGGTGTCTTCAGTGTTGGGAAGAGGAAAAAGTCAGCGGGGGCCAAGTCCGGTGAATACGGTGGCTGAGGCATGGGGCATGTTCATGGGACGTTGTTTTTGCTCAAAATTTAGGAATTTCCTGAGCGATGTTCATGGGACGTTGTTTTTGCTCAAAATTTAGGAATTTTGGAACAATCTTCGCTGCCGCACGTTTCATGCCTAAAGCATCCGTAAAAATTGCTTGGCATGAGCCGAACAGTATGCCAACATCATCAGCAACCTCTCTAATAGTGATTCGACGATTATCCAAAATCATTTTCTTCACCGCTTCAATGTTTTCATCGGTTGTTGACGTGCTCGGGCGACCAGGATGAGCATCGTCATTGACATTTTCTCGGCCTTCCTTAAACCGGTTATACCACAATTGAACTTGTGTTCTGCTCATAGTAGATTCGCCAAACGACACAGTCAACATTTCAAATGTCCTTGCACATTTAATTTCATTTTTGATACAAAACTTAATACAGTTTTCCTTGATCAATTTGTTCGAAAAGTAAAAAATCAAAGAGCACACCAAAACACAACTAACCTTTTTATCTGTCAAAAACAAACTGACAATCCAAAACGGCAACATATATAACAGACATGTGTACCAACATAACAGAAAAAAATGCGAAAATCGAATATACGTAACTCACGAAATTTGAAAATAACGGTTATTTTTTGATCACACCTCGTACATAAATACATATATAGCTTTTATCTAATGGTATATAAAATTAATAAGAAAGAATAGCCAAAAAAACTAATGTCATTAATGTTATACATTTCATGTGACTGGTGGAGTTAATCGTTTTGGCAACTGAAAAAAGTAAAGAAGTTGAATTAGGTACTTAATTTTTTAAGTTTTTTATTACAGAAATAGTTAGTTATTATATATTTTTGTTACAAATTCTCCATAAAAATGAGCGTTTACAGTGCTGTAATAATATATTATTTGTGATTAATTTATCAGCAGTATAAATAAAGTCTTCTTCATATACGTAGTCATATTTGAATTGTATGAAATGGGGTTTTGACCTTTCTAACTTTATGCAGCGTATTTTAAGCCAATTTACTGGAAACACTGCAGGGGTTGCTTTTCTGTTAATGATTAAGTTTTCTAAAGGTTTTGTTGAAAAAAAATCTTGCCGGGTCATTTGGATTAGATTAAGGGTGCTTTCTTTTTGCACGTTTTGATTAAATTGTACCAATCATCTGGTGAATAAATGTTTTGAATTTTTTTTTGTATGTTACCAGCGTTGCCAGGTGCCAAGTTTTCCCTTTTTTTCCAAGTTCTTTGGGATCGAATAAAGTTTTCATTAAATTTGTTTTCTAACAAAACAAGTTTTATCATCAAATTTTAATTTCCATTTTTTTCAATAAATTCAATAATAACTCGAAATATTTACTCCAGGGCAAGTTAACAAAGAAACACCAACAAGGAGAGTAACAGAGTCAACAGACTCCGGTACTTTCTTTTTAACATTTTGGTAATTTAGTAAAAAAAAACTTTTTCTTGCTAAAAACAAGTTTTTTTCCAGAAAAAAAGTTTTTAAAAAAATTACTGGCAACGCTGTATGTGACTCAATAATTGCAAAATCTGAGTCATTAGGTAAATAACTGTGACCTCTTACCAAAAATTTTATTTCATTTGACTCAGCTCTTATTTCCGTACTTTGAAAAAGTTTCAATAAACTTAAGACAGTTTTAATATTTCTATTTTGCCCGGTACACGAATCAGAATATGTTATTTATTTTTTCAAAGTTTGCAGCATAAGTTTTTATGTACTTTGTTAGACACGATGAAATTTATTGACACCCACGTGATCCTTCAATTTCTGGCCAAACAAACATCTGGCTTATATTTTTACTGAATTCATGACATCCGAAATTTTAAAGATATAAATTTCGCTTCTAATAAACTACAGATGTGGTCACTTTAGAAAAGGCTAAAGCTTTTTCTTAGTCGAAAGAAAATACGAAAATATTTTCTGATGCTGCCATTCGATCGGCAGCCATTTGACTGCGACCCCTTTCTGCCTCTTTTAAGTGGGTTTCCTTTCCAATTTTTGCCGTCTTAATTCCCTCACCGCCTAAAAATGTAATTTTTTTTTAATTGTTTGCAAAGCGTCACGTAACGATTTACATAAGAGTATCGAGTTAATCAAAATGTCTTCTGAAATAAATTACTTACTATTCAATGGCCCAAAAAATTTTTTCGTTTAATGGCACTATTACTATTCAGGAAACTTATAATAAATATAAAAAGTTATGACTATCCCAAATGCTTTGACACTTAAATTTAGGATTTTTCAGAAAGTGGAGTTAATCACTTTGTGTACTGAACGGCTCATATGTATAAATTTCATTTTGCTTTTTTTTTTTTGAAAACTTGAAAAATCCAACCAGTCAGTTCAGTCGAGTCATTTGTAACCGAGATAGCATCCGCGTTTTGTTGACACACAATTAAGGTATGTATATGTGTTGACCAACAACCTTTTCCCAATAGATGTCCAGACCATAAAATCTTAAGAGATAACAAAAAAATTGTTAAAATATAAAAAACTAAGCTGAAAATAAATTGTTCAATTGTATCTTATTAATATCCCTAATTATTTTTTATTTATAATTTGGATTTTTATAGCACTAACAGACAGACTATGGATTTTGTAACGATAATTCAAAGTTCGATTTACAGTAATATATCAAACTAAGCTTTAATCAAATTAATTAAAAATTTGTTTTTAGTACATCCTGTTTTCTAGTAATTGCATGTTAATTTCAACAATAACTTCTTATAATTGTCGGTGCGTAGTAGGTTACAATCAGGCTTTTGATATTTACTTGCCTTAAATTTTATTAAGCTTTCTTGTACTAATGTTGCATATGCTGTGTGCTGGAGTGGATAACTACACTCCTTTCTAGACTGTACTGGCTTCTATAATTCTTTCGAAGACGACGTATTCCCTATTTACGCTTAAGCTTGAACGGTGTCGTGGTTACATTTTATAATGTTAAGGAATTACATACATATGTAGGAGTCTACAAAAACGAAAGCTTTATTAGTTGTGCTAACTTTTTAATGTAATACCAACCAAATTGACAAAATATAAATTAATTATGATATGATAATGATTAATTATGATAATTAATATCGTATTACTAAAATCCATAATAACAAAAAGAATATTTTTATAAATAGTTTGAAGCCAGTACACTTAACTATATTTAAGCATGCAAATATTTTCGTTTAATACGTTATATAGTATTACCTTAAATAAGCATTATTTTTTGTTATTTTGAAAATTTAGAAATACAGATGCAATTTGTTATGACATTTTTGATGAAAAATCAAAAATAAAACGTGTAATTAATAAATATTATTGTGAACGTGAGAAATTGAACTTGAAATTAATATGAAAGTTTTTAAATATATACTAATAAAGAGACTAATTTTAAATTTTAATTCTAATTATAAATTTATAAATGTGATAATATTGTATGCATTATTTTAATTTCTCTATTAGTAAATTAATTAACATTGGGCATGCATTATGATCAAAAAAATCGCATTGCCATAACGAAACATGCAACAATTTAAATGTTTTTGTTTGTTTTATAGTTGGAACTTAAGATATTTATTACAAAATATTTTATATAAATTTGAAAAAATTCGTTTTTTAATTCAGTTATTTAAAGTCCAGTAGCGTATAAAATGATGTTATTCTCCCGTATTACGTGCTTATTACTCTTAGCAATCACTTGGGAAAAGGTTATTTCACAAATATCTCCCATATAATGATTCAAAGATTTCTAAATTGGTTATTTTCAGCCAAGAACTATTGCTGGAAACGAAGTTGGAATGGAAGAGATACGTACCACTTGTCAAGCAGAACACAATATATCAGAATCCGAAATTGATAAATTAGAAAACTTTAAGCGTAATGGCTTAAATAGAATTACTTGATTTTGCTATTATTTTTATTACATAATATTATTATTTCAAATACATAATTTTTAACCGTTTGTATGTGTGCATGCATTTGTGTATGTATACATTTATTTGTATTGTAAAATTACAAACATAAAAAATAATAATGATAATAATGTTTCAAAGGCCAACACAATTATTGACGCATACTATTTTATTAATTACATACATACATATGTAAATATATGTATACATACATATACATTTGTTATATATGTATATGCGAATATTTTATATTATTGAAATATAAATATGGTAATTAAATGACGATAAATATTGTTGACTGCAATGCTTTGAGTGGGACAGAGAAGTTGAACGAGGAATAAAAAGAACGTTTTCAGAAACTATAAACAGATGTGTTAAAAATTCATTTAAAAAAATAACAATTGCCTTTCCATAAAATATTGACAATATGAAAAATAAATATTTTGTTGTTTGGTTTAAAAACAATGAAAAGCAATAGATTTTTACAGATTTTTGTATTCATACAACAAAAAATCATAGTTGTTAATAAAAATTACAATCTGTCATATTTATTTAAATATTAAAAAAGTATTGAACAAATATATGTACATAATTTAAATTTTAATACAATTTGAAACAACTCTTCGTTCGAAGGTATACGAAGAGTCTGGTGGAAGTATAAATGTTTAAATGTACATACATATGTACATATAAATTTTTTCTCAAAATTGCGCTCTAATGACGCTGCTATATGATGTATAAGTAAAATTTAAGAATATATGTATGTAAATGACTTTTAATCAACGCAATCATTAGTACGAATCAAACTAACGGTACGTTGATATCTATTCACTTGAGTTTACTACTAATCTTTAAGTAAATACATATGTTTTAAAATAGCTAAACACTTAATTTGGTTGAATTGGTCTGTTGTAAATATTTTCATGAATTTTTTGTTGATAATCTCATTGAGGTGTTATTTACATACTTTTTTTTTGGTATTTTTGTTCATAGCTATAACTTTTGTTTAATTCTGTTTCATTTCCTTTTTTTAGAAAAATGGTGTCATTTCTAATTTAATTGAAAAATCCCCTTGTAATCTCGATTTTCTTTAGAAAGAATTTATGGGTATGCCTTTTTCATTGCGGACATATGTTAATCTCCATTTGTGCCCCCATTTTATGGTGGGTATAAATAGACTTACTAAAGGTAGTAAACTGTAAATTATGTAACCCAAACAGACTTCCTTCAAATCTAAGAATAAAAAATAAATTATTTAAATAACTTTACCTTTTTATTTCGTATCGTAATGTATGCATTGTAGCATCTTAAAGCCAATATTGCGTTATTTTTTAAATCAAATATTATGGAATACCAACTACATATGAAAATACATTTTTGATATGGGACTTAAAAACAAAAAAATTAATATAAATAAATAAAAGAATAAATGAAATGAATTTGGTTTCCTTTCGCATCGCATTATATAACAGTCAATGAAAAGTAATTAAATCTTTTAAAATATCATAAAAGATAGGTCCAAATAGTCCAGAACAGTAAACTTTTAATTTCAAATTTAAATTGGCACAAAATTAATTTAATTTAAACGGAAAATCAGTGAGTTTTTGTTTATATTAAAGAGTTTCGCTATTTTTATTCATCACCAGCAGTTATTGAAAAATTTTCAAATTAATTGTAACCGCGAGCAATTACAACAAAAATAATATAAACTATATGAACAAAAAGTAAAAGACTTTAATTAAAATAAGTTATTGAAGTGGAAATTTTACGCCCTCAATACATAGTTATTGCTGTAAATAACTTTTGTGACACCCATAATTACAATTTATGGACTTGGAAAATCTACAATAATAACAATATAAATAAGCATCAAGTAAAAATAAGTTGGGTATGAAAATTAATTCGTTTCTATAAGATGTGCTTGAAATTCAAATCTACTACTTTTATCACTATTATCGCATACTTAATCTTTATTTGGTCAGTCAACCAGTCACTCATATGCCATCATTCATGCAATTAAAGTTTTCTTTCTAAGCCTAATTAATCTTGTATATAATTAAAAGCAACTGTTTATATAAACAATAGATCAGAACTCTAAATTACTCTTTTTTATATACTTATACTGATTCCCTATACATCTGCTCGTTGAAATTAGTTTCCTTTGGATTTCTAAATGGTGGTATCGGGACTAAAGGGCTAAACCCTAAATCAAGACCTCTCTTCAAACCCTAGTAACAAAAATAGGTATATTCCCTACATTTGGAATTTCCAGGTTAGTGGGCTTTGAAAATTCTAAAAGGTACTCAGCTATATTATTGATGTCGGTACTGCCCCATACGATGTTGTGGGCGCTCACTTTGAATCCCATCAATAATGACACATTTTGCCACACGCCCTCTTACTTTTGCAGGGTGATGGGTTAATATTAGTTTTTACATAAATAATTATGTATTTATTGTAGGGAAGGGTCGCTGCCGGTAACTACCGTTCGTACTTCCTTCTCATCTGGATTATCAATGGTTAGGGAAAGAGGATCTACAGTTTATTTTTCACCACTGATCTCTGATTTATGCTTCGGGTACATTGGAACAAGCACTTCGGATATTGGTGTAGTCTGCATCACAACCGTATATCCAATTTTGCCAGAAATTGGGGCCCACTGCTTCTGCCTCGCAAAATATCGTCCGAAATCTCACCAGATCTGTAGTTGACAACATTGTGCGATGTTTTGATCGTATTGAGTGATTCTTCTTTTTCCAATCGTCATCAGCTTAGTACTATCTTCGTATTTGCTTTTCATAATACATGAAGTGTGTGTAAAATTCTAATCTTTTTTAGAATTTATAATCATATTAGAGTTTCATTTAGAGCATTCAATAGAGCCAAACTACACTTATTAGGTAGTAGGTTGATATGTGTGGTTTTCACTCTTAGCCTCTGGAGCAATGCTGCGAATTTGGATGTAGATTTTTACTCCAGCTCTACTTTTCTTTTCTCATCAACTGCTGTAGTTGATGGTGTTGTTGCTGAATTAAATGCTCCCAATATCTTTTTGAGTGACCTTAAATTTTCTTTATATCCCTTAAAAATTTCATTCAATCGGTCATGCAAAGGCCTATCTACTCTAGAATTTAGCCTGGTTTTTAAGAGCCTCCGTTATCGATTATATTATTAGGATGGTCCCCAGCACGGGTCATGTAATAGGTTAAATCGATCGCTTTGATAACTTTACTATTACTGCTCCTCAACTATCTTCCTGATATGGGAGACCCTGGCTGAGAACGAACTACTCCCCATCTGTGCAGCCAGCTGAGTCCATACTGTATAAACCTTCACACCACAACGAGTTGATTATCCCTTCGTAAATGTCCTTATGTTAATATCGTTTAAATATTTTATACTCAAAATTTGTATTTTTACTACGACGATAGTGCAATATACATATTCGATAAATATTCTTCAGTATATGTACATATAACATATATGTACACATATACATATGTATACATACGTATATAAGTTTTTTGTTTTTCATGACTTTAGTATTTTCTCACAGAAATACGTGACTGTTACTGAGACTACTTTCGTTAGAAGTGGGTTGTATGTTATACAGTAAAAAGTACAATAAACATTTTAATTAAACCGAATTCATTATACCCTTTACAGAAAGGATTTATCTAGATTTTATTCAATATTTACTTCAGAAAATATGTATTTTAATTCGTTTATATGTAGTTCGTTCAATGTCGAAATGTTATGGTAATTATTTATTAGGATTCAGTACGAAAATCTATTAATCAAAGAAAAAAATGTCCTAATGTTGTTACATACGAAACGACTCATTTTTTGCTAAAAGTATTATTGAAGTATACACATACAATCATATACATGTACATATGTATATACATACATAAATCTATGTAAAATGTATGTATACATACATACAGATGTAGGAATGTATATGAGTCTATAGACAATAGCATCATGTGCAACTTTCTCATTTTTTTTTTGCATAGTGAATTTTTTGACACATTTCACAATATTATATGAATTTTAAATAAGAAACGTTTTTAAAGAACACATAAAATAAACAATATCAACACATGTTCACAGGTCATTAAAAAATATGTGAATTTCGCTAATATAACCACAGCGAAGAGCGTCAAAAGTAAACTACGAAGTATGGGGTTGTGTAGAATATATTTTACTTGTGTATCGATAATGTAAACAACTGCGGTCATGTCAGTCACTCATAGTACAAAGACTACTTATACTCTGTTTCGGTAAGACGAATAATTTCAGACGAACGGTTGTTTGTATGGAAAATCACTCAATTTTGTTATACATATACATATATACATATAATCATACATATGGTCTTAAATCGATCTCACTTATTATTAGGAAATCGTAGGAAAGGTATCTTAGATTGTAGAAGATGTTATAAAACTGGAGATAGTGAGAGAGAGAGAGACTAAACTATAAACAACAAATCCTTATATAGTACTATTAAATTTAAAACAGGTGTTACGATTTCATAGCACAATTGTGCAGAGAGAATTCACACATATTGCTTATGCTCTGTTGTTTAATTGTCGATCAGACTGCGACAAGCCTACATGTTAGTGAATATTTTAATATATTTTATTAGGTTTACGCTCAAAAAATATTTTATGTTAAAAAATCATTTTTTTAAAATTCAAAGTCTTATATATTCTTAAAACACATTTTGATTGTTTTAATAGTCAAGTAAATAATCTAGATACTATGGAAAGAGAACATTTTTTCTTAAGACATAAATCAATATTTTGAAAAAATTAAAAGGTTGGTTATTAGTAGGAGAGGAAATTTATGAACGAGAATTAGTACCCAGCAAATATCTAAAAAACATTACCTAATTATTAAGTCAAAGATGTATAACTTTATGTATGTTAATGAAATGAAAATCAAAATAGGGTACATTACTAACATTTTTCTATGGCTCACTCCTCACTAATCCCAACCAAAAAGTTTTTGATTTAAAAACATATACATACATTATAAATTTGTTTTCATTTCGCATCTTATTTGGAATATTTTTATAATTGTTTTTAATTCTATTTTTTTGTTTGGAATTCCGCAGTTTGCTAACATTATATTTCTTATGAATTTTAAGTATTTTTTATTCGTAATTATCAGCATATATGTACATACATATGTGTTCAACTGCTCCTTCCCTACATTTGATGAATAAGTGTAAATGCGTGAGTGTACCAATATGACAAGAAAATAAGGAAAGACAGAGTGAGAGAGAGGAGCAGGGCGTTTTTGTGTCTGCCAGTCTATTTATCGCTTATTATGCATTTACACATGAGGCTGTCACGTACTATTGCGGTATTTTTTAAATGTCTTTACAAGGGACTCCAGAGGAAATGTGTTTGAATGCATAGTTCGTTACATACACCAGAATCCCATATACCTAGGTATATAGACTATAATTCTAAAATAAACAGTTATAAAAACTCTTTTAAATATATGCTGAGAACTATTTTGTAATGGTTTCCTTCTTTATGATTAATCAGTGTAGGCTAAATTTTACTTTTATTCACATGTCTATATTCGCTTGTCGTTCTGCTTTTAGACTATGATTGTGAAGAAATGAATATTACAAATTTAACGCCCAGCATCCAAGGAATTTTTCTGAACACAAACATTTTTGAGTCGCATCCATTGTACCATTGTACGCTTTTAAAATCTCTCCTGCCATTTAATTTTTTAATGAACTAAGCAATTGAATTCTTCAATAAGCAAATTAATCATAGCAGTCATAGACAACTTTGTTATGCAGACGCTTTATAGCGAATTTATACGAAAGTTCATTTTAATAAGTTCTTCGTTACGTTTTACTACAGTAGCAATTTTGAAAAAATAATCGTTTATCTTATCCAAGCCCTAGCGCAGACATTTGAAACAAATCGAAATATGAAAACATATTTCTTCGGCGATTTCCTTTTAGCAGTCTTCTGGCAAAACTCTAAGAAAAATAAAATTGGCATGAAAGTATTTTTAACAAGCACAACATGGGTGGTGTGAGAAGCTTGACCGTAATCCTGACTAAAGGGTTGTAATTACCAATTAAGTAAGTAAATAATTGTTTATCTTAACTTTTATGAACGATGTAAATCGACTAATAACCCCTCGATATCAACGTCAACAAGCTTGTAGTATGTTCGATTAAGGACTGTGTCTGTTTAAGGTTTTTACTCTCATTTATACTCCATTTTCATTTCTTTGCTGTGGCTTTTAAATTTTAAAATCCCTTTGTTTCACTTGAGTTTTATTTATTGTATCTTGATGATAGCTGATTGGACTGACGCAGAATTTTCCATTCCTTCGGATTGTCAGTTTTCTAGAGAGCAGTCGGCCACTCAAAATTGACTTCTCTTCCTTTGGTTGCATCAGGTGGATGCATTTGCCAAAATTCGAATGAATCAACTTGAGATTAATTTTACTAAGGGTTGTGCGAACACTTCACCTTTCGTATTTCCAAAGAAAACTTGCAGACTTATTAAGAAGCTTTTAATCACCTTATGTCATAACTTATATGCTTACTTACTGCTCTGTAGTCGCAGCCTTTTGACCTGTGCTGCACGTTATTACCATAAACAATTAACACTTTGTTGACAAGAAATTTGAATATTTTCTAGTCTGTACAGACCACGTTAACTTAAACAAATCGTAACTTTCAACTACCTTGATGTTTTGAACTAATAACGCTTTATGAAAGGCATTAAATTTTAAAAATATTTACTTTGTGACTATTAAGTCATTCTCTTCAACCAAACATCCCATTATTAATTAGACTACGTAAACCTTCAAATCAATAATAGTTAATATGTATATTATAGTGCATATTTTACTATTTCTGCATAAACTTCACGTGAAAATTTCAGTCTTTACTTTTGTAAGTATCTAAATATAAAGTAAGTTTTATTAGTAAATTAAACAAAAATAATAAAATGAAGCGATGTTTACTTTGAAATCTTTAATGTAAATGTTGGATGAAGTCACTTAAACACCATTATGCGTATGTATTCAAATTGTCATGTGAATGTAAAAATGTTATATAAAATCATTTTTCGTCATATTTATTTTTAAACTTTGTATTGTTATGTCAATTTGAAATTGCGCATTCAATCTATGTGTGAATCATTTTTAAATTTAAAATAAGCAACATTAAACAACAATTACATAGATAGCGATGTTTTTATTGCATTTTAGTATTCAAATATTGCATTTCATGTGCATCACGTACTTCAAAAATATTTATATGTTATAAATCCATTGCAAATCTTATAATTTTAAAATTTTTAAATTACTAATCTTTTTTCATCCATATCTAACTAAGTATTCTAAATTTTATTAACGTTATAAAATTTTAGAAGTTGTCAGAACAATTTCAGGTTATAGGCATTTTTTTTTTTTTTTATCAAACCATTCCTTTTTTCATTAACTTTTGCGAAGTTTTGTTCTCAGTTTTCACGTTTGACACTTTACTGTAGATGTCTAAAATGTCAATTAACTTTTAACTTTATCAGTCACAATTTTTTATTTAAAATATTTTTAGTGATAATCTAGACTACAAGTAGACAACAAAGCATAATCATAAGATAGATAGATTTCATGTGCATCACGTACTGCAAAAATATTTATATGTTATAAATCCATTGCAAACCTTATAATTTTTAAATTTTTAAATTACTAATCTCTTTTCATCCATATCTGAGTATTCTAAATTTTATTAACGTTATAAAATTTTAGAAGTTGTCAGAATAACTTCAGGTTATAGGCTTTTTTTTCAAACCATTCCTTTTTCCATTCACTTTTGCGAAGTTTTGTTCACGTTGTTGTTTTCACGTTTGACACTTTACTGTAGGTGTCTAAAATGTCAATTAAACTTTCTTTTAACTTTATCAGTCACAGTTTTTTATTTAAAATATTTTTAGTGATAATCTAGACTACAAGTAGACAACAAGGCATGTACACTGACAATTCTTACCCTTAATGCGAAAACTAATCATAAGATAGATTATTGGTTTCGGCTGTAACGAAGTTAATTATGTACATATGTATGCATATTCACAAAAGTGAGTAAACACCACTGAAATAATTCATTTTCTCAGGATAGCGAGAAAAGTAAATGAGAATAGTCGAATAAATTTCCAAAAATAAAAACGCTTATTTATTACTTATAAAATGTTAAAACAAAAACAAAAATTTTTTTTATACTTAAGAACATAATAGAAAATTTTAAATTATAGTGGGTGTTGACTCACTTATGTTGCTCACTATATTACTTTATGGAAGTAAATATGTAATGTCTTTACTTCAGGACTTTAGATGAATAAGTTTACTAGATATTTGTAAGACAGAATTGAAATACGTAAATAAGAAATGTTATTTTATAAAAATTAGAAATAACATCAATTTAGTTATTTTGATAGCAGAGAATATGGCAAATATAAAAATGAAAACTAAAAATATTTGCGTTTTAGCAATCAATATTTTGCTTAATATTTTCGCACAAACAAAAAAAAATGAAATGAAATCCGTAGAATTTAATTTTCTTAATTTAAATTAATTATCAAAACGTAATTATGTCAATGAGAAATAACTAAAAATATGCCGTAAGTGTTGTATATTGTCTTATAGACGTTACTTTTTAAGATTCAGATATATAATTTGTATATTCGATGTTGTAGTAGCCGTAATCTAGTAGGTAGTGTGTTCGCTTATTAGACGTAAAGTCCGGGTTCGAGCCCCAAGCCGAAATATGAAAAAAAATATTTCTTCGGCGAGTACCTCTCAGCAGATTTCTGGCAAAAACTCTGAGGGTAAAAAAACCTGCCCTGAAAAAATTTTCTCAAAATTTGTCGTTCGGAGTCGACGTTAAACTGTAGGTCCCGCCACTCAAGCATAAAAATTAAGGCACACAACATGAGCGGTGTGAGAAGCTAGGCCGTAATCCTGACTGGTTGGGTTGTAATGGCCAATTATGTATGTACATATATGTTCGATGTAATTCAGATATATATAGATTACTAAATTAATTTGTTACGTAATACACATATTATTGCGTTTCGTTAAAAATCAGAAATTAAATTTATCTTTTTAATCATGGTGAGTTGGTAGTGGAGTAGATTTTGATAGAAATTAACTTTGTTTGAATATAATGCATTAAAATTTCAGTTAACGATAATTTACATTTATTTTGAGTTATAGAGATTATAATTCATTATTACATATCAGACCATCCATGTCATCAATGTGAATTTTATATCCAGATTAATTTAGTTACTCTCATAGATTTCGTCGAAAGACTGCTGCGAGTGGAACGTCAAAAGAATTATTTTTTTATATTACTTTTTCCATGATGTCATAACTGAGGTTTTGCCTACAAGTCCGCAGATTAGTCACTAAGGTACGGTGGTAACAGTAAATAAAGTTGTTGGATTGGACGAGTTTTATCATAATTGATATTTTGATTCCCGGATATATGTGTATATAATTATCCAAAATTTATGAATTAATGTTTTTAACAATTAAAATCTGAATAATTTTATTAAGTACGGATTGCAGAAACCTAAGCTATAATTTCCAACGTATGTATGTATGTACATATAAGATAAAATTTCAATTTTATTTTCATTGCTTTAAAAAACATATAAATCGTGATTTACCTGTTGTAAAAAAGAGCTAAATCGACAAAGAAAATGAAAAACGAATCAAAACGAAAAGAAGCTTGCCAAGCAGCGAATCGAAACGTCACGAGACTTGTATAAAATGAAGCACTTTATCTGAAATGATAAAGTACTTTATCATAAATTTGAAACACTGTGTAAAATGAAGAAATGTGAAACTATAGCACAGAGCACATAGTTTTAAGACGTTTTACTACATATATGAATAAAGACGTGGTTTGCGTGGGTAATGAAGGGTTTAAATGCAACTGAAGTGACGGAAGCAAAAATATAATGGAAAAGCTCAAGAATTTATGATTTCTTTTCACAGAAATATTATTTGTATATACACCAATAATCGATTACAGCATAAAATGAATTCTTTTAAATTTTTATCACTATGCATTAGATTAATTGCATAAAAAAATATTTCAAACTGATTACTTCTGGAGGATAGACCAAACTGATAGACAACAATGAATAAATCTCAAAGTCATTGAGTTCTCAACAAGTTGAAGTCGCCGTGGTCTAGTAGGTAGTGTGTTGGCTTATTAGACGAAAGGCCCGAGTTCGAATCCCAGGTCAGACATCAAAACGAAAATATGAAAATATTTCTTCGGCGACTTCCTCTCAGCAGATTTCTAGAAAAAACTCTGAGAGTAAAAATTACCATGAAAAGCTTCTAAAAAAATCTGTTGTTCGGAGTCGACTTTAAACTATAGGTCCCGCCTCTCATGTATGAAATTAACGCACACAACACGAGTGGTGTGAGAACCTAGGACGTTGTACAATGGGTCAATTCGACCTCCGGGTACTGTACTTGTCACAGTTGGCAAGTACACGTCCTCTAATCTAACCTAACCTAACCTATTAAAGTATTAGTTTAATAAATATAAGTGTCGCTATAATTGTGTGACACACTATAGAATAAAACTAGTCGCTGTTGTTAATGTATTTACTTTGCAATTTTTGTTGTAGGTGTTTTTACCCTTTCAAAAAGGTTACTAAATACATACATATCATGATACCTATCCGTTCCATTTATTTCCTCTTTTTTCCAGATGGTTTCTAAAATTACGATTTTCACCTTTAATATCTAACGTCGCTGGGTTTGCGTAAGTCTGAGTTAAATTCAATCAGTGAAAAGAAATTTTAAATTAAATTGTTAATACCAATTATGTTCGTAAGGTTCTGCGCTGATTACTATTTCCGTATTCTTCTTTAATTTGTAAAATTTTTGAACTCAACAAATTAAAAAAAAAACGTTTTCACTTAATAGTCTAACAGTCATCTCCTATCTTTATTTGTTATTTGCTTTATTATATCTTAAACTTAAAGAACTCATGTGACAAATCGGTGTCTCTTTTCTTCTCTTGGATTGGACATTAAAAACTAGCTATGGACACAAGCTCATTTTTATGACCAGCCGCCTCCATGCAATACTTACGGCAAATATTGCGAAAAATAAGAATTTGTTTGATAGTGAGCAACTGAGAAATATTTATGTAAGTTATGTAGTAATTGCTGTTTGCAACCCATTTATCAATTTAACACGGGAAACGGAAAAAGGAAATTGTTTTATGCAATAGCATTGCATTTTTTGCAACGCGTGGACGAATTTCTTTAATACATTTATTCCGCTTCCTATATTCATTTAGTAAAATTTAAATTTATAGCATTATTTAAAGCAGCTATTTTGCTATTTAACATAGAACTCCATTATTGTATGGCTAGAAGTACAATGTATATCCTATAACATATGATAAGATTGCAAATGGCCATATAAACGAGTATTTGGTATTTAAAGTCTTTAAATATGTTGACACATATTGTACTAACTCCTTAGTTTGGTTTTTAGGTCTACACTTGTACTGTAAGATGTGTTGACAAACATTGTTTAAATTTTTTTAAGCTGTTGTTGATGTATGCCAAAAATTAGAAAATTCCTTTTTCTTCTGTTTGGCTATGCGTTTGGTTTTAACTTCCTCATTTTTTATGCAAAATTTTGTTATTAAAAAAAAAAAAAGAGAAATTGAAACGGATGTGAAAAGTTTTGTGTATTTTTCTGCAAGTTTTATTTCTAAGCATTGAGGTTTTCCTTTTTTTTTAATTTTGTTACTTTTTTCTATCTCTGTATCAGTGACAAAAGTTCTTGTTGAAAGTTTAAGAAGTCTTCGTTTTTGCACATATGTATTGTTGTCAACGACACATATAGCAACGGAAACTTTACATTTTTGTTCATACATATGTATGTATGGTAGTATATGCATAAGTGTAGAAATAGGCCAAATATAGAAACTGCTACCATCCTTAACAATTGCATTTTTCAGATTCAGATTACTATTTGTTGGTAACCGAAAGCAAAGGGAAATATCCTTTATCAAATTTTTCCTCTATTATGCAGACTATACAGAATATATTACAAAATATTTCCACTGATTATTTAAAAATCAAATAATACTTTATTAATGTTAACTTTTTCCCGACAATGTTCGAATGAGAATAATTTTGAAGAGTTCCTTCTCCAAGAAATCGCATGTGTTTGTTTGAATATTTACAATATTTTCACTCATTCACTTTTCCCACAAATATTAAAAAGCCAAATATTAATTTTTTATTGTTTTCTTTTCTTGGTTAAAAATTGTTGGCAGTATTTGTTATGCGTAGCGAATATTTTCAGTGCAATATTCTTGGGTTTGTTTCCTTTTACTGGAATCAGTAGTACATTTGACTGTTTTGTTCTATTTAGCTATTTGTTTGCATTGGCATTGTGCCCGAAAATACTTGTATGTTAAAAGACTTCTCAAATACCATTCAGAAAAGGGGCTTATAAATATATCGCAAAGTTTGAGTAGATGATAATACGTTACGGTAACTAAGGACAATAACCAAAGAAAAGTGTAAAAACTTTAATAGCGCATTTCAAAGAATAAGTTATTAGAGAAGAAATTAAATTGCCAATATGTTAGTATTCAGAACATGGTAATATGCATATTGTTCTCATGTCGCTTCGTTATAAAAATTTGCAACAAAAATTCATGCAATGTAGGCAAACTTGTAAGTTCCGTGGTTGTCGCAAGAGGCGAGAATGCTGAGGATGCATATGAAAAATCTATGTAACCAGTGAGGCCGATGTAATAGAGCGGGATAATACCCCTATTTTGGAGCAACTTTAGATAAGACAGAGAATATTGAAATTTCCAAGTTTTTTAAAATCAGACAAATTGAATATTTATGTAAACTGCTATCCATTTCGTGGTTTCAAAAGTATGGGACTGGAATTCGACATCTGTCAAACTAAGTTGTGAAACCAATTTTTTTCTTTTCAGTTGAAAGTCTGACATTGACGAAAATGGATCGCTTAACTATCACACAACGCACAAAAATTATGAAAACCTACTACAAAAATGGTGATTGGCGGTGGACGGCAATTTTTCGAACAAAATTTTCTTCCGCGGTGAAGCACATTTCACACTAGGAAGGTATGTTAATGAACAAGATTGTCGTATTTGGGGTTCTGAGAATCCTCAAGTAATTGAAGAGAGGCTATTACATCCAGAAAATGTCACTGTTTGGTGCGCTCTTTGGTCCGAAGGTGTGATTGGACCTTACTGGCTGAGATACCGCCCAATATGTGTCAAAAAGTGGTCGAAAATTACCTCAAAAGAATCAATGCTTGCAAAATTGGCGTGGAGGTCATTTAAATGATGTAGTGTTTCACACATAATGTCAACGTTCAAACTTTACAATAAAAAAGAAATATCATGAAAAAAAATTTATATGTGTTTTATTTACGTTTATTTTTTAAACCACGAAATGGATAACCCCATATTTCCCTCTATTACTATTCAAATTTAATTATCCCTTATGATTATGTTAATAGTCTTAAACGAATTTGGAATTGGTTTTGCCATTTTCAGGCATGTCCTTTATTTTTTAAATAGCATTAAGTATTTTTAATTACAAAAGGAATTTTAAAAACTGTAAAATAATTTCGCAATTTTATTCTAGCAAGGAGTTGTCCCTTTTTCCACCACTAAATCAAGTAAATATAATTTAATCTCGTCGTTATGTTGCACAAAAAGGATGTGTTTATTCTTGTGTTTTTGTTACAAACAATAAACATTTGCTGCTGTAGTCATCTGAGTTCAGTTCGAGTTTGTTGCTTTAGCCGTTATTGGTAAATACATAGACATTTAAATCCTTTTCCAATTTTCTTAAGTAGATTATTTTAATTATATTTGTTTAAGGTATCTCAAACAAGACCCATTATTACCAAAAATAAACAATATTAATAAAAAAACAAAATAATAATAAAAATAAGAAATAAAGGGAATCATTTTCTTGCACAGACAAAAATAACAGAAACAAAATTGTTGCATTGACGTTTTTCATTTTGTTAGTTTTGGATAAGTAAAATATTTTAATAATTTGTTTATCTTAAGATAAATTTGCATGTAATTTTATTTGGGCTTAGGAGTTTTTAGGAAAATTTTCGTCTATTAGAAGGATTTTATTATGGGTCGTAACTCACACATTTTAGTAAAGTTTTTTAAACATTGTCTATCCTTCTACTACCACCATTGACTACTTTCAAAATGGTAATACATTCTATGGTGAATATTATGACAGCTTTTTGTAATAAAAAGAGCTACTAGTTAATCTCTCATCAATTCTAATCATCGACCCCTGACCACCTACAGTTTTTCCTAAACTTGAAGAAAACTTTCGATGGAAAGAAATTTGATTTTGACGATGAATAAATCTCTCGAAAAGAAAAACCTATTTTGATGTATTCTAGAAATCCATATTAAAAATCTAACTATAATGGAAATACAAAATTATATTTTATATAAAAACAGTTACGAAAGTTATATTTTTTTTACTGTGAATGTTATGTTAACAGACACTGTTAACTTAACATAGTTGTAAAATTTCTAAAAGGGAGGAAAGGAAATCGATTAACAATCGAAAAAATAAAAGAAAGACGAAGCTAAACTTTTGAATTTTACAAAAAACAAAAATATATGAAATTAAAATTTGCTTATTGGAGATAATAAAGTTGAAAAATCGAGTATTTTTACCAAATATACCCTCCATAAATTGGGCAAAATTCGATAAAAATTTAAAAAGGTGCGGTTTTCTGACCTATTGGGGAGGATTCCAAAACAATTTTCGTTATGGTCGGGCGAACCTTGGGATCGGAGATATAGCCGACGTAGCAAACTTTTTTATATGAGCAAACAAAATTCTCTATATAAATCGTGAAAACTCAGATAAAATGTAAATTTAATTTAAATTTAAAACTATGTATTAAAATAACATTCACTGTACAAAAAAAAATAACTTTCGTAGCTAACTTCACACACATCTAAAAAACTACGATTCATTTAAGACGTTACCTATTCGGTAAATGTTAACTGATTTTTATTGTTTTTTGTTCTGCTTTTAGAACAGCCTTTTATTTAGCAGTCCAGATTTTTCATTTTTCTACAACTTTTTACAATACAGTTTTTAAGAGCACAATGTTCATCATGTTTCTTAGTGACTGTTCCCAAAAATCTTCATTAATATGTTACAGTCTAACAAAGTCAGATTAGTTTTTTGTTTGATTTTAAACGGCTTCTTCACTATGATAATATTGAATATTTGTCACACTTTCTCTAAAGTCTCACCAATAGATGATAAAATGCTAAAAAGTAGAAAAATTAATCATCTCCAAAATGGACGTAGATTTTTCAAATACTTAAAACTTCTACCACCACACTTCCTGACCAGTGCAAAAAACAACAAAAAAAAAACAGAAACACTTAAGGAAACTGTAAAGGTGCAACTAACTTCATAAACAGCAGCCATAAACAAAAAGTTGTATAAAAAATGGGCAGAACATGTATAATTTTTCTTGATTTAGGGACAAAAACTGAAAAGATAGATAGAAAAAAGAATAAAAAATTGACACATTATTATAAAGAATAAGGTAAAAATAGTGAGACAAAAGCAACATATAAAGTATCAAATGATATTACAATGGACTCTGAAGTTTTAAAATACACTACACAGGACTCAGTATATATTTTGAATACAGAGTGAAGTATATACTTTGCTATTAGGTAGCAAAGACGGGATAAAAACAAAGTATTTGTTTTTATTTTGGAGGACTAGACAAGTAAATGGTATACTGCTATATAAATCATCGAAATGTATGACTCTCATTTTGTAAGAAAATATTAGTCCTTAATTTAAATGAAATTTTAGTTATGTAGACGTCTAAACAAACACACAGGCTACAAATAATTGCTCCATTTTATCTACATATGTGGCAGTTTAATTTCCTCTGGAAACTATGGGTTTATTTAAGAGCTTAAAACTTTTTAGTATACATTTTAGTAATCAATTTTGCTATTTGATCAAACGCTAAAAATGTAATAGCTTTAGTTCAGTAAAGACTTTAACATTAATGAAGGAAAATTATTATTTTATTTTTGGTTTGCAAGTAGATTTTTTTAATATTTGTTTGTTAAATTTATCAAATTTTCATGTTTTCATACTATTAAGAATAACTATGTACTTATTATTGAATTATGTGTATATTATTAGCTCTAATGCTCTTAACTACCCATTTTTAATTATTATAAAATGTATCAAAGAAAAGTTGGCACAGGTATTTGCAATGCACTGTTGATCTTTTAAAAATACTTTTAAAAATTTTAGTGGACCACTTTAGTGGCCATAAAGTAGAAACATGGAGGTACAAGTGATGCTCTGTTTAAGTGTCAGTGTTACATATAGTCGAATTATTCAGTAGTCCCTACTGTTTTATATACTACGAAAGGTAAAGAATATCTAAAGGCCATAAAAGCAACAGCAGCAAAAAAGGGAAATATAACACGTTTGATTTATGTAAATTTTTGTTTTCCTTTTCACTCTTTCGCTGTTATCACCACTTTAACATATACTAACATTCACCTCATCTCATGAGTATATTATATGTATGTTTGTTTGTATATCGTGTACAACAGGTGTCATGCAATAGTGTAGGATTTTCTGATTTTGAATATCAAAACATAATATGGAAAAAGCAAAGAAAAGGTAAAATCAAAACTTTGTGTGCGGACAAGAGTTTCTGTTACAGTATAAAAAATATGTATCACCTTCGATGATATTCTATTTCTAACAGAGTACGAAGCAGAAACCCTCTAATATTAGAAAAAGAAAACAAAAAACAAATAAAGAAAAACGAAAAGCTTTAAAAGGCAAAAGTCCTTATGCATGTTAGGTATATGTATGTATATATAGTATATATATATATGTATGTATGTATTAGTGTATGTCGAATGTTATGCATCTGTGCATGTGTTTGTGTGCAGGAATGTTTTTCATGACTTTGCATGTTTTGTAAAGTGAAATAGAGGTTGATGTTGCTGTTGTTGGCGGTATTTGTAGACGTAGATTTGAATACGGTTGTATGCAGTGCACATCACCAAATAATTCCATATGAGTGTACAGAAATCATGTTTAAGATTTATGTTAATAACTTTTTCTTTTAAACAAATTATGTCCACAGGGTGTAATTTTACACACAATGTTATAAAAAGAAGGAAATCTTAAAAGAAGGCTCAACTTTGGAAATTCCTAAAATATGGTCGAATCGAATTAAGTCATAAAATATTAAGAGAGTTTACTCCTATTGATTTATTTATTTAGTTATGATATTTAACGGATTTTCTAATTTTGTCCTAGGCATAGTTACAGTTAACAAATATTAAAATACTACAAAAATATAACCGACAGACTAATCAATCAATCATTTATCTGTACTGAACCCCTTTTGCATAAGTATTTTGCTAATCCACGATATTTGCCTACATTGAGCACTGGTTAACAGGTTAGGTAAACATTAAAAATACAACAATTGTTCCATTTTAAAGGAGTGAGCTAATATTTATCACAACTTAAAAAATAGTTATTGTCATTGAGAGCAATTTTCTAAATCCAGTGAAGTTTAGTTTTAAATTCCTTTCATATTATCCATTTAATCATCGATTTAATTTAATAATGTAAATTTAATTAGGTTAGGTTAGGTTAGGTTAGGTTAAGAGAGATGAAAATAGAAGATGAACGCACCTTCACCCGGAGATCAGAAATGGCGAATCATAGTTATATTCAAAAATCGACCAGATATCTATCCACGGTTACAATTGTTGTCTAAATTTGTCAACTTAAAAACTTAAAAAAAAAACTCCTTTCACAGCGGATTAGTTATAACTGCAAATATAGTCACCGAGAAATAAATATCGAACAATGATTTACTAGAAATCAGCAGAGAAGACTCAAAAATTTTAAAATGTAGTGTAATAATTATCTACATATTATGCTGTGAATTAAAAAATGTCTTCAATTAAATTATTTCTTCTGAAAAAATAAAGATTTTTAATATTTTAAAAGATTTTTCAGTATCAGTTTGTTGGACAATTATAAGTGTGTTTGTACATATGTATTAAAATTGTGTAATAACATAAAAATGTATATTTGTGTTAACATTTTAATTTTTGACGTTTTTATTTAAAATATAAGAAAATACTTTCACAATAAAAACTTTAACAGAAATAATTATTCCTGTGTACCTTTCTTGGCTTTAGCTTTGAATATTATTTTAGATCGCAAATCTTAATCTTGACTTGATCTATTGACAATATGATCAAATGTTAAGAATATAGTTATGGTAATAAAAACATACATTACTATAGTATATACAGAGATTTGAAATATATAAATAATTTCTATATATAATATATATTTATTGAGATTTTTTCCGATCCTTTACTATAACGAAAGTATATTTTTAAACGTCTACTTGTTTTGCTATACTGCAATCTCTACTGTGTAACATTGTACATAACATAATTGGTCATTACAACCCTTTAGCCAGGATTACGACCTAGTTTCTCACACCATTGATGTTATGTGTGTTAATTTTATACATGAGTGGCCGGACCTACATTTTAAAGTCGATTCCGAACGACAGATTTTAAGAAACTATTCATGGCAATTTTATTAACTCCCAGAGTTTTTGCCAGAAATCTTCTAAGAGGAAGTCACCGAAGGAGTATTTTTTTAATGTCTGATGTTTTAATGTTTGAACCGAGGACTCATGGCTAATAAGCCAACACACTACCTACTAGACTACTTACTTACTGTGCAACATTGTCGTATAAATTAAATATGATCTAAGCTTAAATATGAAAAGAAAATCTTGTAAGACGTTTTTCGTTAAAAAAAAAAAAAAAAATTATTCAAATTACATATGGACATTACAAATTAAGATTTCAAACATCGCATCACTGTTAAGAATTCCAAGTCACCTGTAACAGAAATATATTATTCAATCATATATTCTTGTTATAATGAATTTCTTTGTTTACTTAAACATTATGTTCTACAAATTGCTCCTATTTTAAATCATTTAACATTTTGATTATTTTTATGTCATTCGGTATTTCTTATTCTTTTTTCTGTTTTTTGTTTTTGTCGGAAAATAAATATTATTAATGTTTTTATGTCGTCCATTTTTAATGAAAATATCATAACCTCTACCGACCGGCATGCAGACCATGCAGGGAGCTGTTGTTCTCTTAATCGGATTATGAAAAGATGACATATGAATGAATAAAAAACCATTCATATATTTAATGTATTGTGTCATGGATTAGAATATCACTAAAATTTATTCACTAGCTCAAATTGAATTAAATTGCTCTGTATATGAGTATGTGGGACGAATTGAATAGCAAGGAAGGTGTCGGAATGTTTTCTTCTTTTTGTCTATTTGATTGAGATTTTTTAAACAACATGTCATTTATGTAAAATGGTTAAACATTTATATTCTTTTAAATTTACTTCGGACTAAGTTGTTTCTATTTCGTTAACCTTAGTAGCCTACTTGGGTGCTCAGACACTCAGGTTGATATTGAAAGTATAGTCATTGAACTTTACAACTTTTTTCTTTTAATTATTACGGATATAAAAAGGGTAGAAAAAATCAATGTAAAATATGGATTAATCTCGGATGTCAATAACCGATTTCTCCAAGCATAAATATGTTTATTTCTTCATTTGGTGCCTTAGTTGCCATCTTGGATATAGCATCCTGTGGTCTTTTCAAAACGAGGCCGCTCCATATCAATTTTCTTTTTCGCTGCAAATTGTGATCTCTGCTCTTTGTCACAGATCTCTATTGGATATGACGTGCTGCCACAATATGTCGAGTGTGAGAGTATGTCGTTTGTATTATGATTCGAAGACTCATAGCCGATAGTTTTTCTGGATTGGATTTATCTATTTAATGGGATTCGCAATGCTGTCACCAACCTATCACACATCTACAACTGTCTGATAACAAAAACTTTAAAAATCCTCTGCTTCCGCGTTGTCAATTTTGAACTCAGTGTATTGCTATAATTAATTTGCAGAATTTTAGTTTTGTTTATGTTAATGTACGCCTTATGCTACGTACAAAACGAGTACTGGGAGCTTTTTGTTTGTTTTCTGCATGATATTTAGTTCCCACAAGTACCAACAGACATGATTGTTTTATTTGCGTGCCAGAGAAGAATATCTAGAAATAGAAACAATCAGACAGGAGTAGTTTTTGTCTTCTAGTCAACCGTTCACATTCCAAGTAAGAATATGAAGTGTTGTGGTGAGAAACATTTGTTAATTGAGCCCAGGTTTTTTCGCCTTTTAGGGCAATTGAACCTGAATTACGAGTTTGTGGTTGATCACTTTTACCACTACCCTACGCCACCTCTTTGATAAAGCGATAAAAAATAATAAAATTTTTATTTTTCTAAGCGATGCCAATAGAATGGGTGCTGAAATTTTAAAAATTCGGAATATTTACGTAGAAAGGGTTGTAGACCTTGACAACAGATACATTCATAAATATAACTTAAGATTAACTGTTATTCGATTGACTTTTTATTTTAAATACGATTGAAATTCTTTTATTAATTTTTTAGATTTTGATATCAGGTATACATACATACGTGTATAGTTGGTTTTTTTTAAGTTATAACCTGAGTCTGCTAACTTAAAACTCATGCTATTTTTTCTATCATTCCAATTTATTATTCGAATAACGTGTTTACTCTGTTCAAAGCATTTGTTATACGAAAAGAATTTCGTAATACTCGTAATTCATTTGATCCAACTGCAGAACAACAGTAAAGGCAAAGTGTATTTAAGTCATACCCAAAGGATATCCCAGCAATTGATGTTCTGTTTTCTTCTTCCCTTTTATTCTTTTTAGAGTCGGTTTGATGATACTGCAACCAAATCTGATTTATAAGAGTAACAAAAAAATTTAATAAAATGTGTGAGAAAAAGAAAAGGAAATTTAAAAAACTGGAAGAACTTAAACTGCAGTGATGTTACTCTGGAGAATTAAATGTATATTAACTAGAGGAAAAAAATGCATTAATTTTTTTTTGTCTCAAAAACCTTAAAAAACTATAAAAAGTCACTGAATATTTGCAGTTTTATAAAACAATAGTTGAAATTGTACGAATTGTTTGAGGTTTAAAACGATCTAGAAACAAAGAAAGGATATTTACATTAAAAAAGCCAAACTAACTGATTTTCCATTCTGAAAAATTAGGGTTTTCAACGATAATTCACCAATAGATATGAATATGAACAAAATTAAAGTGTAGTAACAAATTAAAATACGTATCAATAAATCATATACAGGTATCGTTCTACTGGCAGTGTACTGGAGTGTGTAGTAGAGGGTGCCCTTTTAACGTTAACATTTGTATTTGTGGTTGTTTTCTAATTTGTTTTTGTGCTAACCAGTGATTAAACTCGCAGCCATAACAAGAAGGTTCAAGTTGGCATCTTTGCATTAGTAGTTCGGTGTTAATTTTAACACATATTTTTCATTTGAAATCATGAAAAATAAACAGAGAAAAGGTAATTCGAATTAAAGAAACAACAGCGTTACACAGCAAATAAAACAACACGTCAGCCAAAACTAAAATTACATTGTCGAAGTGTAAGGTGGAACTGGGAGTGATGTTGGAGAACCACCTGATATATAAGGTGCTATATATTGTGCTGTCACGCGTAAATTATTGCTGTCAGCTTGTAGAATAAAGTAAAATGTTCAGGGAATAGCATTGTGTGGAAATATTACAAAAAATACCACACTTCTTTCGGTATATTGAAAACAAAAGAGTATTTTTTAAAAAAAGGTAAAGAATTGCTTAAATTCCACGTTTTAGCTTCAGAACTGAATTCTTAACATTCAATTCTTGTACAAGCGGTTCTCTTTAACTAAAGCCTCTAGTTTTAAATATTTACGCTTCTATACAAAATACTCGTACAATGGCATTTGTGGTATCATCATCCCAGACTTGAAATTCATTTAGAACGTAAAAATAAGAAAAATAAAAAATAAATAAAAAGGATGAATGGCTAATATTAGTCCGCTACCTACATATCATTTTTTGGAGAATATATTACTTAAAATTAAATAAATATCGCAATCGTTTCACATTTTACTCTGCATTTCCCGATTAGAGTTATTTTATTTTTTGTTTTTTAGAAATTCCGGAATTATATTGAAATTTTTATGTAAATTCCTTGATGTTTGTTTGTTTTTCAGGATCGAATTTTATTACGTTCTTGTTCTAGAAAGTCTTTTTAGAATTGCTATGACAGAAAATTATTTTATTTTTTTTTTAATTAAACCATGAAATTAGTTTTAAAGTTACTCGAGCATGGATATTGTTTATACTGCATTAATTGCGCTTGATAGTATTTGTGGTCATGTTTTTGTTATTATTCGAAATTAACATGAAAACTTTTTGCTTTTATATTACACAGGAGTATTAGGAAATTATATATTTCTCAGCATTTTTTATTTCTTTAGCTTTCACGAGTGTAAAATATAAAATTTTGTAGTTAATACATTCATTGCTTTTTGAAAAGTGTAACTTTAATGAAAATGGAAATTTTATAAGCAACATAAACTTGGGAATTAGATTTAAAGTTTTGTGAAGGAAAAGCTCTTCGGGTGTTTATTTACTAAAAATTCATAATTTTAATTAAAGTTCTTAAATATTTCAATAACTGCTAGATGTAGATACACACATAAGTGAAATACAAGTTGTTTAGTTTAATTCGTTAATTCGTGTGGATGTGTAAAGTTTAAATTACAAAAAGATTAAGATATTTAAAAAGAATAAGCAATTGTCGTATGTATACATTTTAAGATTCATTTGCCAAACGAAAATCGACAGGTTGTTTTTCTTTACTATTTTCCACTAGTTAAGTATATTGAATTTAGATTTATTTCACAAAGAAAGTGGTGGTTATTTTAACGGAAATAGTTAATTTACTTATATAATTTTTTCATTTTGTCCAAAGAAGGGTGTGTAATTGACGATACATGTATACTACGCGAGGTACATACATAATAATTTTTTTTTGTTTAGTGAATTTTATGTTTTATAGTAAACGTTCCTATTTTAAAAATTAATTATTATAAATAATTATTCTCTTGAAAATGAGAGAAGGCTTTAAGGTTAACGTAATTTTAATTCTTTTCTATTATTGCATTTGCCTTTTCTTTTCATATGAGTGTGTGTGTGTGTGTGTGTGCGTCTGTATGTATGTTTGTGTATGTGTGTAAGTTGAATCCTTAGTGCTTTAAGACTAATTTGATTTTTTCGTTTGTTTCATTGTTTTATGGAATTACTGGCGAGGCATTATATGTATATAATACAGAACAGCAAGGCCTTTTGAACAGTTAAAGCTTCTTTTTATGCTTTTGTTCTATTGTCTTTCTCGTTTTATCAAGTGATTCTTTTTCTTAACACTTCATTTATATAAGAGAATAAAAAAGGAAATGAAAAAAAAAATACCAAAAGGAAAGACACAAAAGAATAAATTTAACACGAAACGCGAAGTCAAAACCCCAAAATTAGCTTAAGGAAGAAACAATGCTGTTAAGATGATGCTCATGGTCTTTGCACTTTTGTTGGGATTTAAAACGTTTAATTTATTTCAAGTCGTTAAAAAATAAATAAAAAATTTAAGAAAAAACTGTATAACGACAAGAAAGAAAAAAGGAGTCAAATTAATGGTAATAGAAGGACTTAATGCAAGCTAATTTCCATTTCAATAGGATTTAAAGTAGTTCAACATGAAAAGAAAAATCAATATTTTAAATCGTATAGATAATATTTTATTTTTAAATTCATGCTTGTTGACTGGTTTCTTTAAGAATTTTTAATAGGTAACAGTGGAACTTGCAATACTAAATAATTCCTAGGAATTATTAATTCCCCATGTAAGGAAAGGAAACGCGTATTGGTATTGTTCCACAGCAATGAGAAGCATATATTCTACACTGTCTGTCAGCGATGAATAACGCGACTTGAACACTATCAGTAAGACCTGTGTGGCACTCTATATGTTAAATACACTCAAACAAAATATTTTTTTGTTGTATAAATTGCTTGACAATACTTATGTCTGTTGGTTTTTTGGGTGGATATTAACATATTTGGGCCATAAGCTTCTCTGTTCGTATTAAGTTGTTAACAAGTTTGAGATTAAGGTATAGTAGTTGTAATGTTTATAATATTAACAGAAAATGCAAAATATAACCTAGGAATACTTATATATTGTTTTCATATTAGATCAATATTCATTATACAATAATAAAAATTTATATGAATAATTAAAATTTTCAATTGAAGTATGTAAGTATTTAAACGTAACATACGTCAAAATAAAAGCTTTTCAAATCGCTTAAATATACGTTAGTTTGACATACTTTTATGAATACAAATTAATTTTGAAAGGTTTTATTATTATCCAGAATTTATTTGATAATCAAAATGATCCAAACGCAACTGCTGCTTACCTACTTATCTTATAAAAGTAAATTCAATATATTTGTTTGTTTAAACATAATGCCTGTTCGATTATCTTAAAATTATTTTATAAGCAGTCTTAAAGGAACAAGGGAGCATCATTATTTATGATACTACAAGTGAGCGTCAGTCATATATGACGACGGTGGACATTGTATTAAAATTTGGTCGAAAGTACTATACAAAAATAGTTTTCAAGCAAATTTATCGCTTGAAATTCAAGTTACTATTTATGATTTTTTGTCGTATTTTTTTATTTGTAAAATTTTTACTTATAGGAATATGAATGAGTATTATTGATTTATTAAAATTTAATAAAAATAATCTATTATTTATTGAAATTTAAAATTTCTTTTATTTAGCCAAACATTAGTTTGTTAATTAACACGGACAACAAGTTTTAAAAGGAATTATTTTCGTTTGAAATATACTAGTTGACTCACAAGCAAGTGATAAATCTTAAATAAAAGTGTGAGGATATTTATAGCTTTCCGAATTTCCATTTTGGATATGTTAAAGGAAGAAAAAAATGATAACACTTGTTCATTTGACTCTAATTTATTACATTAAAAAAATTATTATTTGTTTCTGTTGTATTGTAAAAAGGATGTGAGTACAAAATAACAATTTGGTTTTACAATGAGTGTTTACTTTGATAGTAATTAACCACAAAATCATTAAAATTTATTAAATTTTAGAAATACTATCCTAAAAAGCATTGAACGATAGTTTACTTTTCCATACAATTATCATAATGAACTATTAAAAACATACACAAAATAAAAAATTAAAATTAAATTATTATATTTAATTTTCAATTGATAAAATACCATAATTATTAATTTTTCCCCTTGTAAGTGTTGGATAAATTGCATTCCGGCTTCGAAAAATTAATTTAGGAAGCGAATTTCGATCTATTGCTGAAGTATTTGATAAAAACTTCTTTACAATAAAATTCAAGTACAGTCAAATCTATGATTTAAGTAAAATCTGAATCAAACTCCATGTATTTATGAAGCAATTTATACAATTATGTATGCCAAAAATTTCTTAAGCCAACCATGTGTGGCCATATATTTTGATTCCATTTTTTAATAATACAATTCTAATTCTTGTTCATTGGTTTGTTATAGTTATCAGAAGAATTTCGTAAACAAAAAATACATCAGATATCTGAATGTTGTGTTGCTCTAACCACTGTTAATTCGTAGACCAAGCATTTTTTGATATCAATGTAATATCAATATTCAAAATTACATATTTTGGCAAATAACAATGACTGCAAAACATGAATTATATTTTCTAAAAGTTTATTAGAAAGAAGATTATACATATTGGTGTAAACTGTTTGAAAATACAATCTAGTGATAGATCCTATATTGAGCAACGATAACCCCGTTAGTCTACCGAGAAAGGGCAATCCAAATAAATAAATAAAGACACAAAACAAGAAACGAACTTAAAAAAATAAAGTAGACAATACTCTCTTTCTACTGAACCGATCTAAAACCTTTACAGACGTAGACAAATTCTCTCCAGGTGCTACTGTGAAAGCAGATACAGTGGCAGTTACAATTGCCCTAAATCTAACACTACATGTTTAAAAGTTTAAAAGCAAGAAATAAGTACAACAATACAGGATATAAAAATTCAAATGTAATAACAGATGTGTAAATAGAACCTCTTAAATCCAAATATGTATGCATATTGTAGAATGCATTAAACCATATATAGTATGCAAAACTAATAAAAAAAAGAAAAACCAAAAAATAAACGTGAGTATTTTTAAAATTTTTAGGTGAGTGGTGAAGTTAATAAATTTGTCAAATGAAAGAAAGTAATACAGTTAAACACAGGGTATACATTTTTAAGTTCTTTCTGATAAAAAAGAGAACACTTTCCATAAAAATGAATGTTGATAGTCCTATAGTAATACACACACACATATTATATGCGATTAATTAATCATCAATCTAAAAAAAGACTTTTTTATTAGGTGTATGTGTTAACTCATCATTCAGATTTGTTTACAAGTTTTTATGTTAGTCAGTCACGGTTCACAATGACATTAAATTCTGAATTTTTATTATAGTCACATTTGAATCGTTATTCCTCAGGAAAGGTGCTATGAATAAAATACTAGCATGGTTTTTGTATTACTTGTAGATCTCGTCAAATGAAGATATTTTTATTCTTAAAAAGGGACAAATAATATTTATATATTATAAAATTATTAATTCTACGCTTCCAATGTAACGACATGTCATCACTTAAAAAACGATCACAATAAATCGTAGCATGAGAATAACGGGTCAAACATCGTCAACCTTATTCAGTTGTATTGTCAGTACTGGAAAATTATGCAAGAGTAAAGAAATGTTTTTTTTTTTTTGTTAAGTCTTAATTAACCAATGAACCAATCAGTTTACATAGAACTAAATGCTTAAAGAATAATATTATAATAAATGGTATTATTAAATGAGATTTTTCCCAATTTGGTTTAATGTTGTTGTTGTTCGATTTACTTTTCCAGTAGAATTACATGAGCACATGACTACAAATGAAAAATGTTGTCATGTCGATAGATTATTTTTTGTTGTCGGTGTCAGTTTTCCTTAAAAAATTTATATGTATATGTATGTATATGTGTATGCATTTAAGTGTAGAAACAGAAGAGCAAGAAGAAAGTAAGTTTCATTTTCAAAAATTTCATTTCCTTTATTTGCCTTTTGTGTTTGCGTTGCTTGTTAAGGAAATAGTAAAAGACTTTTTTAATGAGAAAACTTTGTTTTTGCATGCATCTGAGTTTGGATGTAAACGAAGAATGAAGAAAGTAACCCATACACAATAGAATGAGCTGATGACGGCAACAGCAATGAAAATGAATATGACGAACAGTAATAAAACAATGGCAGATATTTCTAAAAATACTGTTGACTGTTAAATCCAACGCTGTACCAAGTTTTTAACATTCTCTACCTCTCTGTCACGCTCTTCCTCGACCCTTGAATATAAACAAACGCGGTTTTGACATTGTTTAAAATTTTCCAAAAATATGTTCTTGATGTTGATATTTGTATAAAGAAATAATATTAGCGGAGGGAAAGCGGAAGAGAAAACAAAGACACAAGCGGAAATTAAAAAGTTAAAAATACGGTTTCGGTGTTATATGAACAGAGAATCTGCAAAAAAGCGAAATGATTTGAAACAACACGAAATAAGAGGTGTTTGGAGGGGTATTAGAATGATTGCATAAATGGAAAAGAATTTATTTGTTTCATCAGTAATAAAAGCAAGGAAAGGTCAAATCCTTTAGACAATATCAAAGCAACAATAAAAATACTCAAGGTTTTAAAAGGAAATTAAAATTTGGGTGTAAAAAGTAAATTGAAGTATTTCATTATCAATTTGAAATCTGCTTTGCGGTTAACGTTCACAAAAAAGCTTCAACTCGACCGTTGTTGTTAAAGCGAAAAATGTCTCCAAAAAATAGATACATACATACATACATAATTGGCCATTACAACCCTTCAGTCAGGATTACGGCCTAGCTTCTCACACCACTCAAGTTGTGTGCCTTAATTTTGTACTTGAGTGGCGGGACCTACAGTTTAACGTCGACTCCGAACGACAGATTTTAAGAAACTTTTTCATGGCAGGTTTATTTACTCTCAGAGTTTTTGCCAGAAATCTCCTGAGATACAGTTTCGTGTACATTTGCTTTGTTGTTTATAATGACAAACACGAATCCATTTATTTACGGATTTTATTATTACAACTAAAAAATAAAATATACATTTTGCATATCTGTCATTGTAAAAGAAATTTTTATTCTGAATTTGAAATAACAAATTGGGCTCACGACAGAAGCTGGTAGAAAAAAATATATATACATATGTATGTATATGATTGACTTTACCCTTTGACTTTTTCCCAATTTAAATTTTTGGCTAAAATCTGTATTTTTTGTTCTTATTTATAAAAGTTTGTATTTTCTTTAATTATACCATATTATCTTAGTTACTTTTAGCTAAAGAATTTACTGTAACACATTTAGGAAATTTTATCTTTTAATACACATCCAAGTAATTCAGAAGCTATTAACTGGTTTTTCATGCTACCTTCTTTAACAAATAATAATCGATAGATGTTTGCAAAAGTTATGTCTTTGGAAACTCAATAAGTGGACTAATTTTAAGTTTTGTGTTAAATAATTATTTTTTCTGAATATTCAGAAATAAAATAAAATAAAATGCATTTAAAATGATGGCCAGTATAATATCGTTAAGAATGCTGTTAGGTTGTTCAAACAATATATTACAATAAAAAAATATTAAAAAAAAATGTTTGCAAAAGTTATGTCTTTGGAAACTCAATAAGTGGACTAATTTTAAGTTTTGTGCTAAATAATTATTTTTTCTGAATATTCAGAAATAAAATAAAATAAAATGCATTTAAAATGATGGCCAGTATAATATCGTTAAGAATGCTGTTAGGTTGTTCAAACAATATATTACAATAAAAAAATATTAAAAAAAAATGTTTGCAAAAACTAAAAGGATGACACTTTCATGCATTGTATTCTGCTGATGCTAAACAATCAACCCCAATCCCAGCAGAACTGCTCCGCAACTATGTGCCACTAATAGTCTCCATCAAATACAAATGCATACACAAGCGGTTACATGTTAACAACAACTACTGAAAAAATACAAACAAAATGGAATGAAAGGCAAAAAAGGGGATACGTTTGGAATAAGGAAGAGAATAGGGAGTGAGTATTGAATCAGACTTTTAAAGGTTTGTGTTTTAAATGGCATTTAAATGCAGTGCATTCGGGAAAACATGTGTGTGTGTGTGTGTTTGTTTTTGCCTATCGGCTTTAGAAAATCCTGACAATACTGTAGTAACTATAGTAATTGTTTATACAGCATTTTTGTCGATGGCGATGTTGTTGTTTGCTTTTTTAGCTTTTTGCATGTGTCTGTGAGTCATTTGAATTCATGGTCTACTCACTTCACAACGTGGAGTATTCATTTAATTCAATGTTTCTCAGTGGAGAAATTGAATGTGCAGTCAAATACTCACAAACTTATGGTATATTAAGGAGCGAATAAATGTACATGGAAAATATTTATAGATGCTATGAATGTAGCACGAAGCCATATAATACATATACTGCATACATATATGTGAATATGGTATGCATATTTTATTACTTTTTGCAGTGACACTGCTTGCCTCGTGCCGGAAGAGGAATACGACAATGCAGACGACGATAGGATGATGATCAAATCATTTTGGTTTCTTTAGTTACTGATATTCAACAGCAGAATTTTTATTGGTGTCTTTATTTTTTTTTTCTTGTTCTCATTTATGTATTTTTCCATCTCTGTCATTTTATGAGTGCTAGTGAGACATTGTCACAGACAGAACTAGTGTGAACCAGTTGTGTGCTGTTAATTTCATTTTTGGAGAATTTACTATTTTTTCACTGTCAATTCTTTGTTTTATGTTGGTATTCGTTGTTTTTTTTATATTTTCTCCATTTGTTTTTGCAATTGTTTCTTGTATGATGATGTTCTGAATTTTTATGTTTGCTTTGATTTACAGCATTTCATTTGCAATTGCAATTGCTTTGACAGTGCAATTAGTTCTAAAAAATTGTTTTCTAACTTTTTTTAAAAAAAATCTTTACTTACTCTTTTGTGTTGTTCAATGATTTTGCTATTGTTGTCGAATGATGTTACGATAATAAGTCGTTTATGTAACAAGGCATGACTGCAAATTGTACCCTTTAATTTAATTGACAATTCGGAGATTTTTTGACATCCAACCATTAACTTTTTGCATATACGATTTGAAATTTTGCAATTGATCAATTTTGTTAAAATGTTTATTATATTTTTAATCGAAATGATGTTTATTTAAATCCTCTACGAATTAGTTCTTCCGCACTTATTTGATATAATATAATTTTATTGTAGATTTCTAAATTCTTTCTCTTTTGGAGTCATGGAATATTAAACAGTCAAATATAATGTTATTAATGAACTTAATTTTTTTGTAATGGAATTACCTTAACAGGTTTAATATCTTTCTTAAGGTTATGAAGACTAATCTTGACTTAGACGAATACGGAGTATATTCTATTTGGTAAAGCGAAAGTCCTTCTATCAGTTTTTATGTTTTGTGTCCCTTTTACTTTTATGTGTTGATTTCGGGCAAATTTTATTATTAAAATGTTGCTGGACTAGCTTCACAAAATCGTTTCTCATTCTTATTTTTTTTTGTCCTTTAAAGTTGGATTCATCCATGTTGTGCGAACACCACTCACAACGATTCACTTTGTATGTCAAATGTAACCTATTGGCGGGACTGTTTAAATTCCGGTCAAAATATAAAATTAAACCAAATTGAGCTGAGAGTGATTCGTAACAAATATATTCCATCTTTCAAGAAGAGATGTCAAGCTCAAATACAGGTTAATCCTGATGAATCCAGCTTAAGACATACATTTTTCAATAGGCATAGTGTTGGTGAGTTTACAATTTGAAATTATTTCACTTAGAATATGGTCACGTTTAATAAATACTTACCTAATGATGATAAAAGTAACCGCTATGAATCCAATTTTTGTTTGTTTTTCTTTCTTTCTATAAAATATATAATGCCTCTGATGACGATACATAATTAGAATATATAAAGTATTCATTATTATTGCCATTGTTATTACATACTTCCATTTTTATAAAATAAAAAATTATTTTTTTTTTATTCGAATTTATTTATTGTTTTATTGTATTTTTTTTTTAATAATTTTTTTCACTATAATACAATTTATTAAATTTAATTATTTTAACTATTTAGATTTATATTGATTTTGTTTGTTTAATCACTTATCTAGTAATTAATTGTTTTATTTTTTTGGAAACAAATTTTCTTCTGCTTATAATTATTTACAAATAAATTGAATTAATTTTTGTTGGCTTTAACTAAATTAACATGAATAAATATGTTAATGGTACGTATAAAATTTATATTTTTCTTTTATTCTTTTTAGTCTAAATTTTTAATTTTATTTTATTAATACAAATTACAATTAAATTTTGTTATTTTAATTGTTATTTATTGATTTAGAAGGAGTTAAAAATACATAATTTTCATGTTCATGTTTAATTTTTTTATTACAATAGACAGTATATATATTTACAGGGGATCGACAGGGGTTTTAAGAAGATTTTGTGTAGTTGACTAAAATCTTTTAAATTATTATTATTTTGTTTTCTATTTTGTAATTTTAAATTTAATACACAGAGATGACAATGTGAACAACAGAAAAACCGAAAAAATTACAAAATTAATGGTTTTATATTGATTAAAACACATAATAAAATGTAAAATATTTTATTTATTAAACATTTTGTTATTATATTTTATTTAGAGATTCCATTTTTAATGTGCTTAAACTAATTAACAATTAAATTTTTACTTATTTTTAGTTTTTTTTTATGTTTTTAGAATCATTTGTTAATTTTTTAGTTGAATTATTAGTCATTATTATTGAGGATGCATTTGTTAATTATTATTAATTTAAAATAAATTCACAAATATATACTTTTAGTGTCAGTATGTAACTTCTTTTTATTTTTAAAGTTTATTTATTTATTGGTTTCAGTTGGTTAACATTTTATAATTTTTGTTATTTTGTTTTGTTTTTTATTCGCACTTTTCTGCTGGCATTTAAAATTTCACTCTTTTTCTTTTTGTGTGTTTGTGCGGAATTTTTTGGGAATTCTTTGTGTTTATAAATTTTATTGAAATGCGAAATGAAAATTGAGTATTTCCGTTCATGTATTATAATCGCTTGCATGCATTCCATCAAAATGCGTTTAAATAAATGGTATGGAGTGTAATGGAATGAACTTTGCTAGTGTTAGAATGTTACTGAACGCAAAAGTTTATAAGCATTTAGAATTGATTGTAAGAACTCGAATTGTTTTCGAAAGAGCCTATAGATTAAAAATATAAAAGGGTAAAAATTCCATTGAGTTGATGGTGTATTCATTTTGAATAGATATTTCGTTCTTAAGAATGCTGGCTGATGGAATGTTACTATATTTTGTTTTATTTAATATATTGGGGTGTTAAATGCATTTTTTCAATAAAGGCAGTTACTTGAGTTCTTTTTTTTTATTAGTTTTTACACATGACAACATTTAAATAATTTCGAAAAAGTAAATTGTTGTCGTAAAAAGGTCTCTTGTTTCCTTTTAATCTGTTGTATTTTGACATGAGGTTTCTTTATTTCGAATTGAGTTAAAATCTAATATTTCCGTATTTTGGGATTACATACGTAAATGAGGTTCATTGTCTTCTTTATTTTTATTGATTTATTTTCAATATGTATCAGTATTTTGCTAAAATTCCATTTATCGTCAGAAACGTGTGCCATTGTTTCGATCTTGAGTCAATACGATGCTCTCGCCATTCATCTGATGATGAATTGTTTCCTCAGGAACCGTTTTTAATATTCCAGAATTTGAAGGCTGAAAGAACACGAAAACATTTGTTCATATAAACTGCAAAGAATTTTAATGTTACGCTGTTAAATTGAAACTTTAAAATAGTCCTAATTAACATGATTAATAGAGGCTTATAAATAGAATTCCAAGTGTAATATTCCGGGGACAATGACAAATCTTTTTTAAAAATTGTTCATATAAAAGGTTTATATTGATGTTTTGTTTGCATCGCAATATTTTTCTGGGTTTAACTGATTTTATTAAAAATGAAAATTCATATTTACCGCTTCGTTAAGATAGACACCTGAGCCACCCATGCTGTTGACAGGCAGAATACTGCCATTTCCCTGTAAACTTAAGATACTTCCTCCAATTCCACTCACCGAACAACTTGATATTAAAGATGAAGATGGCAATGTTGTTGTTGCTGACGCTGATGCTGCTGAATGTGATGACGCTGCCGAAGGCGATTGTGGTCTCTTCTGGGACGCACAAATGATGGATTGTTGTTGGGCTGTATGATGTGGTGGTGGCAGGCGCACCGGTAACATACCAACACCACCACCACCACCACTACCACCGGTAGTTGTGTGGACATTTGAAGTAGATACTGATACCATTGCTGTCGGTAGATTTTGTGACTGTGAAACTGAAACTAGTTTATGCGCATACATGGATGGTAGAGGCGGTGTTGTAAAGGTGGCCATTTGTGATGGATGTGACATTGTGACACCAGTAATGGTATTCGTGGCAAACATAGGACTCGTCGAGTACATGGGGTGATGAGCAAGATCAATCTGTAAAAATTCATACATACACGTACATGTATATATACATTATGCAGAGGATGAATGATTATAAGTGTGATTCATATGAATAACAACAACAAAAGTAATAAGAACAGTAAGAACATTACACAAATACGAGACAGAGTGCAATTGAATAGCCATACTGTAGTATGGGTATGAAAGTTTAATTCATTTGTTAACAAAACAAATAATACTGAAATATCAAAGGGGGATCTTGAGATGAATTCGTTTACATTTCGTTTCAACTTTTTTATTTCTACTATATATAGGTATAATACATGTATGTATGTATGTCCATGTCGTTGTATCATATTCATAAGAACGTGCATTGTATTGTATATGGTATACAGAAATGAATAAATAAATAAATAAAGAAATGAATATATTCGAATTGATGTATTGATTTACATTTATGATTTACTGTTTATAATTTAGAAACATTTGAATGCATACATATGTATATGTATGTATTTAATTAAATGGCTGTGAACTTTTTATTTAACGTTTAGAATGTGAGGAAAGTTTTTTATACAAGTTTCAAGTGATGATTGACATTGACCTAATTTACAAATATGACGTAAACGTTATGTTTATGTGATCAAATGATTACTTTTTTGGGAAAATATTTACAAATATTAATATCGTTATTTTGTCTTGAAAGAGTGTTGCTTTATTGCAAGATTTTTTTTTTCCTAATAATTTGACTAAAAAAAAAACTTATCAAAATAGAATTTTTCTCATTGAATTTTTCTTTATTTCTGAATTATTTTTGATTGTGAATGTGTTAAATTCACGAATTAATTAAACATTTGTTGAATAGCCTGATATGAAGCAAGTTTTTTCATCGCCACTTGCCCCTATACTCTCCTCATATTCACTGTCAATCATGGGAATTACCTGTGAATATATATTAGGTTCGTTCCGCTTTAAATCGGCTTGTCTAGGACGCCCTAACGTTGCACTACAATAGGGAGGAACCCTTTGGCTAGTGACCACATTAATATCAGCGTGCGGTAATTCATTCTGAAAGTAAAGTGTAGAAACATTTAGAATGGTAAAGGTTTATTTTAAGTAGTGTATTGTAATTGAAGTTTTTAAATTAAAAATCAATATTTGCATTTCCAATGAGTTTCAATTTGCAACAATCATTTGCGTACTTCTGATAGTTACATTACTAAACTGAATAATTTTGTTTCTTAAGGCATAACACATTGACTAGGCATTAATTTTATTATTTCGATTATGGTTTAATTGCTGTTGTTTAAATAAAAGCTCAAGTAGACATATTACAATTCAAACAACAAATTCGATTATAGCTCATTCACTAGGGAACATTTGGTCAACGGGTATTGTGCGTATATGTATATGGTCAAGTAGAGGTTCGATTAAAATCACAATTAAAATTGCTTTCATGCTGAACGCTTCATTCATGGATAGTTCAATATATAAAAAACTTAACTTGACCTTTTGTTAATTTAGAAGAAACAGAAATTGCTGAAGAGTTCATTATTGAATGTACATATGTATATAAAAATGTAACGCTATTTTTAAAAAGCTAATTACCGTATTTAATTTAATTTGGAATATGAGTACCATGTTCGGTTAATGATGTTGTTTCGAAGAAAAAAAAAAATCGAGATGCGTCATTTCTATATTGAACCGATTTTTCATCGGACATACATGCAGTTCTTTCTATAAGTACATAAATGTGAGAGTGCGTTTGTATGTGGGTAAGTGTGTAAATGTACAATAGAAACACATGATAGGTATTTTGTGTGGTTTTAATTCGTTGTACAATGCGATTTGCAATAACAACATGATAATGGCTGCTGTTTTCGGTTTATTATATCCCGTCCGACCAACATGCTAAATCAGCCAGAGAGGCAAGGCAGTAAACCAGTTCGTTGGCCAACAAAAAGTTATTGTTTAATAAACTTTATTCATCGAATGGCGTGTGCATTATGCAGAACGCGTACGCATACATGTGGAAAAGCACAATCAATAAATTTTTAATATTTCTTTTGTAGTAGTTGTTGTTGTTACTTCTGTTATTTTCATTTTGTTTTGTATCGTTTTGCTTTCATTGTGTTTTAGTCCTAAACTACACATTGATTGGTTTGAATAAAATAGTTTATGGGAATAAAACCCCAGAGTAACTGTGGCAATATTTTAGTTATTGTGCCTGTATGGCATTGTGTGTGTGTGTGTTATTGAGAAAGAAATTGACTCACCTTACTTGGTTGTTGATGGTGATGTTGTGCCTGAAAGGCATTCATTTTACTAACCGGTATAAGAGTATTGTATTGTACATATTGGCCATGATGTGGTGGCGGTGCAGCGGACATTTGTTGTGTTTGCTGTTGTTGTTGTGACTTTTTATCGACGACAGCATATGTGGGTATTATATGATCATAATTTGATGGTGAAGTTATCACAGCGTTTTGTTCTGCCATAGCAGCTGTAGCGTAAGCATGGTTGTGAGCACTGGTCGTCCATTCATCCTCTTCATCATGTCCATCTTACCGTACATGAAAATAAGAAAAGGTCTTTCGAAAGGCGAATTCGAATTTGTTGCGATAAGTTGTACAAACCTTGTGGAATAATATCTGGATTTTTGTCGATGCTGTCTAAGCTACTCGTAACATGACAATTTCCTCGACCATTGTGCAAATCGTGATTATTGCGAACTGTCCCCAAACCATTATTATTCCGCCCTGGAGCAGAAACCGTTCCGTGCATGTAATTATTTCGGTCTCTTCCAGAAGACCCTCTCATTCGCACGATGATTACAATAATGAGGGCTACCAGAATTATGCTGATCACAACGCCAACTAAAATGCCCAAGAAAGGGCGTATATCTTCTATAACTGGTGCATAAGCTAGTGAAAGATCTAATAATGATTCAAGAAATAACAAAACGATTATATTGTATTTTCCAATTCCACAATGTTCAAGTGAATTATGAATGATCTACGAAAAAAATAAACAAAATGTAGAATAATAAAACTGTTTACAATTGCAGTGAATTAGACTATAAGAATGGCTGCCATAGACTAAAGAAACTGGAGGATATTAAGAAACATGTTTGAGATGAAAATGTCAATTTTTTGATAAAAAATATAAAGTTTAACCATCTTACTTTTCTTCGGTTTGTGCTGAGTAAAATTGAAAGGTGTTTGAGTGATTGTCTCGTAAGATTTCTTATAAGAAATAAAAACTGAAATTTTTTAAAAAAACATTTTAATTAGATATTAAATAAATTAAAATCTGTACAGAAAAAAATCGTAATCGAAAATCATAATTTTCAATTAAATCTACTACGAACGTATGCCTCATTTGTAATTTTTATAATTATTAACCTATATATAGTATGTACATATAGTGTATGTTACTATTATGTGGATGACTTTACTAATTTCACAATTAAAAGTAATTTAAGGAAACTATCAGCCGAAATTTGATACTATTAAATGGTTATTAAAAAACCTTTGAAAGGAAAATGTATTATTTTTATTTTTTCATAAAATGTTAATTTCTGAGCTTAATTAGCACTTCAAATAACAAAAAAATAATTTTATTATTATTCGATAAAATAAAGTAAATACATAGTTTCGTTTTAATATATAGTATGAGTTGTGATTCTGATATTTTAAAATACGTTAAAGAGAAAATAAGTTTAATGAATTTTTACTAAAAAATTACCTGTCTGTTTCTCAGGGTCTTTTAGAGTATATACTTGTAATATTGTTGCATTGCTGCGCCCTTTGCTATTATGGGCTACTAGGAAGACATTATAACCAGCTCCAGGCACCAAACCGCGAACTTCGAAATACGGCGTCCTTTATGCCACAAATTAGTTGTGGAAATATAGCAGATTAAGATTATTTGTTTGTTATAGAGGTAAAAACATTTGTCACCGAAAAGAATTCAAATTTAAATTGTCATGCATTTACAAAGGTTCGCTCAGCGTGAAGAGAATGTTATTTTTTGTGCATACGTGTATGACCGTTCATCACGAAGTGACAGTCAAGGGAGAATGAGGGAGGACATTAAATGAAAATAGAAGAATCAAAACAAAAACAAAGATTAATCAACAATTGAAACTTTACTATTGAGTGAGAAGTTAGAATTTAGAATTTATAATTGTTTTTGTGGATGTACTGACTTTGATTTGTAGATTTTAGGATGTCTGGTTGTGCCATTGACGTATACTTCCATGATGAAATCTTGCTGTAAACCACCATCGAAACCTTCAATGCATTCAATTTGAAAGCCAGTCGAAGTCTGATTAAGCAGAGTACAATTTACCAAAGGATCTGGTTCACCTTTTATAGAGAGAGAGAGAGAGAGAGATAGAAAGAGAGGGAAATAGAGACATGGAGAGAGGAAGAGATAAAGTAAAAATATAACAAATATAGAAGTAAATTAAACGAATAACGAACGAATTATGTATGGATGTAAGTTATGGCACTGTAAAACAGAGGAATCCTAATGAATAACTTTTATAAAAATCACAATAAGCCAGATATTGTTCGATTTTCAATTTTATTACAATTTATTTTGTATATGTACTTATGTATGAACCTATGTGCATATACATATGTATGTATTCAAAAACAAACGTTTACGCCCAATAAATTAACATTTTCATTATCATTTTCATTAACAAAAGCAGTTGAGTGGAAACTTCATAAAAAGAGAAAGAAATAAAATATGAAACACATAGTCAGTGTAAAAGTCAACCACATTACAAGGTCCACAATGCAAACAGGAATTGTAATTTGTGATCACATATTACACGAAAGCGGTAAAAGGACAGACGGATGGACAGACGTTTTGTTTGCCAGTTGATACACTTGCCATTTCCGCTTTTATCATTCAGTTGATGTTTGTTCTTGTTTTTCGTTCAATAAAATGTCATGAAATTGAAAAATGATGTCTGCGTATACAAACAAGCTTTCATTGTGATATATTAGCATAATGGAACAGCTACAAAAACAATTAACCACGCCTTTTTCGGTACTACTGATGGATGGATGGTTCACTGAATGAATAAATGAATGAACACAATACAATCTTACATACTGACTTACTTACTTACCTGCTGGGGTTATTGTATAAACACAAGGCTCCGTTTGATCACCGATTTCATTACTTGCCCAGCATAATAAAGTTCCATAGTCCTGTTGAAAGTTAAAAGTAAAAAGAAGAAAATATATGTACATACATATTAAACCTATACTACATATACCTATGTAAGTATGTACAACACACACTTAAAACATACTTATTAATAAGTACATGGGTGTATGTATATATGTATATGTACATATATGTAAACGAACAGGGCTACTACTACTACAAATTATAGGCTGACCGTAGTGCTAAAAAAAGCTATCATTGTAAAAGGTTAAAACCGCAATTCATTTGGAAAATTATGCGAATTTATTTGAAAGTGGATGATTTATCTCTTGGATAACACATTTTCAGCCACTCTTCGAAACAGTCACACACACTCGCACATGCACACATATACATTCACATACATACAATATTACACAGAAAAACATTTACAATACAGACAATGTAGACATTTCGATCTGATGAGTCATAATAACAAAGATTTTTACTTTTGTTCGACAGTCTACATGATTATGTGCACACTCATACTCGTCTGTGTGTAGTATTGCCTCTATGTTAATGGTTGTGTAGAGCTGTGATTCTATGAAGTGCTTTTCACAAAGAGGTGTGACATCATTATCATTGTTTAAGTAGGCATTGGAAGGATACGAACAAAAAATCACTCATAGACTTCCCTCCTGTTTATCATTTTTCATACTGAACATATAGTAATCCCAGCAAAATATTAAATTTTATGGAACAAAGTATTTAAAGTATAAAATTATTTCCAAATTATGCAGGATATGAATAATGATTAAAAGTATACCAAAAAAAGAAAATTACATCATATCAGAAACTAGTAAATAAATTTTAATCTGCCTTTTTTAATATAAAACAGCATGAAGCTTTGTCAGGCAACAACTAACCCCATTACTATGAAGTAACTTCGTGTAAAAAACTACATATTTAAAGATACATACTTAAATTTATGCAAGTGCTGAATACATTTGTATGACGTGGTCTTTTTCAATTCATTTAAGACAGTTTTTAAAATTTCGACAAGAGAAAAACTTACATTTTCTGTAACTGGTGTGTAATGTGCAATACTTCGTCCACGATCAATAGCTATTAGGGAGGCAGGTATATCAATTGTTTCACCAAGTGTGGCATTGAATTTCCACACGTATGTTGTTTCCACTGGATTTGCTTCAATTTCACAAGCTATTTTAATAGTTTCATGACGTCCTGTACTGTAGACAGTGCGTTGTCCTTGACGACATACGGGTGCATCTGCCGAATGGAAATAAATGTTGGATTTTATTGTAAAGGCAGGCGAATGTGAGAGCCGAAATTTAGAGAGGAAAGAAATTTCTTAAAAAAAATTCGAGTTTCATATCAGTAAATAAATGGTAAAAAATATTACCAACGTCATTAAACGAAAAGAAAATGACAAAAAAAAAAAGCAAAAATAAAAAGATATAAAATGTATTCAATATTCGGTAATTCAATATTTATTATTATTTTTTATTATGCGTAAAGCAAATTAATTTGCTTTTTTAGTGTTTAGAGGCAAACTAGTGAATTTAAAAAAAAAAAACAACACGAATTATAAATCGACTTGCACAAAAGTTAATTTGTATGATAGCGGATGGCGACTGGCAAATAGTACTTATTATTAAGATTTTAAAAATGTACCATCCGATGACAAAAATCTATCATTTCATATTAAAATTGAATTTGAAAAGATGAATTCGAAAACGTATAATTTGTACGTATACGAGTACAAAACAATAAGCCTTCATTTCCATATATAAAATGGTTAATTTGCTATCTTTTTGATACACTAAAAAAAACTTCGAAATTGTATAATTAGTGAATAGTAAAATTCAGAAATAAAATCACAAAAAACAAGGTCAAATAAATTGTTAAATTGTTTACGATTCCAACAGCAATTATGTGTAGATTTCCCGGTCATAAGATCTTGTGTATAGTACTGATGTGAGATATTGTGAGTATAATTTTCAGTTTTATTGTATGAATTATGAACAGGAAAAGTAAAAATAAAATCAATTATTGCCAAAGTACTCGTCCTATGCTCTAAATTTCATTTCTTTAGCAGGAAACGAAGTCTTATTGTGAAGATAGTTTGCTAATGAATTATGAGCTGTACTTACATTTTATATCCAGGTGAACTGGATTACTTTCACCATCTCCTTCTCGATTGCTGCCTACGCACGTGTAAATTCCACTACGAGCTCTGCTAACATTTTGCAATACCAGACTCTGATTTGCAACTATAATGCCTTCTGCAATGTTGTTTTCTAATATATTGCCCTATTTCAATAAAAGTTAAAAAAAAATAAAAAAAAAAAAATTATTTTTTTTTAAATTTGTAAATCCTGTCTGTACAATAGATATTTTCGGATCTTAACAACTTAAAATTGTGTATTTCGTCTTAAATAGTTTCAACGTTAGATGATTCAATTCAAAATGAACGCGTTTTTAACAATTTAGATAATGTTGTAAGTTTGTCATTTTTCGTGTGTTATTTTCCTGCTTATGCTAATTATTTACTTTGTAGATTTGTTTGATTGATCAGCACATCAGCACAAGTTAATGAAAATGTTAAACAAGATTTCTTTAAAACAAAGATTTTCCTATGCAGGGACTTATAAAATGTTTTACAAGGCATCTATTCACCCTTCATTTTTGATGAAAGTTTTTATAAATTATGTTCAATTTAACATTATAATCATCAAAAAAAGTAAAATAATTTCAAGTTAAAAGTTTTTAGATTACAAGATAATGTGTTCCTTTAAATTTAATCTCTCACTTTAACCGTAATTTTATTATAATTTTTCGATAAGTATTCATCGATCCATTAGCAGACACATTTTGTAACATTAAGATAGATTATCGAAGTTTTTCCTTTATATAATATTTTTTTTTCCTTCAACTTCGCCATCTTTCGCTTTTTGGAAAAAGAAAATGTTAATGAAAACGTATTAGAATTTTACACATTTTATAAAGATTTACTAAATTGATTTTTAATGTTTGAAACATTTGTAAACTTCTCTCCACATGGAATTGAATTTTTTGTATTTAAATTTGTATAGACACCTACACATTCACATGTACGCATGTACATAAGTTTTTATCTAAAACGTCTATGGAAATTAACATTTTGCGTAAAAAATTAAAATTTATTACACATTTCTCAAATACTTACATTGTGACGCCAACTGACGTTGTTGATCCAAGGGTTTGATTTGATGTTGCACTCAAAGAATACATCAATACCTTCTCGAAAAGTTGAGTTTATAGAATTTGTACCAAGTTCCAATGTAACTACCGGAATGTCTGATTATAATAGAAAATCAAAAACCATCAATAATATATGAATAAATTAGTATTGTTGTAAATATGTTAAAGTAACTGGAGATAATTCAACCCTATTTAGTAAAATTATTTATTTATGAATATTTTCACATCATTAAGTTTAACTTCTTCTTATTTGATTAAGTATTTTTCATCTTCTGTTTAAAAACGTATTTTTTTTAACTTTTGTTAACTTTTATTTTTTCTTAACTTTTTGAAATCACTTAGAATTTGGCGGATTATATTCTCTTTTTTAGTTTTATTAAACTTTATTCGTTTTGTTTAAAATATTGAAATTCTGTATTATCACTTTTTAAGAGGAGACGAAAAGTGAATTGTTTCTTCTTGAAACAGTAATTGGTTCTCCTGGCTTTAGAAAAACTTTCAATTTAATTCAGTTCACTAATTTTCTTTATTAAAATAGTGAAGAGCTTGAATAGTTACTTGAAAGAAATTGATATTTTTTGATTAATCGAATAGTGTCTGAAAACATTATCATCATTAGACCCAAATAAATAAAAACAAATCTTTGGTTTTATTTTAATTTGATACTCAGTTCCATGAAAATGTTGATACAATTTTGTTATGTGATTTATAAATGAAGTTTTTTAATTAAAAGCATTTCGGTTTTATGAAAATTGGACTGACAGAAGAAAAAAAATAATAATAATAAATAAATATCATGGGTATGGAAAAAATACTCAATGTTCAATAAAGAATTTATCATTCACGATGGAATAATTCATATACAACCCATTAACTTATATCTTAATAATGATCTTTCACATGTAATGTTTACATGTTAAAACTTATGCTTTAAAATTTTGTTACTGTAAAATAATAAAATTGATATCCTATAGTATGTATTGATTCTGATTAAAAGGAAGCGTTAAAAGGTTTGCCGAGATTTACTTTGTATTTTGAAACATTTCTTAAAATTTTTAATTTGGTCGACTTTGGGAATGTTTCACTAACACTTAACTTTTATTATTGAATTTATATAACACATACATATATAATTGGCCATTACAACCCTTCCAACCAGTGACTACGAATGTATATTATATATAGCATAGATGGGCACTTTGCAGCACCAGTAAAATTTCAGTAAAAATTGATTTCAGTAAAATTTTACTGTTAATGCAATCTAAATTTGAATGAAATTTAAATAAAATTTTAATGAAAAAAAGTAAAATTTTACTGTTAATGCAATCTAAATTTAAATGACATTTAAATGAAATTTAAATGAAATTTAGATTGCATTACCAGTAAAATTTTACTGAATACTGAAATTTTTTTCAGTAATCAGTAAAAATCAATTTTTACTGAAATTTTACTGGTACTGCAAAGTGCCCATCTATGATATATAGGATAAATTTGAGATATACAAATATAGTTTGAGATATACTTACGATAAATATCCAATTTCCAACCGTCCTCAATTCCTGACTCTGGTATCATACTTTGTTCAGCGCGACATGATAGATACTTGCCACGGTCATCTATTGTCGGCGTAAAGGTTAATATTGACGTGGTCATATTACCATCGGGGTTAGCCTATTTATTTACAAATATAAAAAATATTAAAAATAAAATGAATTTGCGGATAAATAAATATATACATATGTATGTATATGTAGGTATACATATATGTATATGTATGTGTATATTCTAAACGAATTAGAAATCCTAGAGAAAAACAAACGCTAAATTTATTTAAACGTTAGAAAAGATAGGTAATGCAGTTAGTTTGATAGGAAAATAAATATAAACTCTTGTTTAATGGAATCATCAATCTATACTTACAATTTCATGAGTATTTTTCATAGGGGTACTACCCTTCCACCATGTTATTGTGGGCGCTGGTCTAGATCCAATGACTACACAGCTTAACTGATATGAACTATCTGCAGATAAAGGACGATTCTCTCCTTGCAATTTAATGAGTAATGGTCTTACTAAAAACAAGAAATTATTCAAATTACATAAAAGCCAAGCGTTGGAAATATAAAAATTGAAAAAATTTAACTGAGTCCTGATACAAACGTTAATTCATCTGCCGGTTAACAACAAATAACGAAATATACGGACAAATTGCGGAATAAATTTTTACAAATAAAAATACTTGTTTTTATGATCCGTTTTGCAAATGTTTATCCCTCCAATCATTTACTGTAATGTAGTATAATTAAATGAAAAATATATGATATTTATATTGTAAAAAATTCAAATAAAATGTAGTCCAGTCATGTTTTTCTCATACTTAAATTTAAAGATTTTAGGTACCAATTTCAAAACACTGTTTAATAATTTCTGTTTCAAATTCTTAATAAAGTCATTGTTACTGGCATGATTAACTTTAATGTTGTATACAGGATACAGGGTGCTTTCGAATATTATGTTTTGTAAAAAATATCTTACTTACAGTTCATATCCAAAACTACGGTATTTGTAATAGGTATCGTTATGTTATTGTTGGAAGCCTTGCAAGTTAATTGCATATGTAGATTTTTGCGGATAAGTTTGGCCAGGGACAAAACGTTACCCACTCGACGATCCGATAAAGCGTGCGATGAACTGTCAATAATAGTGTTGTCGTGCCACCATATGACTCGTGGCTGAGGTTGACCTAAAGCGATGAAACGAAAAACATGAATTTAAAATGACTTCTTTGCCTATATTGGGAACTGAAAAATATTAATTCTATGTGTCGTCAAGTGTCTTGCATATTTCACAACAAAAGTGTTTTTTTTTTTATCGTCCTCTTTATTATACAAACATGTGGACACAAAGTCCAATGTTGTCGGGTCACATTTAATATGTTGTAATAATTTTTGTTCTTTGTATATGTATCTATAAATTTTACGCTTGGCTTAATTGTTGTATTTAGTAAGAAAGGGTAAGGGAATGAAAAAATCAACAGGAACTACGAAAATGTAAAAAGTAATACATAATACTTAGATGTTAGTAAGTTCAGCAGTACTACTGAAAAAATTACGTAGTTTTCCTTTCAACAGTCTTCTGGCTAAAACTCTGAGAGTAAATAAAATTGGTATGAAAAGTCGTGCGGAGTCGCCTTTAAACTGTAAGTCTCACTACTTACGGATAAAATAAACACTCTCAACATGGGTGGTGTGAAAAGCTAGGTCGTAATTCTGACAAAAGGGTTGTAATAAGCAATTAAGTAAATAACTTTTCACTACTACTCTTGTATTGATTGACTGGGTGGCTATTGTGCTTCCATATGAAGATATAAGAAGCAGAATTTCGATAGTACGTTTTAGTAATTCTAGACTATCATTTTAGATTTATTTTAATTAAAGAAATAAATCACTCATCATAAAAGAAAAAAAAAGTACAATGTATTTAATTTAATTTAAAATATAGTTTTTTCAAGGCTAACCATAATTTCCTGCATTTTTAATTGATTACAACATTTTTACATTGAGTCAGACAAGTCACCTTTTTTCAGATTTCTTTCTTGGCTTTAATTTAGCTGCGACGAATTGCTTAAAATTCTTTTTATCTTTGAAACTCTGCACTTAATATTTTATCCGCAATATCACTATAACCTAATAAAGATTTTTCGTATGGGCAACATGTATAAAATGTATATATATACATATATGTATCTATGTATATATTTATTGCCTTACATTACCAAACTTTCAGAGTAGTTTTTTCACGAATAATCCATCAAATTCTTGTATTTGTGCACAACATTTTTCAAACGGGGTATCAACACGTATTTTAATTTAATTTAATTTAATAATTTCTCGATTGATGAAATAAAAAAAAAATATCTACATACTTTGACAATTAAAATGAGTGTAAATATTTGTTGTCACTCTATTATCTATATCTATTCGATTGAACAATTGGGACCTCTAGGGTGTAAGTATATTTTTATTTCATTTAAGAATAATAAAGTTTCCAAATTGAAAGGAAGAGTAGGGTGTACCAAATCTAAGTAAGGGAGGAGTGCGATTAAGAGGAAAATATAAATGTCACTACTTTTTTGTGCATAAAAGTTAAAGCAGTTAGGTGTTTGTATTTTCATGTCGTGTCGATGTGAAACATTTTTTTCTCTTTTACGTTCTTTCTACAAGTGCTGAAATCATGTGTTGTATTTTCATTGTCATTTCTATAGTTGTTGTGTGTATTCTTTTAATATGGTTATATATAGAAAACGGATATACAGCATGTGTAATTCTATTAGCTATCTCCTGATACTCAGCATTTAAACTTACCACCAATAGCAACGCAAGTAATATTTATCATTGCACCTTCATTGTATGGTCCCAGCGTATGATCTTTTATTGTTGTGCCTTTATGATCCAATATAATAATTGATTCGGGAGGAACTGTAATGAAAACCGTATGAAATCTTTTAACAAATACATATTTATTATTCCTGCGTATTGGTCGGTCTGAATATGGTTTATATTCAATACTTTTATGAACTAGAAAGGCGTGTGAGTGTCATCATTACAAGTGAAATAACATTTACAATGTATGTACTCAGGACTATAGTACATATCAAAACGTAATCATCAAATTACTTATGTATGTATGTATACGACCATTTTTCACAAATAAAGACTAAATGTTAATTGAATATTTCAAATTGTAAAGAAATTTGAAATTATCCTAATGATAGAAAAAGTAGTGAATTATTATAGCAAAATTTATACATTTGTATATGCGATATACATACATGGTTATGGAAAACTGTCTTACTTAGTGAAATACCAGTACTTATTAATAGTCTTTGGCTTCTCTCATAAACTGTTTGCTACTTTACTTTTTCGATCCGTAGCTAGAATTTGTACGAACAAAAGTTTCATAAAATTGTTCTATTAAATGAGTGATCTGGTGACAACTCGCATATGTATAAGACCATTTTAATAAGATACTTATTTAGACACAGGGTAGTCAAGACTATGTCACTTTCCTTTGTGAATTTGAATTAATTTTTTGGTAACTATGCATATAAAAAAAAAAAAGGGCAAATATAATAATAACTTTTTTTTAAGTTGAAGTGTGTTTAATACGGTTCATTATGCATGTGTGTGTTTGTATATTTTCCGAGCCATGAAGTTACACCCATTGTGAATCACGTTTAGAAGGATTTTAAAGATAATCCTGTTTTTTTAATATTTATTTCACAAAAAATAAAAAATGAGTTGTATTAAATAATCGCATCCACATTTATTCAGTTTTTCGTTTTTCCGCCAAACGCATTATCGCATGAGCATCATTGTATCGCGCATCGTATTTGCGTGTGTGCATTTTATTTTGATTTTATTTTCCTGGTGATGGAGATGACATTGTTAGTGTCAAAAGTAATTTTTATTTATTTCCTCAAAAACTCAGCACTTATCAGTTTCTATCAGACCTGACGGTGAGTGGGTTTTTTTTTTGGTGTGAATATCTATTCTGTATACAAAGTTCGCAGAATAAATAAATGCAACGCAAAATAAACTTTTCATAAGAAATTTATTAAGTATTGAAATATTTATGGTGGAAGAAAAAAACGGTACAGGCTCAGGATAATGGTTTATTTTTGAGTACGTATGTAGTTGATTATTGACAAAGTGTTTTATATTCTAAATGAGTTGTGGGTAAAATACATTTCAATAAAGAGTACTTACTTATGACAGTTAAGTTAACTTTTGAATTGCGAGTAGGGCTTTTTTGAAAATCGACCCGGCATCGGTATTCGCCAGTATCTTCTTGTTGTGTGCTTCTCATCGTCAATGTTCCTGTGCGGCCATCCAATACAAATGAGAGCCGGTCCCGATATTCATCGTCAGACCAGTGAGTTCCTTGGGAAAAATTTGATTCCCTGGTATCCACACTGTGATGTCATGTTAAATAGAATATCACAAAATTAAAATTAAAATTATGTACCAGAATTAAAGTAAAAAAAATTTTTATGTATTACGCCTGTTTTTTATAGCAAATTACAGATTTGCGGCAGTATATTTAGTGTTATTAAAAATCGAAATTTAACAGTTAAAAGTTTTATCCTGACTGAAAAAGAAAAAAAAAAAGGGAAAGAAATGGAAGAGAAGAGAATGAAATCATAATGACTAAAATTCTTTCATTTTCTTTTTCGCCCTTTTTATATTTAAGCGAAGTGTCATTATTATCGTAAATTTTGTCATTAACATTTCTTTAAGTTTATTTTCAAAACAAAGTTTGTAGCTCTGGTTGTTGACCAGAAAGTAGTGACATCAAAAATGCTAAAAGAGATATGCAGAGAAGGAGCTAAAATAGTTTTGTAGCTCATTAGCGGGTGTTTACGACTACAGTTACTCAGGCCAAGATGAACAAATGAATCAAATTGTTTTTGGAAAATTTTTTCTTTCATCTGAAATTTATTTATTTTTCTTTTTTTTTTAATTTTCCCCTCCTTTGTCTAAATAATTCAAAAGTTTACAAAAAGACCACGAGTAACTTAAAAAAGAATAGGGACATTTTGATGAGGGATTGGGGTAATGTAATAAGAAGAGTTTGGAGCAATGATATTAAAAATATAAATTAAATAAGTTTGTTTTCTTTTTTGAAACTATTTAAAATGACTACAGACAATAAAGAACAAAGATAAAATTTGCATCTAAAACTTAAATATTTATGCATTAAAATTTAAATAGATACATTTAATTCTAACTGCAAATAACGTAGAATTTCTTACCTGTAAATAGGTGTTTTTAGTCCTACTTTATACCAAATCACTAACGCCACGCGATCATCCAATAGGGGTGGAGTAACATTGCATGGCATCCTCGCTACCGTGCCAAATATAGATTCTACCAAAACTGGAGGTCCTAAATAGAAAGAATTAGTTAATTAATTATAATTTAATAGATGTAAGTTGGAATATTATAAAAGTTTTTCTAGCTTTTAATATCATTGTACAGTAGTCTTCAACTCTAGTGTTTTAAACGATATATCGCAATTAGGAAGAAAAATATGAACAGTTGAATTTAGTAACTTGGGTACTGTAAAAATATATTACAAACTACAATAAATAAAATATAGGTACTTATCTAATATATAATATGTAATATAATATAATATAATATAATATAATATAATATAATATAATATAATATAATATAATATAATATAATATAATATAATATAATATAATATAATATAATATAATATAATATAATATAATATAATATAATATAATATAATATAATATAACATAATATAATATAATATAATATAATATAATATAATATAATATAATATAATATAATATAATATAATATAATATAATATAATATAATATAATATAATATAATATAATATAATATAATATAATATAATATAATATAATATAATATAATATAATATAATATAATATAATATAATATAATATAATATAATATAATATAATATAATATAATATAATATAATATAATATAATATAATATAATATAATATAATATAATATAATATAATATAATATAATATAATATAATATAATATAATATAATATAATATAATATAATATAATATAATATAATATAATATAATATAATATAATATAATATAATATAATATAATATAATATAATATAATATAATATAATATAATATAATATAATGTAATATAATATAATATAATATAATATAATATAATATAATATAATATAATATAATATAATATAATATAATATAATATAATGTAATATAATATAATATAATATGATATAATATAATATAATATAATATAATATAATATAATATAATATGATATAATATAATATAATATAATATTAAATAATATAATATAATATAATATAATATAATATAATATAATATGATATAATATAATATAATATAATATAATATAACATAATACAATATAATATATTATAATATACCGGATTTTGGTTCAGCTAAATGCAATCGCAGCAGTATTTGTTATAGCTGATCAAGAATGTTATCGTTAGAAAAAGTAAATCAAATTAATATTGTGTACTATTAATGTGTATATATTCGCAAGTATATACATATTTTTGGCTATCGGTATGTAAATTATTATGTCGCAAATAAAAAGTAAGCGTAGTAATGCCTCTTTGCCCGTACGTACATACTTATTAAAGAGATAAAAACTGTTCATTCTCATCAAAGTCTGAAATTAAATTTCCTTTAACAAACATTCACTTAACCAGGAAAAAGTGAATTACTCGTTAAACCAACACTAACAATCGCGTATTCACTTACTCTCCCAACTATACCAACACATACACTATTAATAAACGTGTTGTGTAATTTATTTGTCTATCTACAAGCGAGGGCTTGTATACAAGAGAATGTTTCTGTTCCACCAGGGAAAATGAACGGTTATTATGTGTGATTATTTATTTCTCTCTGTCTGTGTTCATTCTTTTTCGCTCCTTCTCCTTCGGTTGTTTTATTAATAACAAAAGTGAGGTCAAGTAGTCAGGTTTCTGTAGCAAAACAGTATTGTGCCATAACTTAAGTCAAATAGTCCTTAACTCGCACCAAAATGCAGAAGTAGTAATAAGATTGTTTTTATTAATGTTCTTTGGCCTGTTCTGGGAAATATAAAGAATATGAAACGCATAAAATAGCAACAGAGGCAATAAAGAAAATTTGAACAAGAACACAAATTCAAGACAAAACAGCAACAATCAGACTTTAATCGTATAGAAAGAGTTTATTTTACTCACAATGTCATACGAACTATAAAACTAAGGAGAAAGCAGAAGATATGAAAAGAAAGCAAATGGATCTCAGGTGAAAAGTACAAAACGGTGTTACACTGAACTAATTTAGGAAGAAAAATGGGAGCAAAACACAGCTGTAGTTTCTCTTTTACCACGACTACGACTATCTGAAGTCAGATACGTTGTAGGTTTCACAACCAGAAGTGGTCTAAATATGGCACTAACAACAGATTTCGGTGAGCACTTGCATGCATACACATCTATGTATCTCTATGCGAGTAATCTGAATAAAATTATTATTTAATTATCTTTAATATCTTGTTTCGATTTGAAATTTTTTTCATTATCCCTCTTGGGAGCACACAGCGCCTTTTCTGCCTTGTTTTCGTTTCGTTATTATTTAGTTGTTCCAACTATACGGGTGGTTGGTCTGCTTTAGCAAATAATATGACAATGGGGCTGCCATCTATCGTTGCCTAGAAACAATGCCCTCCGACTATTTGGTGTAGTGTTAGAGAGCTTTCCTAATCGTTGATGTCTACTATATTTAGTTATTTAGTTTCGAAGTTATATGAGATTAGTTTTTTAAAGGTGCCGTGAGCTATTGTATGTATATACTTCAACTGCGGCTTCAATTTTATTCACGGTCTTCATTAACAAAGATCAAACTGTCGGAGTTTAGTACTACTGTGCTTAACTCGCACTTTTTACTATACTCTCGGTTATTAATTGTTCTAAAAGTGCTTTTTAGTATAACTATATATAATAACACCGTTATTAATCATAGACTCATGTCTCATAATTGACTGACTATTCACAACCGTCTGCAACATCGTTCTTTGCTCTACCATATACTGCCTTATTTCACGTCTGGCAACTTCACGATCTGTCAATGCAATTGTTGTTTTTAATTTCGATCTTTGTTTTGTTTTCATTCTCGTAAACTCCTACGTATTTGTTCGTACAATTCTGTTTACCGTATGATGTGTCTTTTTTGTTGTTGTCTGTTTGTCTTATTTGTTTACTTTAATTGAGTTTACTTTTAACAACATAACAAAAGGTTAGTAGTTTCTCATCTCGGTGTCATAGTTTTAGTAATACATCAAAGGAGCTTTGTATCCCACTTAAGAACAAAAAAACAAGCCAAAAATCCAAAAAATACATACTTTAAAGGAAAATATAATTCCACTATTTACAGCTGGAGGCGGTTTTGCTGGCAAATTAATAAATTCATTTTATTGCCTAGACTAGTAATAATAAAAATCAAACTGCTGTAATGAAACTAAATTTTGCTAAAATTTTGTGTGGATGAGCTTAAGTTAACAATGCCAAAATATCTCATTACAAAAAAAATGGACTAGATTTTTCATTTAAAATTTGCAAATGATGCTCAAATGAGTGCTCTAATGAAGAAATTTGCAACTAAATTTTTGATTGGACTTTAAGATTAAATAAAAACAAGGCTTAATTGCTATTCCATTTAAAATCTATTTGATATTTATTTTGAAACATTTTGTTTTCCACTTTTTTCTATTTTGTTGACGCTTTCCTATTTTTAATGGTTCTATACTTCGTAAATAACATACATTTTTAACGAATTTTATAGTTTTTATATTTTTTTATATTTAATGGCGTACGCTTTTTTTTTTTGTTTGGTAACTACAGGGTGCATTTTTTTTTTTTTTTTTTTTTTTTTTTTTTGGTAAAAACGTTTGAGTGTTCTGTTGTTGATTGTGATATAGAATTTATTTCAAATTTTAAAGTGTGTATGTAGATATGTACTTCTCTTTTATCGACAAATATGTCCTGTCACTCTCTCACATACGGCGAAACAGCCATTTACCATAAAAAGCATTAAATTTTTATGCTTCATAGGACAAACAACAAAAACAACAATATTATTAGCAACGAAAATATTATATAAATAAAAACAACAAAAACAGCGTTACCGAAATCAACATCAACATGAACACCCGTATCGTAGACGATTTTGGCTGAATGAGCCATACAAATCATTCAATTTTAATTCAGATTTTGCTTTCTATTTTACTTTCAATATGTACGAATACAAAATTGAATGAATTACAGAATGAATGGAAAAAACAACATTATAAAATGAAACTATAAAATAGCATTCGCGTACTGTATACATACATATGTATGTGCGGATATACATACATATGTAAATTAATGTGTACCCACATACGTAGTGTGTAATATTGAAACCAAATGTACAAAAAATTTTAAAGCAAATCGTTGAGATGCGGTTGAACGGACAAAATCTTGAAGATTTGATATTGAGATTTAGTATTTAATAATAAACCAACAACATTTTCGAGCAGGCTATAGTCATTAAATTTTTAATAATCTTATATATAAAAATGAATGTGTGTTTGATTGTATGTTTGTATGTTTGAAGTTTATAGACGACTAAACGGCTGAACCGATTTTCTTGAAATTTTCACAGTATCTTCCTGTATGTCTGGAAGGAGTTATAGGCTACTTTTTATGTTGATATTCCAAATGAGAGAGGGGCCATGCCCATGTATACTACATACTTAATATTTAATTGCATTTGAAATATATTACTCATACGCATAGTTACCCCTAAAGTATGCTATCTATGATTCCTGATGTATAAAACCAAAGAAAATAAAGTATAAAGAATGTGAATTTTGGTATATTTTGGAATATTTTTCAATTGTATATAAAAATGAAAGTTTGTTTGTATGTAACTTATAGAATCGTAAACTGTGTATTTGATCATGTTATGATCTTTAGCAAAGTTGTTGCGCATGAGCCGACGAAGGTTTCTAAGTTGACCAATTTCCGACAGGTGGCGCCACTGAAAATGACTAAAAATAAATTAAATCGTTAACTATGCATTCTTTAACAAAGTTGTTGTCCGGAGATTTCTAAGTTGGTACGATTAATTTCCGATAGATATCGCCGCGTAAAATTATTCAGAATGAATGACAAGCAATTGGTTGACCTACACCTCAAGCATGGAAGAAAAAGGAATTACGAGCCTCAGAATCAGACGAGCAACGAACATTGAGACCGGAAAATCTTCGAGTATTCTCAGGCCCGTTCGTCTGAATCATCTGGACAGCGGGAAATAATATCAATAAAATGATTCAAAACTAATTGGATATTTGTGTAATGTCTTTCCTTCAAATTTACTTTAGTTGGTGGCGCAGCAACACGCGCAGGGTACAGCTAGTGTTTAAATAATTTTAAGTAGTAAAAATTACTATATGCGTATGCTTGAATATTTATTAAGATTTAAATGATAAAATATCGAATTCAAAGTATCGAAAATATCGTGAGAGTTGTGAACTTTTATATAGTCTAATAAAATTATACTTAATAAACACATGCTTAATTGGCTGACATATAATTTGTATGTCAGTACCCAATTCCTTATTCATTACCAATAAATTTTAGGAAATTATTTTCCTACAATTGATTTTGAGAATTCATCTCTTACATCATTTTAAATTTTCTATTGTGCAACATTAAATAAAATTATTAGAAATATAAATATAGACAGTAGACAAATATAAAAATAAAAATAGACAAACAAAGAAGGTAAAGAGAAAACAAAAATGTGGTAATCATATACATATTAACATTGTATTGAAATGCATTTTACATAATAGTTAGGATGATGGTTTTTTGGATTATCCAGCCCCACATTCTGTGTAATTTTTACTTGTTATAATAATTGTCACACTGATGTGATCTTCAATTGGTACAAAATATAAAAAACAAATTCTTTCTGCATTTCAATGTAATGTTAAAAGTATTTGTTGTTGTTTGTGTTTCTTCTTTTATTTTTACCGTAGTCATAGAATACAACGCACGTTAATGACGTTCTATGGGCTCCGTTACTAACGCTTCAAATTGTCAAAATCAACTTGAGTGCAATTAGTGAAAAAGTGCTTCATAATGGTGACAACAACAACAGCAGCATTAATTGTAATATATCAATGGAAACTGTTTTTTCCCCCGTTTTTCTTTCCTCGTATTCTATTTGTTCCTTAAATTGTTTCTATTGTCCTTTGATGTGATTAGAAAAGTTATTGTTGGTTTTGATTTCAAAGTAAATGAAGGTAGTCGAATTACTTGAAATCAAATATAATACAATTATGTGACTCGAAGTAAAAATAATGTTTACGTTAAAAAAAGATGAAAAAAACTAGTTAAAATGGTGCTTAAAAAGTACTTTATCCATAGGAGATTTAAAAGTAAAATACCGCTGGCGTATAAGTAATATTTGATGATATTAAATAGGATTATTTGAATTAAAATTTAAATATTTAGTTTTTCTAAAGTCGCATTACAGGCGATAGCAATAACAATAACAAGTAGATGGCAGGCAGCCATCTCAGCCAAACATACGGGTAGAAAATGTCATTTAGTACATACGCTGTAAGACAACAGTGAGAAAAAAATTGAAGATAAAATAAAATAAAGAAAAACTACACTTTTTTTACTGACTCAATGCTTTTTTCAATAACATTAAGATGTCATTTGCAGATAGTTGTTTCCGTTTCCGCCACTTTAACTGCCGCAATGGTTGAATTTTGTCGTTTTAAATTCCTTTTCTGTTCAATCCCATCTTAAACACTTACAACACTAACAACGTTTGGAAATGTATATAAACATATAGACCAACAACAAACATGGTCTCGTACACATAATATGGGCTAAAATCAAACAAAATAACTTCTTTATTGCACATCCTTTTGTTGACAGCAGCACAACGTACCGGCATCGTCGAACGGTAAGAAACTTGAAAAAGGAAATGTTTGTTTATATGTATGTCAACGTGAATGTGACTGCGACTGTGCATGTGCGTGTGTACGAGTGAGCGTGAGTGCTTTGAATTTTTCCCTTAGTCTACAATTTCTTCCATTATGACAATTTGAAAGTTGCAAATAAAACGTAAAAAGCAAACAGGAAAATAATAAACGGAAAAAGAAGACTACAAAACCGATTTTTGCCAATAATGGCAATGACGACAATGTCGACGAAGCCGATGTCGATGACGATAAAAAAGCGATGTCTAAAATAATGTTATTAAGGTAAGTAAATAACAGCAAAATGAATTGAGTTAAGCAAAAAGAAAGAAAACAGAATCAAAAAATAATATGATAAAAGGACACAAGCATAAAATAAACTTAAATGACCTGATTTTCATTTAATTCTCTTATAAAATGTAATAAAATTTTATATAATCTCAGTTGTTTTCGAGCTCTTTTTCGTTCTTCTCCACAAACAATGCCAAACAAATAAGAAATTCGTTAAAGGTCATTTAACGTGTTTTAACGAAATAACGAAATTGAGACGATGTGATTTTTAAATTGTTTAATTTTATTATTTTGTATTCAATTAGATAGACTCAATGTACGAATCGGTGTTTTTATTTTTTCTCTTTTTCTTTTAGTCGGATACAATAGTTGTAAAAATCAAAAATTAAAGTACATACAATACAAACAAACAAGGTCGTTTACCGTTTGTATTGAGATAATGTGACTTCTTTTAAATTGCTTAATTTTATTAATTTTCTTATTTTACTTCCAATTGGATACGGTGTGGGGTGTGCGGTTGCGTTTCGTTTTTTTCTACCTTTCTGTTTATCGAAGTCGTTTTTAAAAATAAAAATACACACAATTTGAAAACATTTAAGTTAAATATATAATAATGATTCTATTTTTGGTAGTTTTGCCAAAAAAAAAAAGGAAAATAACTTAAAAGAAAAATAAAGTGAAGATAAAAGCGTAAAGTGAAGTGAATTATGAATGATTTCTCCATTTGTTTGTTGTTTAAAAATAACGTTGGTTGACTGTTGGTGGGTCGTAGTTCTATTTTACGTGTCAAAAGTTTTAAACCTCTAACCGCGCCATCGTAACCGCTAAACTTTACCATAATTTCATAACCATAACCCTCTAAACCACTATCAACGAATTGCTTGACTACTAGCCAAGGAAAGGACTAACCAAACAAGTAGGAAATTCACCAGCCAGCTAAAACACAATCCCAAAAATATTGTTTTTATACTATGTGCCGATTTCTTCGCTTCCTTCTCCTTTAGCTTTTTTACTCCATTCCGTTCCATCTCTTTCATTCTCCCCCTTTTAGACATATAGTTTAACAGAGTGCAAAGAATAAAATATCTGCTTAAGCATCAACAGTCTCATCAGCATTATTTTCCTTCACAATTATTAATATACACTTTTTAAAGCCAAAAACTTTTCTCTGTTTTATTTCCTACGCTTTTCAGTCATTGCTATCCTTTGAATGCAGTAAAAAGAAATGGAAAAACTACAATAACTTAACTTAACAGAAATGAAATGAAATTAAATTAAAGAGAATTGATTTTACTGATAATTTTTTTAATGAATTTTTATTATTTTTTCTTCTTCCGCTCTTAACTAGAAAAATAAACATTTTAAGTTTTGCGCAACATAAACCAAATCCGTAGAAAAGTAAAAACGTTTTTATTACAATTAGCAGCTTTTATTAGTAAATATTAGTGAATAATAGTCATTTAATATCTGGCTAACTTTTGAATATTATTTAATTGTTCCTTATATATAATAAACGTAATATGTATATACATACGTGTTCTTAACTTTAATAAATTTTTAGTCAAATTCAGTCGCGATCAAGTTCTATTTAAATTTTAGAAACAGTTTGTTAATCAATATTGAACAAATGCTTATCAATACTCTGAATGTACTACAAATATTAAATCACTTTCTCATTTAAACGCTTTCTTTTGCTTCATTTCGATCATAAAAAAAGTATTTTCCTCTGTTACAAGTTTTATAGATATGTTTACATATATGTATATAATATATTTATATATATATATAAAGGGTCCGCCAAATAACTTTTTTTTTTGAAAATGCTGTAAAAAAACTACTGAATATTTTCTCAAATTTATTTTTTTATTTGAAAGTACAATCCTTTCGGTTAATAATGGAAAATAATTTCATTCAAATGGCTGCCTCGGCTGGCCATGCAGTAGTCTACACGAGTAGCCTACAGAAGATGCCGATTTAAGCAAAAGAAATCATCTTTTCAGATGAAGCTCATTTTAATCTTGGCGGGTATGTAAACTCGCAAAATTGTCGCATTTGGGGCACAGAAAACCTGCACGCATACATTCAAAAGCCAACGCACCCAAAACGAGTCACTGTTTGGTGCGGATTTTGGTCCAGAGGTATAATTGGGTAATTTTTCTTCGAAAATGAGTAAGGAGTGGCCGTTACTGTCAATGGCGATCGTTATCGGGCCATGTTGAACGAATTTTTGTTCACAAAAATTGAAGAGGAGGATATTGGCAACATTTGGTTTCAACATTACGGCGCTACGTGCCACACAGCCGAAGCTACACTCGATGTTTTGCGCCCTGTTTTTGAAGATCGCATTATCAGCCACAGAGCTGATGTCGTTTGGCCACCTCGGAGCTGCGATTTGACACCGTTGGACTATTATTTGTGGGGTGCCGTCAAAGATAAGTGTTACGCCAACAAGCCAGAGACAATTGACGCTTTAAAGGACAACATTCGTGAAGCCATTGGTGAAATACAGCTGCACACAATCGATAATGTGCTTAAAAATTGGACCGATCGTGTAGGCTACCGAGGCAGCCATTTGAATGAAATTATTTTCCTTTATTAATCGGAAGGATTCTACTTTCAAATAAAAAAAGAAATTTGAGAAAATATTCAGTAGTTTTTTTTTTTAAAGCATTTTCAAAAAAAAAAAAGTTATTTGGTGAACCCTTTATATATACATATAAATTCAAAGTCGCATTTAGAGACATCCAAAATAATAGAAAAATAAACGTCAGAGAAAATAAAAATTCTGGAATTAAAATATTTTTTTGTTAAAACTTTTTAATGTGTGAGTGAGAGTGTAAGTGCGCTGGGTTTTCATTTCTTGAGGTTTTTGCAGCATTTTACATATTACTTCCATTCATTCACACACAGTTTATTGATTTATATTTTTAATAGCTTTGCTACCAGGCAAAAAGTTATGCAGAATATACATATGTGTATATGTATATGCACATGCATTCATTCATAAATACACATACATTTCTATATATTTACATGCATATATATATGTATAAGCATTTTTATGTGGAAATTTATGTAGAGTAACCGAAATTATTCATAAAAATACCCAATGGAAATATAAAGAGGAAAAAGGAATATGACAGGAAGTTAGTTTAAGATGTCGCGTCGATGAAAATCTTAATTTCTATAAATAGTATAATTATTTAATAAACTGAAAATAGGAATATTACTTCAGAAATTTTTTTAATTTTCCAATTCCAACACGGTCATTGTTCGATTAAAATTACCAATAATATTGATATTACAATTGAATGAATGTCCTTGTAAAAGGACATGTGTTGCCAAAACGTTCTAGAGTAATGAACGCTTAATAATTATTTGTATCCTGCAGCATGTCTAATTAATATTAACACATATTTAACTCTAAGCGCCATATGCTTACTGTATTTTATGGCTGTGGACATGAATTATACACACATATAAAAACATTTGGGCGATAAATGGCCAATTTCCTTCCATAGATTCAGAGTGTATTTTATTTGTAAATTGTAAACTGAGGAAATATTACCATAATAGTGTAATTATTTTTGACTTAATTATGATAAAACGAGTTTTAGTTAAACGACTTTATAATATTATCAATAATAGTAGCATTATGTAAAGTGCTTAGAATTCTTTACTATTTTTGCATTATCTATAGATGAAATAAGCGAAACATAACACATTTTCTTGGACTGTAAAAATAGTAATTGCTATGGTTAAAAGAAGCCCGTAATAATATAATAATGCGAATTAAAGGTAAAGGATAATTTGTATAACATTGACTTTTGAAACGAAAATTTCTAGAATGAAATGAAAATGAAAAAATCCTAATATCGTTTACTGGGAATTTCATTGATTCATTCTAATTATAGGATTTAATGCGGTTGTAAAATATAATCATCATCATCATCAAAGCATAATATTGATTTATATGACGATTCAATATGCCTTAAAAATTGCAAATTGTTAGATTAGGTTAGAGGACGTGTACTTGTCAACCCGGAGGTCGAATTGACCTATTGTACAACGTCCTAGCTTCTCACACCACTCGTATTGTGTGTGTTAATTTTATACATGAGTAGCGGGACCTACAGTTTAAAGTCGACACCGAACGACAGATTCTTGAGAAGCTTTTCATGGCAATGTTTACTCTCAGAGATTTTGCCAGAAATCTGCTGAGAGGAAGTCGCCGAAGAAATATTTTCATATTTTCGTTTTGATGTCTGACCTGGGATTTGAACTCGGGCCTTTTGTCTAATAAGCCAACACACTACCTAATAGACCACGGCGACTTCAAATTGCAAATTGTTAGCAACCTATAAAATAAATTGTGTTACTACACTGGTAGGATAGAATTCAAAAAACTTTGTTTTGCTAGACACAGTAAATTCTGTCGTTTTCTTTTTATTCTTTTCATTTTTATGCGCAACACAATAGCCGTGCCTACATATGTACATATGTATCTACTGCAAAAATTTGTCCATAATCGAATGTGTATAACTTTTATGAATTAGTGGTGGTACACGAACTTATGCCTAAAATGAGCAACATTTGTTTGGATTTTTTTTTTTTGTACACATCCCCCTTAATTTTACACCGACAACGTACATACATTAAGTGATATTTATAATGAGAACTAAAAGTACTAACGAACCATAAAGTGCGAAAAAATCCTCCCAAATTATTAATGTGGCCATATATTTACGTTATTTCTTTTCCAAAACAGCCATGAGTTTTTGAAATAGAAATATACACACACACACAACCACATGTAATATTGGTGCCATTTGGCTCTAATTAGTGTAATTTTATTTTATATTTTCAACCAAATACTTCTATTATAAAAGCCATACGACGTTCAATGTATTGGTTGTGCAGGATTTATGATCATGTATGTTTGTATTTGTGTGCAAATAAAAAATGGCCAGTTAAAAATTACTTTTTTTTATACACACGTACGTACTTACATTAGGGTTGCCAGATTCCGATTCGCAAAATGCTGGACATTGGGTTTTAAAAAGCTGGACAAAGCAAAAAAAAGCTGGACAGAAACAAATACTGAGAAAATGTTAATTTTGGTTTTGTGTTAATAATTTTTATTAAAATATACATTGTATGTATGTAAAGACATCAGCTGTTCAAGTGTTGAGGCATTTTGTCAGTGATGATAGAAGAAGGAAATCATAACTTAGTTGTATAACAAATATTCAATCAGTGTTGGCTAACATGATTTGACAAAGATAACATCAAAATTATTAACCATGTTATTGCAGTGTACTAAAAAAAATTCTATTTAGCTGGACAAATTAAATTTTAGCTTGAAAGCATCAAAAAAGCTGGACAATCCAGCCAAGTCCAGCCAGGCTGGCAACCCTAACTTACATATACATATGCACATGTACATTAGTGCATAACATAGTGAATGCTCATAGGAATATCTGGACTTTATCTAATAATTTGCTTTAAATGATACCGAGTTCGGTCTTTAGGAGATTTAAACTATTTTCTATAATAAATTTCAATTTCTATATTTACGCAGAGATTGAAATGATTAGACTTAGCGAAAGGAATTTGTGTATTTTGGTGTGATCGAATACACAATTCTCAAACTGTCCAGACAACCAGATTATCCTTAACGCAAATAGTCATTGTTTATTTATGATTTATGAATACTTAATATACAGTAAGTGACAGGATTCTTTTCATAACCGTCAAATGTAGAATTTCAATCGGTCATTTACCTTTCGTTCGATAACATAAATGAACTAAAATATAATGTAAATGCTTGCATAAAAACGTACATATATACATAAAATATATAAGTATACAGGATCTAAATGTATAGTTTTGATTATTACAATATTTTTTTTTTTTCCAAAAGCCCTTAACATTATTTTGAAATATCTTCTTCTTTTTCTCAAAAACAAAAAAAAAATGTATAAACTCATAATATTTGGGTCAAAATAACTGTAATAAAACTGCTACATTGAGACTAACCCACACTTTTTGTGATTATTCGTCGTGAAACGCTCATATACGGAATTTAAAAGAGTACACAATATATGACAACAATAACAAAAATGCAATGAATTATACGCAGTGTATGCGAAAAATATTCATATTCGTGCATAATGGAAACGATGAGTTATACATATGTATGTAGATTTTGTTCGGAACGGTGTGTAACGAATGTTCACTAATAAAACATGAAACAACAATGATGTATCTTAACGGAGTAATAAACAGACGTGAATACATATATAAGTAGTATACCGACTTCAGTACATATTTAAGTACATAGAAAACGATTTTTAAATAAAATGGGACAGTTTCCCGCTCTCTTTACTTCGTGTTTTATTCTATCACAAATTGTATCAATTTTCAAAATAAAATTTGTGTTGCGAGAAACATCTTAGCTCATGGGTTTATTTGTCTGTTAGGTATTTACTGATAACCTTTGAAATTCCCCACTCATTTTTGCTTTTGTTCATGGAGTACATTTATTTTAATCAATTCTTTCTGCACAGAAACAAATACTACTCAACCTATCACTGGCATCATCATTATGATGTAACTTTATTTTCATTTCAATAGAATTTTTATATTCTTCTCAATGAGTTACCCATTTGAATTTATTTTCGTACGTAAATATATGTATACATACCAGTATAACTTTAGAGGAAGAAAAGAGAAATTATTGTGTATCAAATTTATTTTGCGGTTGTAAACATTTTTATTTCGGTTCGTTTTATATACGAATAAATTTATTTAAAATAGAACTGCACATTGTCATTTTCATTCTAAAGCTTTTCAGTATAGAGCGAAATACAAAGAGAAGGAAACGACCTTAAATACATATGTATCAAGGATGGGAAAGAGAACAAAAATCTAATTTATTTAAAGATAAAAATCTTATGGTGCTTTTATGGAACTCAGCCTACGTAATCTTTGTAAATGTTTTACTATTGAGTGGGATTTTATTTATTTTTAATTTTATTAAAAGCTGGCAAGTCAAAAACCAAAGCAAGAGCTAAAGCAACAGTTATTATTGTATTTTTGCAATACAAGAAATATTGAGAAAAATGTTCTCTGTTTCAGCTACATAAATAGCCGAAATCTTTTTATCAGATTGAAATTGGAAAATGAAAAAGATGTTTATCTTCGTGTTATTTTTAGATATTTCTTTTTCATGTATATATATATATATATATATATATACATATACATATGTATATGGTTTTATATATATTTTATTTATTTTTTTTATTTTATTTCAAGTCTAAGGAAAATCCTTACAGACTAATTACATTTTATATTTAAATACAAAATTATTATTATTATGATTTCAATACAAAAAAATAATTTGAAAAAGTTAATAACATTGAATTTATTATTTAAGTAAGTTTAATTGTGAAATTATATCTTTTCAAAGTTTTATTAAAATCTATATGAAGGTAAAGATTATTAAAATCTCTGCAGATTCTACGAAATGGATCGAAGTTCGCATAGTTAGTTGTGTAATATTTTATATTTATAGTATCTTGTTGGACGAACAGGTATTTTACATTTTTTACATTTACATTTTTTAACATTCAGCTACATTAAATTAGTACTACACCAAGAGGTTAAGTAGTTAATATCCTCTTGTAAAAGTACTTGGTCTTCAATGTTATTAAATGATAAAAATATCTTAACATCGTCTGCATACATTAATGTGTTTGAATTTTATATATTGAATTTTTTATATATACATACTATATATATATAAATATATATATGTCGTTGTTCAAGGGATTCATGCGACCGGGTCTCAGCGGCTTGTACTCGAAGATTTTCCAGTCTCAATGCTTCTTGAGGTATAGGTCGGCCAATTGCTAGTCGCTTTGGAGGCATGATTGCAGGGGAACGACGTGAAAAATGCGTTTAATCCAATTGAACTCAACAGCATTTTTAAAAATTTTCCAAAATTAAAATGTTTCAAACTTGTGATTAACATTTTGCGGGAATGAGTTGTACTAAATGTTATTAAAATCATAAATGATGAATCCTAAAATGTCTGGTATTTGTCCGATAAACACCTGATCAAATGCATAGTTTACGATTCAATTCATTTTGAATAATTCTCAGTAGCGCTATCTATCGGAAATTAATCACACTAACTTATAAACCGAATTAGTCGTCTTATGCGCAACAACTTTGCTAAAGTTCATATCATGATCAAATGCACAGTTTATGATTTAATTCATTTTGAGTAATTTTCAGTGGCGCCACCTGTCGGATATTGGTCATATCAACTTATAAACTTTCGTCGGCTCATGCACAACAACTTTGCTAATGATCATAACACGATCAGATGAACGGTATAGGATTTAATTCATTTTTAGTAATTTTCGGATATTGGCCATACCAACTTGCTGAACATCACAAACAAATAAACACACATTCATTTTTATATATAAGAAGAAGAAGAAGAAAAATATAGTCTGTAGTAGATTACACAGAGCTGACTGGTGACGTATACGTAATATTTTGTTACACAATAACACTCATACTTTTTTTAATCTATTTTATTTTATTTTATTTGCCTATTTCAACATAAAAAGTAGCCTATAACTCCTTCCAGACATACAGGATGATACTGTGAAAATTTCAAGAAAATCGGTTCAGCCGTTTAGCCGTCTATAGACTTCAAACAAACCCACAAACAAATAAACACACATTCATTTTTGTATATAAGAAAGATAAGAAGAAGATATATATATATACATACATTTTTCAATATTTAATGAATATATTGCCAAGCTCGAGATCGGCAAAAATTGGAAAAATTAAAAATCGGTCTGCAGATGTGAGAAATATTTTTAAAATTATTGTCTTGTGCCTTACTTATAATTTTTTCTCCTGCCATTATAATACATGTATGTGGCTAATTTTGCTTTTCGAACAAATTCATTTCACGCTCATTCATTTTTGTTTTTTTATACTTAAATTTTTTCCTCTTTTACTTTCTGGGTGGACCCTTGGTCAAACATTTATGTATGGACACAGGAAATAATAGAAGAAAACATTTGTAATTTGTCCTTGTGTAGGCATAAATTAAATGGGACTTTTATTACTTTTTATGTATGTTTTATTCAAACATTTTCGGTTTGTTTTATTTTATTTGAATGCTGCTCTATTTGTGTCTAACTTTTTGGCCTCGATTTTTCATGTTCTAGCCAAAAGTGAGTGTAAAACATTTCAAATTATTTTACAGAGAACCCAATTTATGGGTGTCCATTAAATGGGTTTCAAACGGTGGTCTCTTAAGTAAAGTTAATGAAGTGTAAAGGGATTTTATATAAAACAGTAAAAAAAACTCTGTTTCTTGGGATTTTTTTCTTTTTTTGATTTTCTTTCTGAAAAGTTGCCTTTCAGACAAAAGACACACTCACAAGGACACACAAAATTTTATGGAGATTTAAAAGACTTTTTGTGGGTTTTGTTTAGCGGTTTTAAAGGTTACGATTATGCTAAAATAAAAAAGAACACAAAAAGAAAAAAGGATAAGAACACGGAACAGAAATATTAAAATAAATAAAAACGAATAAAACAACGTCGTAGTGGTTCGGATTTTGGTTTTTCAACAATATGTTGTCTTGGAACTATGTATATGTTATGTATCTTTATAAGTTCACACGTATGTATGTACATACATATGTACGTATGTGTGCAAAAATGGCAGAAGGCAACTGTTCCTGTATGTTTGCTTATTTCTCATAAAATTGAACACTTTTGCTTGTGTTTAGATTGCATATGAGACAGTACAAATTGAACATACTACTCGTACGTCGCTTCGTCTTTTATTATATTTTATTACGTTATTTTATATTCGGTTAATCGCTCAGTTGGTCAACGTAAGAAAAAAAGAAGCTACTAGAGAATACTTTGAAAATTATATACACAAAATAAGCGTATGGTTAATATTTTGATTTTGAAAGCTTCCTTCTATTTGTCTATGAATTTGGTCTTTGTTTTAATTTGTTAGAACCTTAATTTAATTAAAATTTTTATTTTCAATGAATGTGTTAAAAATAAATTGCTAGTCTACCAGATTTCATCCATGTATACTAAATAAAAATATATCTACACGACTTATAGAACGAAGAAGAATTTTTTCTAAAATCAACAATTTTATTTAAGTGAATTGATTGTATTTCAGAATATTATTATTAATTTATTTCCTTTTTTTGGCGCAAGAGTTGTATTTAAAGGAGAATTGTTTGTGGTAAATTTTAAAACCTTGTGTTTAAGAAGACTTTTAATGAAAATCCATTTAATAAACTCACGTACTAGCTGTTCCATAAACATCTCTACAATATTAGAAATTATTTCTCTTGTGAATAGCAATGTTATTGCAAACAAATGAATGGAGCAGACCCAAGAGAAAAAATTAAATAAATACAAAAAGATTTTGGTTAGTTTAATTGCTCAAACTTCATTTATTGTACAATGACTTTTTAAAATACAAATTCATATCCATAGCGTCACACTTCGACAAAACATCAGCATTGCCAATGCCATCAGTTAGAGAGGCTGATTGCCTGACTGACATATTTGTTTAAATGGTATGTACATATGTATGTATGTAAACTACAGTAGAGTTGTGTGTACGTAACAAGTGGAATAAAATTAAGGACGAAGCATATCTACAACTATTTAACTACAAAACTAATATTTAAGTGTGCGAAAAAATCCAAGAAAAACTAAAGTTTTTTTTTGCAGCTGTGTCGAAACTAAGGGTTTTACGTACGAAGCACAAGGCAACCAACAGCTGCTGCAAGATGTTCCTGGGGAAGGACTTGAAAAAGAAAATCAAATACGAAAAATTAAATGTGGTACTGGCTCCAAATGAGTTAATTACAAATTTTTTTGTGACCCAGATTAAACATTTGTCAGTAGAACGGAGGAAAAATTGAAAGAGAGAGAGAGAGATAGGAAAAAAATACAGAAAAAAAATAAATCTTAAGCCGTGTTTGTACTGGCTACGATGGAAGAAAGCTAAAGCCTGTTCAGTTTGTTTGTATTGTGTGTGAAAAAGAATAAATCTTGAGTTTACCACATGCAACTGGAAAATATAAAATTAATTACACATTTATTTACACTCATACTTTACTATTGTATATATAGATTTCAAATTCTACAGACCATAGTAATGAAGTTGAAGCAATGGTAGTAGTGCTACCAAAGTGGCAAATGCAGTCTTCTATAAAGGAACTCTTTTTCAATGTTGATTACAGACCAATTCTTAAATAAAAAGAATTTATTTACGTTTCGCCACTGATAAAATTATAAATTCACGTCGTTCTCAATTTCAATTACATTATAGATCTGTCTAGTATCTTCCAATGCTCCGAATCCTATATAAGATCAAATTTAAAGATTTTCAATTTCTCAAGCAAAGCTTAAATTCGTATGGAAAGTAAAATGTGTACCATGTACATAGCCTATCATGGCTTATCCTGGTAGTTTTATTAACAATATAGGTTCGACTTTTTTTAAAATAAAAATAAATGTTTTAAAGTTAAATTTTGGAAATGTTTCTGCTCAAAGGAATAGGCTTTATTATTACAATATTATTGTCTTATAGAGGTACTACATTTCTGCAACCAAATAGTGTTCCTTATAATAGGTTTGAGGACTCATTGCCTTGTATTTGGGTTCAGGTATATGATCTAGTGAGTTGTGTTCCGCAATAGCGATATGCACGTCAGTCTTATAACGCAGTTTTGAGCATTTAAGTAAAGCGTATGATATTTTGAAAGTTAAAATGACTATTTTAGTTATTAGTTATTAACACTGACTTGACTTTAACCCATAACTCTTGTAGTCCGAACAAAATGTTGTCCGGACGAAATTATTTTTTAGTTAGAGTTTTTTGCCTCGCGATTTTCTCATTTCGAAAACTTTGTCCGGAAAATCGACGCTGCCAGACAACACTTTCAAAGAAAATTTATGGCTTGATATGATTTCAACTTCAATTTCAATTCAACTTTGTATAGCAAAGCTGTGTTTAAGATTTTTCCGACTAAATACAAATTAAAATTGAACGAAATCGAGCTGTGAGTTGTTAAAAAAAATATTTTCTACCTCTTAAGGAGAGAGCTGCTAAATAAACAATAAACAAACTGTTGTCCGAATAAACATTTTTTCCGAGCAACGTGGCTGCATCCAGCTTAAGAGCATAACTTAGAAGAGCGTAACTTACGTATGTCTGAGAATAATTGATTGTTACTTATTTAACATAAACCAATAAGAACATAAGAAAAGATTTAATTTTCTTTCATATTATTTTGTTATATTGTAAGGTTATATTTATTATATTTTACATTTATTTCTTTATTTTCTAACATGTAATAATATTTAATAGTGATCACTTATTTGTTTGCCAAATATTGTAGTTGAATATTAAATATTTATTTATTTTTGCCTACACCCAAATAGTTGAGATTAAATGTTTGAGTATCTTTGTTATTTTGTGTCCTGTCTATAAACCACTTGGCCATTTGGCAAAAGTTACTGTATGGGATTAATGCAGATATCTTCACAAAATGAAATTGTCGAAAAGATATTTATCGCTATAGCTCACTTGATGAAACTCCGTAGTGAGTTGTATGATAATCTAAGATTAGTATTACACTAAAACATTAACCATAATACACTTTTCCCAATAAATATGAAAACAAAGAGGCTAAATAAAGTAACTCGTATACACAAATTTCGAAAGATTAAGAAACCGTAGGAATACATTTAATATGGCACAAAAACAACATTCACACTTTGCAAAAAAAAAAAAAAAGAAAGAATAAAGAAGAAAGGAAAAAACAACAAGTTAAAGCCAAAAAAGTAAAAACAAGGAATTAAAATAAAATCCGATATACTTAACAAAACTTGTATTGTTATTTCTACGGCATCTATACTCATCTAAAACTGCTGCCATAGAAATAGCATTACTTGAAAGGCTCGTTTTATTTTAACTAAAAATTTCAAGTGTTTTACTAAAAGTAACCAACCCTTTCTTTGTTTTTTTTTCTTATTTTTTATTTTTTTGATTTTCTGTTGAAATCGAAGGATCGAGGTTTTATTGGCTTGATTTCTTAAAAAAGTAGTCTCAGCTTTTTGATTTGAATTTCGATGTGGTAACGCTTTTTATAATTTTATTTAACGTTTTCACTACAAATCCGAACAATCCTAGTACAAACTCTGATGTATGAAAGATTTTTCATTGTAGTATTTGAAATATAAAAAAAAATAAATAAAAAGTTTCATTTTCCTTCAAACAATCCATCCAGGAGGTGTTCTTACTTAAATCTTCTACCAGTGAACATCATGGGAAGGTCGAGCAGTAACTAATCATTTTCAATGCTGTTTATTAAAGTCTAGTTAATTGCATGATGCTATTATTTTGACAATGTCTGTATATTTACATGTACGAGTCTACATGAACAAGAATACCCGCAGCCACACATAACATAAGAGTATTTAATTCTACTGTTGTTTTGTTTGTTCATTTTTTGTGTTTGTTTTTTGTAATATATTATTATTTTTCTTCTGTTGGCTTTTATTTTTTATATAATAAATAGAATAAATAATTATTACAAAAATATTTTTTACACAAATAAAAAGCATTTACATATGTTTTCGTTGTTATTAATCGTGTTGTATTTTGTTCGTTGGAGTGTCAAGAGATTTTTAATTTATTTCTATCTATTTGGCCGCTTTGTTCTCTGTTAATTTGCCTGTATTGTTTGTTGTTATTAGTAATTATCCGAGTTATTCTTTCTTTTTTTTTTCTTTTGTTTGCTTTCTTTTCCTGTTCAATCTTAATTGTTTTCAAATGAAGAATTTCCACTTTAGCATGAGGATATTCAATAAGACTATTGCTATCACTGGGGTAGTATGTTTTGGTATGTTTCTACGTGTTATATATGTATAGACTTATGTAGGTAGTAAAATTGTATGTCCTTACATGCAGATGTATTTGGCATTCATTTGTTTGTTTATTTGTAACTTAAAGCATTGTTTATTTATTTATTTATTCATTCATTTATATTTTAGGATTTTGCTGCTTTTCTGCTTTTTTGTTTTTTGTTTTTTGTTTTTCTAGTTTTTGCTCTCGTTGTGTACTAATCCTCTAGTAGTAATTACATAAATAAATCAAAGGAAGGGATTAGGAAAACACACTAAGCCAAAAGCAGAACAAACAAACAAAATATGTGTGTTTAAATACGATAAATGTTTGTACTGTACGTCGATGTATGAAATAAAGATATGAATGCAATTACTTTGAATGCCATAAAGTAAGGAAACTAACCAAAAAGAGAAAATAAATGTGATCTCGACCAATGAAATAAGTCATGTAAAAAGGCTAATTAATTTTTAGACATTTAAACCGAATACTAAACTTAAATCAACGGCCTCTTAAGAGATAAAACTCAAAAACATAAAGATTAAATGAAAGAATTAGCAAAAAAAAAAAAGAATTAAGTTAAGATATAAAAATATGATATATGGATATTATTGTGAGTGAAGCAATGGTTAAAATTCGGGTAATATTATGGGGAGTTTAAGAACATCTAGAGGGTTTCGAGTGTGCTCAGTAAAGTTTCTAAGCCATTAATTATGTAGAGACGTGTTCGGATAACAATATTCAATAAGAAATCGACAGGCTGCGAAGCATGGAATGTAAGTGTTAAAGTTTCCAACGTCTAAGCTAGAGTAAAATTAGATTAGACATGAGGGCTGGCTTATACATAAAAAAAATCAGATCCCAATTAAGGCGAGTCCCCACAGGAAGGCTAGTGAAGTCATAAATATTTCCATATTTCATAAATATGTATAAATAAATAAATATCTATATATATAATACATATATATGTATGTACATCTATTTAGCACTCTATTCGCATAACATGACAATGTGAATACATAGCAATGACAAAAATTTGATTGTAGCCTACAAAGATAATCATTTTTTCTTTATTGTGATTCTATGTTTATAATCCAAATAGTTGCCTTTTATATTTATAACATTCAAAAACGAAAAATCTGGAAAACAACATGTCAACGTACCCACATCTAAACGCCCATACAACTGATTTTCTGAAAACAAAAGTGCCAAAATGGAAGAAAGTTCCCAACATAAAAATGAACTATAAAACGGTAAGACAACAAATTTATAGACTCATTAAATAATGTTTGGGCAGAGGAAGAAAACAAATAAATAAATAAAACCAAAGATAGTAAAGAGGAAAACAAACTAAAATTCATGCATACGAGTATAGACAAAAAGTGGAAAAGGAAAACGAAAATACCAACAACAGATCTCATCTTAACAAGGGTGTATAGTTGTCAAAAAGAAAATTTTGATTCACGAAAAAAGGTTGAAATATTTTCAAAACATTTTAAATAATACATGGTAAAATAGAAATCCTCCGCATTTGTCCAGGAATAAAATGGTAAAAGGGAATCTTTTTAAGTTTTGCCATTTTGTTTATCATGGATATATTTGTGCTAAATGCATTGTTAAATATATGTTTTACATTCCCTTTGCTCATCTTGTTTGAATTTAGATTTTTATATTTTCTTTCTTATTTACTTTAAGGTGTAAAATTTGTTTGCAAAGCATACAATTGACTACATTGTTAAATATGTATTGTAAATAAAAATAAGAAGAATCTGTTATGAAAACTATTTTAATCTCAAGAAATGATATTCATGTTTAAAATTTTAATTTTCCCGAAAATATCGTGGAGGTTTTTTAATTGCTTTGGGTATCGTTTTAAGCCCCAACTCGTTCAAACCGAGTTACAAAAGAATGTGACACGTTTTTCACTCATTTTACTTTTACTTTTAGTTTTTGTTTGCAATTTTTCTTTCTGAATTTTCTTAATTAAAGTTCAGTTAACTTTTGCTCTTTTTCTTTAGTTTTATTTTTATTGTATATTGTACAGCACGATATAGTAGATTCATTAGGACGTGAGTATATGTATGCGTATGGACAGAATTGGTACAGCTTATTCACATGTGAAAGTTGTTATTTTTCAGTATTTCTTTACCGCATTAATAATGGAGTTAAACTTTGCAAGAATAAGAAAAGGAAATACACTGAAATAATAATACGAAAATCATAAAAACTAAACAAATTACCTTCCAAAAGGAATTTAACTGAAAAGAGAGAGAAAAAAAAACAAAATTTAAAAAATTAAATTAAATATGATAATAAGGAAAAATAAAAATAACTAAAACTAATTTAATAAAATTAATTTCACAAATTTTTTTAATAAAATATTAAATAATAAAATAAATAATAAAATATTAAAATACATTGACGTCGACGCTAGACATAATATTATTAAGAAACGGAAACGATTATTTTCTATTTTCGAAAGTAGAATTTTAGTTGTACAATATGTAAAAATGTCGAACATATAGAATTACATATATTACAAATTATGAACATGAAATACGGCAGCTCCTAGGCAACATTTACTGTCAAATCTGTCTGATTTGAATGAAATACAATTCGGAGTTTAACGATGAAAAAACTACAAACCAAACCAAGTAAAAGGTGTCTTATATATATTCTCAACACTAGATGTAGTAATACTTCATGCTGTTTGTCTGTTTGAAACTGATATAATTTATAACATTTTAAATTTCGCTTTTTTAACAAAAAAAAAAATTTATATGTATGTATTACAAATCCAGTGTACTTAAAGCAAGTATTAATTGTTCCTTTTCTAGAGTAAATATTTCGTAATTTATAGAAATAATTGACCTTTTAATTTAAATTAAATGTTCTCCACTAATTTTCCTTTTGTGTTTTATTAATTTTTTTTTTTTGGGTTTTTTTTTGCTTTGCACAAGGAAAACTTTTAACTCAAGTAGAAAAATATTTAATTTTGAAAACCTGTTCAACAGTAAAAAATTAAATAAAAATGAACGAAAATAAAACAAAAGTTTCCCTAATAAAGTCGATTTTAATAAACTTTTGCTCAGCAGTTCTCTGTGTTTCGTTTGTGCAAACCAACGTGAAATGAAAAATAATATGAACAAAACAAAAAGAAACAACAACAAAACAATAAAACATTTCCAACTTAAACACAAAAGCAACAAATATTTACATAAATAATTCATAAATCCCATAAAAATACTTTTGTACTTGTTGTTGTTTTTATGCCATCTACTTGAAAGGGGAAGAAATTATAAAATACGATGATAAATGAGCCAAAATTATGAGTGAATAAATTATTAAAATAGTCACAGGAAAAAAATTGTTTCTTACAAATATCATTTTTTATACGTATTAATATTGTTATTGTGTGGTTTTTTTCTTTTTAATATTTTCAAAATAATTTTAATTATTAATGTTTTTTTCAAAGATATTTTTTAGTGTGTAGGTATTTCCAACAACTTACAGTTGTTATCTCTTCTATAAGTAAATAATATCAATGCGAATCTACGAATATTAAAAAGAAAAAATATAATATCTAATATTTCATATAAAATTTGTTGATTACTTGCTTTAAGCAGTGATATTGTTTCTTTTTCATTTGAAATGTTTCTGTTCCGTTTAATTTTTTCCTTTTGGAAGGGTGACAACATGTTCTATGATCTGTGCTTTTGTCTCCACAAATTTCATTGACTTTGCGATTTTTAATCATTTTATTATTAAACTTCACTGCTGAACTCATAAAAAGCATTTGTTGCCACTTTTATGTGTGTGCGTTTATGTGATTTTTAATGCTCTGTTCTTCCGATTCTCTACTTTTTAGAGTTAAAGTTACCACCATAAAAACTCAGAAGAAAAACTTTTGTAATAAACAATTTTTCCTCATTTCGGAGCAAAACAATATGGGAAAAAATTCAAAGACATCAACATATTTAAACAAAAGTTTGGAAGAGTTTTTGTTCAATCTTATAACTAAGTGTACTTCGTTACATATGACCTTGATTAAGAGCGTGACAGGAATGTTTGTCATTAAAGCGCGCTGATAAGTATAAAAAGAAAAAAAAAAAATACACAATATGATAAGTTAAGGAAAAATCAATATTTCATTCGTATCGTAAGTTATAGTCGATGGAATGAAATCATAATGTTTCGAAAAAGTTTCAATTGAATTTGAAATTTAAATTTATTAAATTAGTTGTTTCACATTTTAAACATATTTCTTAGGATACAGTATTTGATAATGTAGAGTAAAATCTTAGGTATACTTATAGATGATACGAATTATTGTTAATGAATGATGAGCGTAACACTCCATTTAATACGAAAGTCGAAATTACGATAAAATATCATTGTATTTTAAATATTTAATCTATTTAATCTTGAACTTACAAGTTTCTTATTTAAAAACGTGTGCTTTATTAGTATTTACTTTTCTACACTTATTTAATATTTTTGATATTTTTTATAATAAAACTTACCGTTTTCTTCATCGATGTTACGCGTCATGGCTGTGGGTGTTACACGGGCACGTGTTGGCGTTGTGTATCTCGTACAGCAAATAATGAGTATGAAAAGCCAACATAATACAGATGAGCACGACAATTGTGCACACACTGATAAATCCATAGTTCAGGCAGTGTGGATGTGTACAATCGAAATGAAGTCAATTCGGGACTAGTTGAGTTATGCCGTGTACGACAGAGCAGAGTAGTCTCTAGTTTAATTTCGCTCGAATTGAGACGAGAAGGGTAAAGTTCAGTTCAGTTGTATATTCGAATTTTGCAAGTTGGAATAATATACAGAGTGCAACAGAACAGAAATAAGTAAACGCATTGAGTGAAAAACATATAAGAAGCAGGAACTAGATGGAGTGTAGTGGAGCGGTTTATAACCTGGATAATAACGAGGAATAACAGCAGCCATAGAAGAGAAAAAAAATGAGAGACTACATGCGGATGAGCATAGCTGTAGTTGCTCTACTGAATATAAGAATGTTAATTATGTTTACTTATTTTTGTTATACAGGTTGAGTTGTTGTCTTTTACTTTTGATACAATAAACACATATTTTTATATGAAACAATTTTATTTAATATTGTTATCCTTGTAGTTTATATATGTAGTTGAATTGAACTATTGTTTTTCAATATTTTTTTAAATTTATTTATATTTCTTATTTTCTTTTTCTCTTTTTTTTATAAAACGATGTTGATTTAATTTGTATATAAAATTGTCTTTAAGAAATTTAAGGGATACTAAATATATTAAATTTTAATGTCATAATTAGTTTCCTTTATAAGATTTCGTTGAACGATTCATATTAGAAGTAAATCACATACCTAATTGACATAAATTTTTATACTTCTTTGACAAGCGCAAAATAGATTTTTGAATAGAATTCGAAGTAAAATACTTAATTTAAATTACGTTATTTTACACATTATCGTGTAACCCTTCAGTGAGAAATTGTCTTAAATCACATAGAATTTGATTTTTTACAACATTCCTCGACTTCAATTTCAATTTCAGATCACAACACTTTCTATTTCAAGTATGCCACTTGTAATAAAATATACTCATAAATTCTTTGCATTCCGAAAATGTTAGATTTTTTAGCCTGACTCCTTGTTACACTTGCAAAGAGGGGTTTATTGAGAAGACGAAAAAGGGGGAAATCTGGCAAAATATGCGTGTAATGGAAAATATTGTAGATAAATAGAAAACCAATATATCATCTCACAAACAAGGCACTCTAGGAAATTACGATGTAGATGCGAATGTATGTGGATATGTATAGTGTAGTTATGTACATATAAATTTTATATAAAATCGTTATATACAAATATTTATACATAAGGGTGTATATAAATTAGATAAAGTAGCATTTGTAGGTGGTGATAAGTGGGTTTCATAACATAATTCCGAAGTTATAAAACACTATGGGTCATGTTTCCAGATATAAGGTATTTTAAGAATAGTTTTTAATTTAAAAAATTAATAAAAATCACAAAAATAACAGTTAAGGTTAAAATCTTATCAGCCGACTGTGAAAAACCTTATATACTCCACAAAAGTCTCTGGAAGCTGCCCTGCTTTTTAGCTGTTCTATGTGCTTAATTACGCAAGTTGAATTTAGCACATCTTTGGATGTCTAAAAGCTAAGCTTGGAAATAACTTGTGAGTTTCCCTATGTTTCCTGAATATTATAATCTGGGCCCGAACATTCCCGCTTTTCTCATACTATGTTTTCTTGGCCCATTTGAATACCATGTATGGTCCGTCTTTTAAAACAAAATATAGCAACCAAAGTATTCCTTTCACTCGGATTACTTATTCTCCTTTCGTAACATTTCCCAAAATCGTTGTGTTTTTTGGTACTGTCTAGGGGAGAGAGTTAATCCAACTGATTTGTCAGGTCACGATGCCATTGATGATTCTCGTCTCGACAAATCTAGCCACAGTCGCTGGGATTCTGGCCCTCACTACAACTTTTAATGGACTTAAATCTAATACATCCTGCTGAGCTGTTAGGGGACAAGTTCTCTGTATCCTATCAAACTCAGCCTGAGCTGTTTTCAAGAATGTATTTGCAAAACGTTCCATTACATTCACGGGTTATTTATGTATGTGTGATGTATTGTATTTGTATTGAGTTTTTAATTTCGATGCATCGAATAAATCAAACAATTTTAAATTGTTGCATCGTGGTTTTTGAAACGTTGTGGTATATCGTAGACTATTACCTCTAGACGGTCTTCGTAGATAACACACTATCTTCATGCATACATATTACAGGTTAATATTTCAAATTAAAATCTTCCATTGTGTAAAATTCCTCGTGTTGTATTATTGCCAGTTAAAGGAAAATCTGACAAGAATTTGTTATACTTGAATTTTTTCTTAGTGACTGTGTATAACGGGAAACAATGTACAACGAAAGGAACATAATTCTGGAATGTTGTGTACTCTCTTCGTGTACGTACATTCATGCAGAAAATCAGAAGGCGAACAACAAGAGAAACAAGCATAGCACTCAACTGCAGGGTGGATAAAGAGAGAACTGAAGAATTCGTTTAGTTGTTTGTCCAATTGTTGTTGTTTGTTATTGTTTATATTATTGCTATATATATATATATATATATATATATATATATATTGAAATAGTGATATCTATCGTTGTTGTCGTACTAATATTGGTGGGAGCGTTAGAAGTTGAAATGTTATGGTATATGGTCATATATAGACAGTATACGATTTCCTTTTTCCTGTTTATGGTTATTGACATGAGTTCGAATACAAAGATATGTTCCTTACAAATACTATTGTGCTTAGAAAAACAAATTTTCGATATATTCGTATATATGTATACATACAAACGTTTTTTAAAGTCAACTATATACACATACTATACGTGGTTATGTCTAAACAATCTATAAGGACGTGTGTACACGTGAAACTATAAAAGGTTCTCAGGGTTGTATCATGAAATTCATTTTTCTTTATTATTAGATCGTTGAGTTTGTGTTTTTACTACTTCTCTAGATCGGACTTAAGTGAAAAGAAATTTTAGTACATACATATATACATGAAATTAAATATTACAGTTTCTTTTAATTTTGTTAAACACATTTAAAATACGTATATTTGTATATATATTGTACTGCAGTACTAAGTTAGTATAATATTTGTCAAGACAAAGTAATTATTGTTTTCATCCGTTCAAAGCACTTTTGAAAAAGAGGCATTTTTTAAAAAATCCAAAAAAAGGGTTCCAAATAGAGCGTTTGGAAATAATTTTTACTTTTTCGATCGAATACTGAGTTGAAATAACTATATGAACACTAATAATAGAATAGTGTGAATAAATTACAACAAATACATTCAAATACAAGTTAAAGTAGTTCATTTCAATAATACTTATTACAGAGTTGTTAGTACGTACTTAAAGAAGTTAATATCCCAGATGGAGAAATATATATATATATATATATATATATATATATACATATATGAATGAGTTATAAAAAAGAAGATGGAAATATTATATTTCATTTTTGGATCTTTTTGAAGATTATTGCATTGTTTCCAATCTGGATTATGTACAAATGTATTAAGTTCGATTTATTGTTTTGCAATCATTAGGATTTTACGTTAACATGTATTGATATCACGCTACTTCACAACTATAACATCAAAATAAATTCTGGCTGTTAAAAATTTTAATTTAAAAATTTATTTATTTTTTAAATTTTTTTCTTATATTCCCCCTATGCCAGTTCCAAATTATATTCTCTGTGTAGTTATACATATGTATCAGTCATTTAGCAAATTATCATTTTATTATCAAACGTTGAGCTTTTGTGGACAACATAAAAGTCACTTATACGATGAGAAATTATTATTAACCCCCATAAAACTCATAGTACCTCCGAAGACTTTGAATATTTTAATAGGCCCTGCATGAAAATATTCGTGTCATTAAAACTCGAGACATTTATATTCGATATAGTATTATACGTACATACATTCATCAATATTTATGGAATATTTTATACAATTATTCAGTTTCGTTGCTGGGTTGGCAGAAGCTACAAGTATTTAATGATTGGTATTTCATGGGTCTCTGGAATTTAAACAGCGAGAAACCCGTACGGAAACGAATCACACATACCATCAGAAGAGGTATCACAAGGATTGCGCTAGTAAATGAAATACTGTAGCCTTGTGAAACACGGCTATAAGCTGGATACGCAAAAAGAACGCCATCAAATCGTTTAAGAGGGATATGCTTTGTGGGAACGATGGGAACGTTCTCAACTGTATTTTCTTTCACAATTATTTCTCAAGCGCAGTAATTATGCAAACATCAATTTCATCATCTCTTAACAATTGTAAGAATTGTTGATAGTCAAAGGGTTAAGTTCATTACAATTTTTAATGCCATGAAATTTCAGAATGAAAATAAAAAAAAATTGCAATTTATTTAATAGTTTTTAACTCGTTTCAAGAACAGATCAACATCGTAATGACATTATAGTATAGTCGCTGTATTATATTTTTAGATGTATGTATTCTAGTTCTTTTTTAGTGCCGATGATGATACTCTCAAAACAATCAAATAAATTGGAAATTCAACAATTTCAAATGTATTCTAAACAGATACACATGCACTCATACCCGTCTCAAATATGTACCTTTATTAGAGTATTATTTTATGGATGCAAAGCCAAAGCGAAATAATAATAAAATGCTTAAATTTGTATTCATAAAAGTTCATTCATAGTAATGATTTTCATTCCGATTACAATACAGAGTCAGCTTTGACTTTGCACTTGTACACTAAAGCCGTGTGTGTACGTTTGTAGTTTAAATGTTTTACAATGTTTGTAGTCAGTTTGTAGAAAGTTAGATTTGTAGTCAGTGATTTTTTGCCATCATCAGTCATCGTAAATTGAAATTTATAATACAGTTAAATTTATTACGCACAGTGGGGTATTCTAATCATAATATGGGAGCTGTTGTCAACCTAAGACTTGTATTTCGATTCTATAGTCCTTTAAAATTTAAATAAATTGCTATTTTACATATAATAAATTCATTTCAATTAAAAATCGGGCAAGTCGCACTTTCTGTTATTCGGAATTTTAATGTTCAAATAAAAACGTTCAGCAAGTAGCGCACACAAAGATCAAGCAAATAAAAGAATTGTATTATATGTAAGATATAATATCGGATAATTTATCGGAATCTCACTATGTAGTATGTTATTGTTGTTATTTCTATATGCATACACAACTGCTTTACAACACCATATCGAAAATCATCAGCATACATGTTAGTAGCATTTTATTTCAGATCATCTTTTTATATTCATTCATGTATTGCTATAGGTCTACAAACAGATTGTAACTGGTCTCAAAAATAATTAGAAAATCTTCGAAAAACAAATGAAATTGTTGATAGATCGCTGATATATGCTACGTGATCACATCATTAAAAAAAACCGTAACATTTACAAGCAAACGAAAAAGGGAATAGAATTGAATATATTTCTTGCGCATTTAGAAATAACGGCAAACAGAATCTGAAATATACTGAAAAGAAATTAAAGCAATTTGTTCCAATTCTAAAGTATGTAGAAGATAAATCAGTGGGATAGGTGTATCCTGGTGTAAGAAACCTACTTTTTACTGAGGATGCGGTGAATACGTTTGTACATTTAAATATATTAAAAGAAACCTTAATACAATGTACAGCAAATTAGGATTGCAAGCATTTATTTCAGGAGAATAACAACGTTAAATGCATTTCCGGATTAGTAAAGAAGTAGTTTATCTATAATTTTGCAAAGCAATTAATTCAACCAGCTACTTTACCCAATTAGGATCCACTTGTAAAGACAGATACCCGAAAAATCGAAAAAGGTAGTTAAGTTGATTATTTAGATTTTAAACGTAAAAATAATGCACAAATTGACATTGAAATGAGTATATTTCAAGTGTATGTACATATGTACATACATGTACATTTTTTCTAATTGTTAACAAACGTTAAATCATATTTATTTCGCATTAATATAAAATGAAGTTGGAGTTCTTATGTATTAGAAATAATGGTATTGACATACTTCTTCACTCGCTGCCACCACAATAAAGCATATTAATCACATGTAAATTTTGTTATCGATTTCATAAATAAAATTTGTTTTCTTGAAATTACTGTTTCACAAATACTACAGCTAAACAAATTATTCAAAACAAAGAAAGCAATAATATTTTATTTCCATTCTTAAAAATTCACGAAAACCAGGGCAATATTCACTTTTTATTATAAAAAAAAACAGAATAAATATTATTCATTCAATCTAAACATTTCCTTTCAGTTTGTTTAGTTTTTCATATTCTTTAACTCTTCCTTTCTATAACTATCAGGTATTAGATTTACCACACAAGAAGCGTGAACTCGCGAACCTCAAAATTTGGACGTATATTTAATGTGGCATAAAACTCAAAACCGATCAATTGAACAATCATAATGAAAATAAGCAAAAGGTTGAGTATTGGAATTTCTAGTTTTTTTTATTAATTTTTTTTTTATTAATTTACAAAGAAAAAAAAACAAATATAAACAAAAAAATTAACGATTGCATATATGTATTTGCAGTGTATTTAATTATATTAAATAATTTTGAAATATTGCAAGAATCCGATCGAAGCAAATAATAGTTTCAAACTATAAGATATGTACTTGTTTATTTTTATAATGACGTTAATATAACTTTAAATATATATATATGGTGTTGTTTACATTTTACCTAGATTATTACTTTATAGTGTATTTGGCACTGACAATAGGCACTTATTTTTTTTTTTCTGAATATTTAATAATTTAGAAATATGTTTTAAACGCACCACGCCACCTATGGTCAAGCATTGTTTTAAATGTAATAGCAGCTATTATTAAAAATGAATGTAATGTGAAATTGATAGAATTATTGTATATTGCTATACACTATATAGTACAATACTTTCAAATTCTCAGCAACCGGCAAATAATAGAGATAGATACATTTAAATTATTTATTCGCTTCACATTCCAACTTGTTTTTCTATAAAATGCCATGGATAAAACAAATTCAAATTAAGTAAATTAAACAATTCCATTCTATCAGGATTGCTCTGTCCTCCTAGTTTTTCGAGATACTCTTACGCCAAAGAGCAAAAGTTACGATTTTTTTTCTAAATATTTATGTGGATACTATGACGCGAAGTAATTTTCTTCCTGATATCTTATTGCAGCATATAAAAGTGCTAATATTACCATTCAAACCGTTTTTTGAATTTTTGAAGTTCTTTTTCTTGACAACCTGTGTTATTATGCGATATATTATTATTTAGGTTGCAACTAGAGTATTCACATTTTCAAGTGCTCTTTAATGGAAATGTATTCATAAATTTTGTTGCAGTACATTACAAACCGTAACTCCAATAAATCCAAATTGAGTATGTACTTTTATTTTGTTTGTCTCATTTATTACGAATGATTTAATGTCATATTAGAGATTTCAAATGGATGATTTCGTAATATATTTTGTTACGAAAAAACTATTTTCTTTTTCGGCACATAATTAAAATTATTCTTCCTTCACTTTCTATTTTTTTATTAGATAGGAAAGTAAACGCATTTATATACAAATTTTTAAAAAAAATCTTTCCATCTCCATCTATTCACAAACGACCAATTACAATAGCGATTATGAATTTATCTCCTTAAGATTATCAAATTTATAGATGGAAATTATTTATCTTATCATTTAGCATCTCGCACGCTCTGTTTACAATTGCACTTCACTACTTCAAATATGCTTTTTTGATTTCCATTAATTTTTAATATTTTGTTTTATCATTGGAACTTCTTTTGATTTCGTTATAAAAAATTACTTTTCAATTCGGTTTAATTGCACTAAATGGATTTTTATATCCATATTCGATACCATTGCTGTAAGTTGTAACACCAAAGACAACAACAAAAGGATAAATACACCGTTTGCGAAAAAAATCCCGTATATTTCGACCGTACCCGCGGGATCGCAAACTCTCACTGAACAATTTTTATGATACAGGCAGAGATGAATGCGTTCGTAATTTGCACACAATATTATAAAACGACTGCCAGTGAACATAAAAGCACCATCAGCATCAGCTCCATAGCATCCACAAAAAGCATCAACTTAATAACCAGATGACACAAGAACAACATCACAGAAAAACTGTAAATGTGTAAAAAGGGGAACAATTATCCACTGTGTGAGTAAGTGCGTGTGTGAGTGCTTTCCACTTACCGTTAAAAAGGAAAAGAAAACGTTTTCATATAAGTAGAGAGAATGTTCCGCTATTTAGTAACAGCATCATGTAACAGAAAGCGAAAAAATACCAAAGTAACGAGAAAAAACGAGGTTAGAGTAAAGAGAATAATGAGAGCAAAAGCTCAACTTGAAATGAGATTTCGTGTTCTGCGCATAACCATTTTAGTTTGTTTACTGATTTTAAGTTTAAAGAACTGCAAAGCAGTTTGAGAGAGGATTTAAAAGGTTTGTGGTTTTACAATATACGGTTACTACGTATTGCTGGACAATTTTTAACTCTTTTCTTTGCTGTGTTATATTTATTAAAATGATTCGTAATTCACAATAACAGACATGATATTGTCAATTATTTTTTAATTAAAACAACAGATTTTTTTCTTTTCCTTTTCGGCAACAACTATACAAGTTTAAACAACAATTAATATGATAAACTGAAAAAGTGAACAGAATTTAAAATCAATCACAAAAAAAGAAATAATCATAGTAAAAAAAACTGCACAATACTTTATGTGGGCCTACCTCAACCTTTAAAGTACTGGCGGAACAGTACTATTTTACAGATTTCAGAAATATCACTTGCATGAAATTGTGCAAGCATGAAATATAAGTATGTATGTATGTATATATCATCATAATATAAAAAGATTATGCCACATGAAATCAATTTTTTTAACCATAAGGATATGTCATTGTATTTTAACAGTACGGTACAAGAAAAGAAAATCAATCAAATCTCAGCTTTTAGAAATGCACATATGATATTTCAATAAGTGGTACGAACCTTTAATGGTTAGGGTAGTATGTGAACATACATATTTCTGAAATCAAAAATTTATATTTATTATTTACAAATGTTTGTATTTTTGCGTCATTTCTGATATTGATAATGTTGTGCTTTTGCACTCTATTCCCTGTGGCCATATTAAGATTTACTGTGATTTAAGTAATTTATACTTCTCTCTGCCTGATGGTACTCACTTTAAAATTTTCTACAGAAAAAGCTCAACGCTTCACAGAGAGAAATATTAAATTATTTCTAAAATTATAGCAAATATGTACGCTTAACCGATTTTTGACGGATGCAAAAGAAAATAACACAACGCAATTTTCCTTCCTCATAAGAAATTAAAGAAAAGCTTGGTTTTGTAATTCAGGTGAAATAATTAAAAAAAAAATTATATTTATTTGTTTATCTACATACGTTCGTACGTATGAATTTATGTATTTAACATATTCTCATTTTTTAAAATGCCCTTCAAACATGTGAACGGTAAAATTGAGTTGCTTATAATTAATCAAAATACTTTCGATATTCGATCATAAAAAACTTTTTATGTTGAATATAAAATTTGCATAATACAACAATATGAACATGGTAATTAAAAGAAAAAAAGACTTGTAAAAGTGATTAACGATTGCAATAACAACTAAAAATAAAACCAAAAAATGTATATGTATACCATACCTACATATATACCATATATACATACATACATGTACATATACATATGTATATTTCTAATTTCATTTTCATTCTTATTATCAAATGGTAAGCCTGAAGCTATTTAGTTTAAGATTTTATATTGTATGAAATAAAACCACAATGAAAGCAATTAAAAGTTATGTATGTATGTATGAATGTGTGTAAAATCACTAAAATATTTGACAATAGTATTCATAATATTTACTCGGAATACACACGATATATATATGATAAACATTGATATTTTAAACTATCATTTAGGATATAAATACTTGCACACTTACTGACACACAAATGTGTGTACAGTATCCATATGTATATACGACAGCATGTAGATTAAGGAAAAGTTCTGTCATTATAGTGTATGGGTTGAAGTGACATTAATACACCAACAAGAAATTCAAATGAAGATAAGAAAAATTATGTATATTGGAGGATGTAAACAGACCCTCCAAAGAATTGTATCATTACAATGCAAAATTTTTGCTTTGACAGTATAGACGCTGGATGGCTGAGTTTACATTTCGATACAGGTTTAATGGTATTGTATACACACGTTGAGGATATTGAAAGCATTCAAATTTCTGCACAATGCAAACGAATTAAGGGGTTTGTACGAATATGTATTAAACGTTGAAAAATAAATACAACTGCAACTGCATAGAGAAAATTTACAATAGTTTGCTTAAGAATGAACTTTACTTTGAGTCACATGCGGTTTTTTTAATTATTTTTGGTCTGTTTGCTTATATGACCACGTACGTATATATGTATGTATACATATACATATTAATATGTATACATAAATATATTTAAATTCAAAAATTGAGCCATTTTTTGTTTTGTTTTCAATTGCCAGAAGAAAAAATGCTTGGATAAAGCTGAATTATATTGGGAAATAACAATTTTATTACAATAAATATCTTCAAGTAGAATTCGTTGCGATGTTTTTCGATTATTTACACACATATGTTTGAGCCTGTGCTTACAAATATGTACATACTTATGTATGTAGTACATAAGTATATAAATAGAAAAATAAATAAAAATCTTCCTTATCACTTGTATTTATTTTTATTTGAAAAAAGAATGAATTTTCCAAACGATTAAATTTTTATTTGATTTTTATATGATTTCGTATACGTATTATTATTTTTTGTGTCCTTTTTGGTTTTTACTTTTCCGACTTGTATCCTCTACTCCTGTTTGTTACCAATGATTTTTGATTTGTTTACTTTTACGGTTTTATTTCAATGTGTAAAAAAGCAAACAAGCAAATAAATATCCTTACCAACATATCGACAAATCATCAATACATTAAGGAGAATTATAAAAAGAATCTAATAATAAGACCTTAACATACCACCAATTAATATTAGCACATTTTTTAGCACAGACACACACATACATATGCCCACAGATGCAATCTCAGTAAATTGATTTGATCATCTTCTGGTGAAATGCATGCAAATTCCATGTAGAAATGAAGACAGAAAAAGAAAGGCAAAATTAAGAATGAATTATATATTAAATGCCGAAATAAAACCCACAAACAAGGAAATACAAATATTAACTGTTTTACACAGTAAATCCCCAGAAATACAATATGTATTCTTTTATTTATTACATACTAACAAATATAAACACTTACACAGCCGACACAATACTGTGTTTACGGTACAATTGAGAGCAACAACAGGAGTTGCACCAACAACAAAACCGTTCAACCGTGTGCACAAAGCAACGAATAATGTAACAAAAGGTCAATAAAGTGAGTACATTTTACGACAGCATTATGAATGAAGTGGTGAACTACATTAAAAAAATAACAATTCAATAAAAATAATAACAAAAATAACACACCAATATAAAACACGAATAAAATTGTCTTCCAGAAACCATTGATCACAAGAACTCCTGGACCAATTTGATTTAATACACTCTATTGCATTATATGTATAAGTTCTAAAACACCTTCTAAGAAATATCTTTTAAAAAGTTTCTTTCTTTTATTTGCAAAAGAATTATTAAAAATTAGAAACCTAAACACTTTAGTAAACATTAATTAAAAATTAATTAATCGGAGCACACGTTTAAGCGAAATGACATATCGTGAAATTTCTTATAATCTAACCTATTTATACAAGTTAAAGAAACATAATAATATCTAAATACTTAATGTTGTAGCCGCCTCGGAGTGCATAGGTTATTTGGGAAATATAAGGTTCTGTTGCACCATTATCATTGTCTATTCCGTCAAACAATTATAATTTTAAGATCGCATCTCACGGATATGCCCACAATTTAATGAAGCTGTGGATTTTGTTCAAACCAGCTTTGGCTAGACACGTTCTGTAAATAAATTCAGAGTGCCTAAGACTCCTTCATCTTAGGATCCCAAGTGCCGATAATGATGATTATGCAGAGCAAACGTCATTGTAGGCTATTGCCTACCTCCGGGAGTGTGCACCAATCAGTAAATGTGCTGTTATTGACATGAGGTTCCTAAGATAGACTCTGGTCAAATTTAACTTAAATTTTGATCAGTCTTTATTCATATCGAGCTAAATCTATCTGATATGCCTACCATTGGGATCGTGATCCCATCTTTCCTTTGCAAGTGAGTGACGTTTGTGGAGAGCATTCAATTGAATTTTCTGTTAGGATAGTCCTTGCAAGCGCGTGGGCTTTGTTGTTACATTCAATGTCGCCATATGCAGGAACACATATGAATGCAACTGTTAAATCTCATTCAGAGACATCCATCTTTCTTGCATAATCTTAGATATGGTGTAAACATTTTCTATGGATCTAATGATCGCTTTACTATTTGTAAATATACGAATATTACCGTACAATATACACTGACACAGGATGCCCACAGCCGTAATATTTGGAACTATCATTTCATCCTAACTAATACAGCAATAATCGGATAATACAATGGACAACTTAAGGTTCGACTGTTTGGTAAAGATCGAGTGATCTGTATACTTCTTGAATGTTTGGGTGACGGTCTCTGAGAAATGTGTCTTAAAAGGATATATTCGGTAGTTTCGTTGAAAAATAGACATTTGCAGATTAACTATACCCAAGATTTTTAAATGACCACATGCATAACAACCTTTTAGGCAGGATTAGGACCTAGCTTCCCACACCACGGATGGTGTATGTGTTAAATTTATACATGAGTGGTGGGACCTACAGTTTAAAGTCGATCCCGAACGGTAGATTTTCGAGAAACTTTTCACGGCAATTTCATTTTTACTCTCTGAGTTTTTGCCAGAAATCTGCTGAGAGGAAGTTTTCATATTTCGTTTTTAGGAGATGTCTGTCCTGGGGTTTGCGCAGTGGCCTCACGTCTAATAAGACAACTCACTGTAGAGTAATAAGGTTCTACTGTAAAGGCGAGAGGAGTACACCTTCTTTGTGATGGCCCTTGAGCCGCCGCTTTGGTAACATTTGAGATGACCAAAGTCTGTTCGATATGACTACCGCATAATTAATATCTAGCTGTCTCATTTCATCGATAACCTCCTCCCATCCGATGGATGATCTAATATACACGTCATTGACTATCTCAAGCGTCTTAAGTAGAAGTGAGAATAAGCTGATAGGCTTAAAACCTTTACCTTTTGTGTGAGATGTTTTACCTGCTCTGAAGATCAGAGAGATTTAATGGGATAAATATCGGGGGTATGTTTACTATTAGTGGTTCAGTATCGGTCAGATTTCTTGTCTCGATATTGCTTATGAATTTTATTATAAAAACAATTAAACAATTAAGTTAACGATGAAACAATAATATAACTGCATCATGAAGTATAAATTAAAAAAATTAAATAAAATTTATTGCTTGAGAATAAATTAAGAGAACTTATTCATTAGAACTTCCGGCTGTTGTTTAACACTTAAATTCAATAATTAAAAATATTTTTTGTCTTTTGTGGTAATTTTATACTAATAGAACTATGCATTATGATGATACTATTGATTTCTAAAATGAATTCGCTCTACTATTCAAATGATTACATATATATGTATGTATGTATATTGCAAAAAATAATATACAAGCACTTCGACCGAATACAATTTCAACAATTAATAGGATAAAGAGCATAAAGCGGTCGAATAAAATTCTGTTGAAACAAAGAAAAATGGAAAATATTAAATATTAAAATTTACATTACATTAGTACATATGTACATAGATATGTATGTATATCCATATTGAAACAGAAAGGCAATTGATTATAAAATTTTATTACATATTTTTTTTGTTTTAAATAAATGCATGTGTTTGACAGTGTGTGCATTTAAATAGGCAGTAATAATAAAAATAACAATAATAATGGTATTGACACTTTTCTTTATTGCGACTACATACATATACGTATACATGTATGTAGAACAGAATGAAATTGAAAAAAAAACAGAAACCAACGAATAAACAACAAACAAAAACATCAATAAACACCATAAATGAAATATAAAAAATATAATAACGAACTGATATCATATGAAATATTGAAAAGTGAAAATACTTTAACAAACAAAATATACATACGTACATACTTATACTTATAGTGGTAGAGTATATGGGGTTGATGTTTATGTACACATGAAGAACACATGAACATTCATATTTAACGCTTTTGATAGAATATTCGAAAATTTTTGTTTTGTCTCTCATTATTGCTTTCGCTGTTGTTTTTGAATTGTTCATATTATTATTATTTTATGACAATTTAGAAAACAATAAGATCAGCACTATACAAGGTTAACACTAACACAATTGGTCAATTCACACAAGCCTTTGTATCGTTGTATTCATTGTATTGTTGGAAGAACATACAACAGTGTATGATTGTTGTTGATAATTTTCATATAAAAATCCGATACACTCATACACATTTTTTTCCTATGTTTTTGGAAGTTGTATTGGTTTCGTGCTATCAAATTGTGTGAATGCAAAAAAATTGTATATGTCTTCATATGTTGTGTTGGTTTCGGGCTATCAAATTGTTTGAATGCCACGAAATACACAATACGGCATAGCATTGAGCGTTCACAAACAAACAAATGTAGTCAATACAACATACAGCACACAAAGTTGTGTGAATTGCCCCAATTTATTACGCAAGTTGGACATATAATGTCCTAAAAATATGCTACAATTTACACCGTTTAACAAATATTACAATATCAAGTGAATACCAAAATGTTAATTAAAAAATCTTTCAACTGCAATTATGAAATTTTATGCTACCATTAGTAATTATTAGTTAAAGATCATAATTTGAAGAAGGACGCTTTGCAGCGTACCTCCTATTGTTGTGCAATGAAGTATAGAGTACAAACAAATTGTGAACGCTTTCAATTTAAGAACACTCATATCGACGATATACATATATTGCAAATTTGTGGTAGATGGAGAATTTTTTTTTTAACAAACATCGTAGTACAGATATTTTTTTTATTTCAATTTCTATTGGTGTGCAATAAAATTCTGATGTTGTCTTGTAAACAAGCACAATAATAATGTGATGTCTAATATTACAGCTAGACCGTAACAACAAACTTCTCGCCACCCCAGACCCTTGTCATCTCACTCCCCTGGCTTATCTTTGCAACCCTTGCAAACACTTCAAATACAGTAACAGCAGACATTTTGCTAGCAATAAGCCAAAAACTGAGTGCGTAAGAGTTTAGCATGACTAAATGTTATGAAAGTTTGAAATTCATGTGTGTATACATATGTATTTATGAACATATGTACATATCATCGGTTATGTGTACAATTTAAAAGATTTGGTTGTATGATTATGGGTTCAAGTTATAAAAAACACTTTTATGATACACAGACATACACAGATACATACGAACATATATATGAACATGTACACACATACATAAGCGTATGTGTGTATGTTTATGTAAAAAAAAACGAATAAAAACTACTATAAATGTTTTGGCATAAATATTAAAACTAACTAAGCGAAAACAAGCTACTAACCAACACCATAATAATAATAATAGCAACGACTACTATGGCAGAAGCAACAACAAGAACAACAACATACAAATAAATAAATACCGAAAGACTGCTATTCCATTGGTATTTCTGCTCCGGTTTTCTCTCTCTGTATTCTCTCTTTCCAACTCCTAGTAACAGCTAAAACTCATCAAAAATACGAACAAGTTGAACAAAAAATTTTCCAAGCCATTGTATTTGTGTTTCTATAGTTGCTGGTTGTTTCGTTGTTTTTCTCAAACACTGAAAAATAGAATTAGAGAGAGAAAAAGGAAAATACTTCAACAATAAATACCAACGCCAAGTAAAACTAAACTCAGCTAAAGTGAATCAAACCAAACTAAGCAAAACATCCTTTTTCATATTTTGCTACCTCTGCTTCTACCACCCGCCACTGCCCTCGAAACACCATCACCATCAAATATTGGGTACAATAAGGCGTTAAAATATTAAATAAAACTTGTTCTCACACTTTGTTAAATGGAGCACGATATAGACAATAACAAACACTTCATATTCTCCAACAACAACAACCGTACACACAATAAAAAAAATCGCAAAAACAAAAAAACTACAAAAACTAAAAGTAATATTTATTTATGGTATATGTATGTATGTATGTACATTTTGTGAATCTGTATATGAGTTTTTTTTTTAATATATTTTCGAAAAGAGAAGTATTTTAATAATAAAAAATGTATTTATTTATGTCTTGTTGGTAGAGGACTATAAAATAAATAACACACCATTAATTTATGTATGTATGTACAGAATAAAAATTTTAACGTTATATTTATAGTTCCAATTGTTATATACGAAAAATTATAAAACTCTTAAAATTTCGAAATATTAACGTATGTAATTTAGAACTCCAATTCATATTGGATGTTCAAGTTTTCAGCATCCTACAGAGCACTGCATTAAATTAATTTAACATCAGCAATGCAACTCAATTCTCATATTGATAATGAATTAAAATCAGGGAATCAAAGAATATGCGAATTTACTTCTATTGAAATAGTGAATAAATCGAGAATAATTGTGCCACACCTCGTAAATTAATTGATTGGATTTGATATGATACGATTTTATTACCTTACCAACATTCCATCGTCCTATTCATGCCGAAGCACTCCTATCATTCTACTACAATAACATTAATACAAATTATATAATCGGCAACTATAACTACAATAACACTTTAAAAATTTATTACCGACGTATGTACATAAGTGTTCGTAATGATTTTCATGTATGTGCGTATGTACATATGTATGAAAGTGAACAATAAGAAATTATTATTACAACTGTTGAGACAATAAAAAATATTAAATATGCGATAAGCGAATGGAATCATCGAACAACCCCGAAAACAAATTAAAAAAAAAAACCAAAACAAAACGAAACGTAACAAAAAGTCATGTAATATCTTTCACTCGAAGAGATAAAACAATATTGAAATAAATATGAACGAAAAATTAAATGTATACATATATACATATATATGCATACGTACATATTATATAATGAGAAGAGATAATACTATCCTTTACATAAGCTACCACGATTATCAACGAGTATATTATAACAACAGCGAACTCAGGCAACCACAATTATTGATACCACATACCACATACATACATATGTACACATATACAAACACCATGAAGTAATCAATAGAGCATGTGAAGCGACAACAACTCATTTTTAATAAAATTCTAAACAAACACTGGTGGATACATCAACATCTACACACTTAAACTTCCACTCGTACTCATTTTCATAGTCAGTTTGTCTGTCAGCCTGTATTATGTTTCCGCATTCGTGTTTAAGAGAATAATAGTCATCAATATGGTTATTATTGCTGTCAATATCATTATGAAACGAAACGTTGTGTTTTTAATAATATGTAGTTGCCAACACCAACACTACACACAACCATACATAGACAACAAACAAACAAACAAAAACACACTCTCACACACAGATAACACATCGCTGACACAAATAATATATAAAATAGATGGTGTTCTGCTCATATACAGAAGTATACACTATACTACTCTACTCACCTCTCTTTAACTTTTACTTAGGCACTCATTAATATTAAATTTGTTTGTACATGTCTACGTACATATATGCGTATGGGGTATACAATTATAGAAATATGTTTGCTTAGATTATCAACATCATATAAACGTTCAATTAAATTATTTTCATAGTTTCGTTTCGCACACTCGTTTGTCCTCTTACACAAAGGATGAGTGCCACAGTTAACAAAAGAGAAAAATGTTGAACAATGAAAATTTTACAAGACACAAATTTGACAATTATTTGACAATCTTCTTATGAAATTACAGCAAAAAAAAAAAGAAAAAGAAGAAAAAGAAAGACAAATACATAAAATAAGGAATACATACAGATATTTTTATGCAGAGCAAAAAGAGCAATTGATAAACACAAGCATAATCTTTAAAGTTTAAACACATAAAATGAAAAACAAAAAACTTATTGTTTATTTTGGAAATCTATAATCATTTTATTTAAAACAGTATAATTCTGCAATTACATATTTATGAAATATTTTATTTTAATTAATACATAGTCATAGTCATAGTCATAAAGAACATAAAATATTGTATGTATGTATGTATATATGAATGTATACAGATTTAAAACAAACATTTTTAAGTTTAGTTTTATTTTTTATATGTATAATATTGATTGTATTTAACTTACAGGAAAAAAAAATAAAAATTGGGAAAATATTACAATATCCTTAGATATTCTCTTTCACGCAATGAGGAAAAACAAAACGCTTCGCTGTTATTTTAATATAAGCTCGAGACCAATTTAAATTGGTACTCTAAAGTCTAAAACGTTACTGTTGTTTAGAATAACGTCATCATCGTATCATTCATTCAATCATGTCCGATTTTTGTTTAAAGCAAATTCTAAATTTAAAGCCAAATAAAAAACGTCTTTGAATATTTATTTCCTTTTTAGAAAAAAATCCTAAGATGAATAAATTTCAAATTAATTATAAAAATTTCGGACTACAATGTTAATAATTAATAAAAAAAAAATATATATCTAATATATCAAATTCTCCTAAATTCTCTAATATATCAAACTCCTCCGAAATGGATCGACTGATTTCCATGAAATTTTGTGTGCATATCGGGTAGGTCTGAGAATCGGACAACATCTATTTTTAATATACCTAAATGTTAAGAGGGCGTGGCAATCGTTAAAATTGAATATTTAGGAACATATTGATCGTAGACGAATGCAATTTGGTGGGTAAGTTCGTAGAGTCGATATCGACAAACTCACCAAATATGGGCGTGGCAACTCTCCCCTTTAAGAGATACCTATAAGACGACTAATTCAACGGTTTATAACTACAAATGTACATATATAACTTCGTCAGCGCTATTACAATAAATTATTACAATAAATATATACTTTGACCTGTTTTGTTCAATAAAAAAATCAATTTTGGGCGGGACGAAATTCGCCGGGTCAGCTAGTTTCATCTAAAATACATTTACTCATACACATACATGCATTTAAGTATATATACATTTCAATGTTGTTACCAGTGTTAATCGATAACAAATTTCTGTGAATTATTTCTTCCATTAACATTTTAAATTAATATTCTTCTTAAGAAAAAGAAGAATCATTTAATTGGTTCCTTATGAAAGATCGGATACGTTTCATTGGTGATGCTCATTAAGCGTATCGTAATTTTGTATTACAGAAGATTAACTGAAGTATGTACATACATATGTGTATACATACCTACATATACATATCTAAGGTGTTATCATTATGAGTTTATCACCCGTCATTCCATGACGGTGACAAAGGTGTTAATATAAATACATATGTTCTATTTATGTGCGTAAACAAAATAATGTTTTTAAATAAAAATGTTAAAGTCGAATAAAAATATCAATGCATTGCTAGCCAAAGGGAGGAACTCAAAAATGAAACTCATTACGATTAGCAAATAACGTGTAATGAAGAAAACTTTTCTAGCTTCAAACAAAAATAAAAAAGAATAATAATCAACATTTATAATCCGTAGTTGCAGTTATGACACTTGTGTTCTTTCACTTTTTTATACTTTTTTATTTTACTTTCATTTTGTCGTCCATTTATTTAATTTTTTTTTTTTTTTGCTACTACACCCATAATCACCCACCATAATTGTAATTGTTTTCAGTTCTTCTTGAGTTTCTTTTGTTTTTCAAATTAAACATCAAACCCCTCGTTTCTCGTGGTCCCTGTAATTATCGTTTGTTGTTCGTTCGTTCTTTAACGTTGTGTTTAGTGATAAATGCGTCAAATTATAAACGAATTTTTCATAGATTAATTGGGCGTAAACACCAACGTTCCACACAGACACAAATGTTATAACAACAACAATACCAACAACATCAATATCACACTTTCTATACGGTATGCTATTTGTTTGTGTGTGTGTCATGTGAAAAATGAAAATAATTGTAAAAGAAAACCCTCGAACAATGCAATGAACAATTGAAATAAAAAGTATAATGTAAACATGTACAATGTACATACATAAGTCTACATACACATGTACATGTAGATAAATCAAGTGAGAGCAAAAACCAAAATTGAAGAGAAGTGTAGAGGAGAGTAACTACCCTTCAGAAGAAAGTAGTAGTGCAGAAGTACTCTTCGACTAGCCGCAAAGCGATACCGACTAGTCACTCTTCATTTCCCAGTTAATGCTTTCAAGTGACGATTTTAACATTGGGCTGTCATACGAAAACCACTACTCGCTTTTGTGTCGTTTTCGGAGTGGTGCTCCACTGGACGGTTTGGTAGTGGTGTACGACTGCAGAGTCCAGGAGTTCTGCACGACTGCAGAGTTTGGGAGTAATTTTCCACCAGTCGCGTTTGAACTAATCCACGACTAGGTAGTTTGTGGATCAATTGGTATTGAGAAATATTAAAAAGATGTACAAAAAGATTTTGTTTTAATACGGTTATTTTAATTATTTATTAAAAACGCAAAAAAAAAGAGTTAAAAACTTAAATTACAAAAAAAATACAAAAACTAAAATTTTTACAAGGCATTTCATTGGCTTTTTATCATAGGAAAAGCTTAAGTTATAAATTTAAATTTGCACGCAAAATTCCTCAATGGCTTCAATATTATTGTGTTTGAAATGTTAAAATATAAACAAAATTAAAAAATATTAAAATTAAAAAATAGAGCACTTCATTGGCTTTGTTGTCACAAACAAATTTTAATTAAATTGTAAATTTCAGTCTGAACTTTCAAGCAGTTCGTGGTTGTTTTGGTTGTTATTTCAGTTAACTATAGTGCTGTCATTCGGCTCGACATGGTTATCCACACTTAGCTGAGCGCGATTTTCTTTCGTCTTTTGCTTGCTATTGATTTTGTGGTATTTCTTCTTTTCGCGCTGGAGAGCAGCTCTGAAGTTTTCTTCTGGGCCCTCATCAGAAATTGCATCCAAAAAATCAAAATTAAATATTGAAAAAATCAATATGATGTCAACGAATAATAGCAATAATAGCATCGTAAACATTTTTAAAGTCTTTCAACCTCTTTTTGCCTTGCACTCCCTCAGCGTTAAATGCCATAACAATGTCTCGCCCAAGAATTTGGCCAATATTTTTGCTTATGTCTCCTTTTATAAGAGATTTGATGTAGCGAACCTGCAGCGTTGTAGATTATATTATTGTGTTGAATGTTCTGAAACACTAATCAAACTTTAATTTTACAAGCCAAAAATTGTTGACAGCTGTTTGCAGGACTGCCAACTTAAATATATGCTGATAGGGCTGCCAACTTAAAAAACGAGTTCAGTATTGACGACTAGTCTACCAGTACTTGCCATCCGTCTATCAATCGTATCCGTTGCGACTACTGACTTCTATTCCAGTATAGCACCACTCGCCAGGCGTCAATGCCTCTACCTTCTTCTGCAGGGTAACGAATGTAACTCAATTGGAAAGTATTACTTTTGTTGTTGTTAGAATTTGTCGTATTTCAAATATTATTAAATGTTCAGAACATTTGTTTCTTTCAGCTGACATGTGTTTGCGTTTATGTGTATGTATATATGTATGTATGTATGCCCATATATTAGACAAATGTACGTATGATTTTCGCGTATTAAATAATGCGTAAATCCACAATGTCGTTATACTGCGGTTTAAAGAATTTAAAGAATAAAAAGAGAAAAGACTGAACATTTCTTGTAGTCCTTTTCTAGTTGCTGTGGATTCAGTATAATTTTGGAAGGGTCATTTTGCTAAATTTCTTCATTTCATTTTTAAGTTTTATATCTACATATACATATACATATATGTACAAACATTACATAGAAATGTATACTAATGTGGAATATAATAAGGACACCAATCTCATGATACACAGATATTTGATAAGAAATTAAAGAAAATGAGAAAATTTCTGCATTCATTCTTAGATTACACCATATATGGACATATGTATGTATGTACCACAAAAACAAATTTCGTTGCGATTTTATTATTTATTTTTTATTTTTTTTTTTATAATTATTATTTATTTTATTAAATTAAACTTAAAATCCAAATTCACCCTATGAACAAGAGTATTCGTGATGTAATTTTCGAGACTGATATGAAAATAATAATATAATGACGGAAATCAGAAAATATTACCTCTAATATTTTTTATATTTCCCGCTGTTAATATTTTCCGCTGCAGTTTATAACTGCTAAATATCACTTAGGCATACATAGTCAACATCGGGTGTTGAATGCTACGTATCAGTCTCTTCTGATCATTGTTTTCAATATATTCCACAAACCCTCAATCGGATTTGAATCTGGAGATAATGTAGACTAGTCTAATAAATTGCTATTGTTATCTTGACACAATTTCTTAATGTGCTTTGGAATTGAGGTCGATTTGGTATATGAATTATTGAAAAATTAAAACAAATTCCGATAGTTTCTAAGTGTTTTGTATATATAAAATTACATCCAAAGGAGAACATTAGCAACATCATGCTTTACCATTTTAAGAGCGAACTAACAGGTACGCACCGTGTTATTGGTTTGCTTAAAGTATGAAGAGCTTGATATGATGTTACATCTCTATATCGTATGTAAGACATATCTTATTATCACATGTGGGTGAAAATGTAGTGTTTTTATTATTTTTCACATGAGTGTATATATGTATGTACGTATTTTTTTATTATTCCAATACACGTATGTTGTAATGTTGTAATGAGAGTAGCAGTGGAGTCATCAAAGTACAGAGTCACATTTTGAGGAGGAGTTATAGAAGTTGTAATTTATTTAAATTATTAAGATATTATTATTATTAATTGTCGGTAATGCTTCCCTTTAAATTATTTGCTAACTTGTATGAAATCCTTGAAATGTAAAGTAATGAAATATCGCTCATTAATACTCTGACATTTCAGTCGGCGTTAATTTTTGACATTAAAAGTAAATAAGAAATCCTGAAAGTGCCCCCCTTCAGACTACGTGGTTGTCTTTTACTTTTTGGGAGCGTTCCAAGCCAACGCATACACTCGAAATTGTGTACACAAACACACATTCATTTCATTTTATTTTTTTTCCAAGAAAATTATCATAATATATGACATTGTTGTATTTAATCGTGCGTATTGATTTTATTTCATTTTTATTTCTAATTTGATTTGTCGCTTGATTTAGTTGATTTCAACTGTATTAAATATAATGATGTTTCCTTCTGTGGTTATTATTACACCAGACAATTTCCCACAAAGCTCATTGGATTTAGGGATTTGAAATATTTTTTTAATAAATTGTTTTAAGAAAATTTCCAACGAATTCTGCGGATTCTATTTAGAATCTATTGCCTACCCTCTCTCTCTATCCCTCCTTCTCTCTCCCTCTCCTTGTTTATCTCTTTTTATTCACTTAAATGCTGTAGTTTGCCTCTTCGTTGAAAAAGTTACAGGCTTATTTCTTGCTTATGAGAATATTTATTATTGTAGATGAATTGAGATGCCAACAGAGCAGGCCGTAGACACATATGTATGTACATATGTTACTTTAATTTTTTTTTTGTTATTTTATTGCTTCTTTTTAATTTCCTCATAGAATGTTTTTTTTTATCATTTCTTAATTTATAGTGTTTTTTATATTCAGAATTACCTGTCGTATAAATGTTTTCTTTTTTATTAGTTTTTCTCTTAGTTTTTTTTTATTTATTTTTGGTACTTTCATTATTAGTTTCATCTCGTGTCATTTTGCACCGTCGTTACTTATATTTTTATCTCTTCACTCATTTATTTATGTGGGTGTATGTACATACGTAGGTAGATACATATATTCTATATGCTTTAAACATACATAGATATGTACATATGTACATAAGTGCGTGTATGCAATAGTAAAAGCTTCGGCTGGTGTTTATCTCTTGACGTATCTGTTAAAATTCCTTTTTATTTTCTGTGACATTCTTTTGCAACATAAATCTTTTCTAGCAGCAATTAAAAACTTTTACACATACCAACACCACATCCAATATATACTATATAAATATAACGCAGTGTTTATGTATGTAGGTACATATGTATGTGTGCATATTGATGTGCGTAGTACAATTTGCAACAAGAAGAACAACCACAATAACAACATTGATAATAACAAACCTCTCAAATGTCATGTGTGTCGATTTGATGGTTTTATGCTACAATTTTCAACATTTTTTTATATTTTTTAATTTATTTTCTTTCTTTTTTCAATTTTTTTACGAGTCCTTTTTAAAAGTGTATAGAAAAATAATATCTTTAAAGATACTTTCTCAGTATTTCAGTTATTTTATATTTGTTTCTGGTTTGTTCACAGTATATGAGTGCGTGTGTGTGTGTTTCCGCGGGTTTTAGAAGATTACGGTATAGCCAGGACATAAAAAGAGAAAAATAATACCTAAACTTTTTAATCTAAGTTTTAATATACAACTGTCAAAAGTACGACAAGTAAATTTCTATCTATGTAGCTATAACTTTCTTATTGTTGTATGGATGGTAGCAGTTGAAATAAAGTGCTCCGATAGATATTCTCGCTACATTTACGATCTGACATTAAATTTCGAAATGAGAAAAGAAAAATTAAAAATTAAAAAGAAAACAAATTAATATCACAACTAAAACAATAAACGCAACGTAACTGACCCTTCCATTTAAGGAAAAATACAATATATTTTTATGCGATCTAATGAAAGCCATAAATAAAGCGCCAAAAAATCAGTTACGCTACGTTGCGTATAAGTGATACATATTCATATATATTCGATATGATGTGTCTGTCTCACAATTATAAGGCAGCTTAAATTTTTTTTTTTTTTTTTTTTGTTTGATTATTCTTAAACTATTACTTAAATCGATTGGATTCCTTTCGAAAATTTATTTAGCTATTCAAGCACTTTCAGGAAATATATACAATATTTACATACATACCTCATTACTTTTGTTGTGTAATTTTTGTTACAGAAACCATTGAACTATGTTTCATCAATGGTTAATTTAATCATCTTTACTGAAAATTAATACGTTCTTAATAAAAATTTTATTTTATTTTAGCCCCTAACGTTATTTCTGGCTATTAGTTTTATTTTTTTATTTTATTGTTTTCTTAAATATTAACTGATGTTTTCAAATAGACTCATGAATTTATTATAATTTTATTTTCAAGAGACCTGATCTGTTTCAATTTTGCTAATACGTTTTCACTAAATAGCCACAAATTTCCAAACGAGGTCATCTGTAAGCTAATTTCTACCCTATTCGAATATTTTTATGTACTTTAATTCAATTAAATTCAATAAAAATTCTTTGTATCAGGTCTTGACCTCTAATCCGCTTATAAGTAATTGCTGTAGATATTACGAAAAAGACACAAAAGTTATACTCGTAACTTACAAGAGACCAGCTAAAGAAGTTAAATATCGGTTATTCAATATAAAAATGAACAATACAACTGATAAATGAAAAAACAAAACAGAACAAACCAGTCTTAACCGCAGCACAGAATTGAAAACGAAATAGACAAATATATCATGCCAAATGAAGTAAGAGAATAGAAGAAAAAAACAATGATGGTTAGCACACTACTAACCAAGTCCACACTAATTGGAGACAGAGACTGAGACTGAGACAGAGACAGGAGAGGACAAAAATAATAACAATAATAATAACAAAAAACCAACACATTGATTTTAATTTTCTTACTAATACGTGGCATACAAAAAATTCAGTCACATTTCAACGATAGATGTTCGCTATTGAACCGAGGAGATTTGAAAATACTAATAGTCACATACAACAATGCCACTGATGCCAAAAGTCTTTTCAATACACTCCAGGGATAGAGAGATGAATCCATACAAGTATTATAAGGTGTGTGTCAGAGAAACAGATAGATGTGAAAGACAGAAGGGGAGAGAGAGAGAGAGATAGAGTGTGTGTGTGAGTGTGTGTATAAATATTTTGTGTGGATTTGTGCCAGGTATGCACGTTTTGATTTCATGTGGTGAAATAATATTAAGTACTAAGTAAACTAATACCAACATTGACTCACTTGTAACCCTATCTACATACGTACATATATACTAGTATATATAGACTACTTGACAATGGAATACAAATCAAAACAACAACAAGAGGTTTATTTGTATTGTAATGTACCATGTGCTTGTAATGTAAACCGATCACAAGAGAGTTAGAAAAACGAAAAGACCAACAACTGACAAACAGTTTATAGACGAAGTTCATAAACACACACACACATACATACAAACACATGTACGTCAAATCTTTGGAAATAAACAAACAATAGTAACAATTCAATTTTCCATCCAACAAGCATTTCACTCTCACACGCCCAAACCCACATTCACACAATTTCTCTTTTATATGCATAGCACAACAACTACATTGAATCTTGCAGTGAATTGCACTTTCTAATACACACGTCCACGCATCAGAGTTTATGTGTGTTGCCTTTTATTTTTATTAGCTCTTTTTTCCGTTGTGGTAGTCAATGTGATTCCAATCGCTCTCCTAAAGAGACCACCTTAACACAAAATAATTCAAGTTAAAATTCAAAAGTTCAGAAATTACAAACACTCTGCCCAACCCTCTTTTAAGTTTATTTATTTATTGATTAATTAGAATACAATTATGCTCGTTAGCGGATTAATTATTTATGAATTTGATTTTATAATAAAATTCACATCCAGCAGATTCCGGTATCAGAACGCTCATGTATAAAATATTATCATGTATTATTGAAAACAAAAGCGATAATATTTTTTATCCTGTGCTATTGTGTTTTTATCAGATGGTATAATAAGTAAAAAAAAACATATTTTTCATACATTTTCGTTGTATGGAACGATAAACGTATATATACGTCTAACTTGCTAGTATTGCGGCTGGCACTTTATTAAACATGTATGTATGTATTTCCTTGTAGTTTTCATCTGCTTTTTTTCTTTCAAATTTTCATTCAAACGTATTGTATGTATTGTTTTACGACAAATTTTAGTTTTCGTTGCCTTATGAAAAGGAATATAAACTTCATTGTCGTTTCAAAAACCCTCCGTATTTAACGGTAAACAATTTGTTACCTCCGTCCTGTCATTGTCTGTTTTCATAAATTTTTTCTTCTTCATACAGCCTTTCCTTCTTTTTAATTTCTTTTTTTTTTATAATTAAGCCAAATGAAAAAAATGTTTGTATTTCCTTGTCTGTACTTTGTTCTTAATTCAGATAAAAGATTTTGATAAGGGAGATCTCTTCGCATCACTGACTACATACATAATAACTTCTATGCATATACATACATATGTATGTATGCCTCTACATATGTATACACTGTTTAAGAAGAAGACAAGAACACGTAATATATTCGATTTGTTACATTCTGATTGAATTTCAAGTTTCGGTTTCATTTTATATTTTTTATTGTAAGGGTGACAAGAAACTTTTTTAATTTAACAAACCCAACAACACGAACACTGTCATCACTGCCATCACAACAACAATGGCAACAACGACGGCAACGTTATCAATTTCTTTTAATAAAAATACATTGAATTGCGAGTTTGTCTGAGAACATAATGAAAAATATTTCAGAGCCTTCGGGCGAAATATGATTTGTAATACACGATCTAAAAAGTTATCAATTCAAAAACAAAAAATGAATATAATGAATTTATTTATTTTATATTTTTATAATAAATAATTGAAAGGTACTCATGTTCGTTTTGCTATATTCTATATTGACTGATAAAAATTTCTTTGAATTATTTAAATTTTTTTCATTATGGCTCAAACAGGCATATAAAAATATCTTAAATATCAAATAATATCACGGAAGTTGATTCTCAGGCCAATTATTGTAATATATTTATTGATTAAAATTAAAAGTTCCCCTTTAAATTTAATTTTAACTAATTTTAATATTTTTTTTTATTTTTTAGATTTTGAAGATTTTCTTACCAACTCGTATCATTCGAATGGTCAAATAGTTATGTATTTAATCTTGCTTGTGCTTCTTCCACTGCTTCACTTATTGCATTGTGTAATAATGGATGTTTTTGTGTAAATGTGTAAATTTATCTTTTATATCTTATGTTCATGTGGTATGATTTGTATATGGTTTTAAAACGATTATTAATTTTATTTAAGCATGTTATAGTTGGATGATTTGCTTCATGTGGTGCCTCCCCCTCCTGCCCACAAACAAAACTAAAAGCCGTTTACAACCCAATGTTTTAATATATTTTACATTATTCGTTACAATGTATTTTTTATGAAAACTCAGCATTAAAATTTGTGCAAAAAGAAATAAAAAATATTCTCCAAGTTTTATATTGTAAAACTGAATAGTGGTGGAAATAACTGATGATGTGATGCTGAGCAAAAGTTGTGTAGTTTTTGAATGCTTTTCAACATTTTTCTCGCTCCTACATTTAATATTTTTTTCTCTTACATTTAGTGGTTTAGAAACGTAGTGAAGCGTTAATAATAAATGATGAAAGTTTTAATTTTTTCTCGTATTTTTTCTTTTTTTTCGTTTTATTTTCGTCTTCTATTCCCCTAAACTTCAACTCACTTGCTATAGAAAAAGAACAAATTATTTTTCATCTAAAAAAAGAGGAAGAAAAGAAATCATAAAACTAAATTGTTTCCAATTCCACTTTCTCTAACAAATACACGTGTTTAAAGTTAAAGATCTCCATTAAAAACATTTTCAATTTTCTTGTTAAAATTTCCTACAAAGATAAAATCTCAATTTCAAAAACATGCACATGCACCTGTACATATATGTACATGTACAGTGTGTGAAAAGATATTCAAACGTATGTATGTACATATGTATGTATGTATGTATGTGTTTGCATTGGACATTTTAAATATTTAAATTATTTTTAGATAATTCATAAACAGTTTATGTATGTAAATGCAATTTCTGTTCTGTTAGTCATCTGTGAATTAAACGCCCCACATAATGAAAAAGCGGAAGAAAGCAGTAGTAAATTTAGAATTTAGCACTGACTGACTGTTCTGCCATTCCGCCGGCTCTGCTCCAAGATTGTTCGTATTAAAATGTTTAACATAAATAATAACTAAAGTTAATTTATGAGGCAGCAGGTTGTCATTACGCTAATAAAGTGTGGCGTCGCACTCGTCAGTAGCTACAATACCACCGTCATCATCATCGCCATCGTTATTATTACTGTGTCAACATCAAGAAAGGAACTGAAAAGAGAGAGCAAATGACAACAATAAAAACACAAACAAAAAACTCTTGTGTAAATCAGTAAAAGACGAACTTAGAGTGACAGAGAGAGTGAGAGTGAGGTTGAGAAAATGTGATACGAGAATAGTATTTTAAACATTTCCTTAAATAAATATTTAAAGGATGTTTCTTAATGACTTTAAAGTCTAAACAATGAAAAGCCAGTCAAAAACAAAAAATAAAAAAATAAAAAAATTGAATAGAATAAAAGCAAAATACATATGTAACACAAACGTGAAGAAGCAATTTTGTTTTGACCACCCACAATTTTCAAAAATCTTCTTATATATAAAAATGAATGTGTGTTTGATTGTATGTTTGTATGTTTGTATGTTTGAAGTTTATAGACGATTAAACGGCTGAACCGATTTTCTTGAAATTTTCACAGTATCTTCCTGTATGTCTGGAAGGAGTTATAGGCTACTTTTTATGTTGATATTCCAAATGAGCGAGGGGCCATGCCCACGTATGCTACATACTACATACTTAATATTTAATTGCATTTGAAATATATTACTCATACGCATAGTAGTTACCCCTACAAGTATGCTATCTGTGATTCTTGATGTATAAAACCAAAGAAAATAAAGTGTAAAGAACGACGCGGGGGGAAAGATAGAAGGGAAAGAAAAAAATTTTGTAACCAACATTTGTGAAAAAATTCACCAAATAAGAAAAAATATAACCAAAATTAAATTCGTAGACTTTCGTTTTTTTTATTTTTTTTTCAAGTTTAAATTATCTATATATATAAAAATGAATGCACTTTATGGAATCGTAAACTATGCATTTAATCTTTAGCAAAGTTGTTGTGCATGAGCCGACGAAGGTTTCTAAGTTGGTATAACCAATTTCCGACAGGTGGCGCCACTGAAAATTCTTCGAAATTAATTAAATCGTAAACTGTGCATTTGATCCTGTGTTGAAAAGAAAAGAAACGAGCATTACTAGCCTCAGAATCAGCATTGAGACTGAAAAATCTTCGAGTACATGCCGCACAGATCCGTTCGCATGAATCACTTGAACAATGAATCACTTGATCGAATGCGTACTACTCAGGCCCGTTCGTCTGAATCAACGGGACAACGGGAAACAAAATCAATAAAATGATTCAAACTTAATTGGATATTTGTCTAATGTCTTTCCTTCAAATTTATTTTAGTTTGTAGTGCAGCAAAGCGCGCAGGGTACAGCTAGTAAAACATAAAAAATAATTTGAAAACCTTCAGATTAGTATATACACACCGTAAGAAATATAAAAATCACTTAGAAAAAGCTGTAAGGCTATAGGTATGTATTTCCATTAAACATTTCCTTTATCCTTTCAATTTGGATGCACAGGTCTTTTACATGAAAATTTCAACTCGATATGAACGAGTATATCCAGCACTGTTTCCAATATGTGGTCCTATTGATGCATTATCCTCATTACTAAATCTACATATTGGACATGTGGTGATTCCTATGCTGAACCACTCTACAGCTTCCGATAAGTCTACAGTATCCGTTGCTATGGAGATACATTTCGCAAAATCATAGAGTTTGCTGTTTCACTCCAGGGCACAGTTAGGAGGGATCTGTTCGCCGCTGGTATTATCAGACTACGGTGCCTTGTGATAAAGCTCATGTTAGGATAGATGGTCACCCATTATCTTAACCACAACCGACCCTTCAGCGGCGCTGTAAAACAGGCACTATTCTCTGTATCTTATCATTTCTCATTTGAAATTGTTGTCTGCAAAAAAAAAAAAAAAATTATATCATAGGTTCGTATTGGCCTAACAATCATGGTACTCGTATACAGTCAGTGAATAATTCTTGTATCACATCCAATGTACTTGGGTTTCCTTGGTAATATTTGCAGATATTTTGCCTCTAGTTTTCGTAATATTAGCTCATCCAGGAATACAATTTTCTACCATTTAGGAAGCTTTTTCTTCTCGTAAATGATCCTACTGTGGTAACTCCCTGTTTTGTCCATAATTCTCTTACCATGCATCAACGACTTACAATCTCCAGACCATTTTAAATTATCTCATAAAGATTTTATACAAATTTGCCTTTAGCCAGCAGGACTATGTCACACATTTTTATCCACAGCACATTAGTAATGAAAGAGCCACTAGTAATGCTGATTTATGTGTTTCCGCAGTTTAAGTATATAGGACTTATGTTCCATTGCCCGGACATATATATCTCAACCTGTTTTTTTCTATTGGTGAAATTAACCGGCCTACTGTTCACCTGCCTACTTCATTGGTATCTATTATCCTCCTTTCGCAATGACGTCATCATCCCGGATCCATTCTTTGTTAGAGCTTTATGTACCTTCGACATATATTCCCTGCGCCCATAAAGATTCCTACAGCTGTCACGATTAACTTCTCTTCCAATACATCGTTATTGTATTCTGTAAGCCTCTGCATTCATCTTGGTATTTGTCGAATTATTGGGTCTTAATGTATTAACTGCCAGAATATTAATGATAGGCTTGTGTTTATAAATAACCGTAGTCTCTTTGTTTTAGAAGTTGCTACAAGCCATTTATCGCTTTCATATAGCAGTGGCGGTTTACGATATTAGTAGGGAACGCCATGCATCGCATGTGTATCGACAATATTCACTCACAGTCCATTTACAGCTGACTGCGTAGCTGGATCATTCGATTTACTTTACAGGTCATTAAACTTGTTTTATCGAAGGCAGACATCGTGAACAAAATCTAAAGGACAGATCGATGTTCGTCCGAAATGATACTTGATGGAAAATATTGGAACTATCCTTACATGGTCACGTCAGTCATCATGTTAAATAACAGTGGAGTTAAAATTTAGCGCATACGCGCTTATTTGTAGTCGGTATTGCTGTGCAATCTAGTTATCAAAGTGGCTTAAATTAATCAACACAGTTCCTGCGTTCACTTCACTTTTTTCCAAAGTGTAGTGCTTTACCCCTGTACTCTGCAATTCTTATTATAAAATTTCAGTGTAATTGTGGTTTTAGATAGGAGGATACTGGAACGGCTCCTATTCTCCCTATAGCTTATTGACCTGTTTGAACACTATGCCCCAATTTAGTTTTAGTCGCTGTATCTACTATTTCGATTATTCAACCGTATTCATGGATTTTCCAGCTTAGTCCTTTCGATGTTTTGTCATCGAAGGATTGAGAAACCGTCAAATTTATTGTACCTACATTTGCGTTTGCCCTCTGTGCCCACTGAATTTATTTTGTTCCAAATTACTTCAATATGTAGAATTTCGTAAAGTAAATTGATAAAAATGATCAATGATAAAGTAAAAAAATAAGAATGAGAGCATGAACGGTATATATACGGTATTAAGCAGTACACATTGATCGTCTATAAATTTTGTATTTGTTTAAAATTATCGTGATCTACCACTTGTTGATAAGTTTTATGGTAATAAACTCCATACGCCACAGGCATTATGTATCATTCCTCCTGAATTAGGAAACAAAAAGTCATACAATTCCTAAAGTATACGCACACACACACATACACAAACACATAGGATTATGTCGATGCGATATTTTCTTTATATAAATTAAATAAATATGGTAAATGTAATTTTTATACTCTTACACACACACACATACATGTACATATGTATGCTTCACAGATTTTGTGTGACAAATTATGTTCAGTGAGTTATTGTACAATACATAAGTGTGTACAATGTACATATTTGCTTGTAAAGTTAGTTATACTGTACTCATATTTTGCCATCTGCAGGCCTACAGGGGCTGGATATGTGATTGTGTTGCTCGTATGGTTGTTTTTCCGTTACTTACAATAAAATAAAAATGAGGAGGAAAAAGAAAAAGGAAAGCTTGTCGTTTTTCATTCATTGAAACATCCGACAGGAGCTTGTTGCTCTTGTAACTTAGTTAAGGTTATGCCTCATTTGTTGTACGAATGCTTTTATTTTGGGGCTTATGAGACATGTTCAAATTATTGTTGGGGTGTTTCATTTTTGACATACAAAAAGAGATTAATTGTTGGCTCGATGCAAAAAAAAAAAGATAATAAAAACTAATGCAGCTACTGGTAAAATGTAATTTTGTAATAGTATATATAATGAAATAAATATTCAGTTAGTTTTGAAATTAAATCATTTTACTCAAAACTCTTTAAAAACAAGTACTTTGTCTAAGTATTAATTTACATACGTACATAAGTGCGGACGTTCATTATTATCGGTTTATCGAAACTGTTTAATCTCAATATGATACCGGATATCCTTATATCCACGTTATCCACATTTAATGAAAATTCTTGGCCTAAAAATGTAATTTTTTAAATTGCAGCAACAGAGAGAATTAAATATTTTTTTTTTTTTTGATTTTTCTACATACAGTATGTACTTATATACCTAAGGACTCCACAGTCAACAAACAAGTATTGTATAACAATGGCAAATCATTCCATTTTTTGGTTAATAATACTTTTTGTTCTTTTCATATCGACATAAAAAACAACTACTTTTGAATGAAAGAAGTCACGTACATTGGTAAACAGTGCGTAACAACCTCTAATATTATGCGTGTCCTATAATATAACAAATGATTTCTCTCGTTTTTTCCTTTATTCAAAACAAATTGTTAAAAGAAACGACAACAGTTACAACAGCTACAGCAACTTATTAACTTATTTCACTTTGTGTGTTTTTTTGGTTCTGTTCTGTTCTGTTCTGTTCATTTCTTTTCTCTTTTTTCCTTTTTTTGTTTCCTTATTTTTTTAGTATACGCTTTTTATTTCAATACACCAACTGAATAACCAAATTACGAGTTTTTATGATTTAAATTCGAAATTCCTTTTTAATTTTTGCAATACTACAGACAGACAAACGTACCGCCATAAAGTCATTTATACAAAAAACAAATGCCTTAATACATACATATGTATATATCAATATATGTGCATACATACATACATACATACGTGCATGTACATACATAGAATTACAATTATGTTGAGGGAGTTTATTAAAAAATGAAAAGCTACTTACGAAAGTTACACTTTTTTATAATATTTTACATACACAGTTTTCAAATAAAAATTTAAAGAAAAAAAAAACTAAAGAAAAAACAAAAAATACACAAGAATGAAAGAGAAAGAGAGAGATAGAGATAGAGAGAGAAAATGGAAGATAAAATGTATTGTTATTCGCATTTGGAAAACATTTTCGTACCTTAACAACGATTCTTTTATTGTTGCCTTTATAACTGTTAAATACTGTATATACGTATGTATGTATGTATGTATGGATGTAAATGCTGTTGTAACATTATACCGTTAACATTATCACCACCATCACCGCAGAGGACCGAAGGATAATAAAAAAAGCAAAGAATTTTGTAGTTTACATTTCTAATTTGCAGTTTATTAAATATTCTAAAAACGTTTTATTAAATGAACATGATTTGCATACAATTTTTGGATTGTCTAGAGGTACTTTTTATTTGAGTACTTTTTTATTTTTCTTTGTGTTGTTGTTCTTTTTTTTCATGTTTTTAACCAAATCTGAGAGGGAGACCACTTGAAGAGCACCTTCCATATTTATTAGAGTTTGGTAATGTAATATGAATACAGTGATGTTAGATAAAATATAACCACAACTCTATCTAAACTTTTCAAAAAATATCGAATTATTTTACAAAATTAAATTACTTAAAACTGCCAATCGGTATTGTTATTTGAAATACGATATACGAATTGCATATTTGAAATAAAATTATTTTCTTTAACCATTCTTAGCCACTTGTATCGTTAAGGTGGTCATTTGGTGATCTACTTTAGATGAATTCTGTCTTTAAAAATTATTTTTTTACTACTTGTCACAGGTTATCCATTCATGGTGTGCTGCCTATGAATTTCAGCCTAAAAACTCGCACACAAATGTCTTCGTATTAATTTACGTTTACTTGCTCTAATATATACTTCGGCTCATTGAAAAGCAATAAAAAGCGGTGGCTCTTTTTTATTGAACACAAGTGCATATATAGGGAGAAAAAATAATTGGATAGATAATCAGGTTCATTTAGACTACAGCAACCATAATAATGGTCAGTCAAAAATTACATTAATTGCATTTTTAATGCGTATGTGTGTATGTTTAAATGTGAAATTTTCATTTCGTATATTTACATCCAAATCCAAACAATTAAGGTCGGTAGGTTGAAAGAGACATACATACATCTAAGCCAACATGTAGGGTTCTTGTGCGTTTACCATTAGGAATACCACCTTACTTCCTGTAGAAGGTCTGTATCACGTATAAACTTCCTTAACTTCTTCCAGTCCTCTGAGTTATGTCTGGTATGTTGTCATCCTCAAAATATTGGGATGTCGATCCTACAAAAGCTGGGCAATGACACAAGAAGTGATCTATCGTTTCTATATCTTTACTGTATACCCTGCATTCATCATTTTCCACCACACCAATACGACTGAGGAGCACATGTAAAGCGGAATATTCTGTAAGTGCACTCATTAGTGTACTCAATTCGCCTTTATTTAGATTTAAAATCCTAATGGTTCTCTACTCATTAGGATCGCTCCAAAGAATTTTTGTAATTCTTCCTGCTGTGTCATTATTCCACAATAGTCGATGTAACGTCTCCACCCACCTTCTTACATAGGTCTATCACTATGAGCGATCTTTGTCTTTCTTGTAAATAGACACATTTCGGTCTTATCCGGGTTCACATTTCAACCCCTTGTATGCTATGTCCAGAGCGTGTTCCACTCTCCTTCATAGAAGGTTTGGATAAATATTATTGGATTATAAATAATTTTAATTAATAAGTAAGCGTCTTTTATGCGTCTCCCAGTTTTGGCGAACATATTTTCATAAATAATAGATAAATGAAGTTTATGGATGAATTAAATTAACTTACTGCATTTAACCCGTAGTCAAATAAACGAATTGTTAAAACTTTGCATGGAATGATAAATTGTTTTTAATTAATCCCACAATCATTTTTTTTTTCATCTTATACACTGTCCTAGTTGGTATATTTAAACCCACATGTCGTTATAGGGTTAAAGGAAAATTTTGTTTTTGTCTCTTAAAATTGCAAATAAATTATGTTGGTCTTTTCCATAAATTAATGAACCAATATTTACATACAATTGCCTGTCATTTTTGATTGATTACTGCCTCTGTCGCCGCCAATTCCACAACAACTCTGCTCTGTGTAAAGCAATATTCTCACATACATATGTATGTACATATATATGTGCATGCCCAGCAAAACGTTTTAATTTACATTTGAACATGGAAACAAGTAAATAATTAACTTAATTTTTAAGTGCAACGCACAGAAATTAATCATTTAATTGCATTTTCTTTTTAACTTTATTTAATACGCCCTCATTAATATACATACATACATACATATGTACATACATACATAGATAAGTAAGTACATACATACATATATGTATGCAAAAGAGAAAGAATATTTAAGAAAGAAAGAAAGAGAGAGAATGATAGACAGAGAACGATAGAGACTAAAGGATAGAGAACGCGTTTCATAAGAAAGCATATGAATATGAAATTATATTTTATAATACGTCCCTTTTCATCGCTCTAAATGACTTGTCTAAGTAAATTTTGTTTTTTAAGTTTCTTTTGCTCATTTCTTATAAATTTGCAGTCTTCTAGACTATAACATAATCGAAAATTGTTTTCTACGTAATTTTTCAATTTATATGCTGTTTTATAACAACAAATGTGTTGTAAAAAATCTTAAACATTAAACATTGAATGAAACGGGAAAAATAGCAATTGTAGGAAAACAACCCAAAAACAAGAAAAGTTAAAATGTAAATACAGTAAAACAATATGTCTAGAGAAATAACAATCAACAGGCAGACATTAGAAAATATTTACACATGTACACAAACGAAAACGACGAAATACATATACTCATACGCACGTACATACATATGTGATATAAACTTAAACAACCATGCACATACCAACCATCCCATATAAAATAATTCTTCTTGTTTCTCGTAATAACACTCGCGCAATGTCTCACTGTCTTGTGTACAGATGATACAAGCTGAAATGAATTCGAATGAAGCAAACTGCATACACATACATACACATGTACGTGTGTATGCACGTATAGAGGTATGCAGGAAAGTTGAACTAAACAGTTGAATACGATTTTAATGTATAAAAATAACGGATGTAAAAAATAAAAGTACCAACACATTCTTTTTCGTGTCACAAAGACTGAATTTAATAACGAACGAATACAAACAGAACACGAAATAAAAACAAACTGGTGATGATGTTGCATTGATCCTGTAGGAATCGTAAGAACCCTTCAAATTAAAAAGAAAATCTCAGCTTTATCACCACATGATTGAGTATTACGCTATAAAACTAGTCATTAAGATCAGGATCAATAGAACCTCGTTAATCAGTAGTAGTCATTATATTTAAATATTTTGCTTAATGCAATTTAACACGTTGCCAACGGATAGTAAAATCTAATAGCTAAGCCAGTACAATAGTATGTTTTGTTTGGTCTGTTTTGTTTTTTATATTTCTTTTTTGTTTTCTTTTTCTTTTTTTTAAAGAGACCTTACAGTCGACTGGTGTTGAAATAATGGTTTACAATGGATTACTACGCATGCAAAATAGCAACAAGCATTGCACAGAATATCAGCAACAAATGTAACTCAAACAACCGAAAAAAGTAACAGACGTTGATGAAATTGCAAATAATCAAATGTAGAGACATGAAAAGTGTACGCCATGACAGAATATTTTCATATACAAATAATATTAAAATTATATAAAAATGATACCAACGAAAGCACAAAATACTTTCATTTCTAAATATACCAGGGACATTTCATAATAATAATTTTTTTTTCTTAATTACAGTTCAAAGTATGTCTATTATTTACAAAGAGTTGTAAGCCAAAAACAACTTCTGCTGGTCTTTTGAGTTACAATTTGCAATTGAGAATAAAATTATGGAATCTAAAAACGATCCTTGAATTCGTTATCAAAATCAGTTGACATGTGATACACAAAATTTCATATTAAGGACCGCAAATTTCAATAGTATCGCTCCACTTCCATTTGCTATAGTAATTGTGACTTGAACATACATATTGAGAATGTAATTTATATTCCTTTCTAATATTTCTGTAAACAACTGGCAAGGGACTATAAAAGGTGTTACCATTAATATTCTAAATAAAAGCAATATTTGTGTTACCTAAAGGTAAATATTTTATATTCTTTAGTCCCTCCTGCCATCTGCGTGAATAAATAATCACAGACAAAATGTTGGCAAGTTACTCTTATTAACATATTTTTCCATTTCATTGACTGCCAATGAGTTATTACAAACTGATTTAATTATCAATATGAATTCCTCTTAAATGTTATTACGTTTCTTCTTCGCTCTCTTCGCTCTGTTCTGTTCTGTTTTATTCTGTTCTGCTTTGCCATAACTGGGTCATGTTCGAACATAATTTGCACTAAACTTTAGCATTTACGCTAATTAACATTAGCCCATTCACAACATTCAACTTGATTCGTTTCGTTTCGATTCAATTCAATTCAATTCAATTTGCATAGCCGAGTTAGGTATGAGTTGGAAAATGGTTGAGCGCGGCAGAGAGTGTAGAATTGGTAGACACGTTTTATCGAAATTATTAAAATACATATGTAAATACATATATACATGCATACATACATACATACATATTTATGTATATATGTACATATGGCACGTTGACTGGAAGTAACGTATTAATTATACACAGGCTTTCATTGAATAAATATTTAATAAGTGTATTTGAATAATCAATTATGACTTTTATGTCAAGTCAATCTCGCCCACTGAATAAAAAAGGCAAAACACAAGTAATATGTGGAACGAAAACAAATGAAATGAAAGTAGTTGTGTAACTGGGTATTAACGGATTGAAGTAAAGTTTGAGTTAAAACGTAACGTTCTATTTTGTTTCCAGCATTTAAATTGTATTTATTTATTTATTTAGCAAAACAAATGCAAAAGCGAAAAACAAAAGACAATTAAATTTTCATAATTATGTTACAAAAAGACACTCATCATATCAACAAACAAAAAAAAAAAATACTGGCATACTTTTTGAGAAAATTTCAAAAGAAAAACTTTTTTTATAGTTAATTAACAAAAGGAAAAACAACAACATAAACATCAACAGCAACAGCAAGAGTTGCAGCAGTAGAAGCAACAAATAAATAGAATTAAAGATAAAGGAAAATAAAAGAATTGAGAAAGGGAAAGAAAAATGAAAAAAAGGAAAAAAGGAAAAAGTTTAAAATGCCCACAGCATGATGATGGTAGGGTTGGCTGTCTGAATGGCTCAATGGCTGGCTAGCTGGCTGTCTTTGTTAGTTATACCTTTCTTAATTTGCATTTGATGTAAAACGATGAGCGAAAAAAGAAGAATGATTAAATCATTTCTTGTCATTATTTTGTTAAATACATAATTTTTATTCTTTTATTTTTTTTATTTTTTTTGTTCTCTCTTTGAAAGTTTTGCTGACTTTCTGCACGATTTTAAATACTTTAACAAAGTTGTCTCTCAGTTAGCATCATGAATCAGAGGACTTTCTTGTTGGTATTGTTTCGCTCGCATTTTATAAAAGATTATAAAGTTTCGCACAACAAGTTTAATTTGCGAGAGAATGATAAACTTCTGAAATAGAAAAGTTAAACCTGTTAAAAAGAAACATTCTTATTAAAATACAAAACGACGACATCAACGGCAGCCCTCGCAGGCTCCAGCATTATCAACGATTCCGTCACCATCAACAACATCGACACCAACATTAGAAACAAAAAAATTTTAATGAGGAAATTGCATTCCCATGTAGGTATACGACGAACATTATTTACAAAATTGCTTCCTAAAAATTCTTAAACTCCACAGTAAAATAAATGAAAAATTTCTATTCAAATAACTTGGCTTGCAGACAAATTGGCTTTTGCTTCAAATTACAAGGAAACAAATTAAGCATTTCGAAAACCACATTTAAGCTGACAAAAACAAAAAAACCGGAAAAAAACAAAGTTCTCGAAAATATTTCATAGACCTTACATATGGTTAAAAGTAGAAAATTGGAATTAAAACCGATGCCAAAACTTTACTTAGTGATTCAAATTAAAAAAAAAGAACACAAAAACAAAATAAAAAAACCAAAAAAAAAATTAAAACTTTAATTCAAAACTAAAACCCATAATGAAAGAGATTTTATTAATAGAATATCAATTGTTCTCTTGCATTTCGAAATGTCAAAGAATAATAAACGTCACTCCATAATAATGAAATTGAAAACTTGTAAATATTGCTCATACAATAACAATACAGACATGTGATACATACGCATATATATTTCCAAATGTACATATGTTCATACATCATTAATAATATTAAAATACTTCTTCATTTTATTCTTGTAATGTTTTTTTATGTTTTTAACTCAATATATGTACGTATGTATGTACATTGAAGTAAAGTCGAATGTGCATTTTCAAACATACGCATGTGAATACATATGATTTTTGAATGGATTTAGATGTATGTGTGTATATCGTGTGTGTGTATTGGAGTGTGTTTGTATATATGTATTGTATAAAACACATACTATTTGTATGGAATTTTAAATTCAAACATTCCGTTTGGTGCCTACCAGTCTATGTTTGTGTTTGAACATACATTAGAAGGATTTTCGATGTTATTTTACGAAAATTGACAAATTATTGTGCAGGGATAAATGTCATACGTTTCAAACCAGTGGTAAATTGGTATTTTGGCATGAATATGGTTAGGCATAAAAATATGACATTAAGTAATATTATACAAAATAATAAACGCACATACACAGACACAGTCACAAACAGAGATAGAGATAGAGATACATGTATACAAATGTAAATATGTATATGTATTTGTATGTACGTGCATATGTACATACATACATGTTCATATAGACAATAAGTATCTATTCGATTGAGTCCATACCGAAAATGGAAAGAAATTGGGAAAGAGGGAGAGAGGAGTCAAAGGCAGAGGCAGAGAGAGAAACCACACACATACACAAATTATCATGTTATCATTCTAAACGTGCAAGCAACCCTTTTATATACACTTACTTACATAATAGCCAATAATCCTCTAAGGAACACACGATCGATATTTAAGAAATACTTAACGGAAGTGTATGTTCAATTTACTTTAGTTCTGTACTTCATTTCACATCTGACTAAATTGTTTCTTTATTAACCGGAAAATGTTGATCATATCAAAACTTTTTCGATGTGTGTGAAGATAAATTTAAATTTAACTAGCAAAGACAAGAACCAAAAATTTTAACAGAGCTAATGTTAGAGTTAACAGAGCAATGTTAAGTGGTTAACAGAAAATACGAAAATTAGTCAAGGAAGAAATCACCCAAATATAGGTTATCAGGGACTTGCTGCAGATATCCCACTATATACAAATTGTAGCCTAAGGTGTCCCTAATAAAACGCAATAAGTGGTATATCCCAAATAATTTTGAAACTTGAGATATTGGGCTTCAAACATACCCTACGTTAACAGTGCCTGGCTAGGATGACGGATGATGGATATTGTGGAAAAATGGGACTTGCTCCACATATCCCACTATATACAAATTGTAGCCTTAGGTGTCCCTAATAAAACCCAATAAGTGTCCCTAATAAATACAATTTGTATATAGTGGGATATGTGCAGAAGTCCCATTTTTCCACAATATCCATCATCCGTCATCCTACCCAGGCACTGTTAACACTGTTAACATAGGGTATATTTGAAGCCAAATATCTCAAGTTCCAAAATTATTTGGGATATACCACTTATTGGGTTTTATTAGAGGGACACCTTAGGCTACAATTTGTATATAGTTGGATATGTGCAGCAAGTCCCATTTTTCCACAATATCCATCATCCGTCATCCTACCCAGGCACTGTTAACACTGTTAACATAGGGTATATTTGAAGCCCAATATCTCAAGTTCCAAAATTATTTGAATATACTTACAAAGCTAGACATGGAAACTACAATGAAGACAGAAGGAGTTTAACCTCAATTTATTAATATAATTTAGTACCTATTATGTTTCCTCGTAGCGCGGAATGCAATTCAAGTTTTATTTAATTTGTGGTTAATAAAGAAATGAAGTAAGCAGTTGCCGAAATCGCAATGAAATTTCATGTTTAATGAAGGTAACTTTAATGCCAGAGGGTGTGTATTTTTCTTTTACTAACAGTTGCGATTGCTTTTGTTCTTTCAACTCTTTTTCAGTTGGAAATTTCAGATTGCAGAAATGCTAATAAAACTTGTTCTAGTCTTAGAAGGGGGTGTACTTACGCTCTTTGTCAGTCTTATTCCAAATAAAAACAATATTAAACCTTTAACCTTTCGCTTATATCTTTATTAAACATATAAACACATACGTACATATAAAAATACATACACATGTACATCTAAATATTTGTTAAAGTGAAAAAATCGGGTCCCTGCACAAATATTTCATACACAAATAATCCGAAAGCTGTCAATGCAAATACCAAAATTTTGTTTCTGTCATGTTGAATTAAGGGAAACGAAAAACAAAATTAAACACAAACAAACACGAAAACAACAATGATAACAATTCAGTGAATGTAGGGAATAATGTAAATACATTCCCACAAACAGATATACATACCCTATTAAAGCCCCCCCCCCTAAAAATTCTTATGAGTACGAGTGTTCTTTTTACAACAACAATTTTGTTTGCAAATTAAATGGTGATGATAGAAACCCCATCGAAATAAGATGGAAAGGCCGGAGAAACGTAGAATACGAATTCAATGAAATAAAAAGGCGACGAAATGCAATCATGTATGTAATGAAATTCGCTGGGAATAAAAAAAATGTATTCTCTAAGACGTATTTCTAAAGAAACATTTTTTGGAGTATTTAAATGAGCTTAACTGCAATTGAAAGAAGCTAAAACTTCTTAAAACTGCTTAAATTGACGATAAGAGGCAAAATACGGAGAAGGTGATCTGCAACTGGCTGCTGCTACGTATCTTAAAACGAAAATTGCTGTAGTAACGAATGAGATGCTTACATCTTAAGTGAGAGATAGGACTGAACTGGATGTCAATATTGTGGAACCATTCGAATTCGAATTCTAGATGACCAGGGTGCGAGTGAGATGGGCCAGCTTAAGTTTGGCGGGAATGGAATGGATATTATTTCCTTTACTTACAGTCAGATGCTAATTAGAGCTGAAGTGTCCGGGACAGGAAGTATAGGACAGTTTAGAATTGTAAGAATGTAATTACGGATTCAATAAGTGTAATTCATACGCGTTATAAGTTTACTTAGCCAGTAGTTGGTATTAAAGAAAAAAATGATTCAGCAAGTATATAAACTTAATCTTAAATTAGGCAAATAGCACAGATGCGGAGTATACGGAGATGACATAGAAGTGATGGAATACTTTCTATGTGAGTGAAATCCAAACATTTTATGGAAAGCACTTTATATTACATTACTCATCTAATGGGATACACGCAAACAAGGTAAAGTTTCTTTCAAGAGATTCCTTGTTTTGCTGTATTCCTCCACGTGGCCCTCCTGGATGGCATACAAGCACCAGCTAGATATTTTACTAATACGTGTAGCGCACTCCAATCCCCTGGACTTTAAATCTGCGTTTTGCATATGGATTGGAACCCATCACGTAAAATCCTATATGCAGTGAAAACCAAAACAAAAGCCTCAGCATGTGTTAAAGCAGGCCGAAATCCGTTAATCGGGTTGTTAATATCAAATTAAGTAAGTAAGTAAGTCTGTGCTAACCTAAGCGTAGTATATCGGAAAAAAGAAATGACAGTTCTCTTCCCTTATCCCTATTTTTAACCTGAATGCACTAAATCACTATTTCTACTGGCCCTACTTGTTAGACCCAACAATTTGAATTGTGCATATCATATACATATATAGTACATCCATACATACAAAGTGGCATATGGATGAGTAATATTTTATTGGACTTAGTAAGTGTTACGCTTTTACGTACCAATGTTAAATGACTTGTTTAGTAGTAAAACTTTGTTTTTTATAAATGAGATGTTTCTCAGATTTCTGACGCTAACAAAGTCCTACTTATATTGCGGGTAGCAATAACACAGTTGTGCACAAAAATTAGGAATGTTTAGTGTGTTTTATAACGCCAAAGCAAAGCATTTATAAACTACAAAGCTTTACTGCGTACTATTGACGCAAACGAAACTTGAGCTTAAAGCGAATAAAAAAGGTTATAAAGAAAGTTTTTAATGGTTATTACGTGAAGTGAATACCCAACGATTAGCACTTGATCGTCTTTAGTACTTAAATGTAGCAGAAGAGGAAAATCAAAAATGAAAGAGATATTAAAAATAAAAGATATTATTTTCCACATGGTCTATTAGCAATAATTTTGTTGTTACCAAAAATGCCTCGTTCCTTCAATTGTACAGTTAGTTCTGGTATTTTTTCCGTTTTTTTTTTTGTTTTTGTTTTGTTGCTTTTGTCAAACTTTAACAACAATTGCCCACTTAATTTTATTGTCCTTAACTCTTGAAACGTGTATATTAAAAAACTTTTCCCACAATATTTGTTGGTTCGTTTTCTGTTTGTCTTTTTTTTTTGTTTCTCTTTTTTATTTCAAATGAAAAGATGATTCTTACTCCCAAAATATCACAGATCTAAACGTACATACCTGTATTTAAAATACAGAATAAAATCCAAACGGGTAAGTTTTAAATTCCAAACATGCTCATTTTTCAAAACGTTTTACGAATTTTTAATCATCACAAACATCCCTCATTCGAAATGTATATGCAAAAAAAAAAAAAGAAACGGACAAAAAACAAAAAAAACAAAAGCCAACATTTATTAAACAATACAAATTACCAAACTTAACTTTAAATACAACAATAGTATCAGCTAAAAAAAAATATCTCAATTGTTGCTGTTAATTTGCATACAAAATCATTTTGTATTGTACATACATATGTATGTTCGTTTGTAAAGTATTACGTCGTCATTATAGGAGGCATCAGCATCAACATCATCTCTCATAAAATCATGACAACCATCGAAAGAGAAACAAAAACCACACTGTCAAAATGAAAAAGGAATAGAGAATAAAAAAAGAATACGAAAAATTATCGGCATTGGAATATTTTTTTCCAATACCGTTCTAGCCGTATTGTTTTGTAAATTGTTATTGTTCGCTTCATTCTTTTTTTTTTTTTTTTGTAATTCAGCATAAAAAATTTAAAATTTAATTTCTTTTAATTTTTAAATTGCAATCAGATTGGTTATTGAAAATTGTTGTTATATTTGTTGTAAAGGTATAGCATTTCAATTTCAGATGACATTTTAAATAAAAATTTATCGAAAAATAGCTGATTTTGAATCCAGCCTGGATTTTCTTGCACTGACGTTCTTGTAAGTTTGAGTTTATTGAAGGAAACTGTTATTAAAGTATTTTTCATATGCCCAGAGAATGAATACATGAAAACAACTTAGACCTGAAACCAAAGAAGAACATTCTTAATTTAAAAATAATTAACGTTTAATCAAAAGCGTTCTAAATCATTTCAATGTAGAAATATTTTTCGATCAAAGTTGAAAATGTGCGAATTAACGAAGTACATTTTCATTTTAAGGATTCTTGAACTGCACACTTCTTCACTGGCACAGTACTTTATTTGCTCATATTAACTGTTCTGATCTTTCAACTTTAATGTTTTTATTTAGAATCACAAAGAACATATTTTCTATATTTTTTATTTTTTTGTAAATTTTATTGAAAGTGAACAATTTTCATGACCGTTTTTAGTCGAAGAATGCATAAGAAAACTACAGAAATCGAATCTAATCTACGTGTATTAAATACGTAAGTCTCATGAATTTCTATAACAATTTCGTTAAATTTAAAACGTTAGCAAAACCACCTCTATTACTAGATAGAAACAGTATGAATTCGTCTATTTCTATGCCTTGATCAATTTTTTTGTCGTACTTTAGTTATGCATCAGGTTGTTGTGACCTTTTTTGAACGTTTGCATCCAGTATTAATGTAGTTAGAACATAACTTGCCCCTAGGGTTCGATTTTTTCCTTAAAATCATTAGTCATCATGTATTTATCGGAAAGCTTTTGGGATTGGTTACCTATTTCAATTAAATTCTTTGTATAAGTCACACGAATATATAACAGACAGTGAAAAAGAGACATTTTGGTAGCCTCTGTTAAAACAGTCTTGCCTTTATTTGGTTTAGATAGAGTTTCGTCGTCAATTCCAAACTAAAACAAAAGGAATAATTCGAAATCTATTTTTCAACATAATGTGAAGTCTGAAATGCTTATCACTTTTTTACGGCACATACATAAACAATTTCTCTCCGAATTTTATTAATAAATTCAAATGTGGAATAGCTTCTATGAGATCTGCTTTTTGTATATATAACCAACACCAAAGTATGTATGTATAGATCACATTACTACTTATTACTTACGAAATTTGTCCTTACTAACCTTCAGTCAGGATTACGACCAAGTTTCTCACACCATTTATGTTGTCTGTCAGTTTAAAATCAAATCCGAACGATGGATTTTTAAGAAATCAGAGTTTTTGCTAGAAGACTGCTGAAAGGAAGCATCCGATCCGATCATCCGATTAATGATTTCATTAATCATTAGTACAACCCATACCATATTTGCATGTATCAAAACGTGATTACTACTACATACCATTTATGTGAGATTAGAATTTTTCAAACTCTTCATCAACTGAAAAGGTGGCTACATACTCTGCAAAAATTAACGATTACCTCTGTTAGAAGCTTTAAATTTTCTATTAGACTCAGTTTAGTTTTACTTCGATTTATTTCGAATTTAAGGCGTGATATGGCTCTGTGAAGTCTGTTGTATGAGAACTGAATTATAAACTTTACATTTATTCGTTTTATATTTCTTTTAGATTTATTCCTTTCTAAAATCGAAATTTTGTTATTACTTTTACATTTGATTTCAAAAGGGTATCAAGTTTATATTGATTTTTAAAAATTGATTTAATTTGATTTTCCAACCATTCCAATTGGCTTACAATGGAGATGCATCTAATTTCTGTTTCATTTAACGTAAACGTCTGTGAGAAAATTTTCAAACTTCGGTTTCATCTCAACAATAAGACTGCTTGTACTACAAACTGTAATCAGCGACAGCTGATAACAGGATATTGAAATGAAAACAATAAAATTACTTCAAAGTAAATCATAAATTTCATTTGGACTCGATAAATAGCGAATTAGAAAAACTTGATGGTTCTACTGAAAATACAAATATTTCCCTTATATTTTTTACATTTTGACATTACCACAGTTATTTATTATGCATGTACGATGTATGTATATGGAATATGAATGTACGCTGTATAATTTCTATAAGAATATACATTTTTTTTTACTTATTGTGACAGAGACTGAAACATTGAATTGATTACAAATGATTTCATTCTCTCTTTATTGAAAGTACTTAAAGCTGGTAACTCTAAAATGCGAACATCATAATTTCGATTATTTTACTTTAAGGACTCAAAGTCTAATTCAATATTATGATCAAATATGGAAAAATTTAAAAATTATAAATTAATTTCTGCATTTCGAATTGAATAAATGATTATGAAACAAACTTTAAACCAACATTTAATGGAACTCATAACTTATTGTTTGAATTTTGTTTTTGTTTTCTTATTAAAAAAAGAGATGAGCGTCCTTAAAATATTGTATTTTCTGTTATGCCCGTACTCAGTCTCTTGAAGCAAAATTCATGTCAATAATCTTTCGAACTACGATTAAATTTTACACTGATTTGGTCACTATAATTGAAACTGATTGATCTTAATAATAAGACTAACATATTCTAAAACGTAAATGTATTGACTTATTTATACCGTTCTGTATTATTTATTACTCGAATAAAACATTTCTTGGCATACGATCGAACAATTCTTGCATAAAGTGCTCTCTTACTTGAATTACTCAATTTTTAATGTAAATTTCTACCCTTGTTGTGTAACTATTAACCAATAAGGATTGGTTTTGTTGCTTATTCACGTATTTTCTTGTGATATCGTTTTTGTAAAACTTGTGTGTTTTAGGTTTATTTGTTTCTCTCATTTAAAAGATTTCTATACATTTAATGAGTTTATTGAAGATAAATTCTGGTAAAGACCAGTATAAAACCCTAAATTTAACGTTAATTTCATAAAAGAAACAGTCATCACCATGCCTTCCCATTGAGATTGATAGATAATAAATATCTTGGTGTTAACATTCATAGATAGAAGTCCTAGAAATTATTTGGGTAATTGACAAAAGCTCACGAGCGAAGTTAGATTCCTAATTTTAACTTTACTCTTAAACCGACATGGTGTTATGCTATTCGGTTATGGGGAACTGACTCTGTTTCTCACATAGAGAAACTTCAAAGAGGCCAAAAACAAAATGCTACACATAAAATTTTAACGTGATACTGCTTCATAAACATGTAATTTAATTAAATTTGTTAAGCTCTTGCTATTATTTTTTATCTTTTATGTTATGATTTTAATTATAAGTTAAATAATAAAATATGTAAATAAAACAAAATAAATAAGATCTTACACATCACTACATTCGACGAAAGTCGAATTTTTTTAGTTGATGCTTTGATTTAAGATTTAGGGCCATTATAACAACTCTGTTGTCACTTTATTTATTTATGAAATATTTTTTGTTTTAATATATTATTTTTTGAAATTTCAAAAAAAATAAACTTGTGATAAAAATTCTAGTTGTTTTACAGTTTATAATTTTACATGTAAAAAAGAACGGATAAATTATGATAAATTAACAATTTTCAAAAAATAATTGAGATGCTGCAGGTTGCTGCTGTAACAAGCTTCGACAGACTCAATGCCTATGGCGATACCTCTATGGATAGTAAAACTAAATATTACTTTTATTAAATATTAAATATTAATTTTATTGTTATTGTTATTGTTACCGTTTTTGTATAGTAACCTTCTTATTATGATATTTTTATCGTATATATTTATTTTATTTTGTTGTTCTTGTTGTATCTTTTCTTCATCTTGTTAATTATGTCCCACAAATGCAAACTAAAATGATAGCATACCCTTCGAAAGTGTACAAGATAAGTTATAAGCAAATATCCATATTCGGATATAAGTGGTCCTTACGAATGTACACTTAATAATTTTAGTTTTTCATCGTTTTAGTGTCCATTCCTTGTACTTAACCATGTATGACAGTAACATTGTGTAATGTATTGCAATGTTCAAACTTTAATAAGTATTTGATACATACATACATATGTACGTATGCACGCATATATGTAGTACATATATTAGAGTACTACAGTTTTTGGGTGAAAACATTTTTTTACTTTTTTCTCTTTAGCATTTTTTTTTTTTTTTGTTTTTGGTTTTATTTTTAAATTTTCTTCATTCTTACAAAATTTCCTAACACGCACTCGAAATGATTTAAATAAGAAATTAATGACATTTTACGAAATCGACGCATTCTGTGTATCTCCCTACTGTATAGAAAGATACGAATTTATTTATGTTCAAGTATGTATTTATTGAACAACTACAATATGTTCACATGCATGTGTATTTATGTAAGTATGCTTTAAAGATTAATTATGATTTTATTTGATAACTAAAACTATTGACTTAATATGTCGGTGTATGTTGTAAAGAGATAATAAACTCTTAAAATATATAGTATATATGATAAGGAGTGCGCAATGCACTCGCTTTAAATTTACACAAACAATTTGACATAAAAAATATATGATGGTGTGTATGTGTATGTCTACACATTAGATTTTAGTTACTTTAAATAACGGGTATCATTTACTTGATTACAAACTATAGAATTAGAGGATAGATTAATCTCTTAACTAAATCTGTATAATAGATAACATTTTTAAATGTTGTCAAATTGGATACCTACATACTATTGTACTTATATATGAGTACATCATTAAGGTACTCTTTGGTTTTCGGCCGAAAACCAAACAAAACAAACGCTTTTTGACAAACATTTGTTTCCATTGTACAAAAACTTTATAACATCGAACATTGCCGAACGATGTTGAAATATTTTATTAAACAACTGCTCGTAAACGCTGTTGATAAACAGAATCTTTGTTTAACCTTAATTGAACTTCTATCTATTTTGCCATTATACTTCATATATGTATGCATGTACATATGTATGTATATGTGTTCGTATGCGTACTTGTTGTGAAGTTGAATTTGGGCTTTATTGGTGTAATTATTTAAAGTCAAACTTAAAGAATATAAATCGGACAGAGGCATATGTGTGTACACATATATGTACGTATATGTATGTGTACATTCCAAAAGGAAGTCCAAAATGTTTACTACTACTACATGGACATATTTATGTTATAAATTTAAATTAAACAAAAAAACAAAAAAGGAAAAAGCAAAGAACAAACATGAAGAAAAATGTTGAAAACTATAAATCAGTCGCACCACACGAGATTGCAGTATAAAAAGTAGAAAAAAAAATAACACAAACAACAGCAACAATAAAAAAAAACATACAAGAAAGTAAGAAAAGTGAAGGAAAGAATAAAAACATTAAAACAAAGCTTTATTCAAGGAATACTACATACACAATAAAAAGGAACTTATATATTCATACATACAGACGTAGGTATGTGTCCTTAGACACTATAATACAAACAAGCTCACGTATTCACGTCCATACACAATTTGGTGACTATGCCAATAATCAATTTTCATGATTAGATTTCATTCCACAAACTTCCGATTTTCAGATTTGGCAAGACCAACAGCATGTCATCATCCATAGGTGAAACGATATGTATTGATTTTTACCGTAATGCTTTCGGTTTTTTCAAATGTTGACGTCAAGCAAATTTAAACTGTTTTAATTTCAAAAACATTTAAAATTTTAAAATTGAAAATTGCCGTCCAATCAAATTGGATCGATCGGTTAAAAGATTTGTGTTTTTGCTTAAAACAAAATTCTTTGAACTTAGCACAAAACATTTTTGTTCGCTTGAAGGTTATCGATTCAATATTGCTGTTGTTTAAGATTTTTTTTGTTTGTGAAAACATAACATTGCACTCATTCCATTACAGATTTGGTATTTGTTACCAATTTTATTTGTTCCACGTCTGCGTCCACTAGTAAAGAAAAAAAGATTATTTGGCAGTTGTACGAAATGTTAAAGATGTCTCGTCTTCTACGTCTACTATAAAAACAAAAATCATATTTCGGAACCAAAAATTCCTTATCATGCGTTAATACATGGGAGCCTAAAATTTAAAACTACAATTCTTAATAGTGTCGTAGCCAATAAAAGAGGGTCTGATTTAATTTGGGGTATTTCTTTTTAAGTCAAACATTCGCAATTCTTATATATTTTTTATAAATTTTTGAACTTTCAAAGCATTAAACAATTATTAATACGAATTAGGAGCCATTATTATAACTTGCCTTTAACTAAAGGCAGGATTTTAACTAGCAGATATTCGTTATTATAAGTAAACACATACATACATAATTAGCCATTACAACCTTTCAGTCAGGATTACGGCCTGGCTTCTTACACCACTCATGTTGTGTGCCTTCATTTTATACTTGAGTGGCTTGACCTACAGTTTAACGTCGACTTCAAACTACAGATTTTTGGGAAACTTTTTCATGGCAGGTTTATTTTACTCTCAGCGTTTTTGCCAGAAATCTGCTGAGAGGAAGTCGCCGAAGATTTTTTTTTCATATTTCGTTTCGGTTCCACAGCTCTTTATCAAAAACTTGTTTAATCGATATTGCTCCGACATTGCCGTATTTTTAAAAACTGTAACTCTATTTTTCAAGTAAGTTGTAATAATGAAGTAAAGATACCTTTTAATAAAACCGACTTTACCAGCAAATTGTAATAGTGACCCTAAGAATATTTGAACGAGTTGAGATTTTTTATCATAATAATGTTTATTCAGTAATAGTCTGACATACATAGATATTATTTTGTTTGAGGTTGCCGTAGTCTAGTAGGTAGTGTGTTATTTCTGGCAAAAACTCTGAGAATAAATAAAATTGCCATGGTAGTTTTTTGTAGTGGCTTTAAATTTGTGTAGATCTTCATTATATAATGATATAGACAATGAAAATGATAATTAATATTGAAAAGTCATAATTTACATCATAGTCAATGCTCTAAAGAGTGATATCATCAAGTATGTATGTTTGGATTCTGTCAAGTCGGTTGTCCTTATGACACCTCTTGTACTTTTTTTGTATTACTTTTTTTTTTTTTTGTTTACATAAACAAGAGGCTTTGTCTTCAGTTTCATCTGTTAGTGGAATAAAATTGATTTTCATTCATAGAAATGTGTATCCTGTTTAGCTTTTTTCGTTTGTTTTCTGTTATATAATGGAATATACTTTTTCTTTATTGTATAGTTGCTTTGGAAGCGCACAAGAAATGCACAGTTTATGTATTTATATAAGATGGCAATTGTGTTTGGTACAAAATACCTTTATACCTGTATATTATTAGCCACTGGGGCGTAATAAGACCAGACAGAAAGTTCACAAAAACAAAATAAAATATCACAAAAAATGCCTTTTCTAAAAACAAAGGCAAATGAAATAATCAGCTTTCGTTTCAAGGAAAGGTCAGCAATATAAAAGGTCTTCCGAATTTAGAATTTGTCAGAATACATACATAGATGTTTCATCTTAAATACCTTTTTTTGTATCTACGACAATATCTTTACTTATTTATTTCATTAAATATAGGAACACATTTTTAGCAAAGCTAATAAAATTTAACAGAGTATTTTAAGTTAAATCACTTGAAAATGAAAAAAAAAAAACATGAATCGATGTACTACCTTTCGATGTTGATTTATTCAATAAAAAGTGTTATTGCCTTTTGATTGACCACCATATTTGTATGCCGGTTAATAGTTAAATCATGAAAGAACATAATAATGTTTACAAAATATTCTCACAAAATATTTTATCAAATTTGCATTGGTTTACATATGAGACAATATTTACACAAAAGTGTCTTCAACTGAAAGTGTTCATGTATTACAAAGGGCTATCCATTTCGTGGTTTCAAAAGTATGGGTTTACATAATGAAGCACATTTCACACTCGGTGGGTATGTTAATAAACAAAATTGTCGTATTTGGGGTTCTGAGAATCCTCAAGTAATTGAAGAGAGGCCATTACATCCAGAAAAAGTCACTGTTTGGTGCTCTCTTTGGTCCGAGGTGTGATTGGACCTTATTTCTTTGAAAACGACGATGGAACGACTGTCACCGTCAATTCGGAGCGTTATGGTAATATGATAGCGATTTTTTTTGCCTGCTATTGAAGAATACGACTTGGAGAATGTGTGATTTCAACAAGACGGTGCCGCATGCCACACAACTCGAGCGAATATGGCTTTATTGCAAGAGACATTTCCTGGCCGCGAAATTTCTCGTCGTGGCGATATCAACTGGCCACCAAGCTCATGCGATTTGACACCATTAAACTTTTTTTTGTGGGGCTACGTGAAAGACCGTGTTTATGCAGATAAACCTTTAACTCTTGAGCACTTAAAAACCAACATTCGTCAAGTTATAGCTGAGATACCGCCCAATATGTGTCAAAAAGTGGTCGAAAATTACCTCAAAAGAATCAATGCTTGCAACACTTCGCGTGGAGGTCATTTAAATGATGTAGCGTTTCACACATAATGTCAACGTTCAAACTTTACAATAAAAAAGAAATATCATGAAAAAAATATTTTATATGTGTTTTATTTACGTTTACTTTTGAAACCACGAAATGGATAACCCAATATTATATTGCTCTTTAAAATTTTTGTAAGTTAACCTTTATATTTGTCAGAATTTGTTTTAGGAATTCGTTTCGCGTTTCTTTAAGCAAACTTTGCTTAACATGACCATAAGTATGGAATCAAATTTTAATGTTACATTTTCCACCGAATGAATATATTTAAAACAAAAGTAACATATTTTTTTTTCATATAATTTTGTTCTCCTCTTTTTAATTTTTAATACAAAAGTATTCAAATTCCTATACTTCAGGTGTATTTGTGTGTGTGTATAACAAGGTAGAACTGTCGATATTTTATTAGAAAAATTATGCTTTTATTGTGAAAAAAAAGTTTTATTATTTTTTAATTATTAATTATTATTCGAAAGTATAATAACTTTAGTAAAATAAAGAATAACTTGTATTTATTCCATTCGATTCATATTTTAACTTCATTGGGTGCGTGATACCTAAATACGAAAGTTATATAATTTCATGTAAAATTGCCGATATTAAACGCGTATGCATGGCTGTCGTATGTTACGTTATTCCTTCTGAATTCGATTTCTTCTTTCATCGATGGTTATTTACAATTTGATTTTTTAAGCCATGACAACAAAATAATTTTACCTGTGAGGAAATCACTTAAGATTTGACAAAAAAGTCAAAGTATCAATCACAGTTTGTCGTAAAAGCTACCAGCAAAATAAAAGTAAGAAATAAAAAAAAGTAAGAATATCTTCTTTTGTTTCCTTTTTCTACACGTTTTTTATCGTTTGGCAAATAAAACCTTTTGTCACGTCCAGCAATACATACCGGAAAAAGAACAAACAGCTGCAAAAAAGAAACTGAAACTTAAAACCAAAAAAAAAATTCTTTTCTCTTTTCTTAAGGGTATAAATCGAAAAAAAAATTCAAACAATTATGAAAAAAGTGGAGAAAACCCGAAAATAAAAAAAATTACTGACCAATATGTGTGTATGTATATCACTCTATACAATTCAAAGAATTGTTGTGATAGAATTTAAAATTAATAGAAAAAGAAAAAAGACACTTCAAAATTTAATATGTATATGTTTTATTTTTACTAAAATACAATTATCATGATTAATTAGTCAAGAACACTAGCCTTTACGTAATGTGTTTATTACTCAGACATTTCAATCGAATAGTTTTGATTTGATCTAATGATTCTAATGATTTTGTAGCATTGAAAATATATTACAATGTAAATAAATTCATACAACGTTTTGATTGTTTAACATAAACTTTGAACTTTTATTTTATGATTTTAAAATGTATCGTATGGGAATACAGAATAAGTACGACCCTTTAAACACATATCGATATTTCATTTCTGTTTCTGTTTTTGTTTTATTTGTTTTATTTTTATTTTACATGTGAACACAGTTCGTTCATAGGAATATGTATGTATGTATGTGTACATACCGTGCAGTGTACATAAAGAAAATTGAAGAATTATTGTGGAGGAGCGTATGGAATGTTTTGGTGAGGAAATGCTGCTATAATTTGGTGTACTCGTATACCAACAAATTATATATTGATTTTGATAAGCATTATTAAACAATAATTCATCCTGTACGTTTTTTTTTTCTTTATTTCTTGTTTGTTAGTTTAGGGAATTTCTTTTTCCCTTTTTAACTTGTTGTTTTATTTTGTATTTGTTTGCTTTTTTTGTTTTTGTTTTGCAAAATTATGTTTCGAACTTTCATCCAAAACATCGATAAAAATATAAAATGTACGACAGCTTGCGTCAAAGAGAGCGTAAAAAATGAAATAATTTTAGTGAATGTATAAAAAAAAGGGGGGAAAAGCAAAACCATTCTTGCACTTAAGTACTGTTCTTTACACTCTTTGCAACAGCGGTAATTTTAAATAATTAAAGACCTTGGCAAACCTAATGACAAATTGTCTACATTGAAATGCTTGTAAAACTCGTAATTGTCGTGGGCGCCTAAAACAGTGAACACTCATTCTTTCAAACACTCGCATAGGCATGCTGCGGGTTGTGGCAGTATGGCCAAAAATTTTTATTAAAACACATAAAGGGGCAGGCAAACGGATGGTCAAACTGATAAATACAGCGGAAACTGCTGTGAATTACCACCCTCCACCCAATTAATGTAAAATTTAAATTATGGTTTTCCAACTAAGTGACTTGACAGTGGTCTGCATGGACGGTATTTGCACAAACTGACAGTTGGAAAATGTTTAAATGTTACATAATTGCTTAGCTCGACATGTGTAACATTATTAGCACATAGAATTATTAGCTCATATAGATTGCAATGTAGGAAATTTTATAGCGTTTGCAATTGCAGTTTATTGATTAATACGATACCGTTTCATTATACAAATATAATGAAAATAAACGGCTGACTATATAATTGAAAAGATCAATAAATAAACATCCATTGAAAGTTTTATAAGGAACCCCTCCGCTGACCACTTCTAAGGAATTTTTTTAGCTCGATAATGCACTAACTAATGATAACGACAGCTACAATAAGAGCTAGGTTCATTGCACGTAGAAAGTGTAATTTGCTTTAATTCGGCATTATTTGTAAGATTTGAGCAAATCGCCAACCAATTTGATATGCAATACCAACTAGCATCATCAGGTATTTTATTTGCATAGAAATTATAAATAAATCGTATCGCCCATAAAAAGAAACAATCATTTGATTTGATTTGAATTGATTTGAATCGATTTTCAATTTTCCACACGAGACTTAAAAATTAAATTAAGTAGAGAATAACTAAATTAAACTTGAATGCCATTGCCATTAAAGCTTCTGTTACTCTATGCGTATCTGGCTGAGAAATGTTCTTCTCTCAGATTAATCTAAGTATGCATGTACATACATATATGTATGTTGTATATGCAAAGTAGGGAAATGACATTGGATATGAAATAGAGGGGAGTGTTACATAAATACTAAAAAAAAGAAGAAAGGAAAAATCGAAAACTAAAACAAGTCCATTGGTTGCCAAAATAATACAAAACAAGTGTATTTCTGTGTGAACATTTATGCCATTAGACGAGTAAGTGCTTATATGTATAATATACATACAAACATGCATAAATACATACATACATATGCGAATGTATAGTCTTGTGGGAAATAATTGCGGTTGTACTAATGCATGTTGAATATGCTGTTTGCAAATATGCACATACACACACACACACAACATTTAAAACATAAAGATAATCGTTAACATGCACGTACATACATTTACGTATGTACATACATATAGAGTTAAACTTAGCACTCAGATTATGTTGCAGTGTATTGTGTTGTAGTATGTATCTATGTATGTACATATATAGTATATTTTATATGAGATAATTAGGAAGTGTTAATTGTTTTAATTGTTTTGTTCCCGCCATTAAGAGACCATACGATAAAAAACCGAAAGTATAAATATAAATAAATACATAAGCAGAGTGATGAAAACAAAGCTAAATAAAAATAAAACAACAACAAAAATAAAAAACAGAAACAAGATATGCATGTATGTGCAAGATCCACATGTTTTGAATATATTTTCCTTTGTTACTCTTTTAATTTTATAAGAAATTTCAAATATTTTTCTCTTTTACAAATCTCTTTCCAGATAATTTCTAAAGAATTGGTTCTTTTGGGAATGTCAACATGTATATTATTTATACACACATTAAGGTATTTATAACCTTGACAATATTTAAATTATATCTTAAGTTCAATATACATATATGTAAGTAATTGCCTTGGTTATGAGTTTAATTTATAAATATGTATGTTTAATTGTCAATTTGAAAATATTTTATAGAGGCTTTCGAAAAGAATTTCTTGTATTCTGTTAGAATTTGATAAATTTAGTTCAATGACTTTGGAAAATATTATGTCATCTAAATTAAAATATATGTATATATGTATGTGCATGCATATATTCTGTTTAAATTTGATTTTATTTATAAAAATCTGATAAATGTATGACTTAAGGTCATCAAAAGTGTTCAAGTTTTTATTAAGGTTTTGTCAAATTAAGTTATATAAGGAAAAGAAAAAAAAAACTAAAATGATTCTATATTATTTAAACAAATCACTTGATGATAAACTTGACCTGATGATAAATTAAACAAAAAAAAATTAATAGATTTTCGTTAGCTTTACTACGCATTCATGCTATACTTATACGTACGTGCATACATATACAGATAAGAAGCATTCAACAATTGTACAGGTAAAAATGTTATTTTTATTTTGTTTAATTAACAGAAGGTTTGTTAAATTATAGTGAAAAGCGTCAAGTGTTTTCTGCAACAATTTTTAATAAAATCTTAATTAAATTCTTCTTCAATTATTCAAACAAATAACTAACATTTAAAATGATGCCTTACAAGACATACATTTAATTTAAAGTTTAACGATAAAAACCAAGTTCACGTTGCGTTTCTTACTTCATTTTTATTTCAAGTTTTTCTTTACAAATTAACTGTTGTAGTGAAAACGCAGAAGTAAAATAAATTGGTATGGGAATGTTAGAGTACCTAAGTAATTGTGCTTTGCTGTGTGAGAGTGAGTGCTTCAAATTATCGTACACTAGATATACATACATCCACACCGTTTGTTCTACACTCCTATTCACACATTTAAGTATATTTGGCACCCTTCACCACCCTTCACCAACATCTGTGATCGGTAACAGTACTACCATCGACCAACTGTTTGCAACATGTTTCCAGTATGTTTAAAGCATTTAAAGAGACAAATATTTACTTATCGTAACAAAATGTTGCTCATCTAAATTTTGTGGTAAGAATTTGCAATTGCAACAAAAAAAAAAATAAAACACTTTCTAAGTGTAAAAAAAGCAATACACCGACACATGCATAGAAGTACACCAATACACTCATTCACTGGATGTTCATGCATGGAAGCCATTATAGGAAAAGCTTAAATATTGTAAATGATACCTGTTTACATATGGATGTATGTATGAATGTATGTATATATAAATAATTGCAATGAATATCTGGGATAAGTGAAAAGAAAGTTAAATAAAAGTGTTGGAGAATATGACATGGTAAATGGTTACTCTTTATTATGTTTAGTACGTGTAGTCATTATTTAGATATACCACATTCATATATGTATATATGTACATATATACACAATCATATACGCACATACAGTTACAGTGCAGTTACAGTGCAGGTCTAAATAAAATCACACCATTATCCTTAAATAATTTTGTTGTTTTTGAAGTTAAAATTTCAGGTTGTCTGGGTTACATACACATTTTAGCCTGCTCACACTGGGTCCGCTGATATTTAAAAAAAAATTTATTTTAATATGTCAGAGTTAACGTCCAGCATCCACTAGATGACGTCTACCACTACGCTAAGTTTTTATTATTTCCACAGAATTTAAAACTAAAAAACTTTTGAAGTACTCCAAAAAGCCAAAACTATTCACCTTATGTTATTTCAGAATCTTCAAAGTATGTCTTTAAATAAAAAAGAACTTGTAATTTGCAATTGAAACCATTGACCTAAATGATAATGTTGCGATCTGGATATGTTTTTCAAATACACTGTGTACTTAGTACATATAATTTAAATTTACGCTTTTAAATTAAAATTATTATAATTTTGTTACAATAGTAATGCTATCATTTTGATCTTCGTTGCAGAGATCTCTTTTTGCGTTTTTCTTGTTTTTGTTATTTTATTTATTATTTTGTTATTTTTTTTTTTTCGTTTGAATTAATATAAATATCCATAAGATGGAGGAATATACATAATTTGCTGTAAAATTTGTCAGTTTCATTTTACTTCTTGCGCCACTCCATGTTAACTTTAATTTATTTCATTTTATTTTCATGGCACTTTAACAGTCCTTTATCCATGACGTCTAAATACTCACCGCGCATACACGCACTTATGCGTCTGTATGTATGAAAAATCTCTCTGATTCTTTCTCTTTTCCTTTTCGTTTCTTTTTGTAAATGCTAAAGGTGTTTCGTGTGCAATATAAACTACCAGAGTAGAATAAAACAAAATTAAATTAAAACAATTAGACGTAAAGTAAAGTAAAGTAAAGGAACAAATATTAAAATTAACCGCAAGAAATATAAAGTTTATATGTTTGGAAAATCTTATAATTTTACAATTGAGAATTGAGGTAAACAATGCCACATTGTTTAATTAATGAATAGACTTCAGACGGTTATATAAAAGTATCTTATGGACATTTGCTTTAGTTTAGATTATCATTTAACTGTTTGACTACTGACATTTCACTAAGCGGCATTTCTAAGGCTTTCCAGTAAATTAGTAACAAAAGACAAACCTTAATCAAGAAAATAAATAAAAAAGTATGAAATATTTTCAAATGTCCGAGTTTTTAATTTGCAAGTAACTTTATGTATTAATTGTCGGTTAGCCCCGAAAATCATTAAAAGTTTTATCTTCAAAAAGTTTATGGTTTCTCTTTAAGCCAATGTAACGAGACCGACTGTAAAACAAAAAAAAATACTTGCTTTCTAACTACGCTTTGCCCCTAATGAATGAAAGTAACAACCGAAAAATAAATAAATACAACTCAAACTAAAGAAAATCTCTCTCTCGTATAAAGAGAGTATCAATTCGTTCCACACACAGGCTCATACACAAGCCTAGCAACATGACTTACAGTTAAGAATAAATTCCTTAAAGTATTCAAAAGCAACAAAAGTAGCGGCAAGACTACAAAACAAAAAAAAACCATGAAAAACTTTTCTTTTTTGGTTAGTTGGTCAAGAGTCAGCTGAGTTGAACCGAGTTAAGTTGTAAAGAAGTGATGAAACAATCACAGTTTTTCTCACAAATAGATGAAAATAAAAAATATAAAAAAAGGAAGAATAAAAAATTTATAGACACACATACCACCACAAATACAAAACCACGGACAAAGGGCGTAGCAAGCTTAATACCACAGTTGGCGGAAACGAAGCCAAACTGATGAACTCATAAGCCGTTGAAGGAAGAACAGCATATAGTTTCAATACAATTATTTGAATACATTCTATTCATGTCATATATGTAGACGAAATTTAAAATCTCTTTTCTTCAATATGTACGTAATCAAATTTAAATCTATTTATCTCAATGCAAATTAGCTCATAACTCATTAAAGTTATTTAGAGTAGTACTACTAATACTTCTAAGCTTTCTTTCTCAGTGCATTGAAACTTGTCATCGGTCACAATACAGACAGACTACTCCTACTACTTTACAAAACTATCAACTATAACAACTAAAATATTACAATTTATTTATGAGTGAAAAATTTAATTTTTCTTTTTTGATGTTGCCATTGCCGCATACAATATTAACATTTTATTTACAATAGATGTACACAAAGAAGTTTCCAATGATAAATGAACGCTTAGTGATGGCAAAAGAATTCATATTTATGAGAAACAGATATTTAGAAACTATACGACTACAGGGAAAAAATGAATGATTAATAATAATAATAATAATTTATTGTATAAATCACAACAATGTCAAATATGCAAACGTTGTAAAAATTCATAATACGTACGCTGACATGGTATTTTAAAAAGCGATTTATTTTGAAGTCAAAACTTTATTGTTTACTTTTTATTGATATTAAAGAAAACAACAACTAATCGATTTTAAGTGTGTAGATATTGAATTACAAAATTAGAAGAATGTTCTAAAAAACATAAAAAAATGCAAACTTTTGTTGAAACAGAAAGTTTCACACCTTTTAAAGGCATATCAACGCAAGGTAAAGCTTACAAGTGTTCTCTGATGAAATAATGCACTGACATACATATCAATATACATGTATGTATGTGTATGAATATGTACTGCTACATACTATTACGTACGTATGTACGTTTGTGCGTTTGTATCTTATATAATTAAATTTGCTCACACCCACACACACACACACAAGAAATGCTGAACTGAAGTAATTAAAATTTTATGCCAACATTACTTTATACCACCATTTCAAACTAATTAAGCCCGTTTTTGATCAGATGCGAACAGAGTGAGAAAATAAGAAAAATTATAAGAGCACAAGAAGCAAAAGACGCATTGAAAAAAGTTAATAATTGAATTGAAGCGACTAAGACGGCGTCTTTAGTTAGGCACTAGTTTAAACGTGGCAAAAATAAAAATATGTACATACATACATACATACCATACATATATGTATGCTTATGCATATGGCAGAAGAACGGTAATCACAGTTCATATTTTATCATAGAATATACAGTTGTGAGCAAAATATCAGTAAAGATTGAGGCTAATACAAAAAAGGCTTTTTTTCATATTTATAATTTTTCTTAATAATCTTTATTTACGTTCGTTTATGATTCTTTTGCGAGTCGTCTTTCAGTCATCGTTTAATCGCATACGAGTCTTTTATTTATTTATTTTATTTATTTATTTGTTTATTCAATTCCTGTACAACAAGATTTAATCTTATATTTAAAGTACAAGAGAGAAGTGTTCATAAACACCATTTAGAGATCAAACTTTTCTAATGAATAAAGTAAAAGAGAAGAAAATGTAATAATAATAATAATAACAATAGTAATAAATCATGCATAATTTAAAAAATTTTTTAAAAACAAAAATTTTAAAATACTACGGTCACATTTTAAACGTCTGGATGATTAATTTCCGATTGCTATACAATTTTTTATTGTATTTTAAATCGAACTCATTTTACTCATTGGCGCGAATCATTTTTGAGTCCTTTTTAATCTTGTAACTGACTAATAAGTTTTTGATCATCAAAAGTACTCTAAAAAGACTCAGCAAGGTGATTTTTTTAAAAACAATCTTCCAAATGCTGCTGGGTACATACATATGTATGTATATACGATAAAAAAAATGTTTTTCAAAATTGCTTGAGACTTTTCTCTGTTTTATTAATTCACAAACAAAGTGTAGATTTCCTTATGAAAACTAAGTGAATACTTCTAGAAAAAATGCGACCAGCAGTCATGTTGGCAGTAGAAGCCACTGTCCGTTAAATTACACTGCACTTGAAATGTTGTACGTACGAAAATTTCTTGTTATTTATTTTCTATTATTCGGAACTAGAGGCGGAAATTTTTAAAAGATGCTTGTGTTTACCAACATAAGTACGTACGGTACTGCCGTTAGATACAACTTTGCGAAGAGCTGTTTATCTTTATTTTATCAAAAATATTGCTTTTGTTTCACAAACCTTCAGAGCTCCAGCAGGTCTTCAGCTATATGCTGATTGCATTCTTTCCATTTAATTTACGAGTTCAACCATCTAAACCATGAACAACTGAATGCATGTAGAAAGAAGCCTTGTCATGTTAAAAGTATTTTTCAAAAAAAAAACTTTTTTGTAGTCGCCGTATTCTAATAGGTAGTGTGTTTGCTTATAGTGTGAGAGAGAGAGAGAGAGAGATAGAGCCCGTGGTTAAGTCCTCTTGAACAAAACGAAATACGAAATAATATTTTTTTGACGGCCTCCTCTCATGAGATCACGGATAACTCTTTCGATCATATTGGACAAGTATTATATATTTTTAATGTTATGACTGACGATATTATTATCCTCTTTATTTCCTCCTTTGGTTCTACAATACTTGACGTTAGTCTCGCTAGCACTTACCTGTCCCTTGAAATTCAACCTGTCGTCGTTCATCACCTAAATACTTTATGATTCTCTTCGATTCTATCTACTATCAAGATGGATTCTCCGTAAAATGATTACCTCAAAACAGCCAACATGCAAGATCAAATCTGCAAGATCTAACCGTGGTACAACAATGATGAAGCTTGGATATAAATCTCATTTGTCACAGCGCCAGTACCCGGAGTCTTTGGAATTCTTTACCAAATCATATTCTTTAATTTTTTATTTTATTTTTATTTGTGATTATTAATTTTAATTTTTCGTTTTAATTTAATCGTTTACTTTCATTCGTTTTTATTTCAACATTATTTCATACATTTTATCACTTTTATTTTTATTCTTCATTTCTTTGCGTTACTCCCATAGCATTTTGATTTATAAGATTAATATCTTGTTGTGCTATGATTAATAATAAATCAATAAATAAAATAAAATACTGCTGATAGTCTCAGTCTTATGTACATATAGCAAGTGCCAATTCAGCCGTACCATGTCTTGCTCCAACTATTTCAACTATTTGCTGCATTCATCGTTTCTTACCGCTTTAGCCTCTGTGACTAACAGAACAATTGTATTCCTTTCGGAAAACTGTAGTCGTAGTAGTGTGGGCATTCCAGTCTTGACTGTTTGATTGAGTTCCGATATTTTTGCATGCTACCTTGTACGCCATTTCAAAAGGGTTTATCAGTTTGCCCGCAGGGCTTGGTATAAAGTTTGTTCATTACCTCAGGCCAGTCTACAATTTATAACCTTAATTTATAACCTTAATCATTCGTTTTAAACTTGGTGGTCGTAATTCTCGTATTTCATAGCTCCACCATTAGGGGGGAGACGTTACTACTTGTAGACCTTGTGGGCATATCAGCATAACAAGCTGTGTTCCGTACTATTTCCCCAACTAATTCTCCAATCGTGTGAAAGGTAGACAAGAGTTATTTAAATATTTTAAAGCCAAAGCTAAGGTCCATCTACTTAAGTCGTCGCTGGTAAATTACCGCTGTCGCTTGCAAACGATAAGTGTATCATGGAACTAGATTCTACTCCTCTAAATGTGCTTCTACTGCCGTCGTGGCTAAATGTCACCGGCATAAACGCAAACGGCTCTAGAAGAATGCGATCTCTTTTGTTGGTGCACCCAGGCATTGAATTTTCAAAACTATGACTGTAGAAGAGTTGAAGTGCTATTCATTTACGAATGTGTGTGGGTGTCTATGGGTGTATGGCATATGCAGGTGTGACAAAATGCCAAATGAGTGTTTGTAGCTATTAATCTTTTTTTTTACGAAAAACTTTAAACATACCAATCATTACCAAGATCTAATGCTGACTATACGTTTTTGATGTCACTTAAGATACCAGCAAAAACAAAAAAGAAAACAAACCATTCCAGAAAACATCAAAGTTCTCTTCTTTGACGTTCTATGAACGTGCAGGTGAAAGGATATTAAAGTATTAAGTCTTAGGTGTGTGTATATAAAATGCCTGATAGTCATTCAGATTCTACTCTGAGCAAATACACGAGTATATCTAGTGTACATTATATGTACGTATACATATAGAAAAGTTAGTTGTATACTCATTTTGCTGTAAGTTACATGTCATATTTAAAAATTATAGAATAATTCAAATAGAAATTATTAATTGAGTAATTGTAGGTTAGTATTTTGGACCTTATCAAAAATTAAAAATTTTATTTATTTATTAATTAGAATACAATTACAAATTGTGTATGTGTAGTGTAACAGACCAGAGTCTCTTTTGGAAATCGAACGAACGACTCTCACGCTCATAGTCTAGCACACTACCCACCAGGACACCCAATTATTAATTTATTTTCTTTAATTCTGTGAAATGGAAATAGGAGTTAACTGTTACTTACTGTACGCAACGGTAATTATCGAATCAAATTTGAATCGTAATTAAGTCCTGTATAACCTAAGAGAGAAGAATTCAATTGAATATAAAGGATGGCGGTATGGTATGAATATTGAAGTATAATTTCAAGATTACAAACCTTTCTATGTTAGTGCACACAGAATAAGACCAGAACTTGTTAATATAGGCTATTAATGGAGGCAAAACGAAGTATATGTTGATCTATATGCAGTCTGAAGATCATGCAGGTGCTACTCATTAGGCCATTGATTGACAGAGATCTCTTTCGTGCGACAAAACTAATCTTCTACTCCTCGTACTTTTCCTTACACAGAAGCATGAACATTAATTCATACTGATGCAGCAGCCTCGAGAGTATTGGAGGGAAAATTCCTACGTAAGATCTTCGCTCCTCTACGTCATTTGTCATTCGGACGGAAGGGAATATCTCCGCAAGGGTATTTGGTGCAGAGATTAGCGCAAGTTGGCGTAGAGGAGACCATGTCTGCGTTGGAAGGACCAAAACGAGGTCAATTGCTGTGACCAGATAGCGAAGCGAAATCCGATAAACGGGTTGTTAATAGTTAAGTAAGAAAGTTAATATTGTTAAGCTTATGGCAAATCAAATCTATTGTTTTTCAATTAAACGTCTGGTCTGGTTGATTGCTCGCGCCATTTTTTTACATTTTGAACCTATACTCTGTTTTCTGCTGAAACATTTTGCTTATGAATTTAGAAAACGATAACTTTGGCTAAATCTTTTAAATTCTGTTACTAACATGTTCTACAGTTTTATATTTTACCTCCTGACAACAACTGATGAATTTTTTCTATTTATCAGTTGAATGAGAACTGTCTATTAATAATCTTTTTTTTTATATTTAAATCAATTGTGTTGTATACTTTTATAGTTATCACACCATTCATCGCCCGATATGCCGTATGAAATAAAACAATATATTTTTTCCCGTTGTTTTTCTTTAACCTTTGTTCCTTTTCTTGAGTTTGATTCAGTACAATAAATTTAAAAGAAAATATATATGTATATATGCTTATATGAATGTATTAACTTGTATGTATTAACTTAATTCAATTTATATTTATAATGATAATTAATATTTCATTAGGTGCGCTAACAACAATCGCAAATTTTTTTGAATATTTTTTATTTCAAACAAAATTTGTTAAATCATAATCGTGCTTAGTTTGGTATTCCACTAAAATCCTTGAATATCCTTTAAATAAAAATGTGATACAATTAATAAAACGAACACGCCAAGAAGGTGCCGAATAATTTCTTCAATATTAGCTGATTTTAAATTTGATCGTATAATTTAAACGTTTAATAGAAATACCCCCAAAAAAAGAAAAGCAGCAATAAAAACAATTGCATTGGTAAAGTGTTAAAAACATTCAAGACTGTGTGATGTCAATAGAAAAAAAGAAAAAAAAAAACAAATGAATATTCGGTAAAGTGTACAAAAACTAAAACTTGGCTAGTTTTTCTGGCGTCACGACAATGTGGTTTTGCAAAGTGAACTTATAACTTTCAATTAAGTTTTACAACCTCAGCTAAAGTTTCCCCAAAAAAAAAAGTTTAAAGTAAAATTTATTGTGCTTCTACCAAATGCAACACAGTCTGTCCAAATCATCTAATTTTCAAAAAGAAAGTTATTGAACTCATTTTACCAAATTACAATCTAACCTTTACGGAATGTACAACACATTCGTACATTTATTATCAGCAATGGAACCTACGTATATTCAAAAACTCAAAAAGGTAATCGACAAATAATTAGAGATCAACAATGGAGGAAAACTCTAATTGCGATGTCAGTTGTTCTTCAAGAAATGTGTATATAGCGTGAAAAAAGAACATATTCTTGTAGTGAAATTTATAAATTTACCATTAATTATCACTCGTGACGTTTTCAAGTTAATCAGTTAGTCAATTAAAATATGTTTGTTTATGTAGCATATCGATGTTGAGGTAATTGTCTAACTAAAAATAAGAAAATCTTAAACAAGTTTTAGAAAAACCTTAAAGAATATTAAGAGTTAGCCCGAGTTAGTCCGTCCGTAAGGCCTTAGGAATATACTAGAAAACTCGGTTGTACTAAGTTAAGATGATATTTTTCTTTTCTTTATTAATATGAACGTAAACATTAGAATGTAATTAATAAATATAATATAATACCAATACTTTTCCCAATTAAAGTTCTCTTAAATTAGAATCTGAAAGTATTCTATTCGATCGCATTAGCTTTGGTATTAGTTGTATTATTCACAACTATTTAGATCAGGAAATATCAGAAAACTAGTAAAATCTAAAACAGCAAGAAGTGGATCAACAATGCGATATTATTGGCATAATAGTTTTGATTTTTGGAAACTGGAGAATAAACAAATAAGTTCCTTGAAAATGAACTGATAACACATTTAAAATTGTGTATTATTCAGTTCTTGAAACCGTAGATATAATTTAAAATTGATATTGCAGATTATCACTGCTGAAATGTTAAATATCATTACATTATAATTGATTGTAATACATTTTTAATATCCATTCGAATAATCTTGTTTTTTTTATTAACATACACAAAAGAGGTCGAATAAAATATTTACTGAAATGTATTGACTTTGATGGAAAATTATAATATAATGGAATAAATGCAGTAGCAATTTAAAAATGATTACCGATAGCAATGACAGCAAATGTAATATTTATCACCCGCAATAATCAAGCCAGAGAAACTAATTAAATTTAACAATTTACATTCGTAAACTTTTATTCAGCAAATTATAATGAGACAAAGACAAAAAAATACACATACAAACGCAAACATAAATGCAAATGCAAATATGAATATGAATATAGGAATAAACAAAATTCAGACTGATTTTCTTTTTGCAATCAATCATATGAAAATTATCATAATTAAATAATATTCAATGAAATTATAAAAATATTTCATTTTTTTATTCAATCGAAATACGAACATCGCATGAATGCGTGCAAAGATTTATTCAGGAATTAAATGCATACGTGTAAAGTTTTTATTTATTTTTATATTATTTATGTATGTTTTATAACAATTACTTACTTTCTACTTTAAACAATTACAAAAATAGAAATTCTCATACATACATACACACAAACATGGATATACATAGTATTATTGTTATTGTTATACAATATTTACACTAAAATATGTACATAAAAGCAATAAAAATTATTGTTTTTTGTTATTCAACAAATTAACTCACATTTTAATCAAACTATAATTAATTATTTTTATGAATTATTTGTGTTTTATTTTTTTTTTTTTTTTTCATAAAATTAGACGGTGTATATGAAAAGTGTAATAATTGGCCAACAACAACGACACAATAATAATGGAAACAATAGAAAAATATTGTGTAATGGAATATTTTTAATTTCCCTCTTATCAAATATTTAATGGCAATTTGATCAACAACAACATCAAATAATTATACCGGTTAAATACTCGGTAAATACATACATAGTATATATGTATACTGAATGTACATTATAATAGAAACAAAAACATGTTACACACACACATAGTATGTACATGCATTTGCAATTAAATTATTGCATTTACATGTACATAAGTATATATGTACATATGTATGTATATATTGTTGATTATATTAATATTTCAATTTATACTTGTTACTGTTGTTGTAAAATATCCATTAAAAATAACAAAAACAACATTGTGTAAGATGTACACATTTTGTTGATGCATTTTCATTCATTCACAAACTATAAATTGCCATTATTTGCTTCAGTATTCATTCATAATTCGTTGATTCGTTCATTTGTTCTATTGTCTGAAAAGTAATATCAACAACAACAGCAACTAAAATAAAAAGATATATTTGGAATTTGTTTAAATTCAATCACTTAAAATGAAACTGTCGTTTAATTTGTTTATTCATTTGACAATTATTGTCATTATTGCAACCCTCAATAGTCGTAGCACTGTACAGGCTAAGCCTAATTTAGCACAATTAATGGTGATTTTGAATAATGCAAATACAAATAAATACAAACTATTTTAAAAACAAACACTATTAATTCTTATTTTAGGAAATGGACAATCCTCCAGAAAATCCTCCCCAAGTAAGCTTTTAAAAATGTATTCGGAAACTTAGTCAAACATAAGTTTCACAATAATATTTCAGCTATTGCTCACTTTTAAAAGTGTCGAGAGTTTTTTGTAATATATTACGTTAATTTTTCTTTTCCTATTTCCTTTTCATTTGTTTTCATTTGTTATTGTTTTCGTTGTCTTTTTTATACTTTTTTTTATATCTAGATTGAATCTAGGATCACAGGATCTAGGGTAAGTGGACATAAATTATTGTATTATCTATCGATTAATTTTTATCTTTGTCTATAGTTGCGCCGTAATGTTGATCCTCATGCAACTGATGAGAGCGATGTGCCAAAGGTATGTATGACGATTTAATACTTGATATATTTTCGTAATAAATCTTTTATATTTGGTTGATCTTATTTTAAAAAAGGGTGCGTTATTTGAGAATACCAATGATGGAAGGGTAATTATGTTTCAATGTTATTGCCAAGAAAGACTATAAAATTTAACATTTCTTTAACAGATGCGTCGTGAAGCACCGCCTGGAGACTCTGATGCCCCAAAACAGTTCCAGCAAGACAATGGAAAATTACGCGTAAGTTCACATTACTATGGTAATTTATAAAATTTCAATTTGATTTTTTGCAGTCTAAACGCCAAATACCTTCTCCGCCTGGAGAGATGCCAATGCCTCCAATGTAGGATAATGTGTAATGAGCCAAACAATTATTTATAAACTTAAGGAATAATGTGCTTATTTAATATATACATATGCATATATGTACATATATATATATATTTTTATAATATAGGAACCGTATGAACCAAACATAAACAAATATTGTTTCAATAATTCATAACAATACAAGTCTAAAAAATCATATGATTGGAACGATTCCATTCAAGACACCATTCAATTTGCCTCCACTGAAGCGAATTTTTCATTAACAAAATTCTCCAGAGAACAAAAGATCTGAAATACAAAGTGAAAAATAAGAACCTTCCTGCAAGTCGCCAGATGAAATTTTGACTAGTCGACAATTTTAAGTATCGGTTTTGGGTTTTGAAACCAAATTTTCCGGGATGGAACCGGTTAAATCAAAACCCATGATTGATTTCAGTATTTTTCAATTTTAATGTGTTTTCTCCTTCCGTTTATCTCCCTCTCCTTCTCTATGCTCTCTCTATATACTTTTAAGTTAATAAAACAAGAAGAAAAAAATGGAGTTACTTTAATGTTTTATTTTTATCCGCACAGGGTTTGAGAAAAATTTTCATAAAAACGCTCTCAAAACACCAATAAAACATTTAAATCCTTAAATATTATATACATACATATATATTCATACATATATATTCATTAAAATTTTTCTCCAATTCTTTGAGGCAATCAAAAAAAAAACACCTTGTGAATGGAAATAAAACATTAAAGGAACTCCATTTTTTTTCTTTCTTGTTTTATTAGCTTAAAAGTATTTTGCATTTCTAATACAATAAACATAAACGATAATTTAACTTGTATTTGCATACATAAGCACTTTTAACCCACATTTGATCATCTCTCCCTCTCTCACATATTCTTTATCTAGTTTACATATCCATATTTCGTTCGAATATAAATATTTATTTACTTTCTAACTATATTAAAAGTGAACAAGAAAAATACAAAGGAATAGCTAAGTTGCCATTTCCGTAGCCACTCCTTCATCATCAGCATTGTGATATTCTATTACAGTCTCCTTTGAATCTCCTTCGAATATCGTACAATACAAGTGTGTCCGTCTGTGTGTATTTTAAAACTGGGAACATACAAACAAATATTTAAACTAAGTAACTTTGTTTCATACACTCGTGCTCATACATAAACTTACTTTCAAGAACACATTCGAAATTGCACTTTGCAATCTTCAAGTAACGGAGAAGTATAAAGGAATTCAAAATTGTAAAACAAACCAAACAGAAGTTTTTGGCATTTTTCTTTTCGTTCTCATTTCCGTTTTTTTCTTTAACTTGAATTGAACTACAACCAACAACTACAACAATAACAGACAGTTTCAAAAATAATGTTGCAAAAAGTTGAAAAAATATTTCAAACTGCAATGAATTTTCTAATAATAACAAAAACTTCAACATCGAAATGAAAATATATGTATACGAGCACAGCCTGGAGAATAGTACCACCACCGTCATATGTCGTACATCGTTCCATTTATGTATACGTAAGTGCCTGCATGTACATGCAGCTGGCGACTAATAATTAGACAAGGCCGCTCTTTATTCTGAATTCGATATAATGCGCACACTTTATTTCTAATCTACTGTCTCTAGTTGTAAGTTCGTTGTTTGTGTGTGTGCATGTACGTATGTATATGCAAATATAATTTTAACAAAGTTTCGCGTGACTGTATATACATACGGTGTATCTCTTCAAAGAAGAATAATACCTTAATTCATTAGGAACGCTCTCAATCGAAAAAGAAATTTTGTTGGATCATATCTACTTGACTAAACTCGTATTACGAACACATCATTGTCTGCCATTAAGGAATTGTCTAAAAACAAATTAACATTAAAGAAGGTAGGGTGAAATATAGATTCGCCGAATGTAAACAAAATCTTGCATTACTTTATTATTACATTTTTTTTTTCTTATTGTTATTTTTTTTCTTATTTGATTCCGTATGTTTGTATGTCTGTGTGTCTGTCTGTCTGTCTGTCTGCCAAAAGTTTAGTACATGAAAAGAACTCAGTGGCAATTTAAATAATATTGTATTACCATTTTATGCAAACAACACCACTTAAACAAACGACAATATTCTTTCTTTGCTAGTATAGTACGTACAATGCTTAGCAAACAACCAATACATTTACTAGTCAGTGTCGTTGGAATAAAAGCCACTCATATCCGACACAAAAGATGCACACACACAAGCATATACTCACAAAATCAAATACGCAGTCCTACATTTGAAAATACAACACCAGACAGAAAAAAGGATTGTTTTTTAGTTTTACAAGTTAAAGGAATAAACGTTGTACCTTTTTTTCTTGTGGCGGGAGTCTTCCGAAAGTACGCTGATATTTAAAGAATAATGAAAATAATAATAAAAAGTATAATATTGTTCACTCTTCATGATAATAACGAGAAAAATGTCTTATGGTTGCATACAGAGTTACAGAGTGTGACCCATTGAGTGCATCATACATAATAGCAGTTGCTGAGTTGGCAGAATTATCAAAAAAAATTGTCATGGAATTTTAAATACTCAAAAGCTTTCGCTGTTATTTGAATATGTCGCAGCATATGTCCCATGCAAAGTAGTTTTAAAATTTGTAAATGTTGCAGCTTAATACAAACGTAAAATGTCTTCTTCCAGCTCCGATTGTCTTGGCTTTTAATAACCATCTCTCTCATTTCACTAAACGTAATACACATTTTAGCTTAATTAATTTCCCTCTTTAATAATGTCAGTCCTTCTTCTTGGCTCCGCTTACTTCATTTTTAATAGTCATTTTAATGAATTTTCATTCTTTTTTATGTTTGAAGTGCTTAAAAGAAATATAAATATCCTCCTTCAGTTTTTACTAAACATATATTCTCATGGTCTATTTAAATATTCATTGACATTCAAATAAAATATTTAAAAAAAACACAGCTTTTTTGCACAGTACCAACAACAACCATTGTGTAAACGAGAACTTGCAAAATACAATACAAAGATTAAAAACTTAAAGAAAGAAATGCTGCACCAGAGAATTTAAAAAAAAGCAAGCTGCTGAAACTAATCTGAATTGAACAAAATGAAAAAAATAAAAAAACTAAAAACAAAACTGATCTTAAGCACAATAGACAAAAAACGATGAAAAGAGGAAAAATGTCAATTTTTCTTTTCTTCTTGGCATTAAACTTAATCAAATGCATTTTAACTTGTTTTTATATTTTTCTTGTATACCCTTAAGATGCAAAGCAATCCATTGGCATTGATAATACCGGTTACAAATGCAAACACGATAGAATACATGGGGTGAAGGGCGATGATGATGGCAATGTTGATGGAGATAGAGATGGCGATGGTGATGATGGTGAGTGAATAAACAAACAACCATTCAGAGTAATTAGCTTTACTCCCCTTAAAACAACTACAACATTTACATGAAACATCTAACATTGTAGTGATATCCTTAAGCGACAACTCTGTGTATACAGCAGGAATGGACAACCTAAAGAATTATATTGCATGAAATGTCAATGCAACATATTACTATTATTTTGAATATGAGAAAACAATTACTTCAAAAATGAATTCTTTAAACTTTAGGCTGAGTTATCTTTATTTCGATTTTCCGTATGTCATCGAAAAATATGCGGATTTCAGATATCATTGTACAACACTGTACACTGCATTATAATCGTAAGGATAGAAATGTTTTGCCTTGAACATCATCTCCATGAATATTAGCATGGTTTGATTTTTAATTAAACTTTATGTATTTACAGTTATAGCTGTATATCTTCTTAACAGAAAAGATTTTTTTTCGAATTTTTTTCAATTTTTTTTCAATTATTCTTTTCACTTCAAATATCTGCGTTTTATTGATCTCTCTCATTCTGTTTCTATTTTAATGCAATATTTCATTTCTTTTTGTTTTAACAAATAATGCGAGACATTTTATTAATTAATGCGAGACACTATTGTTAAAAATTTTAAATTATTCACAGTATGTGTATTAAATTTAAAAATGCAAAAACTACAATCATATCATCATCTTCTGCTATATCGTCACATGAAATGGAATAACGCGTAAGTTACAGTTAAATAATTCTACAGTACAACAAAAAAACATTCCACAATTAAAAAGAATAAATATATTAAAATATTAAATATGTTTCTCAAGTTAAGACTGGCTTTTGGAGCATTGCCGATAAGGGTGACGTTCTCAATATGATGCAGGAGCGAAAAATTTTGGAGGATCATTTACTTTTTTCTTTTTCGATTTCACATGATGATGAACGATGTTTGAAATAAATTTTCGTTTTCACATCACAAAGAATTTTAAAATATAATTTCAGTTTTGTGTAACAACGTCTTTAAAGAAATCCTTTGGGTCTATTTGATTTAAGTAGTAACCGTTTGTGTCGATATCCTTAACAGTTGTGTCGTCTTCTGTCACCAAAACCTTGGCTTGGGGCAGCGGCAAAAATTTGAATAACTTCTTTCTAAGTTTCGGTACAAAATGTGGCAGCATGTGTTTCGGAGTAGAAAAAATTTTCGATTGTATTTCCGAAGGGCTTTTGTTCATAATGGGATGATCTCTGAACTGCCGTTCCAATGGTAGTGATTGTTTAATGAGATCCTGCTGGGTTTGAGTTAGAATTGGCAAATGATAGCTGTCACGAAAACGTTCTTGGCCACTGTTAAATGCAATTTTTTTATTGCTTCTCAATTGTTTGCGCGTTATTCTCTTGGCAATGCAGTTGTATTTAATGCGCGGTGGTAAATCAATTAGTGGCTCTTTTCTGACAGACAACGGAGTTCGTGTTGGTTTCGTAATCATGGTGATATATTTTACATCGGGGTAAAGTTTAAGATTCTTCTTCTTAGCTTCTTGTTCTGTAGATGCAATGACTTTGGCAATGGGTCTTACACCTTTAAACAGATGAGTGAAACCTCTACCCTTAATATGCCTCAAATCGGGTGAAGCATAAAGTTTTCTTTTAACTTTTTCGTATGGTAAACGACGAAATTTCTTTCGTTTCTCTTTCTCGATTAATAGATCAATTCCAGGTTGGTAGATAAACCTGGAAGAGCAAGGACATACACGTACATAACGTACTTCATAACGGCCTGGCGCTGCTGTAAAACTTATGTGCTGACCGTAGATGCTATTCTTTTTCACTGGCACTGAAGATAGACGGTAAAATAAATGAGGGTTTAATTTTTTTGTGCTAAAAGAGAGGAAACAGTGAATAAGGAATGTTATGAATCGGACTTGAAGGCCATATCTACGTTTTGAAAATACCACGGTCTTCATAGACAGGAGTGTACGTAGTCGGGCCAGGCTCAGTAGGATTTTTGTAGCAAGTTCCTAAATTGCTTACCATACAACGAGATGTCGGTCGTTGATCGCGAGCATCTAAAATGAAGCTATTGAAGTTATCAATTTTGAATACTACCAGAGAACACAACTTACTCGATAGAAAAATACCATTTGCTCTGTGGCAGGATCCTGACATTTTTTCTGTAGCCCTTGGCAAGTCATAAAACCGAAATTGTGGTTGTCGTACATTGGGCCGGGGTCTAGACTGATGTGTGTGTTCTTTTTGCCAAAATGCGCCACCAAGGCCACGCGAATGAATGAATGGTATTTTTACTATGTCATACCGATTCGGTGGCAATTGCCATGATTTCTCCTTATCCCTGCTAACTATAGTTTTAAATTCCAAACGTGGAGTCAGTTTCGAAGCGTTGCACGATTCCTCTATACCCAGAATATTTTCGAAATGTTTTAGTGTTGTTGTTTCAAACTCTAAAAGCAAGAAGAATATTTCATTATTTCCATCTCTCTCTCTCTCCCTGTCTACAAAATATCACACTAGTTCACCTTTTTCGCGATCATTATCGTATAAATTTACATTTTTCGCAATATATTTTTCCAAATCTTTACATCTTGTGTATTTCAAACTATTCCCTGAAATAAGGAAAATTTAAAGTTTTAATTTTGTGAATGTACAGATGTGTTGATTGAATGAATTTGTACTTGACACCATAAAAAGGGGCAAAGAAAACCGCGTTGGAACAAATTTTGCCGAATTATAATTCTTATTTGAACTCATTTTCCTTTTGTGGAAAGTTGCGAGATTCTAAAATATAAATATTTTTAATTTTCTTTTTAAGTAATTTATTGAAACTGTCTTTTTCTTTTTTTTTTTTTTTTTTCTTATCATTTGACGTATTGAAATAAAAGTAATATTGTTTGTTGGTGAAAAGTGAAATAAATAGAAAAACAAATATGGTAATAAAACGTAAAATAAATTAATAAATAATAAAAAGTAATCAAATTGAAGAACAGGATCCATAGGTGTTTAAGCGTCTTAAAATAGTGAATTGAATACCACCTCTAAGAAAGTTTTAAGATTCTTTTAAATCGTCAATTTTCACGAAATACTGGTGGTGGTGGTGGCTAACCTTATATTTTAAGGAAATACTCTCTGAAATTCACTTTTATATGAGTGCTTGTCTATGTGTTGGTAAACGTATAATACATACAACATGTTGCTCTTGTTGTTTTTGTTCGTTTGATGTCAATGTTTGACAAGTTAGCATTAAAAGACACAAGAGTTTTATAGCTTAGTCTGCTGAGATTAAAAACATCCTCATGTTTACTTATGTGTATCATTCAAAAAACTATTATTTGTACTGAAATACGTACATGCATAAGCATAGGAATATTAAATACATTAACACATTGATATGGTATATACACACAAACGTACATACATTCATACAGTCTCGGCAAGATATGTATGTACGTATATATTTACCGGTACATAGATGCCTATACACCCATTTGTCTAACTTCTTGTCTGTGTCTTCATCTGCTTTTTATATTGTAGGAAATATTTATTTATTCTATGCAAAGTTGTTGTTCGTACAAGTAAGTGTGTTTGAGTTCCACATTCAGGTACATGTACTCGTACATCAAAAAATTTGTATTTTCAAACGACGATAGACAAAAGTATTCTAGAGAAAGGAGAGGCAGGACTGCAAGCAGTTTCCATAGTCAGTTGTTGAAATACTCTTCGGTTTCATATATATACATACACATTTTCCAAATTGTATGTTGCTTTTGCCGCTTTATGTTACACTATAGTTTAGTTTACTGTTTTGCATATACATACAGATATATATACATACATACATACATACGTACAAAATACATTTACTTGTTGACTTTACTCCAGGTATATTTTTGTTTTTAATATTTACTCCGTTACCTTCGTTTGTGTTTCCAACATTTGGTCATTCTGCCAGAATGACTGTGAACCGAAAATGTTAATTTGTTCTTTGGCAAACCATGGACATTACTTTAGAAAAATTTAAAAATTGTTGGAACAAACTTCACTGTAATTATATACTGTACTTGCATTTGCAGTGAATAGAGTTTATTGTTGCTTTTGTTTAAATCTTGAATTTGTAATTTTTGAACACTAAATTTGCATTTCGTGAATACAAAAATTAAAATGCGATGCCAACTTAGCACTCCTTATGCTATTTTTAGCTCTTTTGAACACACGCTGCGTGTTTTTTTCTATTTATCCCTTGAAAGAAAAAAAAGTGGAATGGCCCTTTTTGGTTTAGTTTTGAGAACTTTTATCTCTTATTGGGGAAAAAAAGTATTTTTTAATGATCTGGCAATGTTTTGAAATATACTGATGCTCTCTTTGATATTTACCATTTATTGCAAAACTTGAGTTATAAAGCAATTATTACAATAAACAATTTCGATTATTTCAATGACGAAATAGACCCGAATAAAAATTAAAATTGTTACCTTGGTTACAGGTAATTTTACAAAGAGCTTAATGAGGGGAACACTACCATCAAACTTTGAAATTTTAAAAAAAATTTAGTATAACAAATATTTTCTCTAGTAATAGAAAATAAACAACTGCCATGTAATTGAGGAATTCTATACAAAATTGAAAACTTTCTCCAGGATGAAATAACTTTATTAAGTTCGTTTCACAAGAATAGTAAAAATGATTATTTTTATTTATATACAACATATTTCAATCATCTTAAAAGATAACAAATTTTGTTTCATACATAACAAAAAAGTTTTATTATTTACTTCAAGGTATGGATAAGATTTTAAGGCAATACACTAAATTAAGCCTTCATGTCACGAGTACTTGCATCGCTTCATTAAACTAAGGCGTCCTTTTTGAAATAATTAATATGCAAATTTAATCGCCTCTAATGCGTAATAAACACTTAATTTATATAATTTGTTTATAGAGTTTCATGTCCAAAACCACGTTCATTAACAGTCTAATGCTATTTGAAACGGCTTTACCCACAAATGCAAGCACGCACACTCTCACAAATATACTTCTACACACACTTGAATTGACATTAATTAATTAATACAGGTTTTTTTTTATAAATTTCCCTACTTTATGAAATCAATCAATTTTAACTATACAAATACATACATCCATACATGCATACATACATATACACTATATTATTATATAATGGCTTCATGTCGTCCAGATACGCATAACATTGTCTGCGTTCGATTTTTTGCACTCTGCCTTTTGACTTTTGTTAATGGCCATCGCACAAAGCGGACAGAGAAAAAGACCACAAGTATTCAAAATTTTATTTCGTAATTAATTGTGTCGTTTTTATTTATGGCCCAGCAGGAATGTGCCATTGAGTGTACATATACAATATTGGTAAAACAGAAGAAAAAAAAAAAAACGAAAACTTACGCATATAAAAGAGTAAAACAACTTTGTGTCTAACACAGGATAATTATCCAAAAATTGATGGTACAATGAATCTTTTGTTAGATATCTCTAATACTGGCACTTACATACAATTTAATTGATAGATAAATATGAAAACAACAAAAACACTAATAAATATTTAGAAATATTGAATCTTTTAGAAATTAATGACAATGACAATGACAAATACATATGTACGAGTATATACAACATTATTATGTTTGCAATTGAATGTTTCAGTGTATCTTCCATTCTGAAGTCTATTGTATTACTTAAGAAAGAATTTTCAATTATAGTCTTGAGAAATACTTACTCTTTTTCTACATTTTTACGGTGGCTGACTAGCTGACATTAACAGGAATACACGCACAGTTCTTAGTAACTCTTTTGCACCTTTAAACCACTAGACACATATTTGTGCTAGCATACCCCGTTACAAAACAAAAAACAGTGGTTAACGAAAGAAATAAGGAAATATATTAAATGTCGAATGGATAGAAAGAACCCAATCGTTTCATATATCCTTACACAAATATTTTGCTTATGTTTTAATAAACACTGTAACCTTACATTCATACGCACATCCTAGAGAAGAAAGTATTTTCTCGTTATGTTCTTCTATACTGGCGGTTGCCACAAACTCTGGAGTTGTCTACTCTTCTAGTGTACTTTTGTTTACTTTCAGCACAAAAAGCTCATCTTAAAATGAGATAAGCACTCAAGCAACTCAACCATTGAAAGCAATAAACAAATGCATATACTGACAATGGCGTTGCTATACAAAAGCCAAGAGACAAAATCAAGAGTTTTATATGCTTAGTGCAGCTGTAGTTACAAAATATCTGAAGGTTCACTTCTATTCCCTAAAACAAACTCTGCCAAATGCAGCTACAGATGCATAAGACCCATTTAAAGTCAAACTAAATGACAGCGACATCTAACAAATTCCCTTTCTCTCTCTCTCTCTACTACTAATACCAATACTAAGCATAAGTATAATTTATTTCAACAAAAAATATAAGAACAATTCTTTAAAGCGCCTTTAAAACACCAGCAGATACAAAAAACACTTTCAAAAACACCGCAAAATTCATTTGCAATGAAAACAGCAAGAAATTAAAAATATCGCAATCATTGCAAACTTTATCATACACTCCATGTACTACGCAAACACCAACACAAAGGAATAATACATAAGCATACAATACTGGTAGAATAGAAGAAAAAAAGAAGGAAAACCAAAAAAGCCTGTAAGAGAGTAAAACAATTTGGTATCTAATATAGGATAATTATCCAATAATGGATGATACAATGAATCTTTTGTTAGATATCTCTAGTACTGGCGCTTACAAAGTATCAAACGTATAATTGGACACTACTCATGAGATTATTCAAACGCCGATTTGTCTACTATACTTCAATGAGAAGATTTCTAAAAAAATTTGATAATCAAAAAATCTTTAAAACGTATAATTCTTAGCATATTTTATTAAAAAAAAAAAAAAACAAAAAAACAAAAAAAAACAGTCAGTCCAATATAAAGCACAGATATATTGGAAGCAAGATCTTTTGCTCTTATTACTGCTTCCAGACGTCGAGGCTTCGAGTGCACATGATTGGCACTAAATTCCTGGTTACATTGTTCCATTCTCGTGTTATTCCTTCTTTTAGCTGAAAGTATCTATATTTATGGAACTTACGGACGAGTTCTTCCCAAATATGCTCAATAAAATTGAGATTTGGTCACTGTGCCGGTGTTTGGTGTTTGGTGTTTTTTTTTTTTTTTAATTTGTAAAATATTGAATCCTCAAATAGAAATTGGAATGGCAATATGTAATGGAATTTTAAATCTATTTCAGCTCGATCAGCATCATGCATAATTTCAGCTTACGTCGTTACTTTTCTTTAAAAGTATTATGTTTCTAGTGCAGAGATGAGAGCTGCAATATCCCTCCTTTTTATGCGAATGTGAGCACGAAAGTTCATTATGTTAAGAGTCAGATATATACGTACCACGAGCCAAATATGTACCACACTACATAATGAATGTACGCTTAAACCTTCGTTTAAATTTTTTTATATAAATATGTTTGCAAATATGTTTTCGTCAATTGTTGAAAATAGAAATTAATCATCTAGTGGAAAAAGAAACAAAAGATTTAAATGGAATGGAACTATTGCATCGTACAAAAAACATTACACTCTAAAAGCTTTAACAAAATTCATTGCTTTTGATGGTATTTTATGTCTCTATCAGCCTTTTGGCTTTTTTTTTTTTTTGCAATTTTCCTTTGTTTGTAGACAATGTTGCACTCAGTCATTTTTATTGTCTAAAAACACAAAGTCCATATGACGTTATTTCCGATTTGGACTCCAACAACCTTTGTATTTGCAAAAAAAAAATAAAAAAGAAAATTTACCACTTTGTAATCTTATATAATAATTTTTAAAAAAACAGACAGAGAATGTCGATAATGTTTTATTATAAAAATATTGGATGTTTTTAACTTTCAAGTCATTAACAAGAAAAAAAAACAATCAAGTAAAAAAATCAATAATTCGTATTAAACTCGACGTAACCATAAAGACACAATGATACAAGACACGTAAAGGCAAGTAAAAATATTCCTCAAGTTACATTTCTTCTTCCAATCATAGAATTTGAATTGGTCAGTTGTGGCAAAGGCGCCTTTATTTACACTTTCTAATACATAGTAAAGTGAATTCTGAAATTTTTAACATCGAAAATAATTAACCATTACAAGTAGTTTAACAATATTCTACTCATATTATAGCACTTCTAACTGATTTTTATTAAATGTAAACGATATTCGCAATTAAATTTCAAAAAATAAATTCAAGTCACAACAACAACATCATATGAAAACAAATTAAATACAATTTAAAAGACTGTCTAATCTTCTTAAAACTCAGAAATGTTAATAAACAAATTTTAAATACAGACTTTAGAGACAAGGTACTGGTATGAGAGTAGAGGAAAAGAAAGAAGGATCTACGCAACAGCAATCATTAAAAAAAACAAATATTTGTAGTCTGGCGCCGAGTTAGGTAATCAAAATTATTTGCATTTATATTTAAATGGTGTTCCTTTTTGTGTAAATGAAAGAAAAAAATCTGCAATTTTTGTTTGAAATATCAACGACATTATTGTTTTATACAGAAGTACCCTATTGTAGTGGATGTATAAAAATGTTAAAGTAAACTAAATGTTTAAAATCCTTAATTTAACCGACTCTTATTTGTTAACATTTTTTTTATATATTTTATTCTCCTAGAATATGTATTATTATATATATATATAGATATATATTGAAATATTGTCATGTACATTTGATTACTGGCGGGTCTCTACGTCTTTTTACATTAAATGTATACATTTATGCTATATATATGTATGTATATATATATATATATATATAAACCAAAGGAAATAAAATCGCAATCACAACAACAGCAACATTTGAAAAAAATACAATGACAACAAAAAATAAAAATAAAAGAATAAACTTTAGCTTATTAACATAATTTCTATAAAGTGACTACCATTTAAAAATAACAGCAACAAAAACTAGATACAAAAACGAAACAAAAACGAAAAACAAAAATTAAAAAAAAAAAATAAAAAAATTTTATATTTAAATAGCCAAAGGGGAAACCTTCAGTTGTGAAACAATGGCAAAGGAATAAAGAAAACGGTTCTAGCAAAACAACAAAAAATACAAAATGAATAACAATAAATAAATTATTAAAAGGAAAATACAATATAAGTGTAGCATGTACCATTCGAGAGTTGGTCGAGAATAAAATATTTATCAAAATATCAAAATAAGAAAATGAAACGAACAAAAAAATGATTTATTGCTGGAATTTAAATCAAAAATTTTTATTTTCTTCGATAATATTTCTCCTTTGCATATTCTAACTTTTTTTCTGCAGTTCTATTTTTTTTCTTTTTATTTTTATTAATGTTTTTATTTTGCTTAAATACAATATTAAAGTATGTATGTATGTATGTCTGTGTGTAGGACTTTATGTAAGTATGTATGTGCTACGCTCTGTTATGGTTATTGAAAAACAATATTGTAATCGCCTAAGGTCAAGAATTACATTCTGTCAAGAAAATAAAAAATTCAAATAAAAATATTTACACATACACATATGTACGTATACAATACATTCTCTTAGTTGTAATGTATGTTTGTAATGTACGAGTGTGTGTGTGTGTGTGGATGTATCTTTGTATTTAACCCTTATCCTGTATTCATGGGTCAAAATTGCCCAAACAGTTTTTATTGCTCATTTACTCTTTAAATACTCAGCGGATTTTTTTGAAACTTTTGTACAATTATTTTTTTAGTGAATACTATTAAAATTTTAAATATAACCATGGTAAATCGTTTCACAAAGCGTGTGTAAAAAAACTTACGCAAATGGTACTTTTGGGTCAAATTTGCCCAATGCAAAAAAATGAATTTACGCATGTAATAAGAGCTTTGTAACAATTTTGTGTGCTTTGACAACATCATAACTAGCAACAAAACAAAAGATAAGTTAAAGCCCACAAATGTGTTTTGTTGTTTTTTATAGCGGTACAACAAACTGCAACAAAACCAAAAAAAGAGAATAAGTAGTATAAATATTTCATTCGTTTATGCGTTTTTGTATTGAATACAAGGGACAAAATCTTTACTTATTTTGGAACAATGTAACCAGAAGAGATAAAAACTTTTCTTATGCAATCTGATTCAGGCGACGAAATCCCCCAGGACACATCAAGAGAAGATGAAAACGATCTCGTTTCTGAACTTGCATCTGACAATGACCCCAACTCCTCGTCAGGCGCTAGCATAGACAATTCCGAAATTCTCGATCAAACTTCGGATGAAGATTTAATGCATCTATATAAAAATGTGGGAAATATTTATAGTCAGAAACATAATTGAAAGATTTTCAAAACAGGATATAATAAATTTGACTCCTGGCCCAACGCGCTATTCTATTTCTAGAGGTAATAATTTTATACTATTTTTCTGTTATTTATGCCCAATGATAATACGACATTAGTTGTAGATATTACTAATTTACAAGGTTAATCTGTATTTGGAAATAATTGGATTGCTGTAGATGACATAACAATTGAAGCATATTTCGGGCTACTTTTATTGGCGGGCGTATTTAGATCTCATGGTCAAGTTTTATAATCTCTTTGGGACGACCGCTATTCAAATCCACCCTGAGTTTGCGCCGATTTCAGAATATATCTCGAATGATACATTTTGATAAAAAGTCAGACAGGAGCGAAGGAAGATTCCATGCCAAACTTTTTGGAACCCTTGGGAAACACATTTACGAAATATATTTAACCTTAGCGAATATGTGACAGGGGATGAGCTCGTAACGTATAGTGGACGATGCCCATTCAAGCAATACATACCATAAAAAGCAGTAAAATATGATATACATATGGGCGTTGTGTTATGTAGAAACAAATTATTCATGGTCCTTATAGGTGTATACTGGAAAAGACAGAAAGAGCTGAGAGAGCGGAGAAATATCTCGTAGACCGAACTTGCCACAAAGTAGTCCTGCTAAAGCAGTCGTAAAAAGCCTTTAAAAGTATTCTGCTGAAGTTCTGCAAGCAAATAATTTAAAAAGGTTGCTACTTTTGTCCAAATCGTTCTAACAGCATCAAATATGCAAATAAATATTCCGAATGTCTAAAATTTATTTGCAAATAGCATTCTGACACCAATATTGTACGTAATGAATGTAAAAAAATGAAAAAACTGAATAAATATTATAATTTTTTGCATTGGGCAAATTTGACCCACTAACGTCACATGCGTTATATTTTTGAAGTACAGGATAAGGGTTAATGGATATTTTAACAAGAAATTTAATAATGGATATTTTGTTTATATAAAATGAGTTTAAATGTTCATATTTTATAGGAATTGAATTCAGTCTGTTAAAAGTTTCTGTTCATGTTGACTCTGTATGAAATGTATTCAGATACATACATTCATACGACGATGTGTACATAATATACTGCAAAAAGTCATCTTAAATGCATATATATTGCCTGATACAGACATAAAACATACAAACTAACCAAAAACAAATAAACAAAAAAATATTTTTATACATATGTACATACATACATGAGGTTTCTTTCTGGTACATCACTACTGTATGTGTTCGTCAATTTCATTCACTTTAAGCACCACATATTTTGTAATAAGCCTAAGGCGATAGAAATTTCGGTATGTCGTCAATGGGTTGATTGTTTAATTTTTAAACTGACAGCAACTTACGTACAATGAAAGAGAAAATCAATTTATGACTTTTTGCTAATAAATATTTATCGTTTTAAATAGCAATTATAACAAATTGAAAATGATTGCCCTAAATATAAAGTCAATTTCAAAAAAAAAAAAAAAATTCTATAACTTCTAATCTAATTGAAATGTATACATATACCAAGTTAAATATTAGCGTTCCGCTTGTGACTGTTATATTATTGATTATAATTTTTACCTGATTAATATAGTTCATAAACAAATTTACCATTTAAAATACATAAATTCATTATTTGCCTTACGCTTACAAATCCTTTAGTATAAATATTTACTTAAGTACTAACACTTTATATATTTTGGAGTAATTCCTTACGACTGATATTTGTCTAAGGATGCTTCTTCGATCTTCGATCAATTTCTGTAAATCTGACAAACATGGCAACTTATTATAGCAACTCTTACTTCTTACAATTTCTTTTTATGAATGAATGAAAATAAAACGAATTTATGTTTAGTCAACATGAAAGGATTAAGGAAACAGATGTTACCCTTAAAACGAAAAATTATTCAAACCATTTACCATCAGATTTGTTTAAATAAATACAAAAAAATGGAAAACAACAACAAACTCATATGTACACATCTGAGGTTAATTATTTTAATAAAAAAAAGTATCATGTAATACACGCTCACACAAAAGTATACATACACCTATTCAGCAAAAGGTAAAGAAATGCTAACAAGATAAGATAAATGTTACAAAGAATTTGTTATGGGTCTTCTCCAGCACAAATGAAAAATTAAAATTAATTACTTCTTCTTTTTATATTTTATTTTATTGAATTAAAAATGTCTATGTGTTAATTAAGCTGTTAAAAACAATTAACAATAATTTTCTTTAATATCTACATACATGTATGTTAATATGTTTGTGTGTCTGTGTAGGAGAGTACATATGTACTGTGTTTGTGTATAGGAATGTGTGTGAGGCAACAGTATCAACAATAGCATGAAAAGAACAACAACCGAAAAATGAATAAATCCCCATAAAAGAAACATGTTCTAAGAGCGTAAATAAAAAGGCTTTTTTACATCACTCCCGTTGTCTTAGTCGTTCCATCGTTTCATCATTCCATCAGCAAAATAAAATCATGTTTTATGAAACGAAAATCTCTTGTTTTTACGAGTGTGTACCAAAATAACATTTGGCAAACCGGGCAGAGACAGAAAGTAGAGGCTTTAGGGAGAAGCAAACAAATTTGGCAATTTGTTTACAAAATCCTAACCCTTGCCACCTGAGTACCAGCAGTGCCACAATTGGCATACAAAGCTTTCACCGCACTGAGCGTTCGTATTATTTTAATGTCATTAACAGTAGGAAACATTTTGAGTTGACTCTTCTCATCTCATCACATGGCCGCAACACCGAAAGTAATACTCGTACAAAACCCATACGAAAACTAAGCCAAACCGAACAGAACCGTCAGCAGAATAGAAGAACGGTTTTACGCATTTTCATGGGTTTTGTATTCGCTCATTGATTGTACCCCTGGGTAAAAGGGTTGATTCTCTTTATGATTTTCAGTTTTTTCTCCTCGTCTTGACTGTTTATTTGAGTTTATTCGTAGACGAATCGTATTTCTTTTTTCTCATTTCTATTCGCATTTGCTCTTTTTTGTCCTCGTATGTCTGAAAAAGCCCTTGTGAGTGTTGATTGTATTTTGGGCTCATTTAAAATTTTTTTTAATTTATCATTATTTTTTTTTTTTATTCTTTATTATTTTTATGATGTTGTTATTTTCTTTTTCATTTTCATTTTTATATTTTGCTTGGTGAACATGTTGTGGCGTAAAAATTTCAAAATCTATTGTTATCCTTCTCTCTGTGCTTACTTTGGGAACATTTACTCGTTCTTATGGTTTTTTAAGAGCTAAAGGACTGTGGATGGTGCGGATGATACCGAGAAAGATTTGTTTTAAATTATAGTCACTTTTGTGGCTTGATATTTACGAATGTCATTTGTTGTTTGTACAAAATAGGAGGCTGTTAGACGTATGTTTTTTTTTTTTATTTTTTATGTTTTGTGGCTGTGATACTGTTGTTGTTTTGTTTCGGTTTTTTTTTTATTGTTGTACACGTGGGAAATATTTAATGAAGTCACAAGTCAGACTAACAGCAAAGCAATAACAGTAACAACAACAAGCAATTAAAACTAATTTATATTAAAAAAAAAAAATTTTTTTTTGGTTTCATTGAAGTTAAAATTTTACAAAATCCATAGAAATTTTCAGTATTTCAGCATTCTAATGCTCTTTTTATCTTCAACATCATAATCATCTTTGTTGTCATAATGATTCTGAATCTCGTTGTTATGGGTCACGTATTTAAATTATTCTTCATTCCAGTTTATAAATTTGGACTTTTTTAAAGTTGAGGGAATTTTTGGAATTTTGAATATTTAATGAACTGTTTTTGAATGAATTAGTAAAGAATTGAGCAAGAATTAAAAATCTTATGGCATGGAATAGGAACAGAGAATTATTTCGTTTTCAAATAGAAACCCCTCAACAAACACATAAATAAACACATTGCTCACCGTAGTCAACAGAATTATTGCTGTGATTATCAAAATTATTTAAAGTTCTATTCTCATCTATTTCAAAGAAATTACTCATCTCTTGTTATAGGGCGGTATGAGCTACAAAAGACTTATTCTCACTGTGTGGGTAATAAATCTGATTTAGACATTGTATTTCTTTTTTTTTTCCTAATCCTGTCAATTTGATTTATTTTCTCCAATTACTAGACCTTCAAATTTAATTTCATTACATAGTTAATTAAAATTTTAAATATTTGCCACTGCAAAGAAGTTATCTATTAACTATAAATCTACTGGAAAGTTTCAATAAATTTTCATTAGTAATAATATTTGTGCCAATGCCACAATTACATGTGGGACATTGCCACCAGTACTTTCATTCAAACTAATGTGTGGATAAACTCGATATTCGAAAATTCAATCCTTGTTTGATTGTTTGTTTGTCTGTTTGATACTATTGTCTAACCGAAATTATTTCCTTATCGGCTATATAATGCAATTAATTAAAAAGTGTGTAGTTTAGAATGTAATTTCTTAAGTGAAATAAATTTGAAAATATTTCAAATGTGTGTGTATGTGTATGGACGTGTAAATTAATATATAAAATGTAATATTCCTTCTTGAATGTAATTTAATTAAAGATTCAATCAATAGAGTGATTTTAGTATAAATAACCTGGGGAATGCGTAGTCAGCGCTTTGTGTGTGTGTGTGTGTGTGTGTGTGTATATGTTGTATTCATGAATATTTATAAGTTGAACTATGAAATAATTATTTCAATATTTTTGTTCAATATAAAATTTATTATAATTCTTCAGTTGGAAAATGCGTAATTTGCTTACAGACATTCATATCGTCCGTCTACTGTTGTATGGTATGTATAAGTATATGCTAGTGTATATGGGATATATTGAAGATTTTAAGGATATTACAACATTTAACAACGAAAATATGTATATGTAATTGTTTATGTAATTTAATTTCAGTGTTTGTTTTAGTTGCTCTTCTTTTGTTGTAATTTAACGTTCAACTTTCAACGTTCAACGTGCTTGTGCCCATGTCAATTTTATTTTATTACGAGTCATGTATTGAAATTAAGCAAATATTTGTTTATTAACACTATTTATACAATATTGTTATTATTTCTATTGCTTTTGTTGTTATTATTATTATTATTATTATTATTGGTATTGTTATTATTCATTTTGGCATAGTCTTCTGGTTTAGAAAATGTCACATAACTAGGACATTTAGAGCCAACTACTTACTTGCCAATGGAATACTACTACCACTATACTCATACCCGCAGATATCGGAGAGTATATTGTAGATGTAGACAAGGGAATCGGATGGATACATGAATAAATTCATGAAATATTTCGTTTCGTTACAAAGAAATGTTGTATTGGCCGCTATTGACACTGTCGAAGTAGCCGTCGTTGGTGTTTTTGTTTCTGCGCCATGTTTTACTCATTGTCATTAGAGTAAAAGTCATGTTTATAATTATTGTTAAACGTTAATAGCGGAAGCGTACAAGCAATTAGTGTTTTGCCCAGTTAACTAACATGCTGTATGTGGAAAGAGCTTCGGTAATACAGGGTCTGTCAATATTCATAGATACATACACATACACATGGGTATGTAATGTTCTATACAACAAGTATATTTGTATGTGGTGGGGTGGTGGTATGTGTTGTTTTTATAGGCATTTTGCCATACATAAATTTATCCACAAAGATACACAGACACACAGATATATCGAATGTTAACATTTGTTTGTTTGTATGGGTACGTTTCGTGTAGAGTTTCGTGTATAGATAGATAATGAACAACAATGTTGTTGCTCATGTTTTCTCAATTCTTAGTAAATTAGTTTTTGCCAATTATTTGGCTGCATACCATTAATGTACTAATCTTTTAATAATGTATTATTATCGATTTAGTGTAACGCATACTAACATACATTCAATTGCGTACATACATACATACATATACAGCAAGTGTATACTGCATGTGTATGATAGAAACATACATTAGCATAAACTCAAAGAGATAAAATGTTTAAATTAAAAGCTGTTCAGAACTCATGAAAATTTCCATTCATTTGCCAGATAATATTTAATAATATTTATTTTCATGTTTAATTTGTTAGAAACCCATCGTAATTTGTTTGTAAAATGTTTAAAAGCCAAAATGCAATACGAGGAATATATTTTTAATTTAAAATTTCATTCTTAACATGTAAACTGTGGTGAAAACTGAAAAATATTGAGCGAATGGCGTTTTATTAATAGATATATAAGAAACGGCTGCATTGCAACCATCTAATGAGTAAATTAAAAATGCTAAACACTTTTTATATTAAGAAAAATAAAAATATAAACATATAATTATGCAATCGATAATAATGAGCTGTTCGAATACTGAACTTACCGCTTATTCCGCATCCCACCGCAGCCATTCTCTTCTCTCTTGGTACACTAGAGCCCCGATTTTCGTCTATCCCATTTGCGTCGTTCCTCTTTAAGTCACGGTATACTATAAATACATATGACAATGTGACAATGTTGCCCATTTGCAGATACGTTCTATCAAGTAAGAATTTACTTCTCATTAAGAAGTCGTTAAGTTGAAGTTGAACTAAACCAACAAAATTAAAGAAGACAAAAAAGGAAAGAAAATTAAAATGTTTCAAATCGGGAGAAATATCTGTTGGCATATGTAGAAAAGGCTCTTTTCGACAGAAGTGGCCTTTAAATAACTTAATTTACCAAAATAGACACACCACTGCAATCTGAACAAGTTAACAAAATAAGAATTTCCTTAATGTTAAAAATGGAGCCCCTTCTTTCTATTTGAATAAAAAAAAAAACAAAAAATGCTACTGAGCAAGGGGTTAACTGTCCATATCATATAACGACTTTAAAGTAAATTGTCGATCCAGCAGCAACAAGATTGCTGAAGAATTTGGCCAGGTTGTCAGCTTCGTTTGCGCGGATTGAACCCCAAACTATTACGCTTCCTAATATGTATAATATTGTATTTTTAACTCTCATTCCGACGTCCTAAACATGGATTTTCGATTATTACTTCTGAATAATTTAAATTAAATAAAAATAAAAATATTCGGTATTCCCCAGTATATACCTCATATGCTATTAATATATCGCTATTAATTTAGACATTTATGGTACTACTGCACATACATACATTTCTATGATTTTATTATTTATTATCTATTTTATTCTTATTATTATTATTTTATCTGTTGTTATTGATGTTTATTGTCATGTGCGCATTGCTAAAAATAAAAAGTTACAAGAGAGTCTTCAACGTAACAAAAAAAAAGAAAATGGTCAACTCAAAGCGTATATTTTTGTATTTTTCCTTTTTTTTTTTTTGTTAACATATAACGACAGCAGCAGCAACAACAACAACAATAAAAGTAATACAGTCAAGGACTCTTATAAAACTCAAAACGGAGAGGGGGGATGATAAAACTGTTTAACTTGTCTATTCGGTGTAGTATACAATTCGCTCTTTTTCATATCCTTTATTCACACACATATACTCACACACACCCACACACATGAATAAATACAAACACTTGAATGATGGTCTTTATCTGTATGTGTTACGAGTGTATAAGTATTTTTATTTGTTGGCGAGTTTTAAGTGTTCAGTACTTATGTTACTTGTGTTGTGTTGTCGGTTGGATTTACTTATTTTTTATATAATTTGTGTACGAGTATTTTACCATTGTGATGGATTGTATTTCAACATCCAACTAAAAAATACGCATTTTTTCTGTTGTAAAGATACTCCGGTATATTTCTATTCATTATATATGTATACTACATACATACATACATACATACTATCGTTTTGTATTTGTAACACGATATTGCGTTTTTGCCATTTAAACGTTTTTTTTTTTTTGGTGTAGTTGTTGTTGTTGCCAAGTGTTAAATTGCATATCATTGGGGTGCTGATAAAATGAAAATATGCAATTTAACAACAATAATAATAAAAAAAATAAACAATATGTCTGTCATAAACTGCAGTTCATTTAAAGTCCTGCAATAAAAGCGTACTCGCTCTAATCTCAACAACAAATGCCGTTTACAAGTACCTCACTCACATCGTGACTATTAAAAAACAGACTATTTTATAATAATTAAAAACATTCGAAATTTCATTAAATTTGTTTGAGATTTTCAATTTATTACTAGTGTAAAGACAATCCTTATTAAAAAAAATATATATCCACGTATATGTACATATACATATATATATATATATATATATATATATATAAAATATATATATACACATGTACATACATATACATGTATATTAAATTTTTTTAAAGGTTTTAATGTTCGCGCTATCAGCAATTGTCAGCAATTTCTTTTAGAAATGCACAGTAAGATGTGATCAAATAATATTTAATGATAACTCGTGTGTATTTTATACTGTGGACACTATCAAACTTATTATTAGAAACCGAATGTGACGCAGAATAGTGAAACAAAGTACAATTTACAATTTAAAAGATTATGTTATAAAGAGATATTATGTTATATGTTTTATGTTAGAAACACAAACGTTGCTTGTCTAATTAAAGCTTTTTAATTATTATTTAAAATAATGCTCATATTTACTAAGTTACTAAGATACATACATATATTTATATGTATGTATGTATGTACGTATAAGTATTTGCACTTTTGGATGCTTAATTAGAAGGCTCTGTAAATAAAATGAGAAAATAAAAAATTTTAAATATTTAAATTTCATGCGAAAGTAAACAGCATCAAGATCAAACGACTTACACAAAAATTTTCTAGCACATGAGATATTTTAAATGTCTCAACACATTAATGCTTAAATGTTTTTAATTATTTTCAAGTATAATGAGGACGAATAAAGCAATTTTCTTACACTCTTTCTTCTTTCTACTTTTATAATTTAACTGTGCAATAAACAATCTATACATACATAAGTATATTGTATAAAAAATGTAGAAATATAACACAATTGGATGTGTGAATCGACTGTTGAATAAGATGGCATTCATATGTATGTATGTGTATAAGTATTTTTTGGTTTGTTTCTCTTGTTTGCTACCAATGTATTCATTTATGATTTATTACCATTTGCCACAAGTCCTTTCGATATCTTCGCATAAATCCCGAAGAGCTGGTCGCATACAATCTTTATAAAACAATTTAAAATAATTTATCCGTGGCATCTACCAGCCCATTAAAATTCATTTTTACTTTTTCTGCTCGTTCTTTTATTACTTGCACATTTCTTCAATTACCAACTTAATGCACACACAAGTAATTTAAATACAATCAACTGCCGACAGGTAAATTATTCACGTGTATAGTGGCAACAACAAAACCGACAATAAACTTAACAACAGTAACTTTTGTATCAACAATAAATAAATAAATATAAAACATATACTATGTACTCATTATATCATGTGTAAAGGAACAACAGCAAAAGAAGAAGACAGAACACCCTTCAGGTTATGCATGTGTTTGAGAGTTCAGTAGTGTTCACATGTATGCCACACTAAACTGAAGGTGGATCTCAAAAAGACACTAGTGTTTCATCATGAGTATGCCGTTAGTTATTATTTCGCAGATGAGTCGTTAGCTTTAAAGCTTTCTCACATTATTTCGAAATTCCAGTATAACTTCAGCCATGCGTTGACTACACTGATTCAATAGTATTTCAGAATTCAACATCTGACACACATATATGGATTTCATTTCCCTGGGTAATCTAAATCTCGGCAGCGTAATGGAATATGCTTCACATGTGCATCTTCATCCATACAGTTTGGCCATATAGGAGAGTTATCATGTCCAAATCTGTGCAGGTATTTTCTGAAGCAACCATTAGCAGTCAAGAACTGGTTCAAATAGAAGTCCAACTCGCTGTCCATCTACCCTTCAAAACATTCTCCTATCGTGGCTGCCATTTTCACATGGAACTTTGCAGTTTGTGCTGTGTCCTCACAACAGCAGAAGTATGTACTGTCATGTCATGTCATCCGCCGATATGTCTAATTCCTTATACCATTGTTAGTACCGCTTTATCAGATATTTAACTGAAACCCCTTATCGAATATGTCGAGGATAATATCCTCCTTTTCTTCTTTACATAAAGTGTTTTCGGCCATATTGGAAAAACATATAAAAAAATAGCGACATTATAAGCCTCGATATGAGTTTTCTCCTTAATGGATTTATTCCTCTATTATTTGGCATAATCCTAACCAGTGCTCTCTCGATCAGAGATGGCTATTGGCTGAAGAATTTCACTTTGGTCCTTAAAGTTCACCCTGCCCTCGACAACGACACTCCAATATTTTTTGCTTTTTTCCTCACTGTGTCTCAGGAATATGATACTACATATCCCTTCTCTTCATCATCTGTTGAATATATTACTCTCTGATCTCGAAAGTAATCATTTATAATTTCCATCAAGTATGGCAGTTTTGTCCTACTGAAAATTGCTTTAGCAAACTGTCCCCAGTTCGCGGAATTAAAGGCGTTTTTAACATTATATAAGCTTGTGTGCAAGTGCGTTAGCGTGTGTATGTGTCATATGTTAATCATTAAATTATATCAAGGAAGTTGAAAACAACAACCACAACATCAAAACCAGGATTCTGAAAAAAAACCATGTTCAGCAGTGTGCCAACAAACATACTCGATCGCATATGAACACCACACAACTCAGCATACTTTCCCTTTTCTTCTTTTTTCTGTTCGTTTTTTTCTGCTCTTTTTTTGTTTCTTTTTGATGAATTTTAAATACTCAGAAGAATAAATACGTACTTAAATGAGATAATAACTTTCAAAAGAATTTCATATTAACTACAATATACAATATGCTTGTATGTATGCATGTATGTATGTACATTTGTATACTATGTACGTGGATGTGTGCATATACTCGTATAAATTTAAAATGTATTAAAAACAAAATAAAAATTATATACCCCCTTTCTCTTCCACCCTCTCTTTTCAACTCTCTCGTTCTCACTCCCTCTCTCTTTCTCATACACTTTCTCTGAGCCTCCTTTCTCTTATTCACCCGAAGACGCATACATACACACATAAATATACGCACATATGTACAAACATCGCTCTTAAAGCAGCCATTGAGAGTAATACTGAGCTGTTTAGGCAAGTTTTTAATGCTTGTATCCATGAGAGAACGTTCCCTAGGATATGGAAAAGGCAGAGGCTGGTTCTCATTCCGAAGGGTAACAACGCACAGGATGCCTCGGGATACCGCCCGCTCTGTATGATAGACACAGCCGGGAAACTTTTGGAGAGGATAATCTGTAGGAGACTAGAAGCATTTCTAGAGGGAGAAGGCCTGTCGGATCGCCAATTTGGCTTCCGGAAAGCACGTTCCACCTTGGATGCAATAGAAACAGTAGTGACAGTGGCAAAGGACGCCATCAGCGGTGAGCGTTGGCTGGAGGGCGATAAGGAGTATTGCGCTATCATCACCTTGGACGTCAAGAATGCATTCAACTCTGCGGATTGGGATGCCACGTTAGCTGCCCTGGATGAAAAGGGCGTACCGAACTACTTAGTGGAACTAATTAAGGACTATTTTAAGGATAGAGTACTCATATACGACACGAACGACGGCAGAAAGTCATACGCGGTGACTGCGGGCGTCCCACAGGGTTCCGTCCTGGGCCCTATATTGTGGAACGTCATGTATGACGGTGTACTGAGGCTTAGACTCCCTAGAGGTGCACAGATCATTGGATTTGCGGACGATATTGCCCTGGTGATAAGAGGAAAACATCTAGACGAATTGGTGAGAACGTGTAACACTGCGGTGGGCACGGTCAGAAGCTGGATAACAGAAAAAGGTCTCAAACTTGCTGACCACAAAACAGATGTCCTACTTGTAAGCAGTAGAAAGAGGATTGAATTTATTACCATAACGGTGGGTGACCAGCGCATAACATCAAAGCAGGCGATTAAATACTTGGGAGTGATGATTGATAACAGGCTCACGTTTAAGGAACACTTGACGTACATCGGTGAGAAATGTGCGGCGACGACATGTGCACTTGCCCGATTAATGCCTAACCTAGGAGGCCCGAAACAGGAGAGAAGACGGCTACTGATGAAGGTAGTGACATCGGTCGCCATATATGCAGCCCCTATATGGGCCGAGGCTATGGATAGGAGGACCTATAGAGCAGGAATTGAAACGGCCCACAGGAGGTCAGCTCTCAGGGTAATCTCCGCCTTCCGGACGGTGTCTACTGATGCAGCACTAGTGATAGCGGGAATGATGCCCCTGAAACTAGTAGTAGACGTAGAGAAGAGGAAACAGGATGCAAGGAGGGGGACGAATCTTTTAAACCCCGTGCAAATAGTTGACGATGCCATGGATAGATGGCAACAAGACTGGTCCAATTCCAGCAAAGGAAGATGGACCTACAGACTCATCCCAAGTATAGGCGAATGGACCAAAAGGAAACACGGCCAGGTGAACTTCCACCTGACACAGTTGCTAACGGGCCACGGATGTTATAGAGCATATCTCTATAAGTATGGACACGACGTAGATGAAGCATGCCCAGAATGCCGTAATGAGAAGGAGACGGCGGAGCATGTTTTCTTTACCTGCCCGCGGTACGACGATCAACGAATTTGCCTGGTGAGGACATTAGGATCCCAGGTAACACCCGATAATGTGGTTAGGCTAATGCTAACCTCAAGTGATAACTGGAACGCAGTATGTGTTTTCGCGAGGAGGGTTTTGATGCGGCAAAGATTGGCTGAGAGAGCAAGATCAGCAGAATCAGAAGGCAGCACTCGCTGAATCTCCACCCCCCCGAAGTAATACTTGATTGTGGTCCCGGGGGGGGGCAAATGGTTGAAAGTGTGACGAACGAGGTTGGGTTTAGTACGCAGGCGCTTAGCAAGCCGAGAGTAAGTCTTGCGGCGAATCGTGCACATTGGTAGGCCGGGCTACCAATGTCTTTTGAAGATTCCCAACCTTTAGCTCGTAAAGCTATAAAAAAAAAAAAAAAAATATGTACATATATGAATACGTACATTCACGAATAAAATTTAAAGAATTATTAAATGCAGTATGTACAAATATGTACGGTTTACATTGCCCCAAAAGTTCAGTTTTAATGTGTCTGTGTACACAAATTAAATGCAATATGAGTGAGTGTAAAAATAAATCATTTCAACAAAAAAAAAAAAAAACAAAACAAAAAACAGAACTGAAGGTATTTCTATAAATGATTTCGATCTTAGCCAGTGCTTTCGAATAAATTTTTTTTTTGCGATAAAGACGACAAAAGTGAAAGAAAATGAATTGAAAATCATAAGACTCGATTTTAGTGCCTTTTAAGCTCTTTTGTTAATGAGATCCAAGTGCTGTATATCTATATGCATACGTACATATGTATGTACGTATGGGTCTGTACTCGCATATATTTGTTAATTAAATTCCATCAAAGTTTATTGCGTACATAACGTCATTGTGTGCGTATGAGAAAGTGTGTTATTTATTTCTCAATCATATGTATATTAAATATAGAAAATATAGTATAAATACAGTAAGTGCACGATTATAAGTAATTGTGTGTGATGAGTAAAAGAGAGTCTGATGGTCGTTATGTGTATATGAGTGTATTCTTTGTTCGTAGCAATATATTATACGTATGCATGTATGTATGTCAAGCTCATGCATGCATTTAAAATCAGCTACTGTTGCTCATTATTATCATTATTGTCAACATCACTTGGCATACATTTATGCATACATAAATACACGTGCATACACACTTACTATCGTACTCATGAACAATTTTGTTTTCATTATTCGCATTTGTTTTTAATGTCTGTAACGGGAATGTTTCATTTTTAATGTTTGTTTTTTGTGTATATGTTTCTTCATGTTTGTACGCATGTGTGTATAAGTTAATGCATGTGTGTGTGTAAGTTAATGTTTTTGTTTATTTGCAAGTGTCTTAAGATTTTAATTATTCTCTTTTCATATGTTGACAAAAAAAAAACAAACAAACAAACAAACCTTTATATACAGGCTGATATACAAACAATATCACGAACATACTGCATACGTATATACATATGTACATACATAGATGTAAATAAGTAAGTGTACATACCTATGCGAATATTCACTAGTGTATTTTTTTTTTGTCTTGAGCTGGAGGTGGGAATCTTCTAAAGACACTTTTGTTCCAACAAAAGAGTGCACGACCATCACTGGTGCCTACGTACTAAACCCACCCCCTACACACTTCAACCACTCTGCTCCCGCAGGACTGCCGTAAGGTATTACTTCGCGGAGACTGGTTAGCTCGAAAGCTTCATCACATTAAGTAAAATTTCGTCTCCGTTCCTCCAGTCTTCGGAGTTCAAGCATAACTTCAGCCATTCTCTGACTACATTGGCTCCATAGATTCCTACAGTTCAACAACTCTTCCATTAGCCGGTTTGGGCCTAAGCTCGTTTCTCCGGGCCATCTAAATCTGGGGCAGCATGTTAGAATAGGCTCCGCATCTTCCTCCTCATCTACACAGTTTGGGCATATAGGGGAAGTGTCATGACCAAATCTGTGCAGGTACTTCCTAAAGCACCCATGACCAGTTAGGAACTGGGTCACGTAGTAGTTCAGCTCGCAATGTTTGTTCTTCATCCAAAGGGTTACATCAGGGACAAGGCGAAATGTCCATCTTCCCTTTAAACTGCTCTCCCATCGTGACTGCCATTTGTGCATGGAAGTCCTTCGTTCCTCCGCTTTTTTAGCTACTATTTCTCCTGGATACTCGAGACGGCGAAAGTATATCCTCCTCGTCTCATCCGCCAATATGTCTATCGGTATTGTCTTTGCCAATACCAATACCGCTTCATCAGACACTGTCCTGAAGCCACTTATACGTCTAATCGCGCTTAGACGATACACCGAGGACAGTATTCTCCTTGTCGTCCCCACGGAGAGGGCCTCCGACCATATTGGGCGTGCGTATAGCATTATCGACGTTACAACCGCCGAAATTATCCTCCTTTTGAGTGGGCCTGGTCCTCCAATATTTGGCATCATCCTCACCAGTGCTCCCTGTGTTACAGATGCCTTTTCGCCGATGTATTTCACATGCTCCTTGAAGTTCAACCTGTCGTGGATAATCACTCCCAGGTATTTTATCGCCCTCTTCGATTCGATTCTAGTGCCTCCAACGGTCACTTCCATCTTCTCCACTATCTTTCGGCCGCTTATCAAGACGGCCTCCGTCTTATGTGCAGCAAGTGTTAAACCTGCCTCATCCAGCCATGCTCCAACATTTCGAATCGCTGTGTTCGTTTTCTCCTCTATTTCCGCTACCGTCTTAGCCACCGAGACTATGGCAATGTCATCCGCAAGGCCCACAATCGTAGTCCCGTTTAGCAATCGTAGTCGAAGTATTCCATCGTACATAATGTTCCATAGTAGTGGCCCAAGTACAGAGCCCTGCGGGACACCCGCCGTCACTACGTCTTCCTGCTCTCCTTCATCCGTTAGGTATATTACTTTCCTGTCCTGAAAGTAGTTGTTCAGAATCTCCATTAAGTAAGGCGGCATAGCCATGTTAAAGAGGGCTCTCATAATCTGCCCCCAATTCGCCGAGTTGAACGCGTTTTTAACGTCAAGTGTGACAACCGCACAGTATTCCTTGGTGCCAAATCTCCATCTTTCGCCTTCTTTTGCGTCTTTTGCAATGTCGACCACCCTCTTAATCGCGTCAACAGTGGACCGTCCTTTCCTAAATCCGTGTTGCAGGTCCGAGTGAGCTCCCCCTGCTTCGGCACACGTCAGTAGTCGATTGTATATTATCCTCTCCAGTATTTTGCCCATCGTGTCAAGTAGGCAGATGGGCCGATACGACGGTGGTTCCCCTGGTGGCTTGCCAGGTTTTGGAATGAGAACCAATTTCTGCTTCTTCTATCTACGTGGAAAACACCCTCGACGAAACACTTGTGGAACACCTTGGCGAACATATCCGGTCTGAGCCGGATAGCCGCCTTAAGTGCCCTATTCGGGATTCCATCTGGCCCGGTGTTTTCCTATCTCCTATTCCAGTGCATGCTGTGAGTACCTCCTCTCCTGTTACCTCGGGTACGGTATGAGCGGCTTTCGGCTCCCTACTTATAAAAGTATAGGGCTGGCCCCGTGGGAATAATGTACTAATAATCTCCCGTAGCAAAACGGTGACAAATCAGGAACGTACCGACAGACTTGCCATAGTTTTAACGGGGCGGAAGCAATGGCAGCATTAGCCCGACAGCCATTTCGGCCAGCTTTCACACCGCCTACTAAAGTGCCGGAATACTGCCATCGTCAGACTATATCGCCAATTCACATACGTCTTCCGGTATACCATAATTAGAACCTTACCGGGCTCGGTTCTAATGCCCGAATCAAGGGCGTCGCTTCGGTGAAACTGAAGGGACCACGGAGGCGTTACTCTCCTATTTTCAAATCTCTTGAGGTAACCCTCTGTGGGGTGATGCCTAGTTAATGGCGGCATCGGTTCGCCATGTCGCAGATAACGTCTTCGGTCACTTATACCCTTTTGTAGTACGCCTCAGCATCTGCCGCTCTTGGTCGGGGACTGCTTATTGGTTATTTGCAGCTAACCCACCTTGGGTAGGCCGTTCAGTTATCCGCCAACTATTGCCCCCATGGTAGCCTGAAGCTCAGCGCCATATATTCACTAGTGCGTAAATGAGAAGATTTGCAAATGAAACGTCAAAAATGACAAAATACCTTGACATATTTCAGAATTTATTGTTATTCTCTTATTATTAATATTATTTGCGTTTTCGTTGTTGTTTTTAATGTAATAGCTACGGTATGACCAAGACTTTGAAATTATTCGGAATTTTAAAAAAAGATTTTTTTTGCCATTGTCGCTATCATTATAAACCAGAAGAACCCATACGTTGTGCTGAATGTCTCCTATAACAAGAGGAAACGTAAAGAAGGCACCATGAAGTCAAACAAATGTGTCGCAAAAGTCCTACAGTTAATATTAACTTTTTTAAATACATACATACTGATTTATTATTGTCTATTTAACGGCATTCTTCTCTTAAATACTTTTAAGAGATTCAGAGAGTTTGAAAGAGAAATTTTTTGTTTTTGGGACCATTATTGGGTGATGCGCAGTAACAAAAAGAGAAAATTGTGTTGGAACGTAAACATTTTGTACACAACAAAGGCAGAAATTAAACTAAAACCCAGAGCCACAAACGTTTCTGTTTACGAAAGACAAAAGAAATAATAATAAATTGTATGTATGTTTTGTATAGAGTACATAAATTATTCTCTTCAATAGTTAATTTCTGCTATCAATGAGTAGAAACAACCAAAAAAGCTCACATTGCAGCATCCACAATTTAAGAATTATAGCACAGTGTGCGAATATAAAAAATTTACTGTTACTGTAGCTGTAGCTGTATGTACAACAGCAGAGTAAAAACAATCGTAGGTTTTATGTATTTTATGTATGTATGTATATGCTCTACTAGAATAAATATTTGTTAACAATTCTTTTTATTTTTTCAATTTCATTTCAATATCACGCTTTCAATAGTTAAAAAAATAAGTTGTATTGTTTCGGCAGCGAAAGATAACGAAACATTCAATTGATTCGTAATTGTCAGACAATTTGGCGTTTTGATCGTTCAAAAAAAAAAAAAAAGATCAAGTTCACTCACAAATTTAGCTGAAATACAGATGATGCTCAAACTGTCACAGCCTTTGTGCTGCTTTATATTTTTTGTTCCTTCTTTAGTGCAAAAACAGACATACACACACATATTCGTATATTTGTATATGTGTATTCATACAATTTTATTTACTTTATTTTTATAATTTATTTATTTATTTTTTTTTCTTCTTCTTATTTTGATCGAACGCTCTTATTAATTTTCCAATCAATTAATTTTTGTGGGCCTGACGGACTCACTCACTGTCTGCTAACACATGTATTGATTAAAAGGCACAACAACAAATCATTGGAGCAACAAACTCACATAAGTATCCACGTTCTTCCTTTGTATAGTATAGGAGTGTACATGTACACAAATATACAGACATGCAATATACTCGTATGTATGTTTGAAGCATTTTTTTTAAGGATTCCTCATTGGGTTATTGTTATTATTATCGTATATTGTTGCTTTTCTCATAGATTTTATTTATATTTATTGTTCGATGGTTAAGTTAAGTTTTTGTATTGTAAACGATGTACAACAATACATATGTATGTATGTATGTACATTTGGTATGAATATGGGTCGATGTATGTATGAATATAAAATGATATTGTTTGTAGTGCTGTAGTAGTATTGTTGTTATAGTGTAATCAGTTATTATATCCAAGCGCTATACGCAAATGTGCATACGAACACAATACTTATTCAAGCACTTTGTTCCCATACCGAAAATTTTGAAACAAACCGTTTGCAACTTGACCCATCTACCACCGTAAGTCTTTCTGTATGCCATGTATATTCTTGTTATGCAGTGTATTGTGATGTAGAGCGTAATGTGTGTCTATAGTTGTACTCAACAGTGGATAGTTTGTTTCGATGGCTAGTTATTGTTTGGCTGTCTTATTGTATGGTGGGTGGATTGTATTAATGAATAAATGGCAAACTGTTCGATGGGAAAACGAACAAAATAACGGTCAGACATGTAAACTGTTTGTACCGCTGCTGATGCTGATGCTGCTACTGCGGTTGCTGTTGCTGTTTCTTTTAATGCCTGATCACTAAAATATTAATGTGCTTTCGTATGCAATACTTACATATATACATACGTGCATGTATAGGTGCATATGTATGTTTTTTGCTTGCGTAGGAAAGTAGGATACATTGTATGTTAAACTTACACACATACACACGAACACGCATGCACTTACTTACGATCACACATACCCGCACAAAATTACTGAACAGGTCAAAGTACAATGCATACACGTACAGTAGCGGCATCTACAAATTTACACAGAGTGTATGGGGAACAAAAAGCAAAATGCAAAAACAACAGAAACAACAAAAACCATTTATATATTTAAATATAAATACATTCACATAGACATGTACCTACACATACACACATACACATACACATACACATATACCTTGTACATTGTTGAACAAACGTCAAAAGCTAAAAATGCTTTCAACCGTAACCATGTTGATTGTTGAGGTATACAATGTTGAAAGTTGATTGGCGAAATATGTTTGTTTGCATGTTCATACATGTATGAATTTGTGTTTTCCTACGTGTATATGTATGTGTTGGGATAAGTGTAATGCAATATTTTTGGTGTGGGTGAGTAAAGGTCGACATACACATACGTACATACATACATACCATACAGTATATGTGTGAGTGTATCTATTTATTGTTTTAACATGTTTTCCATTGTTGTGAACATCTATTTTATGTAGTCTTACTTGGGTTAGTTATGAAGTGAATAAAAAATTCATTTATTCTCTACCCTACTATATTCAAACACACACACACACACATATTTGTGCTAATATGAGTGTAAGTGTGAGTGTGAATGTGAGTTCACGAAATATGACGTAATAAATTTAGTAATAACAAGCTAAATTTATTATATTGATGATTTATTACCAATAAAAATTGATGAAAAACTACAAAAAAACGACGAAAACTTTATTTCATTCGATTTTATTTCTTTTTATGTTTCCTTTTATATTTTAAATTAATTAACTTTTCTTTGTGCTCCTGTTCGAAAGTGGAGTAAATTTAGCTTTTGATAACATTTAACTTAAAGTAATGGGTATAATAAGTTGAAAGCAAAAATAACGAAACGAATAAGTTTTATACTCGAGCAGTAACTTTATATGGTGGTTTCGGATATAGTGCATAAATTAGGCCAACAACCACGAAAAATGAAATTAAAAAAAATCAAGAACAAGGTTAAAAAATAAACTTCTATATATGTATGTATATCAAATCTATATGAATATAAATGGCAATAATATTGATAATGATTACAATGATAATAAAGACGAATAAATAAATCAAAGTAATTATAAGATATTAGATCACCGAGGAATTGTACCCGGACTTAGGAAGGAAAAGTTAAATAATGAAAAATTATTCTGTTTCCACTGATAATAATATTTCGTGCGTAATTTTATGAAAGGAAATACGTTGCCTTAATTAAATCTGTAATGACCTTTCAACATTTACAGCCAACTTTACGCACCAACACTTCAACACAATTAAAACCCAAAGTTAAGGTGTCAACACAACTCATCATCGCACACATACATATAAATTCGTTTACACATTCATTAATAAAGGTTTGTGTCAATGTATGTATATATGTATGTACATATTTATGTCAACACGCTGCATATGTATGTACATACAGACTTATATTATTGTGTGATAAACTCTAGTTGACGTTAACAAGACCACAAACTTAGCAATTAAGGCTAAAACTTTAACGCGTAACTATAATTATATACCGGAAATTTTATGTGCCATCCAGTAACCTAAAAATTAATATGTATGTATTTCATTTGTTTCTCAACGAAAATGTTCCGATACATTAAAATTTATTATAGAAGTGAGCCTTACGTAGTAGCCCATACGCAGTAATAGTAATATGTAGTGTTTAAAATTTCAATTTCATTGTATTCTACAGCAAAAACAGTAGCAGCAACATTCACACCACACTAGCAGAAACTTAAGTTACCTCTAAAAGTAAATGTTGTTGAGGCACTTTTCTTACTCACTAACTTACTTGGGATTTGCATGTGGGTACATACACACATTTGTATGAAACTATTCATAAATAGATAGTAGAAGACGAAGTGGTCTAGCAAAAGTGATTACATGTATATATGTATACAAATGTACGAGTACACTTGTAGACATACATATGTATATATTTACTTTAACAAATACACCAAATTTGAAATTCAAAACTTACACTTATGCTTTACAATATCGGGTAGAAAAAATTGTTATGGATATTGCTGTACAAACAAACATTTCTGTTGGTCTACGTGTTTCAAATACTTTACTCAGAGATATTCTAGCGATAACGATAACGACGCTTAATAAATACAATCATGCGCAAATATGCTACTCTAGACACATGAAGAGATATGTACAGAAATTATCTTAGCCAACATCTACTTAAACGCTCCGCTACAGACAGATGTTTGCAATGCGTTAATATGCCGCACCACACTGTACGATCATTAATTTTACATTTAGATTTAAACCTAATATTGAACTTTTTTTAAATTTTAAAAAAAATTTGTATTGAAAAATTTGTTAATTGTTATGGCATTAAAGGATGCTTTCATGTAGAACTTTAATGGCCTTTTTTTATTATTTGATGAGGTCACCAAATTATTATTCATTGACATACAAACAAAATGTCACTTTTCATAATAAACACAAAAAGGTAGAAAGACAAACAGAATAACAATAAAAATTTTATCACTCGAATAGTTTAGAAACTCAATTCATGTACACTTTATGAGAAGGAACATTAATTAGAATACCAAAAAACTTTGTGGCTTATCATCGATATCATCATCTTAAAGGTACTAAAGTAATTTCATTGTGGCCTGACCTTTTTTAAACTCTGTTTACCCGTTAAAATATTTCAACCACTCAAGCCCAACAATACTAGTCGGTATCTAGTGAAAGCCAACAGTAGTTGTAAGTGTCATTAATTTTGATAAAATGTTGTTATAGCATTAGTTAACGCACCTGTATGCGTATGTGTGTACACATTGTGACATTAAGCAGACCACAAAATGATCTATAAGCTTTATGCATGTTCGCATAAATACCTTTATATTATGAAGGCATATAATCACCATACCCACTCTCTCTCTCGCTCTCTCTCTGTCTCTGACGCTCTATCTCCAAAACTTTCTCACATTTTAACGCAAATAGGTACATTAAAATCCAGAGATATTAATGTGAATCTATGTATGTATGTACATGAAAGTGAGAAAGAGAGAGAAACAGAGTATCTACGAAATACTTGTACTAAAAACTACATACGTACATACACACATACGTACATGCTAACACAATGTACTTAACGCAACGTAACACAATGCATCACAACACAACTCACATAATGATAAAAGATAACACAGTAAATGTAACACTTAATGAGTTACGCGTTTATAAGGGTGTTTTAAGTAAACGCTTTTGGCTGAATATGATTAGATATAGTGTTTGTGTATATATTTACAATTCACACATATTTACATACATATATAAATACATACACACACACATATATGTATATATATCATATATACATGTTTATTCATTTACAAATACAATATGTTTATTAGATACATACAGACGTTCATATACATATGTACTTATTTGAAAATAAAGAGTTTGAGCAGAGTTTGAGGTTTACTAGTGTTCATTAAGTTTTAATTGCTAAAGAACAGGGAATAGGCGAATAGAGTATGTAAATCGGTAAAATCCCAATCCTAATAAAACAATTCTAGTCATATTTCACACAATTTTTTAATTAAAGATAAAAGGTACACGCTCTTGTATTTTTTTTCTGTAATAGATACCCCTTCGAATGAAATTTTAAAAAATTTCTGTAAATTTGAGTTCCACACAACGGTTGCCCAAAAACTTATGGTTTTTTTTTTCTTTTAATTCTTTAAATTTTTATTCGTTCCAATCAGCGTTGCCGTTTTTGGTGATTTCTAACCCAAATTGGTTATTTTTTTTGTACAATGTGTAGATCTGTAGATTTTTCCGGTTTTGGTTTTTTTTTCTTATATAAAGAATTTTTGCTTTGTTTGTTAAAATGAATAAATTAGTAAGACTAAAGTTTTATTTTGTTATTTTTTGTTTCTTTTTTTTATTAATTATAATTTAAATTTGAAAAAATAAAATAAAAGCCTGCGAATTTAATTTTGGCTACATTTTTTCTTATTTGGTGGTTTTTTTTCACAAATGTTGGTTACAAAATTTTGTTTTTCGTGGCAACACTGGTTCCAATTAGAGAGTGAAAGATGGAGAGAAGAGAAGAACAAGAAGAATTTACTGGCAATTGCCGCATGTATTCAGCATAAACGTGACCAATGCAATTCCGTTCCGATAAACTCTCAATATGTGTGTGTCAATTATAAGTGGACATGCATCAATGAACGATACAAACAAACGACAACAAAACAAACTACAACCAGTCAATGATATTTTTCTTGCAATAGTAGGTGTGTGTGTGTGGGTGTATGTGTGTGCACGGGAATAAAAGAAAACCGGAACCTTTACAATACAAACTACGCAGAGAGTTAAGATTAGTTTGAATCCAAAGGCAAACAATAGTTAAATAAGGCCGACATTAACATGCCATTGGCAAATACATTTTAACTTCAAATCGCGTTTATATGGCCAAAATTTTCGATTAAAATTTAACGACAGACAAAGCAAGAGCAAAGGATCAAAAAAGACGAAAATACGTTAATATAGGCGTTTTTACATTAAACAGAGTCCACTGTCATACATACATAGATCTAAGTGGCCTAAGCAAACATTTTACATTGTGTGTAATTATATTTGTAATTAATTATAAACTAATATTGTATCTGATTACAAACAAAATGTCGCTTTAAGCTCATGCTGCGCAATATTTAAAATATTAAAGGTAAAGTATCTCACTCTAAAGATGTTAAGCCCATCAACCTATCCTCATTTTTACTTAAGACATTTGAGAGAGCAGAAGAATGATTGAGAAATTAAAATTAAAACTGAAGGTTGTGTCAATACTAAATTAAAGTCGAATTGACAAAAAGTTCTAAGTAAATATGTAATACTAGGCTAATTAAATTTAAAATAAAATATCTGTAAGTAAGTAGTACTACTTACTAGTTATTGAAGTAAAAAAAGAAATTGAAATAAAAGAATTTATTTTCATCATCGAATAAAATCCCAACTTAAGTACATACATACATACATATATATTATTTTAATGTATTTCTACTTTAATTGTAATCGGAATTATTAAAATTAAAAAAAAAATAGAATTAGTAAATAACAAAAAAATTATTATAAATTTTAAAATTGAAATCTGCCGCTTACCAATCAATTGCTAAATATTCAAGAGAGGGATATGTATGCATGTGTGTACGATACATATAGTAAATATCAAAAAAATATTTTCAAATTGTAACAAGTATGATTAACATGAAATATTTGTATTGAAATAATTGCTCATACGTAACCATGTGTTGACAAAACTATTGTTTTCACATGTTTTCATGGAATGCCAACTGAACGAACTTAAATCTTTCATTTACAAATGAATTTAAAAGATAAAACCTAGACTTCGTTCTAGTATTTAAAAAAAATATAATAAATTCACTGAGGAATATAAATAATTTTAATTTATTAATATTAAATGAAAATTAAATTTTTGTTCCATTAGAGTGGATGTCAAATACTAAACATTTTGAATTGAGCATAAACTTTTGTGTAATTAATTTCACTTGCGAGTAAGTATTGTTATTAATTTTATGAGGAAATTGAAAACAATCCCGTTTACTTATATGCACTCTAATTCATTCATACACAGAGAAAACTGAACCTAATAAATACATAGTAAATTAGAACAAAGTTTATAAGATTTCTCTATGGTTTTTTTTCAAGAAGAGATTCTTATTATTTTTATAAGGAAAACCTTTTTGAAAAAATCAAGAAGAAAACTTAGGGATTTTACTAGACAGTCTTCTTGATTTTTTTAAAAAGGTTTTCTCCTTAATTTTATTAGGCTTTCTTTTTGTTTTTTTCAAAAAGATTTTCTTCTTAATTTTATAAGACTATCCCTTTATTTTTTCAAATAATATTTATTGATTTTGCTTTTTACATAACCAAAGAAATCATTATATCATGGCCACTCTTGAAAAATATTCGTCAAAAATTTGGCATTTTGTATCTCATCAATTCTATTTTTCTTTGTTTCCCTCCAGAAAGAAAGCACCTGTTCCCATGACTGCAATTGTGCTGCAACCAGCACTTTTGCTCGAAATATTTATCTTTGAAAGAGAAAGATAGAGGTATAAAGATGTACATATATTAATTTAAGGAGTATTACCATTATGCATATTTTTAAAAGATTCGTCCGCAGTGACAGGATAATCATCGATTTTTCTTTTTCAACATTAGTCCAACGAGAAAATAACTTTCCTGTTAGATTTTTCTTCCCGTCTTTTATAATACTCTTTTTTTTGTTGAAATTAAAACAATTCAATATTTTTATTTGAACTTTGTTTACTTTGTTACTTTGCTTTTTTAAGAAGAAATATTTTTATTACTTTTTTTCACTTCTATACTTGCCACTTATTAAAACATTAATAAGATAATTTACACATGATCAAATAGAAACCTAATGAAATCAATAAGGCATACTCCTTAAAAAAAAATTATTAAGTAGCCTAATGAAATTTATAAGAAAAACCTTTTTGAAAAAATTGATTAGGTAGCCCAATGAAATTAATAAGAAATTCTTGTTTTATACAATTTAGAAGAAAACATAATAGAATCAATAAGTTTTTCTCTATGGCTTGTATTTTTTGTGGCAAAAGTGACGGAATTTGAGTAAAAAAAATGGTAAATAACAAGTTTTCTCCTTAAATGTATGTGTTTTACTTTTTGAAAAAATTGAAAAGATTTATCACATAAAAATAATAAGAAATCTCTACGAAAAAATCTTCGTTTCTTTCTGCTGTAATACCCCTCACTCCAAAAACATTTCGTAGAGAAAATCTTCTTGATTTTATTAGGCAGTTTTCGCTCTGTGTAGGCAAATACTTACATACATACATATATGTATATGTATGTATTTGTATGGTAAATATTTACCAGAACAAGGATCAGGAACAGTAACTATCAACAATCAATAGTGAAAAAATCAACATAATTTTTCAGAATGATAGACAAACAGCCACTCCAATCACAATCGTTATTATCATTAGGGAAAAGTAAATGAATGGACGTACGACAGTCAGTCTGACAGACAGATAAACAAATTTACATACCAGCATAATTACGTACAGCATCGTAAACGATTGAGGCAATTGAAATAAAATAACAAACGAACAAAAATTAAACCAGCCTCATTATATTTACAGTAATGATTGGCAAAATAAATAAAATTATTATCTTTATATAAAACCACAATTCGATATGTTAATAAACAATTTGTTGCAGGCTAAAAGTTATTTATCAATCATACAACACATACAGACCGGCACACATACATATGTATATACATACTAGGGATACCGAACAGGATTGATTTTTAAGAATCCCAAGATTCAGAATTTTGAAATCGCGATCCCGAATATTTTGTCATAATTCGGGACTTTCACAAAACACTCACTCAAAACAAAAAAGGGTAAATTAACAAAAATTAAATTATTCATTTATGTATACATACATACGTAAATACATTGGTAGAGAAAAACTCTGTACTCTTTTAAGGGCCATTATTACAACTTGTCGTTAAACTTGGGGTTAGTTAAAGGTACCTTTAGCTAAAGGGAACTGGAAAGTTACCTTTAACTTATTTTCGTAATTATAATGTAATTACATAATGAAAATAATATATAATATGGTAAGTTCAAACATAAAATGACCTTTAAATGTTAAAGGTATGATGATCCTCCCTTTAGCTTAACGATCACTTCTATCTTATTGGGTAAAATCCCGTTAAAATCCTTCCTTTAGTTAACGGCAAGTTGTAATAATGGCCCTACGGATAGTATTTGGTGTTCAAAATTCATAAATGTATGTCTATGGTCTAAGTATTTTTTTTAAAAGATCAAAGCATCTAATATTTCATCAGAGAGTCTTGAAGCTTTTAACTTTTTAATAATGGTTGGGCTTTCCTTCAATTTCTCATCTGACATGCTATCATCGATGTTGAGTGATGTAGAATACTCACTTAATTATTGTAAAATACACTTGAAAAACTGCATGAGTGTTATTTAATGTAATACTAAATAAAAAACAATGCCCATAAACTAAAATATTTTCTTACTTTATAAAATACAATCCCGAAATTCCAGTGAAAACCCGGAACAAGTTTTAAAAAATCCAGGGATTTGGGATTTGCGAAATGAAAAAATCTCGGCATTTTGGATTTCCTGATTGGCATTCCTAATACATACTTGCAAATGCATATGTACATACATATGTACGTATGTATGTAGGCGTATCATATCTAGACTTGTGAAAGCACAACACGAATGGATATAAATAAACTAAAAAATTTATTTTAAATGGAAATTTCCAATTATCGTTTCTTACTGTCAAAATTGTTTCCGTTCTTTTTGTTAATCTACATGCAGGGGGTAAGCGCACAATTTTTTCCCCACTAATGCGTCTCTGTTAAATGAATTAAAAAATTATCAACGGCAGCAAATGCCACTGATACTAATCACGATAAAAATAATTAGTTCTCGAGAATTGTTGAAATGATGGTTATTGTAATTAAAACAAAAATCTTCTGATACAAACTGAAATACTCATCGCCTTACACATTCCAATTGATTTGTAGCGATCATTTTTACAACATTTTTGATTTTTTTTTTTGGGGCCAATCTTCTCCTTTAGATCGAAAACCCCATTGAAACTAAATGGATTCATATCTCATTTACTTATTATATGTACATATACAAGTTATTGCAATTAAAATTAATAATAAAAAATAGCCTTCAATACGTGTCAAAATTTTAAATTAATTATGCAAGTGAATATTTTTTTTCTTTTTTCTCGTTTTTAGGTGTTATTCCAGCACACGTTAAAGATTTTGCTTGGTCTCTTGCATACTATAAAACGGGCAGGGAACAGAGTCAAAGTTTTTCTTTTTACATTTACTGTTTCAATTACTTTATAGTTTTCTTGAACTTTTTCCTTTTGCATGTTTTTAATAGTTTGTAACATCCTCTATTTTCAACGCTATAAAATTTTCATTGTTTAAGTTGATTTCTTTCCTTTTCTCCATTTCAACCTTTTCCCCTAGATTCTTTATTTTACCGCAGTAGCAGTAGATCATGTTTGAGAATACTATCAACACTTCCTAAACTTGCAACTTAAGTAGTAAATGTTTCGAAACAAAATTGGAAAGAAGAAACAACGGATGTGAAAAGGAGAAAGAAACGCTCAATTGCGATGATATTATATTTTAATTAGGAGGTCAAAAATATCTTATTCTTATAAAAGTCTATAAAATAACAAAGCGCAAGAGAAGGAAAAGGAAGTAACCCACCATTAAAAATATGCAATAAAATTCAAATAATAAAGTAATACTTTCATACCATAAAAACAGTAACGGATAGTTTAATGTATTCTATGAGTGTACTCGCCTCGCCGTCTGTCCGTGCTTGTGTTGGGCATTGTTTTCAAATTGCTTTTCAAAAGCAGTTTATCAGTGTGATTAAGATATTCTCTATCTACCATTTCAATTTTCTATTTGGAATTTTTTAATTTTTTCTATTTTTTTAATTAACATTTTGCTGTGGCAACTTGTAAATCCATAAATTTAAAATTTTTGGTCGAAATTGTTTTCCCTTCTTCTGGGTTTCTATAAATAATTTGTTCCTTTTTGCATTTAAGATTTAAGATAAGAAAAATAATAATTTTTCCAACAATTAACCTTGGGATGCATGTGGTTTTTACCAACACATACACGCACACACCATCTGTGGGATCTGTGTATCTGCTACTAAGTTTTTAAATGTTTTTAAGCCCAAAAAGTCTACAAGTTGGACTTGGTGTTGAATATCCATACAATTGCAACATTCACCAATCCAAAGACACACACACACACACTGACAAACATACATACATTACAGAATAAAAGAAACTCATACAGCAACATAGGCAGCAGCAGTACAGAGAAAAGAAACAATTATTTCTGTGGGCAAAACTAACAATAGAATATTAAACTTATAAACAAATTCAAATAGAAACACGTACATACCTACATCCATATATACGAACATCTGTATGTACACAAGGGTGTATGTATGTATGTATAACGTGCATACATATAAGAAATACATTAGAGCAGCAAGTACAGTCTTTTATTTATGTTTTTATGCACTTGGATTTCTTTTTATGAATAAATGAATTTATTTTTAACACATGTTCTAAAAAATTCATTAAATTTTTAGTTTAACTCAAGCAAGCTAAACAACAGCTCTGGTCAAACACGTACAGGCCTTGGACAAAACTTATAGTATCAGAGAAATGTTACTAGACTGAGGTAAATGGAAGGAGCTCGTTCAATCCACAATTAGCAAAGATGCATATACATAAAGGAGTAAGGACTTCAGAAATGAGTGGTTCACTTAAATTTAGTTACAGAATAAATTTTATCAAAAATTGGAATAAATTTTCAATTTATTTTAAACGAACTGAATGTTGTTTCTTTATCTTAAGTGAATCTTAGAGAATATATATGAAGAATTAAAATCAAAAAAAAAAAAAACTGGTAAATAAAATATTTAAGAAAATGGAATATTCATAAAAAATTCTTCATTGCACAGCATATGTATGTATGTACACATGTGTATATGAACGGAATTCACCAGGGCTTGTATGAGAATATGTATGTGTAATCACTTGAACAAACTTCGGATTCGCAAATAAATTTACTAAAATTGTTGAGATTTTACGGGTATTTATTTTATAATTGAAGACTTTTGTGGTCTTTAAATGGGAAATCTTTTCCTTTAAAAATTTATAAAAAAAAAATATTTTTATTATATTACCCGTAGGTTGATAAAAGAAATTTCGTTTAATTAAGGACTAAAAGTTACATTTACATTTACTTGAAGATAGTTCGTTAGCGTTTAATCGACTTAAGAAATTCGAAATCTTTTTAATTATTCATTCATTAAGCCTTCAATGAAAATTGTCTGTTTATTTAGGATTCTTAAAGTTTAAATTCTAGTTTTAACGAAAATGATGGAAAATTTTTTAAAATTTGAATATCTTCATCAATTCATTACCAGTATCATCATGTAGGCATTTATGAATCACTACCTAGTGCTCATATCTAAACTTTTGTATAATTTCCAATTAGAGAGAAATAAAAGAGAAAATAATAAAGGACACCGACTTTTTGACACTGTACACTGTTGTAGTAAATTTATAGAAAAAATTAAATTAAATGAAAGATTAGAAAATATAAGATTTAAAGATTTTTATTCTGTATGGAAATGACAAAAATTTAAATATTTTCCTCCTTCCCTCAAGTATACATAACTATTAGTGTGTATGTGTGTGTGTAATTGTAAATGTGTCCACACACGTCCTCACGTGTGTGTGCGTATGTGTGCGGGTGTGTATATTTATAAAGGTTTTATTAAATTTATTGAGATCCCACACAACAAAAACTGTATGCTGTTCGTTAGTTTAATTATGAACTTTATCAGATACATACATACACAAATAAGTACACTAAAAATGTTTTAATGAAATTTAAAACTTTACAAATAGATTAGAAAATCATCTTATATTCCCTATATGAAATAAAACAGTAACAAGTATGGATGTTAAAACATCAAATTTATGCGCTAATAACTATAAAGCTCAAGAAATAATAAGTTCCAGAATACCAATATTTAATTGTATGTATTATTAACTGATTTCATTTATGTTTATTCGTTCAAGTCTTCTTTTCCATTTCATTAGATGGTATATATTTTTTGTTATGGAATTTATTTTTTTTTATCATACAGTAGAAAATTATTTCCCTGTAATTTATTAAGATCTCAAGTGTTGCAATATTGTATATTTCCCACTTTCTCTCTCGCCCCCTCATATACACAGATTTTTTTAAGAATTTTTTTTTTCTTGACCGGGTAAGGCCGAATGAAGAAAAAAAGGTTTTGCGTGAATCAATTGATTCTATTTACAAGATTTTTTTTTTTTTTTTTGTAAAATATTGAATTGATTACAATTTTCTTTTGTATACTTTTATGAGCAAAGTGCAGCTGTGTTTTAGCTTTAATTTAGGAGTGAACATTTATTTTTTGTTTTTATAATTTTTTCCCATATTATAAGCAGAAATCTTCGAACTTACACGTACATACATACGAATGTATATACAAAAGGCACATAAAAGTATTCAGTCCTTGTGTTCAATTTATTTTTTTTTTTGCTTTTAACAGATTTCTGAGGAGGGAGACATTTGTTGGTCACAGAAAGAAATCGTTACTATTCGGTTAAGCCTCCTTCTCTCCTTCTCAGTAAACTTGTTCGAGTATGGAACAGAAGATAGAGAATGACAAAGGATTGCAAAGAGACAACACTAGTAGCAGCAATGAAAGCAATAAAACCAAATACAACAACAATGACAACGCAAATAGCAAAAGCTATAGAAACAAGAAATGTAATGGCGCGAATTATTGCATTAAATGTCTAACACTACAATGGAGTACAAACTCGAGCAAGGACAAGGCGTAATGGCTGCAATAACAAAAACAGCAGTGCTCTAGCACTTACACCAACAATAAAACTAACATTAAGAATAATAACAATAGCAACAATAACAAAAACAACGGCAACGGCAACACCAACAGCAGAAGTAACACAAAGTCATGAACGGCATTCAATCTATTACAATTTTTTTAGCCTTCTAAGTCTATATCTCTGTGTAAATCTATATTTAATACGAATGATTGTTCGAAAACCCCACAGTCCATAGATTGAAAGGAGTACAAAGAGAATTTCCTCATGTTTGCTTGCTGTGTTTGTCTTTCTTTTACTGTGTGTGTCCGTAACATCATCATGCTCATTCTCTATGGTGGTCTGATGCTGAATCTGAGGGTGAGGCACAGGCTGAGGGTGAGGGTGGGTGAGAAGTAGTGATTTTATTTCATTTTGTATTTCCTGCTTACAAAATATTTATTGTATCATTCCAATTGTCAGAATGGCATTTCTTATACGATTGTGCTGTATGTATAAATATATGTATGTATATATATGGTATGCATGTAGGATGTCTACTGTTTTGTTGTCTTGTCTTTAGAACAATTTTTTTTTAATTCTTATTACTCTTCGTCTGTTGTAGTTGTTATTATTGTCTCTATACTGTTTTAGTTATAGTTATTTTAATCTTGTGTCTTTCAATTTGAAATTGACATTTAAAATTAACTTTTCTGTCATTTAGCTCGAAGCCAACAAAATTAAATTGTTTGAGGTTAAAACAAAGTGCTAATTGGATATTTAAGAAATTATTTTCTAGCCGAGTCGATTGTATGTGTATGTGTATGTGTATTAAAAAATAACGTATTTCAACCACTGAAAATAATAATGGCGAGTTAGTTGCGTTGCAGAACTTTTTCATAATATGGGGCATAAAACATCGCTTACCGAATTGAGAAAAGAATTTCTAAATTTACAATACTTATGGCTATAAATAAATTACTTCATTCAGTTTTGCGTCTATCCAAGGCCTTAGGGCAGCCACATTTGCGTAAACACCTGGATAATTTTTTTGTGCACAACCTACACCCCATGATACGATGCCATATTGTTTGGGTTTCGCAGCGTTTACTTGTGTGTGTAGCACTGACTGAGGTGCGGTTGACGGTGCATTCATTTCTTTCAATTTATTTTCTATTGCTGACGACGTCAGTGGAGTCGATGACGACATTGTAATATAGCTCACTAAGGGTCCACCAGAATCACCTTGACAACTATCTTTGCCCCCTTGGGGGTAACCAGCACAAAACATTTTCGAAGTGATTGTTGCAATATATTGATAATGCTTTGAACAAGTATTTTGATTAATTAAACGTACAGCAACATAGTTAAGTACAGGAGACACCACACCCGTTTCACTTGTCAATCCCCAACCACTTGCAAGAAACTCTTTGTGTGGCAACTGTTCGCCGCTTGCCGCCAACTCTACTGGCTGAACGTTACGTGTGTAAGTAAGATTTTTCTTAAGCACCACCAAAGCCACATCACTATCCAGTGTCGTGCTACTGTACGATTCATGCTTAAATATATGATGGACGCTGACCAACTGACCGCCGTAGAGATGTGTAGATGAACCGGCACGTACACGAAATGCTTCTGTATCTAAAGGTTGTTCAATGCAATGAGCTGCTGTTAAAATGATATTGGGAGCCACAACTGAACCACCGCAAATGTGAACATTGTTGTATTGCAATGAAACCTGATAGGGATAATTTGCAATTGATGTCACAAAGCCGCCTACGATGCGACCATCATACTTGAACTCCTCTTCTATGTGTGTAGGTAATGAGTCGACAGCACCATCAATAATATCTCCTCTCAAACTCCCCAGGTTCAATGCTATCGCCCCATTAGGATACTTTTCAAGCAGAACCCAGCAAAATAACAATATTTTTTTAAAATCTTTCATTGCTTGCGATGTTTATATCGTAAATCCATGTAAAATGTGTGTTAAATCTCACAGTATTGCAAACATCACAAGAATTGCAAGCAAGCGAATAAATGTTGCCTTTAGCTTTAAGTGCCGGAATTAAATAAAGCGACTTGCTGCCATGGCAAAGCTTTATATACAATGTGCAGTTTTTCGGCGATTAAAATAAAACGGACTATTTGCGTAATACCTTCCGTCTACTCTGATCTTTATAATCTTAATATATTAATAACCTTTGTAACCGCACCCCAACCTATGCTCCCTCTCACCACATTCTGGTGTTGTGTTGGTGACAGTTCTAGTGTATTTCGTTTCATACATGATCTAGATAAGAAGTTGTTGATTCATAATTATAACAACAATGATAATAATTAAAGTAAAGTTACTTCCGTATTCAAATATTTATTTTAGATACTTTCATTGCTAAGCAAACATATACACATATATGTACGCACATATGAAGACGTTAAGAGGCAATATCCAACGACTTCAGATTCAAAAATAACTCTTCCATTGTCTTTCAACTGTACATACTGTACTTGTATAATCGAATCCAATTGTTCGCCCATCTCTCGCTCTGTATGCATGTACATAAACATTTAGTGAATGTTTTCATTTTTAATTATTTTTCTTTCAAATTTCTCTCTTATTTTCATTATTATTATCATCATCATCTTCTCGCCATAATTATCGTTGTCATCATTAAGGATTAAACATTCTTAATTTCACATTTATCTGTTATAACGCACAAAACGAAGTCAAGTGAAAGAAATTCATTTCATAATGCTCCATACCATGTTTATGTATCGAATTGTAGACACACTCGCAAATAAAAAGAATAAACAACTGGATTGGATGCCCTCCAAAAACGAATTACATCTGTGCGCTACTAGACGATAAGGTCGTTCATATTGTGTCACATGAAGTGCGAAGATTAAATGTTACGGATTAGATAATTAAGGTTTTTTCTTTTTATTTCCGCCTTTAATATTTCCTCATTCCTCTGCTTAAGGACCCTCTAAAAGAAATAAAAGTTGAAAATATTATGTGTACGCTGTTTAATTTCTTCTTGCAAAATTACTCGTATATTGCTGCATGTTATACATTGTATAATACAATCCCAACATCGTACAGCAACATCGAAAATCATTAATAAAGTGTAATTTCCTCGAACTTCCGATGATATTGACATGTGATTCACAATATTAAAAAGGAGTGCAACAAACATGTAAAAGTATCTGTATAAGGATGCCTATCAAGCGCAGCTGACAAAGGAGAAACTCACAGAACTTTGTTCCTCTTAACTATTCAATTGATTTGTATTGTATTATAATTTAAACAAAAAATTAATTTAATTAAATCTATAATTTGCTCGTATCGCACTACAATATCACTACATTACAATAGTTCCCCTCTTAAGAGTTACAAAAATGTTTCCGCACCTGATTCATACTTTATACGAGTATAAATTAAAGTGTTCATGTAGATTAAATATTCTCTCCAGATGAAGAATAAACACAAAAAGTAAGTGAGTAAATATGAAGTGTTCCAATTTAAATATGAATTGAACAAAAGTATCTTTAACGGAGGTAATCGGTACGAGGCTAAATCGTATTACAATTCAATAAAAGTAGTATTTTTCTTAGAAGTTCAGATCACAGGAAATGGAGTCAAATGAATAAAATGTCTGGAATTCATTACGATTTTTTTCTTTAGCTAAACGCGTCAAATTTAATGTAACCAAGGTGATAATGTTGTTAGAAAAAATTCGAAACATTCTCTGATCTAAAGGAAGGAAAGCCAAATTAATACAAATGACAACCGAACTCTAGTTGTGCCGTTAGTTGTCAAAAATGGCATAACCGCACAATAAAAATGGCAACTGACAACCAACACTTGTAAAAATAAAATTTTTCGGCAACTGAAAATATACAGATGCCAGTTGGTAACACGAATAATCGAGTCGTAAGCGTCAGACATATCCAACAAAACATAAATAAAATTTCCGTGAAAAGTTTCTCAAAAATCTGTCGTTCGAAGTTGTCTTTAAACCGTAAGTCCTGCCACTCCTGTATAACAATAACATACACAGCAATAAATGGTGTGAAAAGCTAAGTGAAGGTTTGTAATGACCAGTTCTGGACGTAAGTGTTTATTTTAGGAAAACAAGTTAGTGTGCGAGATTATTATCGTGGGGGTTATGGGATCGATTCCAAGCATAAGATGTGAGTTCCTCAACTCATAATAATTATAATACAATTTGTAAATGTATTCTAATTGTAATTGTGATAAAAAGAGCCACGAAGTGCAGATAAAAAAAATGAAAATAACCAATCAGGAATAAGGTTGTAGAGTTTTCCAGACAGAAAATGGATGGATGAAAAGTTAACGCGAACTTAAATAAAGAAAGGATTTATTTAAATAAGAATAAATTCGGTTAAAAGTGAGCAAAAGTCTCATGTTAAAGAGTTAAAAACATAATCATAGCATTTACAATAGAAGTACATTTATGCAATGTTGGAAAGGTATTTAAGAGCCAGAGCTTTGTGTTGCATTACTTCTGTTTTTCTTTTCTTTTTTGTCTATAATTTCTGCAAATTTTTTAAAAACGCGAAGAAGTTCTATAGATGAATTGAAAAAATTGCTTTTTTTTGTGTATTTGTTTGTTTGTCTGTTTAATGTGTTTAAAAAAAACTGAAATGTCTGTTAATGTCCTTAGAGTATCAGCTGTAGGAAGTTGAGCGCTGCCATATAAAGTAGCAAATTTTTTCTTGTATCTTATTCTTCTCTGCTACTACATATCTACAGCGTTCTGGTATGCTCTGCCAAAACATATTATGACAGTGTCACAGAAATGTCAAATGTTTGTTTGAGTTTGGAGCACAATTTGTTTTTGTTTTTGGCCAAATACAAAAAATATCACTTTCTGGATGCCATTTTTGTGGATGTTGATGTTGATGTTGTCATTGTGTTTGTGTTTTCTTAGTAAATAGCATTACATTTATCAAATACTTTGAGTGCAGAAACTCCAAACAGCATTTATATCGATTCTTCTATATTTTTATCTATTCCAGCTTTTTATGCCTCGGAACAATATTATCATTCGTTTCTTCTTATGCTTCTTCTTTTCTGTCGCAACAACTATCACAGATAAACAAATAGTGTAACGTGTAACTCAACGTAATGCGTTACATATCGAATACTGTAATGACGCATATGCACTGGAGTGTAAGTAACATCGACAGGGTGATTAGTATTTTTTAACTAGAGAGTTACAAAAGGGAAATTTAAAAGAAAAATACTTTTAAAACCTTGTGCAATTATGTTTTAATACATTAGCAAACGAATTTAATTGCCAATATAATTATAACAAACCAAAAACAAATATTAGCCAATAAAAAATATGGACTAACAGTGAAGCATTATTTTTATCGAAAAGGCCTTGTGTTTAATGACATTTTATTCACTTTGATGTACTCTCACCAGAGTTTACATTAAATCCGTGAAGAATATTCATCCATTTTTGAATTACGAGGTACGCAAACCATTCCATGTTAGTAAAAGCTTAATTGTGTTATTCCAATCGATTCATCAATGAAGACCACAAATTTTTGATAATGTTGCGATAGAGATTAGCATATGCTCTGGTCGGGTTTTTTTGTCTGAAATTTTCGATCAGATAAACAATCTTGAGCATCGTCCTGTTGAAATTTATATATAATGGCTGAAAGTTTCATAAAATGTTCTCTCATAAAAATTAAATTTTCTATTCGATTTTCAATTAGCTTTCCTTAAAGTAAACTTTATGTCACTAATTGGAGGGAAATGTTGGTTTGATTTCATTTGAAATAATCAACACGAAATACATTTTCTTCTTCTATACACGTTTTAATATGAGAAATATCTTACAATGCTTCGAATAATTTTGAGGATTTTTCTTTATTATGTGTTGTTACTATATCTACTGCTGTCACTCTGCGTGTCGTAGAGTTTTGTATTCCTATCTAGCCCTTAGCAAGTACCGTAAATATTTTATTTTTAAAGGTCATTAAAGGAAAACAATATGTTGTAAGAACTCTATAATAACATGGATACATACACATGCAACGTCGTAAAAGTGAACGAAAAAGATGTAAATATTGATTAATTGATAAATTATTTGCACATTTATTGAAAATTCTTGCAATTATTGGTATGAATAAGTTAAATACGTACGTTTTGATAACAACACAGTTAGTTTGTAGAAAAGCGAAAGAGAGTGGAGAAAAGTTAGAAAATTTGGAAAGAAAATTTTCTCAGTGTATTTAATTGTTTATTAAGGAGAAAAAAACTAATTACAGACTTTTGTTTATGTACTTTCTACTAACTGTTGCAAATTGTCCTTATGATGTTGTTGTTGTTGTTGTTTACTTCATTAACTGTAAATTATATTGTTGCCATCATTAGAAATTCATGATAAAAACCAGCTTTAAATAACGAACTTTTGGTAACTTGTTACCGGAGATTCCTCCTTTTTCCTTTCCACCTCTATTTTTCTCTCTCTCCCTCTACATTTAAGTGTCTGTGTATGTGATTTACTTACTGATTTCCAAGTAATTTATGTTGATAATTGAAACAAAAGGTTTTGTCTTAGCACACTATATGTATGTATGTATGCATGTATTTGAGTGTATTCGTTTATTTTTATCTTTTCTTTTCTTTTCTTTTGTACGCTATTACTAGAGTATGCGGATGTATCTTTTTGTCTATTTGTTGCTCTGTATTGTTGTATTTCTTTGTTTCAAACTTTGTTTGGAAAATAAATAGTGAGTGGAAGCACTACGTACGTACATACGTTGCCTTAACTTTTGTCTAGTTTGAACAACTAATTGTGCATTTGTTAACAACTGAATGTACAAAAAAGAAACGCCAACTAAAAAAACTTTATACATCGACCTTTAGGAAACTACGATAATAAGCGAAACGAAAATTAAAGCAAAACCTTTGCAACTAATATACTCAAATATTTGTAAATTTTATGAAAAAAAACGTCTTTTAAATTCAATTGTAATTCTATATACATATAACATTCCAAAAAATAGGTAGCCGCCATCTTGATATCTGGAAGAAACCAAAATGTAAATAAAAATAAATCTTATAGAAAAAGCACTGAGAGTTACTAATTGCTAATAAAAAAGCTTTTGAAATCTGGTGTTTAAAGTCGGTGTTAAACTGTAGATCTGGCCACACATGGGATGAGAATCGAGGATGTAAAGAGTTGTATAGCTAACAATGTAGTAAAGCCTTGTAGTATAGCCTTGTTTCTACAAGACAGACAACAGGAGGCGATTTGAAATGTACATAAAAACAACTTAAAAATACTTAAGTAATAGCGCGTTTCCAAATAAATTTCCAATCACCTGAAAACGTCTTAGAGAAACTGAAGTTTACTGTTTCTACCCTAACACAAACATCATAATTTGCGAGAATATTTTGGATTTATAATTTTTGTAATTATTTTAAAAGTTTTATTTAACTCTGTTTTACGCCAGGCTTAAATTGAGTAACATTGTTTTAAAATTTAACTCGTCGTCCTCGTCTTCTAGACAAGTTTCCAATAAATACATAGAATCAAGGCAGGGTTATTCGAGTGAATGGGGTTGAGATTGAGCGCCTCTTTTGCGAACAATTATAATAGGAACACCTCCTGAGAACATTTAAAAACAATATTTCTTTGTGGTTTCGTTCATGTTTTTCCTATTTAGTTTTTCTATGTGAGATGCAATGCACGTAATACCAATTTCTATTACAATACATATGCATACTGTTGAAAATGCTGGCGTTGAGGTAAAGGTTTATGGATTCATTTCAAGTTTTTTGCCATATCGCCAAAGCTTAGCACAATACAGGTTTGCTCATTTGCATGCAGAATGCAAACTAACAACTACAATGACAGCAATTGATAGCAATAGTTATGTATATAACAAATGACTCCTTTCAATGCTCAAACCTTTTGTAGATTCAAACAATTTCAAATATTCTACTTACACACACACATACATAAATGTCTATTCAGGTTACTTACAGAACGCAAGTAAAGAAGAAAATATGTGTATGAAGTATAAATGAACAAACATTATTGTCACCTGGAGAATATCATACTCGTACAACTCCATGGAACAATACATTCTCAAATTCATAATGCTTTAGGTAACAATTCTCTTAATAACATCGATTGACCTTTTTACGATTTATGCACAGCAACAAATACTCAATCTTAGTATAAATATTGACTGATATCAACAATAGATTAAGACCGTCTGTAAAGGAAACATATTTTCAAAAGCAGATAATTGTATATTGCAGCCAGCCCACGTACTTGCTTGTAGTCCTAGTGTCAACATTCTTTACTTTAGTTTTTAAAGTTTAAAAAAGTTTACCTAAGCTGTATATTCTTTAATTAAATTCGTTAAGTCTGGCTGACATAAAAATGAAATCAAAAAGAGGAAGAGCGTGATTAATTATAATTAAGCCTCTCACTCAGGTATATACTTATGTAAATAATTTTATAAATGATTGAAATCAAGAATTTAATTTATTGTATATGTATAAGTATGTATGTATGTATGTCGATATGTAGTCAGAGTTAAAAACGAAACGATTTAAAAACAAATATTTACACCCTTTTCAATTCAATTTTTCAGAAATTAAATTATTCAGAAATCAAAAGCCAAGTACTGCAATTTTACAGTGAAGTTAAAACTAACCAAGCCGATGATGAATTGTATTGAATAAATTGTAAAAGTAGACAACTTAAAGTAAACTGTAAAGTATAAATGATACTACATCAGTTACGTAATTGATATGCTTAATCTGTTAATGGAAAGGATCTTTCTTAATTAGATATTTACAATATACTTGCATTGCAATTCAGATAGAATAGTGTTCCAAGTCTTATATTTATACAATAAAACTAATTTCACGTTTGCATTGAATATTTTCATCTTCATTCACCTTGACTGTATGGTCAGTTTTACAGTGGTTTAAATCGGTCGTATTCTTGTTGGGCCGTATTCTTCTGTGGCTGGAGATAAATATCAGTCGTCTTGTGTGTTAACCAAACGACAGAAACAAACTTCAAATTCTTCAAGCAGCTGATATTATATGTAAAGTATGCCATTTATTGAATTTAAACTCATTGTTTTTATTTATCGAATACTTACGATCATGACGTCGAGTTTACAATTAAAACTTAGGAGGACCAGAGACATTTTTATATTATTGCTTTGTTATGGATCGTGAAGAATTCAACAGGATTTGAACAGTTTGAACCCCGGTCCCTGCAGAGTCTTACAATTTTAGGAAGGATATCTGTCTATTCGAGTGCAGCTCATTTTAAGTCCGAGGAAATTAATTCATTCAGAGTTTTCGCATGAGACTAATTGTCTATCTTTTATTCAGTATGGAACAATAAAATAGTTTACCTTCATTTTATTTGGTTTAATATTTACTTTTTATTTTTATTCACTATTTTCTTTTTTTTTTGTAAATTTGGTCACACTGTCCTGCAGAGCAGGAAATATTATTGTGAAAATATTTGGGAGTATATGTATTATCATTGTATGTGTATTAATTTGTTTTGTGAACTCTCTGAGAGAACATTTGACAATTCAGTGCAATAATTGCGGGTAATGTTGACAAACCACAAAAACCAGTAAATGACAAAGTGTATGAATCGGTATGAGGTTGAATGTGTATGTACAGATGTATGTATGTACACATATACATATTAAAAGGATGAGAAGAACAGAGCGAGGGGGGAGAAATAATGTTTATTATTGAATGCATAAAATAAATGTTGACATCCTGTTTTTTTATACTCATTTGCAAATGTTCGTTCAGATTTAATTTTTCTCTCGACCAAATAAAATTAATACATTTGGCTCTGCTTTAGTTATTGCATTTATTTATTGTATTTTATTTCGTTTCGTTTCATTTGATTTTGTTTTATTTTATTTTATTTCATTTCATTTGATTGCATTTGATTTCATTTTGTTTCACTTAAATGGTATGAAATGTTGTGATAAAATTGTTTGTGTTTAATTCGTTCGTAATTTAATTAAAATGTAACATGTGTACCCACCCAACCAATGACCAGAGAAGAATACGGATAAAAAAGAAAAAATAACCAAATAAATATTAAGAGAAATAGAATTATATGGCTAACAGGAAAATTTGAATCGAGGAGATCTTCGCACATACAATTTAAAAATTTTGTTAAACTGCACAAATAGTTTAAAATTCACATATTGTTTATCCAGACAGGAAGAAGGAGAAGAAAAAAAAAAACGTTAGCGTGAAACTTAATACGTTCCAGTGTGCGATTACGTAGTATTATTTGTAATGCGCATCCTAGTTTGTATTCTCTTTTAAGTGTGACGGCAGTCATAAATTAGACTGACATTACAAATTCGAATTCAACGGCTGTAACAACAATGCCCAGGCCATTGTCAGTGTCTCCTGTTTAGGTCCATTAAAAGTTTTGCACTTGCATAAGCTAATACAAAATGTATGCAATGCAATTAAAAAGCCAACTTGCATCACACACTGCACAATTTGCTGTTAATTACCACACCAACAGCTGGCCATTAAGAGCGCTAGAAAGTAAAAGGCATAACTGATACAATGGCATGGAATGTACATGACGACAATATTCGACTAAAATGTCATGAATATAATGAGATTTTTGATTCTGACATTTTCTGCAACTGACTTATGAGTTTTAATCAGAAATCAAGGCATTTCTGGCTGGCATTTCTGTGAGAATGACATTCACATCGTAATCCTTATGTTGCGTAGAAGACTGTAAAAAGAAGAGAAGAAAACTTTTAAGTATAGTATGAGGACGCGTAATCCGTTATAGGATAATTTTGCCAAAACTCCGTATTTTGTCGTATAATAATATCAAACCTTGATTCCTGTATCAATAAAACAAAAATAAAAATGCGATGAATTTGGTTATCATGGCTATCATTTTGTCTGTTCAAATTAGTTAATGGGCGTGTTATGAGAAGTAACCGGACTTCAGTTATGTTGCAAGCTAATAAACAAATGTTTTAGTTACCAGAAAAATGTTTTGACAAATTAAATTTGGTTTGATATTTTTCTCAAACTGCCAATGTAACTGAAGCCCAGCAACCATCTATAACCGAGCCATAAGTTTAATTATTTCTAATTATTGGGTTTATATATTTCAATAATATTTTAATATTTGTTATGGTTTATTGTTTTATCAGAACTTCGTAATCGTCAATGCGTATTTCACGACCTCCATACGGTATAAAAAGACATCTTTGGCTGACAGAAACCAAACCAGGTGTTATGCTACCCCTGTGGTGACCACGTCCCACAAACAGAGGCTCACCATTGCGAGAACGACCAGTTGATACCGCAGTAGGTGGAATGACATGATGATGAGGTTTTACCCATGCATAACCGAAACCACACAAGACTTCAAAATTGCGTTTATTTATTTCATAACCTCCAAAGCAGACGTAGGCACACCCTTTGCTTGGTATAAATTTGCAGGGAAGCATTTCGCCTTCATGCATTGCTCTACCCACGTATATAACAGCACGATCAGTGTCGTGACCGGCTACAACAGCACCTGGCGGGGTATAATTGGGTGTAGACGCCACCCAACTTTCTCGTTTTTCAAACACTAACACTTCATATGTATTAACACGGATCTCCTGACCCCCGAACGGAATATATAAGCAACCATGAGAAGGCTGTATTTTTCCCACACATAAACTGTTGGCATGATGACCCCTGCCAACATAAAGTGGTTCTCCCGTACAGGTCATACCAGTACGCACAGCGTTTGGAGGAACAATGCCACCATAACAAGGTTGCCAAGCGTAACCTTGACCCACCAAGATTTCGTAATGTGTTTTTACGTGTTCCAGGCCTCCCCAAGCGATATAAGCGCATCCTTTACTGGGCACTACTTTAGCTGGCATATTATCACCTTCATGATAAGCACGTCCAACATATATCGGGGAACCATCACTATCATGGCCACCAATCACAGCCATAGGCGGCAAAGGAGCCCCGGGAGCAGAATGAACCCAAGTCGTTTCTGTAGTTGAATTACATTAAATAAAAATAATGATAAAGACAAAGAAAAAGAAAAAGGAATTAAAATATCAATTGGGTGCCAAAAGTGCCACAAATATAAATTGATACTTAGGTTTTGTCTTTGCATTTTTATCGTGCTTTTGAAAATATCGTGCATTTAGATAAAACATACGTGGTACTGATAACATAGCCTGGGTGATAAGCACCTATAGAAAAAGTGAATTCATAATTATTTCCATGAAAAAGTGCAAAATTACGACACAAAATGAGGAAAACGAATGATTTAATAATTTTTTATTTTTTTTTTTCTATTTTCGTAAAAAATAATGCTGGCAATTTCTATTATCCACTTAATTTAGATTCTATTTATTTATTAAAATTTTGATTTACATCGATTATTTACTTATTAATTATGGTAGACACCAACAGACAGTCTTATTTCTTACCCATCATTTTCTCGTTTCTGGTATTTTATTGCTTATATTTACAGAAGATTTAATCAATTTTCTTTAGTAAAAGAATTTATTAATTATTGAAATTGGAAATTTTTTTGCGTAGCAATATGTTATTCACCGTTACGTTGAACCGTCGAAACTAAATTTTCAATAAGATACCTACACTCGTTAATATACTGTTTCAAAAAGAGGAACAGACAGAAACACAAAAACTGCAGATTTTACAAAAAAAAAAAAAAAAGCGAACGAAACAACGACAATAAATCGGTAAACAGTATCAAAAATATTTGTCACCCAGCAATGCATATATATACATATATATGTATGTACATACATGTGTTTATTGTATGATTTATCACCATTTATCACTTTCGTATAAATACTCGTACACAGAATGTTAAACCACCGATAGCGTTTAATAAGAAAACAAAGAAAATTCAGAAACAAAAACAATCACCACCACACTACAGTAAGTACCTTTGCGGTACTTTTTGAATACCGCTGTCATTTTTCTATATGGTCAATTAGGGTACTTTACATACGAGTATATCGTATCATAGTCAGGTAAGTACATAAACAAAATTTAGGTAACTTATCTGATATGAAATTGGTAATTGAATGAGTAAAATGTCTTATCTTCTATTTCTTCTTTCCCACTCAATATAATTTTTTCTTTTAATTTAAAAAGGTTTTGTACGTGTAACATATTTTTGTCTTTGTAATCACACAGAACATCGTAACCGCCAGACATAGATTATGTTAAAATTTCTTAATTATCCATGTATATAAGTATGTATGTATGTATGTATAAATAACTAAAAAATTCTAAGTAAACTAATTTTACCAGTATTTTATTTGATCGCATAATAAATAGAAGTAAATAGTTATACATATGTATGTATGTATGTATACATACAGTTTCGATCATAACAAATGCACGCCCGATATGATTTTGCATATGAACATCTTCTTATGAATTGATTTGCATTTGTTTTATTCATTTGTTATTATTTCATTTATTTATTTTGTTGTTATTATTACTTAAACGTTTGTTAAACATATTCCGATCAAAAATATAAATAAATTAAAAAATATGAAATAAAAAATAGAAAAAAGAGAAAACTAAAGCATCCCTTCAGTGAAATAAAATGGCATGAAAAATATTAAATTATTAATAACATCAGGTGATATTTCTTTCCAGGCTGTTTTAACAGTCAGAATCTAAATCCCCAAACGTTCTCAATAGGATTCGGATTTTATAAATCATTTAATTTATTTACTAGAGAAGAAACCCTAGACTTGTACACTGCCTTCAAAGTGCTTCACAGTGCTTTACAATATTTAGGGGTTAGCCTCTCACCTAATGACACTGGTAATCATCTTGTTCTCTCTGAATTTTTTGGAGTAAACTTGGATTCGTCAGAAAACTGAACTGATTTCCAATTGACCTGGGAATTACTTAAAATTGTTCACTATTTGACTCTATTACTCCAGAAATTATCGTGTCTCGATATCCTCCACAATGTACTAGTGATAAGAGCTCTGACAGAAAAACCATAGAAATAAGCCTACAAATTATTGATCAATTGATGAAATCTTTTTAACTTAGTTGGTTTATGTCGTGACAGGACTTGAATATTTGTTGTTTCGCAATTTCTATTTTCTACCATTAAATACAAAAGAAAACAATTACTGTTCACTACTTCTTCTATTGATTTCTTGTTGTGATATACAAGTTCTGTAGACATTGTATCGCTAATTTCAATTTTAAATAATCAGTAGCGTAGTAAAGTTTTTAAACATTATGTAAACGGGAGCTTTTATTTTCCCACTTTCAACTTATGTTTTTTATAGTTTTTATAATTTAAAAATTTGAAATAAAATGATAACTTATTAAACAATAACCATATAATACATACATAAGTAAACGTACTGTATGAAAACTTTTTGATTTTACTATACTCTTTCCTGGTCTTTCTTTGATTCTCTTTTTAGACTCCGTTTCAAAATATTAATGGAAGTATTATTTTTTTTTTTTTCGTTTTGTTAGTTATGGAGACAATAATTTTGATCTGGTTTTTACTTTTTTTAAAACAAGACCCAGAGCAAAGCTATTTTTTTTTAAGAAACAACTTTAAATATCTTCATTATAAGAAAATTGCTGATAACTGTGAAAAACAAGTTTTTAAGCAATTTTGTAAAGAAACAAATTATTTAATAATAATAATTAAATAATTTAGAAAATGTATAAAAAATAAATACTGCATAATAATCAGTAAATATGAAATAAAACTTAAAGAATTGCTAAACTAAAATAAAAAATTTAATTTCCTTATAAAACATATGTACATATATGTAAGTAAAAAAATCTTAAATGAAAGTGCTTAGTTATGCTCGATACTGTATGTATGAATCGTTGAGTCATGCAGTTAGCTACATACATTGTGTCTTACTGAGTAGGGGACTTTACCGTTTATTAATAAATCATTATTAAAAACTGGTCGCTTCATATGAATTCAATTATCAATTTTTAATAATTACATATTTTAATGAGTAATATTTATAATACACGTTTATGTATAAAATATGTACATTGTATATATGGCTATACATACATATGTACAATTTTATGAAAACTAAAAGATAATATGTATATTATCCTATACATGTAAAATTTCCCACAAACAAATATTTATAAATATATACAACGAGGAACGCAAATAAAATATGAATATACAAATGCAACAACAAAGCAAAACAAATGTTAAAATTTTTAAAACTTTATTATTTGATTTAAAAACTTTTGAATAAAAGGACTTCACAGCTCCGTACTGAAATGTGCTTTGGTCCATATAGTTCCCTGAATAGAGAATCTAATCATGAGAAATACACCACAGAGAGAACTCTTCTTCGAACCGTTGAAAAAAACCTACGTTCAGGCCGTCTCATTAGTTCTAGGGATATTGGCTTTTTATCCTTGAGATAGCTTCTCATATATTTATCTTACAACAGTTCAACTGCTCTCTTAATATGCAATCAAGAATTTTCTAAGTAATTGTCTTCCCTAAAACTGATGACCAAAAATTGAAATTGAAAATTGTTAAATACACTTTCCAGAGATTGCTTCCAGGCAATCTTAAACGACTTATCTGCATCTCTTCAATCAATCTGTAAATAAAACTTCAGATCGTCTCCAATATTCAATTGACTCCGTTCTAGGAAAGTAACGTATAAAAAGGTGGTTGCGCAATATAGAATTGTCCCCTTGTAGCCGATAAAGAGCCCAGATAACTTCCCCAACTAATCACGTTCGTCATGAGATGCTCAATTATTATCCCGATTAGATTATGATCGCTTATCCCATATTATTCACCAGTCATCCCATATTATTCACCTATAGACAAAGTCAGTCATTGTTCCATCTTTTGCAATATACACGTCAATGTAATTATGTCAATTGTACCACCGAATGTATGCTTGGCTAACGCGGCTCGCTTAAAGCATTCGCTTGCGTGAACAACATTCACGAACTCAGCATATCAACTGGTAGATAGTCAATGCCTGTACTGGAAACTACTCGAAACGGGTAGCACTGTGTACCCATATGGAAATCCAATGAATTGGCAAACTTACAGTAGACTATAGTTGGGTGTGTCTTTCCAAAAGTAAAAGGCGTCTATATTACCGCTACAGTAGTATCCAGCAAACACTTAGCATGATCTCGCTCACATATCACAGCAGAACATCTCCCTCGCAGCCATACCACAAACAATGAGTCACTCATCAGTTAAACTTCAGTACATATTAAAATGCAGTATCAAAATTATAATCAAACAGAAAACAATCTGAGAAATAATTGTTTGCACCGGAGATGCATGAAGAAAACAATTTAAAATTTTAAACAAACCTTTTAACATATTTTATATCCATTTGGTGTAGTTGTAGAGTTTTGCTCTCTTAATACATATTTTACAAAAGATATGTGATACAATATACATACATACATACATACGTATTTATATATATAAGTATGTATTTATATTTATTTAATAGAGTTTTATTTGTCTGCTGTTAATAAGAAACGGTGTAGCACCGTTAAGGTCATTTCAAACGAATCAGTTCGTATATCTTATTTGATCATAACAATTATTTTCTATTTTTTTATCAATAAATAAACGCCAAACACTATATGTACATACATACTTACATGTACATATGTATGTATGTACGAACGAATGAATTAATGTCTATTTTATATTACGGTATTGACAGAATGTTAGTAAAATAAAATTTCATATAAATTATGTGCTCGTTGAAAACCTTTCACCCTTTCTGCTTTTGACTGTCGGAAAAGTGTGAATATTATAATACAATAAACTAAAAATGAGTGCAAAAATAACAACAGAAAAACAAAAAAAAAACAAACAAAAAAAAATAACTTAACTAATGTCTGTTTGGATTTGCAAATTCTCATATCAACACTGGGTATATTTTCTCTTTTTTCTCGTAATTTGTGTTGAAAAAATTGTTTCAAATAACAAATTGTCAACTCAACTAAGGAAAAAAAAACAAGAAGTGACCCTAATTTGCATACGTAGAAATAAATGCCGTTTTTACACATTTTAAAAATACACACACTCACACTCAGATTTACTACTAAAACACATGCACACAAAATAATAGAAATAAACGGAATACTTTACGACACTAACAAACAAACAAACAAACAAACACAAAGGTAATGAATTCCAAAATTCGGGTCTATACGACATACATACATACATAGTTTGTTTTGCTTGTATGGCTGTAAGATATTTGTGTGAGGGTTGATTTTACAGATTATGGTAATAGGAGTCCTTTTTCGCTTAAACAGACAACAAAGTAAAGCAAAGAAAATTTGAATAAATTTTATAAAGGTGTTGCTATTTCCAATTACTGGGCACAAGCAAAACTTATCAATGCACATTAGAATCTAGTCTGAAAGTATTTAAGCCAAAAAAGATCAATCTTAAATAAATCCTTTTTGAAAAAGGTTGAGACTAAAGAGGATCTCATAAATTTGAGAATTAAACACAAATGAACGTACGTATACTTTGTGGGTCCTGTCTAACTTACCCTCCTATCTGTAGATTTCTTACTCTAGAAGTTAAAGAAGTTGGTAAAAACTTTATGTTTTTTAAATTCCTGCAAATCAAGGCAAAAAAAATGATACAAAATTTGTTCAACAAGAAATGGGAAGAAACTGACTTTTAGCTGCCTGTGCTTTTGCTTTCATGAGTAAAGCCTCGGAGTACCTATAAATTTAACGTGACATGCATAAATAATAGGGCGGCATATACATACATACATATACATATATATTCATACACTTATTCATATGTATTCATACACTTATGTATATGTACATATATATATATACATATATACAAGTATCTGTATGTACAAGAGAAATTTTTCTAAAGCGTTAAGTAGATTTACAGGCTCACATATTCGAATACTATGGAATTATTTCAATACATCGACCACTACTTTTCCTCCTTCAAACTCTGACTTAATACACCAGCCACGTTACGAAGCAACAACACCAAAAGAAACTTATTGATAAGTGCTTCGGATTACGGATGTTGTTCGCAAATTTGCTGTTAAAATATTAACAAACCCTCCGTTTTGTTAGTTTGGAAACAATGAAAAGCCAACATATTGCTTCCACTGAGGACTGGTGGTTATTAAATACTTGGGGAGAATCATTGGAGCCCACGTTGCCAGTCAGCCAGTCAAAAGGGAGATCATAAAACAAATTGCCACTTACAGGAAAATTTGCTAAACTTATAAGCGTAGACAGCCTGTTTTTATAAATTAAGGAAGATTTTTATGAATTATCACAAACACACATGGCAAACACAAAACAAACGGCTCACCAGAGAATACAAATAGAAAATTAAGTCTTCGACAGACAAAGACAGACAAAAAATAACAATGAAGATTTACAACTTTAGAAAGTTTATTAATGCAATACGGTCAATATTCAATAAAAGTGTTTAATAACACTGGTAAACTTTATTTTAACAAAATACGAGAACACATACATACATGAGTATACTAAATCTATGGCAAATATTTTTTTTTTTCTTTTTTGGCAACAATTGATTTATTTCTATTTCAATGTCTATTTCAAATATTTTTTCGAAAATTTATCTTCTTCCCATTCCCCATGCCCATTTCCAATGAACTGGTAATTGAATACAATACCGTAACATTGCATTAGCATTGAAATAATTTTACTTTTGAAAAGAAATTGTCTCGCTTTAATAAAATGAAAAATTCATTAAATTACTCGGATAAACAATTAATTAATTATAAACTAAAAAGAGAAAGCTCAATATAATTCAAATATCAGGCATACCAAACGAAAAAAATCCAAATTTAAAAAATTATACGATGAACTAAACAGTATGTAATAAGCTGCTTGTCTATCTATGTATAAGTATTTATGTGTAGAAGAAACATTTTTAAAATACTTCCAAAGAATAAGAAAGAAGATTGAAATCATAAAAATTGTACACAATCTTTCAAGAATAAGAAAGAAGATTGAAATCATAAAAATTGTACACAATATCCACAATAAGATTTCAAATACAAATTTAGTATATAAGAAAACAATTTCTAAAGTTAAAATAAATTCAGGAGACACAAAGCACACGACACGGACAGAAACAGGAATAGAAACAGAAAAGGAAGATAAAACCAATAAAGAAACCCCGCAGCAAAATTATAACTTTCGGTTATAAGACTTGAGGTTTAAAAAGGATTCATATACACAAACGCACACACACACACGCACGGTATGATATAAAAAAAAATATTTAAAAAAAATGAAAAATATTGTGGAAGAGATATTTGATTTTCTTTAGAAATGCAGTCATCGTCAGTGCCATCAGCAACAATAGCAACAGCAATATCACAAACACAATCAACAGCAATGGCATCGGATTTAGCATCAGCTTCAATAACACCAGCATAAACAACGACAACAATAACAACAACGACAACAATAAACAACAAATATAACAACAATATTAGCATCAAAAACATCAAAAGAGAGAAATTGAAACAGGAACAGAAGCAGAAACAGAAACAGGAGCAGAAAGGAAAATCATCAACTCAACATTATTATCATTATAAGCGGAAATACTTATCAAATATAATTCCATGTTACAGATTCAATAAACGTACATAGTTTCCGGTTTTTATGATGTCTCTATTTCATTTTCATTGTTGCCGACTAACGACTGCCATCGTTTATCGTTGCTTCTGATCCTTTTGCTCCTGCCTGTAAATTTTCTTCCACTTCCACTTGCGTTGTATGTAGTTCATCATCAGAACGTTCCTTCACAAATGTTTTCCCCTCGTATTTCTATTCAATCGCATTGTGTTGTATTAAGTTTTACAGCATTGGCGTTCAGTGCACTTCTCAAATGGGTGTGGTTTTGGACAATTTAAATTTTTATCCTACAATGCGATTCTTATTTAGCATCATAAGTAAATGTGATTAAAATCCCATGAAAAGGAAAAAAAATTATTAAAAATCCTAAGCCAACGAAAAACCATATTAGGTTCTTTAGATTCTTTTTCTCGTTGCTTATTACTTTAAAACAATTTATTAAACTTAAATAGCTTACCAAATACTGACTGTCAAGCATCAGAGGTTTCAATTGCAGTTTATATCAATTTAATTAATTTTTATTTTTTATTTTTATGAATTATTAAAAAACCAAATAAATAAATAATTAATATGAAAATAAAAATATAAAAATGCGATTCTCGCAAGAAACATACGCATTAAGCTTATGTGTTACCTACATTTTTACAAATTAGTAATCGATTATGACTTCCGTGATTCTTTATTACTTCCTTATGCTTTCATTAAATATTAATTAAAATTTAATTAATTCATTAAACTCATTTTTGTCAATTTCGGACCAATCATCGTTAATAGTACTTCTCAGTCCTGATGTGAAAACGTTTTAAACATGATTTACCTGGACTTAATGATTGTCAATTTAAAATTTTTATAACCTGAGTTTAACCTGAACTCATCTGATGGGATCCCAACTCTAACAACCCTCTAAAACATCTCTAGAGCCACAACCTTGCTCTTACCAAATTATCGGGTAGACTGGTTCCGTTTTTCTGAGTGTAACGATAACAAATTACTACTTAGGAAACCTTATCGCTGATCAGGTTATTGGACTCAAGATATATGGTTCTTTCTATAACTTAGATTTTATTACCCTCATCCTTTTTCGTGATTGGAGTTACAATAGCATCGTTCCACGAAGCTGAAAGAATACCGGCACGATATAAGGCACTGAAAAGGTTAACTAATACCGAACGATTGTCCAAGTTCTGGAATACCATCCGGAGCTAAAAGCTTGTTAATGTTGAGATTTGTAAGAACACTCACGAATGAATATACTAGGCATTGTTACTGATGCCCTTTTGAGTTCAGGCAGTGGATGATTGCAGGTTGTAATTATTTACAAATACTTCAGGTAAAAGGTTAGCTTTATCAACCAGGCTAGAGAATGAACGGTCATTTATTACAAAGTATATTCGTTGGATAGCTGAGAAGATCGAACTTATCTGTAAATGCAAATGTAAAGATTTGCCTTTAGGCTGCTGAGTGCATTTATACTGTTTCCATACAATTATTTTCATACCTTAATGTTATGATCGGCTTCATGTTTAGCATCATTTTAACAAAGAAAACAATGAAGTACTGCATAAAATTCTAAAATTTATTAATATTACCGAAACCTTAAAACTAATGACGCTTTAAAGTTGAAACTATACATAGAAATCTGAATAAAGATTTTTTAATCAGATTTCTGCAATTTGTATTCCTAAGAAGAACGATCCTAGCAATTTCGAAACAAAAAAAAACATTCTCGCACAGATAAACTTTTCGCAAATTCTATAAATCATAAAACTTACTCTGAAAAGAAAGAAAAACAGAAAGGACTTGTAACTAAATACAAATAAAGTCAAGTTAAATTCAATATGTGTGAATATTATTAAAAGAAAATTATTTATATATACATGGATATAAATATACACATATACATGTATTTACTTACATATGTATGTACTCCCATATACTAGTATGCATAAATTTATTTGCTAACAACAAAGCTACACGTATACATACACATATGTATGTAGATGTAAATCTAAATATGAGTGAATTAGTAAAAACAATTTATTTCTAAAAAAAGCAAAACAGCAGATATATTCCGATAAGACTTTTTCCCTTTTTGTTTTAAAATAATTTATTATAATATCATTGTTCAAAAGAACGTTTTAAATTTGTGTCAGTACATATTCACATACAATCAAATTTATTTACGAAGGAATTGAAAATGTATACGTATTGAAGCATATGATAAATTAATAAATGAACAATCACACGTCAATGGCTGAAACAGTTGAAAGATGAAAGAAATACTTTAAATTAGATTTTGCCTCCATTATTTGTAAATAAAGTGAAAAGGAGAATAAAACAAATATTCCAAAATATTTTAAAAAGAAATTAAATTACTTTCCTAAATGTATAAAATGCAGTTTGAATAGTTACGCAAAGATTTGAGATGCTTTTAACAATTCCAAACTATGGGTGTGTAAATATTAATGTTCCAAAAAAAAAAAGAGAAACAAATTTAAAAAGCACTAAATTTCAAAATTTATCAACACGTAAAATTAAAGACTTAAATTGAGTAGGATTATTTTCAACTTCCATCTGGATTGACGATGAAATTGAACGCAACATATGTATGTATATACGTGTTAAGTTGCCTCGTTTAACGCTGTTTCGTTTAGCGCTGTAACGTATTGGAACGTAACCCTTAATTTACTGTACACTTAAGTTACGAATCCTGTTATGCAAACATCTTAATTGTTGAATTCATCGCAACAGAAAAAATTCTTACAACTTTCTGCGTAATAAGCTCATAAGTACGGCACCATACCCTCGAACTGTAGCGACATTCTAAATATAAATATGTATGTACTATATATGCACATTGGAGAATACATATACAGCCATGGACATTAAATTAGCACAAAACTTCGTCATAAAAACAATCATATTTTTTATAGTATTTTAGGTCTACTCATAAAAAATGTAAACATAGAAACTTAAAATACATATTCTTCTTTAAAAAGAAACAAAAATTTTTACGATATTGCCAGTCGTCTGCTCATTAAGACCTTCAACATATCAAACGCCAGATTTTAGCTGGACAGTAAAATAGCACAAATTAAAATTTCTGGAATAAAAATGAGGTGCTTTAATAAATAGTAAAAATATTAATATTTTCAGCTTATTTAATTAATATTTAGTAGAGTAGCCCCTATTTTCAAGCGCCGCGAGGCATCTACGGGACAATGTTCTTCTGGAAAGTTCTTTGGGAATCGAGTACCAAGTGTCCCGTATTCCAATGCACAAATCGTCCAAATTTTTGTACTTTTGTTGAGAAATTGTACATTTCACATCGTTTTAGGGGGTTTTCAATCGAGTTTAAGTCAGAACTTTGCGCCGGCCAGTCTAAAACGGGAATGTGCTCTTCATAAAACCAATCCTTTGCCTGATCAGATGTGTGTTTGGGGTCACTATCTTGCATAAATATGAATAAAACTGGCATATATTTAAAAGGTTATGGTTCCATTTTGTTCTTTATATTGTCCAAATACTGATAACAGTCCATTTTTTCATTAATTTTTACAATGGGACTTACACCGTGCCTTGAAAACGCTCCCCGCACCATTGTGTTTCCTCGAATATGTGCTTTGGTCCTTTGAGCATAGTGTGGATTGAATGTCTGACATTTTGGCCAATGAATAACCACTCTACAATCCGGTCCCATACGATTTACCTTTGTTTCATCACTCCAAAATATTTTTTTCCAGAATGGGAGGTCTTGAGCATTGTGGATGCTAGCAAACGTTAAACGCTTGAGTATATTTTTCTTTTCGTAGAAGTGGCTTCTTTCGGTAAGAGCGGCCAAAGAGATTTTTGTGATTAAAACGTCGTTATAGGAACCTGTCCGATAAATTTAACCTGAATTGGGAGTTAATTTCGTTCAAAATATCGCGTTACGACATGAAAGGCTCCTTCTTTGACTTCCGGACAATAGCATGGTCAAGGATTTCTGTTTGTTTTCTTGACACGTGGCCTCCAATTTTTGTTTTTAGCGATATTATTATGTTTGGTTTGAAGGAAATGATGACGTTATAAATAAGTTTTCGCTAGCAATTCGAAATTTCAAGAATTTCAGCCAGCTTTTTCCCATCATGCCACAAGTTAACGATAATGCGCTTCTTCTCTGGTGAGCAATCTTTTCCACATACCATTTTATTCAAAAATTACTTCAAATGCCACAAAATTAAAAGAATATACCGTAAGAATAAAAATACTCAAACAAAACTTGTACCTAAAACACTTTTAGGCACGTTGTGCTAATTTACTGTCCAGCTCGAATTTAGGTACCGATACAAATTAGCAATCAAAACAAAAAATATATACGATAATGGTAATATTTTTTGTTAAACAACAGTTAGATGTAATCGTGCAACATTGCAGACCAAAACAATTGGACTAATTACGATACAAATGAGAAAAAAATCACAATCAATGTATATATGGATTTTGTGCTAATTTAATGTCCATGGCTGTATACATACATGGATTAATTTCTTGTATGCGTATGCACATATGTGTGTATGCAATATTTCCGGTCATTTCATATTGACCACAGATAATAAACATGCATGAGTGGTTTGTTTTTTGCTGTGTTGTTGTTATATTTGCATTGCGTAAAGAACTTATCGAAAAAAAAAACATCAGAACCAGCAACAACACCAAACTTGGCTGTTGAAATTGTTGTTGGTTACAGTGACAAGAGCAAAATAAAGAAAAAAATGTTTAATAAAAAGTATTTAACTTTAACACACTTACACGCATATTTATACGTGTACATACATATACATATAACTCACTACAATTTCATTCTGCAATATGAGATACTATATTCATTTGAAGGTGTGTGTATGTATGTATGTGTATATGTCGAAAAATTGATGATGTGTATACTGTATAGACTGACAGATGAATAAACGAATATATGGATGACTGAATGAATAAATGGCAATGGTCAAATGGCCAAATGGTACAGAACAGTCATATGCAGTGGGATGGTTATTGATTGCAGGGTATTATGATTCGATGAACAAGACTTGCAATAGGTTTCAACACACGTATAATCATGTTTTCAAAACGTTTATACACTTAACAAATAATATATAAACTTATTTATATATTTTAACACAAAACGACAAATATTTCAAGAGCAGTCGAGAAGCCTACCCTCTCCATCACTAACAAGTTCTTAATACTGCTCAAAAAAAGAATTGACATGTAGTGTGTTAGTAAATAAATACTTGCAACAATTCACAGCTCAGTAACACTGAAACACTTTAACACCTACTCAAACGTTATTTTTTTTTTTATTTTTTAATTTTACATCAGACATGCATACACATCATATACATGACTTAAGTTAGACTCGGTTCAATTCAGGGTTTTGTTAAGAATATTTTAAAGAAAAAAGATAAAAAAAAGTATGAATTCCATATTTTTAAATGACCGCATATAAATTAATAGAAATATTTTTCTCATCCATCATTTTTATCGACCATTTGATGACGTCGATAAAGAAAAACTAAATATACATACATAATATGTATGTACATTGTATGTCTACGTTTCATATTTGATTTAAATGGAATACTTTCAGATTCTTCAGAATGGAATAAAATAATTATTCAAAATACAATACATATTCACAAAGGAGTAAAACAATTTATTTTTATTTACCGTTGACTTTGTTAACAAAAAGTGTTAAAATTATCAATTTTTATTACCGAGCCAATATCACAAAATCTAATTTAATTTGTTTCCAAATTTTTTTTTTTTGTATAATTCTTCCATTTCTCCGCTTAATTAATTAATTTTATTTCTTTATTTATTTATTATTATATTTTATTATTGTATTATTTTTCGTAATAATATTTAGTAAAATTTACACATTTATAGTCTTAACTGTTTTTTATTGTCTATTCTACACAATATGTAAACAATAAACAATACGTATGTAAAAAAAATTTACAGAAAGAAATCGAAACAGAATACAAACATTGTAAGGCAATATTGACTTGATAAGTACTCTATCTTTTCAAATAAAATGTTCATATATATATGTAAGTTTATGTGTATGTGTAGTCGTAAACCGTTAAACATATTAAAGGTTTTAGTGATTTACTCTACAAGCTTCCAGGTATTCATGTGTATGTGTGTATGTATGTACGGTACTTAATCAGGGCTTAGAGTATCTAAAGGAACAACAACATAAACAAAAATAATAAAATAAATAAATTCACAATTTATGTGAACATCGTTTTTTCGAGTTTATATGTTTTGAGTGGCATGTACAAATAAATCTGTTTTTTTTCTCTTTCATATCCCACCTCTCTTTCTCTTTCGCTTTTCTTATTGTTACGGCATTTCTTATTAATATTTTTTTTCTTGTTTATATTTCGTTGTTTACTAACAAACAATAACAGAAAGAACGGCCACATCTTGCAAAAAAACAAAAAATTATTCCCACATATAACACATACATATATACATACATACACATCTGTAGTATATTTACGAATGAGAATGTGGGTGGAATACATACATACATACATACATTGCTTACTCCTGTAATTCAATTTGAATGTGACTTACTTCTCTTATACGAATGTATGTTAAAAAGATATGGGAAAGGATGAATACTGTACAGTGCTATGTTTTCTATTGGTGTTTACAGAAAACCATATTCATACATACATAATATTTTTTTATTAGTTGTCATAAAATATAAACTATCCTAAATATGTTTTGGAAAGGCGGTATTTATGGTCATATTTATGCTTTTTAAATGGCATAAAAATAAAATCTTTAACTTTAACTCGTACATTTACACTTATACTCAAGAGAATAGAATAAAAAAGAAAAAATATTTAAAAATCATAAATTTAATTCGAGAATGCCGAACACAGTAATATAATATAATTGAATATTCTAGGATATTCTTATTATCAATTTTAAGTGTTTCGATTTTAATTTTATTCTTTCTCTTTCTACACATACACCACACTGTATTATGGAAAGTATTATTCACATAAATAACATTAACATTTAATCAAAATCCTTTCTTATGTTATTCAAACGAACTGCGCATACATATATCTTATTTAGTAATATTTTAAAATTGTGTATGATTTATTCCTAATAAATGCTTGGGAATGGAAGAGAAAAAATCATGTTCAGCTAAAAATGTTAATTTCTTCTTGTCTTCTCTTTCCATTTGTTAAACTAATATAAGAAATTATACGAAAATTATTATTTTTTTTTTTTTTGCTTAAAAACTATTATATTTTATGTAAATTATTCTTAAGAAACTTTATCATCATATAAATTTTCTAATAAATTTTATTACAAAAGTATCCTTATACATACATACATATACGCTATTCGCTTACACTTTAACAATTTCTATTTTATGTACAATGGGAAAGCAGAGTTGAAAAAAGTTCAAAAAAAAGGAAATTTTAGAATAACTGATAAGAAATAGATGGGGAAAAAGAGCAGTCGCTGATGTTACGAAAAGATATATTGGTAGAAAATTTAGATGTTGTTTCCATAAAAGTTAAGTAGAGTAAAGTGTATTTACAGATACAACATACATATGTACATACATACATACACACATGCATACATACGTACGTATGTACATCGTAAATGTTTCGTATATCAAAAGACATAAAAATATGGGAAAACCCTTTATAATTCAATACAGAGTTGGCAAATTCCCGAAACAAGAATATATTCCGGTCTTAGGAGTATTTGGTGGAAAACTGGAATGGCGATAGACTGCCAAAAGACCAGCATTTTGAAACCTTGCCCCACCCTTCCTTATGCCAATTTTATTGCCATATTATTTGGAATGTGTATTTATGTTAATATTAACCATAAAACTATTTTTCTCTTGAAGAAGCAAATCAAAAAAAGGGTATACGAGGATGAGTGGAAAAGTGGGAGAAGGATAAGAAAAGCAGTTTCATTACTTTCTTAAAGGATGTCTTAAATAAAATGAAACTAAAGAATAAGTTTCTTTTTTCGTGTTATTTTTTGAATATTTTTTTCTTTTTCTTTTTCTTTTTAAGTAAATAATAAGAAAATTTCATGCCACAACTATTACAGCAAACTATTTCAATCGTTTTTTTTTTCTCTTTTTTGGTTTTTTTATTTTCAATTATTATTTCAATTTTCTCTTTTTATTTAAACTTTTACTACAACAAGTAAAACTACGAATGCAACTACAAGTGCAAAACTATTATTGCAACACTGCTTTAGGCTGTCATATTTCTCAGCACATCCCATCTAATACATGAAACATCGTCGCCGTACATACATACATACATAAATACGTATATACATACATATGTATGTACATATAAAGCGATCAGGCAAAACACTGTTGCCTTAACAGTCATTTGTTGTAGTTGCAATATTGAATAGTTGCGGTATTCTATGAAATAAAATTATTATTTACTTAAAAACTTTGAAATCAAAACTTTTTCGTATTCAAATTCAAAACCAAAATTTCCAATTTGCAGTTGATTTTAAGGGAATTTATTATAATTTTTCTATAACATTACCCACCCACGCCCCTATACCGTAACCATTATTTCGCAAGACTATTTGTAGTTGTCAAGGAGTCAAAAAAATTATAAAATTAGACACAAAAAAGTTTTCCGTTTAGTTATTCTGTTGATGGGCTTTTAAAAAATGGAAAAAAATCCATTCTCACCTAAAAGTACGTATCGTAGGCATCACTGAAAGCAGCGTCAGCGTAAAAATGTGATGTGTTGCTGTTGTTCTTGTTGTTGATGTTGATGTTTTAAATATGCCGATTGAAAAGACAAAAAATGTTCTTGTTTGTTTAGTTTTAATTGCTTTTAATTAAAATTTTATGTCATCTTAACTTTTAATGACACCATTCAAATACTACTTATTTGTATGCATTTATATGGGCGAGTACATGTATACATGCAAGCATGTTTATGTGTATGTGTGTTATTCCCTGGGTGTATAAAATTGTTTTTATTTGAGAGTGTGTCATTTGCTGTTACACATTTTCCAAGAACTGTTATGAAATACACACGTAAATGTGTATGTTTTTATTTCTGTCACTAGCATTAGCAATCTCTTCGTATACATATGTACGAATGCATGTGTGAACATGTGCATGTGTGTGTGTGTATCTATATATGCATGGAGATAATGTGAATATCCCCAGCTAGCATTTGGAAGATTGTTTTTAAAAAAAATCACCTTCCTGAGTCTTTTTAGAGTACTTTTGGTGATCAAAAACTTATTAGTCAGTTACAAGATTAAAAAAGGACTCGCGTCAATGAGTAAAATGAGTTCGATTTAAAATAAAGGGTGATTTTTTAAGAGCTACAATAAAATTAAAAAAAGACACATAAAATTCAGAAAAATGCATGAAATCTTTATTTGAATCGATAGTACGGTCCATATAATTTAATGTTTGAAGATTATTTCATGCAAATGTTGACCGCGACTGCGCCTCAAATGGTCCATCCGTTCAGTCCAATTTTGGGATACTCTTTCCAACACTTCGGCCGGTATTTCATGAATAAATGCTTCAATGTTGTCTTCCAATGCGTCAATAGAAGCGGGCTTGTCTGTATAGACATGAGCTTTAACATAGTCCCACAAAAAATAGTCTAAAGGCGTTAAATCGCACGATCTAGGCGGCCAATTGACCGGTCCCGAACGTGAAATAAAATGTTCACCGAACTCGCCTCTCAATAAGTCCATAGTTACGCGTGCTGTGTGGCATGTGGCACCGTCTTGTTGAAACCACATGTCATGCAAGTCAAGCTCTTGCATTTTGGTCAAAAAAAAGTTGGATATCATCTCACGGTAGCGCTCACCATTCACAGTTACGTTACGATTCGCAGCATCTTTGAAGAAGTACGGTCCAATGATGCCACCAGCCCATACACCGCACCAAACTGTGACTTTTTCTGGATGCATTGGTAGCTTTTGCAACTTTTTCGGCCAGCTTTCCCAGAGCCCATTCACCAAAAATTCTGCGTTGCGGTAGGTCGTTCGGCTTCAATTCTTGCACCAGCTTTTGAAAGGCTTCACACCTAAATCCTTCCGCAAAATTGTCCACGCTGGCCGATACAGCTGCGATATTTTCTTCAGTTCGCACTCTACGTAAGCGTGTTGGTGGTTTAATGTCCAACAATGTAAATTTGGTGCAAAATTTAGTCACAATAGCCCGAATAGCCGCTTCAGTGGGTCGATTAAACTGACCATAAAATGGAAGAAGCGCGCGATGAACTTTCTTAACAGAGCACGCATTTTGATAATAAAATTCAATGATTTGCAATCGTTGTTCGTTTGTAAGACGATTCATGGTTAAATTATAGACCAAGCTGAAGATGTTTGACAGTGAAACAAAACACGAAACGTGCGTGAGCTATTTAAACCAGTGTTGCCAAAAAGATAATAGCTAAAAAATCACCCGTTACTCATAAAAGACTCGTATGCGATTAAACGATGACTGAAAGACGACTCGAAAAAAAATCATAAACGAAGGTAAATAAGACTAATAAATGATCAGAAAGCGATTCGAAAATGATCATAGAACTACTAGAAAAAGGGTCGAAAATTAATCATAAATGACTTTTAAGAAGAGTCGCTCGTAGTCACTTTTTTCTTCCGACAAAAGAGTCTTTTATGATCAGAAAATGAGCCCATATTCATATAACCGCGCAGAAGAATCAAAAAAGACTTGAATTTGATTAAAAATTTTCAAAAATGCTGGCTGGGTCGTTAAGTAAATTTAGTTTAAATGTATAGATGAAAATTATTATGGTATACATATGTATGTATTGGAATAACTTTTGCATTACCTTAACTTTTTAAATAGCTGAACTTAGTCTGTCCTCATTTGTGTCAGTGTTTAAGGAAATTTGTATTTGCCAATCTTAGCATGTCTTTGAGTGTTCGGAAGCATGTACGGCAATACATGTGTGCAGCAATAGTAATTGCACAAAAGTACGAGTTCTGTTTTAACTTTTTGACTTCAACACCTTTAAAATATTTTCGAAATGCATGTGCATAATGTACATACATACGTATACTTGTTAACCAGAAACCAAGCAAGTGAAAATTTTAATAGCTGAACTCATAATCAAGCTGAACAGCAATTAAAGAGGGATCCTTAATTACAAGTACTAATTGCGGCTGTCAAGGAAATTGAATTTTTACACAACATCGTTTAGTGCAATTACCTCCAACGGATTTGCATTAACTTAAAAGATTTATAAAAAAATTTTAAGAACATTTGTTTGTAATCGTGTACAGGCACTGATTTATGTTGACTTCGAGGAATTCAATTATTCACAAACTTAAAGTTTCATGGCATTAAAGTAAATTAATCACCATTCACAAAGTTTTGCTGTATCTATTTTAGAATTCAATCATATCGTAAATACAAATCGTAATTCATTGCAGTCTACATTCAGCATACATAACATATGTACATACAGTATATGTATGTATGTATATATTGCATATTCAAAAATAATAAGTTACATTGCTTGCGCTCGAGACTTAGGATTTGCAAATGAAATGCATGTACGGAATGGGCATTACGACATCCATAATACCGAGTATAGCATCAGTGACTCTTTTGAATCATCGATTGTAGAGGACTTTATTGAGAAGCTATTACACAAAGATAAATTCCATTAACACTATTTACTTGGCAATATGTTTTAACGTGTTTTTACCAATATCCACAAATATCCTCGGAAACACACACACACACAAATACGTTTGCGTATGAATTTCATTCCTTCTGCAGTGCAAAAGTGCTCTTACATTGGAATATTTATTACACTTATTACCTACTTTTGCAATGTTTGAAGTGGAAAATTTATTTACATTGTGTTGTATGAAAACTATTGCAGAAAACTATTTAAAATTCCACTTTGTAAACTAGAAAATAGATGAAAATAACATCAGCATTCAACCAATATAGATGAGACGACCATGGATGAAGGAACTTTTATTTATCTACATACATACATACATACATATGTATGTACATACGAGCATTTTGAATTTTTTGTAAATTTCGTAAAAGTGAAATAAATATATAAATATTCCCAGAAATACATAAATCCATATATGTATGTATAGCAGCGAATGTATGTATGGATATGTATGTACATAGTTGGTAAAACCTAAATTTTACTAAAGAGTAAGTCTCTTACAGTTTTGCTACAAAACTGCTACGAGTTCTACAAATTTTTCATAGAACATGAATGTATTTTACAAAACGAAGTAAAAATCAACTAAAGTTTTGACTTTTCTTTTTGAAAAAAGCCGTACTTATTATAAACTATAAATTGTGTACACACACACATACATATATAAGTTAATGTGTATGTAAATCTGGGTGTCTAAGTGTATGTATGCAAATGGTTAAAGGGTGGGAGAAACAAGTTAGTTCATAAATGTTGATATAAAAGTGAATGTATGCATATGCGTAAGTGTATTTGTGTATGATTCGTGTATATATGTACATATGTACGCAGTTCAGGACTCTTCTTTTTTATTATTAGTTTATTTATAAGCTATGCATAAAATTCAAATATTATTTAAATTACCACAAAAATGGAAACAGTACAAAAATACACACAACACGTATACACTGGCGAACAAAAGTGTTCGAAACCAAATGAAATCATTAGAATATTTAATAGAAATATAATATAACTTTGACGGAAAGTGATAAATCATGCAAAAAAATTGTTTAATCCCTGAATGTTGGAAGCAGATAGTCCTCGAAATAGACGATATTTAGCATAAAAAGCCATAGTAAATGATTGATCGAGATTACGTAAAGATGCTGACATTCAAAATATTGAACGGTATACGAAACCGAAATTCCAACAGTAGCTGCTGGGGTTATTTCAAATTTCAAAGTATTAGGTATCCAAAGCCATGTTCGGATCTTAATCCAATTGAAAATCTGTGAGGTCTTCTAGTGAGATGACTGGTGGTATATAAATTAGCTCCAAAAAACATGAAGGAACTTTGGTTATGAATCTAATGTGAATGAAATTATTATAAATCAAATCGAATTAAATATGTAAAAAGAAACAAAGGATTGTGAACTAAATATTAATAACCGCTATTTTTACGAGCTGTAGTGTTAGAGGGGTAACGGAAACAACTGAAGAAGAATGAACAAATCCTTTTCATATAAATTGTGTATGTATATGTATATGTAAATAAATATTAGTTAGTGTTTAATATTCGTTTGTATATTTAAACGTTATGAAAAATTGAGATGAAAAGTTTCTCAAAAATCTGTCATGTACCACTCATGTATAAAATTAACACACACAAATTAAGTAGTGTGAGAAGCTAGGTCGTAACTCTGACTGAAGGGTCTTAAATATTTATTCTACAATGTATATTCATTCAAAATTTCTATTAAATATATTAAGTTTTATTCAAAATAATATTATTCTGTACTGTAGAGGCGCAAAGGGACAATTGTAAGTAACAGTTGATTAAGACATTTTGTACTTTTCTACTAAGATCTTTATGGGACATTCCACTTTGGAAATCTATAAGGAGTCCACTTTTTCTGTCTATCAATAATGCTGTATTTTATATTGAACATGTTTGTACACACCTTTGAAAATTTTTGCTGAAATTAATGTTAATTAAGACACCTATGTATCTCTAATTGTGATTTTATGTCAGTTGAAAATGTTCTGCCTAGTTCGTTGCGTGGTGAGTAGCATTTATGTGCGCAGGAGTTGTATGAAATACATACAATAAAAGTGAAATTTTTAAATAGCATTCATAGCTTTCATACCAAAAAGGTTACAAGCATTCAGTTTTTGCCTTTTTGCGGTATGGATTGACATTTAAAATGAGATTTGTTTAGTTAGTTTTGACTGACGCTGTAACTAAACAGTCATACATACACTTGATCACATACAAACGTATGTATATAAGTATTCTCGTTTAGCTACAACTACCGCAAGATAAAAAGTCTGGTGAAGAAAAAAAGCAACAACAATAACAATAAAACTGTTAGAAACCATTACGATTACAAATATTATGAAAGTAGAGAATTCCCAGTAAAGAAACAATTGAATACAGCCACTGCTACAGCCGCAGCTACATTTACTACAACCGTCAACCAGCACTCGAATGCACATTGTTCTTGCTACTTCTGTTCTTGTTTATGCATATACGTATGAATGTATGTAAATTTGAACACAAAGACCCAACTACGAGAAGTTTATTAAAAAAAAGGTATTGTGGTTGAAGAGGGACCGGAGAAGGGTAAGGAAAGAGATATGGAAACCTCTATTCTTTTAACTGCAATAATAGCTTTTGGGGGAAATTTTGTTTTTAATTCAGCAACATTTCAGCAAAAATAATAATAACAAAAAGTGCTAACATAAGCAGGTTACTTTTATTCAAAATATATTCTAATAAGTTTATACGTATAAACGCTGTATTGCACAACGAATATGTACATACATATGTATGTATGTACACACTTGCATATTCACATTCAGAAGAACAATAAGAGAATAAATTTGCTATCATCACTATTTATTGTATGAAAAGTAAACATAATTAAAAAACATGATTGAAATAAATAAAAATACTCGTTGTAAAGGCAATTGCCATTATACGCCTACGTACATACATATTCTATTAGACTTATAATACAATTCATTTTATACTACTCATACTCATACTTACCACAGGAATATCATATACAATATTGTTATCATCTCAGTGTGATATAACCTGCCACGTATAACACTTACCGCGACATCATTTTGATCTTCTGAAGCCACAAATGATCGGTAGCCTCTTCTCCAAGATAACGTAACAATTTCTTATTTGACACAGGTGTACCTTTAAGAATCAAAAATATTAGTACTTAGGGCCGCTGTAATATTTAGAGCTCTTATTAGGGAACGTAACAACATCTTCATTGCAAACAGATGTTAATGTTGATAATTTAAATCACAAATTGTAATTCGTCAACTCAATTACAATTTTTAAGGTGATTTGTATTTGTCTTCAGTTGAAAACAAATTCAACTTTCCTTGAGTAAGCTAATATGAGTTTATGATGACTGCCTCTACTGTCAGATCTAGGACCACTGGTTTAGAGGAGGTAAATCCCACCTTTCATGGGGTTATGTTGTCTAGAGTATTAGAATTTAGCAGTCATTTATTTAATTCTATACTCACTAAATCTAGTTTGGCAAAAGAATGTGAACTATCGCAAATTATTCCCATCCCGAAGCCAAATAGCGACTATGGACCCATTGATATTCTTTCCTTTCTATCTAAAATTATGTGGAATATCCTGAACAGGCAAATTAATGATTATCGCAATCCGGTTTTGTAAATGGGAGAAGGTTAGGTTAGAGGACGTGTACTTGTCAATTAAGACAAGTACAGTACCTGGAGGTCGAATTGTCCCATTGTAATGGGAGAAACAATTTCACATCACAGCGCTTATGGATGTTATTGAACATTTGAGGTTTGATCTTTTCTAGTTCTATCGTCTCTTAGTTTAGTTCATTGTACATACATACATAATTGACCATTACAACCCTTCGTCAGGATTACGGCCTAGCTTCTCAACACCACTCATGTTGTGTGCGTTAATTTTATACATGAGTGGCGGAACCTACAGTTTAAAGTCGACTCCGAACAACAGATTTTTTTGAGAAGGTTTTCATGGCAATTTTTACTCTCAGAGTTTTTGCCAGAAATCTGCTGAGAGGAAGTCGCCGAAGAAATACTTTTTGTATTTTTGTTTTTGATGTCTGGCCTGGGATTCGAACTCGGGCCTTTCGTCTAATAAGCCAACACACTACCTACTAGACCACGGCGACTTCAAAAATCCTTTATATAAATCCTTTAATATTATGGGCTACGCATCAATCTCTGCGCGGATCATATAAACAGTGACCTAGTGTTGACAATCCAACAAAATCGTTGAATTGTGTTCAACAATAAGCTTCAGTGGAATAAGCATTACCATTTCAAATGAAATATTATTTTTCGACAACCAAATTAGCCTTTCATGTCCTTAAGGTTAGACAGCTATTAATTCTTCAAAGATATTGAATAACTTCTTCACAGCGTCAATTTTTTATTCATAGGATTTTTATCCATGGCATATATGTATATGTACTTATATACATTATGGCATTCATTATACATTTTTAACTCTTAATTTATCATTTCATTTGATTTATAAATTGTCTTTTGTTAGCTTTTGAATTTCTTTTTAAATAGTTTATTCTTTCATATTTTATTTTTTTTTTCCTTAAATTAATTAAGTAAATTATTCTTTTGTTTTTATATTTAGGAAACAATTTTTATATTATTTTTCAATTATTAATTGTTAGTTTTCGCTAAAGATATGATTAAAATATGTTATTCTCATTAGCACTTTATAAGATATAGATTTTGTTGTGATATTCCCGTTGTAATCAAATAAAATAAAAAAATAAAATTAATAAGAAATTCTATAAGTTGTGATCCAACAATTTTCTGTAATATTTGCTGTAAATATAGAACATTTACCATCACATTTTATTTATACAACAGAAATATACACAACAATCCATTATCATGCAACGTTTATTATCCATCAAACCGTATTTGGTTCTAGCCGATAGGCGACTGAGATTTAATTGACTTGATCCGTCCGAATTTAAATATTTGTATGATTTTAGAACTTATGGGAACGGAAGTGCAAATATGTTGTACCTGTTTACCGATACTTAGTTTCTTCTGATGTAGTAAATACTTTACGCTTTTACAATAAGTTATCGCTTTTCTCAACCGGAGCGTAGAGGAGTAGAGAGAAAGCACGGGCCGCTATAAAATAACACACGATTAATTTAATAAAATTCAAAACTGACACCAATTGTAAACATGATTTGTATTTACTTTTTTTTATAGAATGTATTCGGTGCTTTATTTTTTGTTTTTCTTAATGTTGTAGGGGATCATAAAAAATATATTTTAATATTCTGAACACAGTTATCGCTACAAGAGCGTAAAAGTGTAAAGTTATCCATAATTAAAAAATGATTTAAACTTTTGTAATCTCATTAGTCTTATTGTGTACGGCTGTTAAGTCAGGTAGATACTCATCTTGATATCATATTACACATATACACATATATTTTGAATCTAAAAATCTTTCTGTATTCTGTTGAACACTCTTGTAAAGCCACTTCAACAACTTTTGCATGCACTCACAGGTAAGCAATTACACTTAATGTCTACACGTGACATTAGAAATTATGAAAATTATATGAATTGTAATGGAGTACAATAACAACAACGAAAATGGTGGCATCCATACATGCATACACGAACAAATAAATACATAGACAGTTAAGTCTACTCGTTATACAACAAGAGTAATAATACCCTTGTATTTGTACACTAGAATGAACTCAAACGTATAAGTTACACTTTTATAATCTAGACTCTACGTTAAGACACACTCATTCATACAACGTATGAATGCATGCAGCCAAAAAAATCATAAACGAACGGATATAATATATTCCTGATAACACAATGTGCAATTATACCATTTAGAATGGAATGAATGAACCCAAAAAAAAAAAATAATATCCATGTGGCAGTGGGGCATACATTTTTATTTAGACCCTTCATTTATTTCCTGGAATTCGTATGCAAAATGTATACTCGAAAGAACATTCGAAAATGTTATAGTAGTACTTTAAAAGGATTTTTTTTTAATAAAATATGAAAATTGTGGTTAATATTAAATCAATATCAATCGTTGTTTCTAATATCAAATCAATGAAATTAATTATTATTATGTATTACTATTATTTTTGTTTTTAATTTTTTGAATTAGCCATTTAAATAATATTTATTCTAGAATTAATTAAAATTTTCATTTGAAAAGTATTTAATTATCAAAGTGTATTATTAATTTAATTTAATTTTACTTTTTGTCTACTTGGTACTTTATGTTTTTGATATTCAGTTGTTCCATACACTCACACAGATACATGTGTACATATGCACTGGTTACACAACCGCATCGAGGCGTTTAAAAACACGTCAACAATAAAAGATTAGTGAATGAACGTATTATTTAGTTTAATTAGACTGCTGCCATTTAGTTTTGACAGTGCAGGGATGACAAATTGTAGTTTTTATAGCGTCATATGAACACTATATCCACAATAACATTTAATTAAACCACTGGCTCAGACATCGTGAAAAAAAACAAATATTAAGAAATATTTCTTCGAAGACTTCCTCTCAGCAGTGTTCTGCCATGAAAAGTTTCCCAAAAAAATGTAGTTTCGTAGTTCGGTGTCTATTTTTTATGTATAAAATGAACACCCACAACTTTTTCATGGCAAGTTTATTTACTCTCAGAGTTTTTACCAGAAATCTGCTGAGAGGAAGTCGCCGAAGAAATATTTTTTTTTTGTTCATATTTCATTTTGATGTCTGGCCTGTGGCTCGAACCCGGGCTTTATGTCTAATAAGCGAACACACTACTTACTAGACTATGGCAATTAGCATATCTTCATTCATACGTAATAACATCTTAAAATAGCAAACAAGTACTAGAATGTGATCGTAAGCAATTCCAAAATTATTGCTTTTTACAATTTATTCCCCTTAAACAAAAACGAAAATGAAAATAAGCAACAATGACATCAAAAAACTGAACATATTCTAATAAAGATGACAAGATTTATTTCTTAATTTATTTATTTCACGTAAAATAAAGACAAAGTAATGTGTGGAAATGAGCAATATTTTTCCAATTTTGTTTAATTATCTTTTTTCAGTTTATCATTGCAGTCTCGCGAGTTTGAACCCGACAATATTTGCTCCTTGGTCGTCCATTTCGAGACGCTCCCACTAAGCTCATCAATCAACTTGCTGACCATTTCATTTGTTGTATAAAAAGTCTACATACACCAATGCATGTAGCGATATGTATATATAGTATATATAATACAGTAATACAGTTTAAAATTCGATTACAATTCGTATGTAAATGTATGTCTGTATACATATCTTCAGTTGCCCACAGTAATAACCGTTAATTTTTACTAACTTGTAGTTAGAAATTCTTTACAATCCAACATACTATTTGTCGTAATGTTTTATTAATTGCTATTAAATTACAGTAAAAATTAAAAAGTTACTTGGTGAGCATATCTATTCTTTTGCACAGACAGACATATGTATAGTGCTGTAATGAATGAATTTAAATCTATTGGAACAATAAAGTTCCAAACAATTTATGCTCTTAAATGCACGCAAAGAAGAATTTTTGCCAAATGTTGTTATCTTATTGTCATAGTAAATTTCATACAAACTCGTTAAAATAGTTATAGTTTAGCAAAGGGAACAAAGATGCGTTTAAGAAAAGAAAATACCATATTTAGAAAGTTGTAGCGACTATGCCAAAAAACAGTTGCTTGGCTTTTGTTTCATATTGAAATTGTGGTCTCCGCAAACAAATAACATAAAAAAAATAGAAAGAGAGAACTACAATCTAATTCTACTTCGTCATGGAATATGTGATGGCGACTAATCATGACACTACACAACAGTTGAAACAATTACAGAGGCATTTATACACACTACTGTCCTTTAATATTGACGTCTGTTACACTTATATTTTAAAAATATTCTTAAAGCATCAGTCTGTTATTCAAATAAGGATGATGCAAAATGCCTCAAAGTACTACGGTTGACTTTATCCCTTTTTTATTTTTTGAATTACTTAGATGACTTTAATTCTTGAAAATTTATTCAAAGCATTAATAAAAGCTGACAACGAATTTATATGAGAATCAGTTCTAGGGTGAAAGTCGTGGTTAAAAAAATTTTTGTTACAATTTACCCTCTAATATGCAAAAGTATATCAAAGGATAAATTGTTTAGATATTCAATGAGCCACCTTTAAAGTAGCGGTAACTGCTGCAGGCATGTGATAAATATTCCGACGAGAAAGGGAAAGCAAGCATGTAAACAATTTTGAAACAAAATTTCAATTTAATGTAATATATGTACTCGTAACTATTGAACGGCACTTTACATTACATTTTTTTTCCTTAAATCTCTTATCAGCTTTAAATTTAAAAATATTATTGTGCTTATTCACTTTTTCCTCTCAATGATTTTTTTTTTTTTTTTTTTGTTCAACTTTCATTGTAGCGTGAAGGCGATGACTTGATGTCAGAATCTGTGACTTTTCCAGTATTTGTAAAATGAGTACCTCGGAATTGAAGCAACAAATGCGAAATCAACTAAGGAAAAGAAAATAAGAACACGATAAAAGAACGGAAAATAAAGGAAATACAAGTTAAAATGATTTTTATCAAAAGGACACTTTAATTTGAAATTTTAGAAAAAATACAGCAAGTCTATAAATTATAACAAAATAATTAAAAGAAGATGGAAAAGTTAATTAAAATTTCTTAAGTTTCTCCTTCGCATCAAACAAAATCATAGAGTTTCGTTGCCATGAATTCGTTATAATTATAAATAGTGATTTCAAAGTCAAATATAAATCAACAACAACCGAAACAAAACATTGTCACAATAAATCAATTGTTCCTAGATGATACTGTGTTACCTTAACTCTGCTTTTTTTTACTCTTTCATGTAGCATCTTCAAATTTTTTACCACTTAATCTAATGATCAGTCTTATACGGCTGAAATGTTAATGTATTAAAAAAATATTTAATTCGATTATCCCGGTATTGCAATTGAAGTCATTCTATATGTTTACTGCTACATTCAATTAGTGCCACTTGAATAATACTTTGTTTGCTCTTTACACTTGAACCAATTTTGGTCATACCCTAATTCTGGATGACTTTTTAAATTTTCATGCCACGACAGCCAAAAGAGCCACAACAAAATTATTATTAAAAGTTTTCAACTTCCATTAGGCAAAGAAAAATCTCAAAGCTTTTGCTAAACATTTTTCATTTTTTATTTTCCATATCAAAAGAATCCAAAAAAATTCTACTTTTTACTGCTTTTTTATTTCAATTAAACATTTTTAGAAAAATACAACAACAAGAAACTAAGTGATAGAAAGCCGGTCATCAGTTTGAAACAATATTTTAATCAAGTGGCTAACAGGGACTGTTGTGTTTAAGATTACAAATTATATGTATATATTAACAGTTTTCATTTTTTTCCTTCATTTCCATTTACAACTTTGTTTTGAAGTAATGCTCTTCACTTGCAAACATACATATGTATGTATGTCAGACAATATATTAAAGGTCAATAATTATTACTTAATTTCCCATACTGAAGAAGTAACTTAAAAAGTTGTGTACGCAAGTATGTAAAAAATATGCTTTTTGAAGTGAACGTAATTAAAAACAATCGAGTCAGGTACAGGTAAAACAATTAATATTGCTCCTTTAACCAGCAGGAATGAAAGAGAATAAACTCTGGCTTGTCAATATTAGAGAATATTTATAAAGACTTGTTCTTTCGAGTTCAAATGATTTGACAATTTGGTCACTTTGTTACTTCATTCATTCTAAAATTGATTTCCTTGCTTTGCTTTGCCTTTTTTTTTTTGTTTTTCTCATGTTCTTTTTGAATTTTTCACTTTCTGTGCCCTTTAACTAAATTACATTTTATTGGCCACAAACGTAGTACACTTACGGGTGTGTGAAGCTTTGTGCATCTGTATGTGTGTGTCTATGATTTACTAAACATACAAGAGCAATTTTCAGTATTTATCGTTTAAAAGAGTATAGCTTTGTGACATAAACAAATAAACGCACATCTGTACACAAACATCTGCACCATTCACATACATACAGGTTTATAAGTAAATACATATGAGATGTGAAGGAAGAGCATACTAATCATTCCATTCCATGCTATACCAATAGACTCACATACAGAGTACCCACATTTGCACCCAAACCCACATTTGCACCCAAATTCAACCAGACTTATAATTGATGTTGCATTTGGTATAAAATTTGCCAAAGGTAACTTAATTAAAGTTGTGTAAACTTTGAAATCACACAAAACACAATACAGAGACACACCCATGCATTATCATCTATGTATGCACAATGTGCATACATGCACATACTCCCATACATGCTCTCGTATATGGGGATTGAAACAAAAAAACTCTTATCAAGTGGAGTGGTTAACAGTGACAAGTATTTGCTCGAAGGAATTTTTGAATTTTTTCCAAAAAATCTGTTCAAATCGGAAAATATCCATTTCGGAGAAACTTTCTAACAGATTTTCTTTTAGAATTTCGAAATTCTATGCACGGTTCGAATAGAAGATAATTTGAATAAAGAGAGATTTCCTAGTCCATAAAAATAACAAAAACCGAAACCGAAGCAGAAACAGAAAAGTATTGCTAACTGCTGGTTTATAACGTCGACTTAAATATTTAAAAAACCAAATTAAAAACAACAAAAATTTAATGTTTATGAAAATAGAGTGTAAGTGTAATGGTTTTTAATTTTTGTTTTTTTTTTTGTTTTCTTATTGCATTCATGTAGAGTATACCTTACATAGGGCATGTATGTAGGTGCATATAACAAATGAGCTTGTGTTATATCGTATAAATTCTCATTGTATGTGCATGTGTGGAACTTAAATCCCCCACTTTTTCATTCAACAGTATATACATATGTATGTATGTGCATTAGAGCGGGTCGCTCTCTATGGACAAAAAAAAAGTTGTGTCAGTCACCCCCTAGGATTAAAGGTATATTAATAACGTTCCCAAAAATATAAAAATTATTTTTTTGCCACGCCTAGAAATACCGCCCTTTTTGTTTTTTATATACTACGTCGCCATTTTAGGTCCGATCACAACATATCATATATCAGTGTTTGTGGCTTGACGGCAGCTACATTTCACTCTAAGACGAATTTTTAATTCGGCATCATATTCTATGCTCGACTTCTGGTATATCGGATCCTTCCCCAAAATTAGTAATTGTGGCTATGCAGGCATAAAGAGCATTTAATTGTATAAAATATTCGCTTTTAAAATACTCACTTTTATGCATTAACAGCTATTTTACAGATTTTTTAAAATGTTCAAATATTCATTCACAACCTTTCTCGCAACAAACCAAAAATGCATTAAACTGTGTCGAAAACATCATTAAATAAATTTCTAAAAAAAATTTATGTATTTATTTTTCCGTTACAAAGCAAATTGGATTTTCGGATTCTTAAGTCCCATTATCAAAAACAAGAAAGGCCATTTTATTCAGTAGTAGTTGTTGATAAGTAAGAAAAATTTTATTAATAAATACTTAAAAATAACAAAGTTATAAAGAAATTACAAATACAGTGAAAGCTCCACTGGCGGACAGTATAATAATACAGACATTTAATATAAATAATAAATGTTCCATTAAAACATTATTACTTAACAGAATTAAAATAAAATTTCTTGAATATGTGGCATTAAAATAATATAAATAAATAATTTTGAAGTAAATTTTTGAACGGTTGTGAATGAATATTTGAACATTTTAAACTATCTGTAAAATAGCTGTTAATGCATAAAAGTGAGCATTTTAAAAGCGAATATTTTATATAATTAAATGCTCTTTATGCCTGCATAACCATAATTACTAATTTTGGGGAAGGATCCGAAATACCAGAAGTCGAGCATAGAATATGATGTCGAATTAAAAAATCGTCTTAGAGTGAGATGTAGCTGCCGTCAAGCCACAAACACTGATATATGATATGTTATGATCGGACCTAAAATGGCGACGTAGTATATAAAAAACAAAAAGGGCGGTATTTCTAGGCGTGGCAAAAAAATAATTTTTATATTTTTGGAAACGTTATTAATATACCTTTAATCCTAGGGGGTGACTGGCTCAACTTTTTTTTTCGACCCACCCTAATGTGCATACATATAAGAAATGGTTGGCACACAATCAGCCATAAACAAAATTCATTTACACATCTTCACGTACACAGAGCCACACGAAAGCATGCACTTTATACATGTATGTGTTGGAGTCACAATACACACATTTACAAGAAAAAGGGAGCTCGTAATAGGTGGGGATTCTAAATGTCAAAGTGAAGTTTGTTTTTTTTTTGTTCTCTTTTCAATTTTTCTTGTTTTTTAACGTTTCGATTTGAAAATGTTTTAAAGTTTTTCTTTTAAAACACTGGACGGACATTTTGAGATGATCTTCTGAAAGTAAAAGTTTATGTGTATTTGTGAATGTAACTAATAGTTTGGGTATACGTACATACTTGAGCACAAACGTCTGTCTATGTATTTAAGTGTCATATTGTAACAATTATGGTCAAGACAAGTTGATTACAAATTAAGTACAAAATGTGTCAATGATTGCCAGTGATTCAAGAAAATATTTAAATTGTTATCGTTCATTCACTACGTTCAATTAATGCTTAATGCATGCATACTTATGTATATATGTATATCCATATATACATATATATTTTCAATTTTATTTCGATCTGTTCATTTCATTCTATAAACAACAAATAAGCAATTTAATAGAATATCGAAACTTACAGTTTATATATGTACATACATAGATAGATGTTACGTTTAATAAAACGTATATATTTGTAATTTATCTATAAATTACAGAAATACATACATACATACATGTACGTCTTAACCTTTAGTAAATTATTTAAATAGATTTAAAGTATAAAGACAAGCAACAGTAGCAACAGTAGCAACAGCAGCAACAGAGGCAGCTGTAAAATATCGACTTATTAAAAATGTAAATTAAGCCAACAAAAGTAAAGTATCACTTTACAAAATATTTGTTTAAGCAATAAATCTTCAACTAAAACATTTCCATATTGAATCATTGCGGGCCGTTACTGGACTTTTCTATTGTATTCCATTCTGTGCTCTATACTTTCATCGAACTAACCATTTAACCGCATTCGTTTTCAAGCAGGCAGGAAGTCACTCCGTTCGTGATGGAGCAGTGAAAAGAAAAGGGTCGCAAGAAAAAGCACAAATTTTCAATATGAAAAAACAAAAAAATGAAAGTGTATAAAACTGAACTAAAACATTACGAAAGAACAAAATTAAATCAAAAGCTAAAATGGCAAGAATAACATTAAAATAAAAAGGCGAATCACTTATGGCACGAGGAAGCTTGTTTCAGCATGAAACCTCATGAAATGTAAACACAAAAGGAATGAAACGGTTCGAAATCAAAAGCATACAATTCTCAATTGAAAAATTGGAAAAACGAAATAAAATAAAACGTAAATTATACATTCAAATAGTAAAGAATAGATTAAAATAACAACAACGACAATGATGTAAAAGAAAATTACAGGGAGAAAAAGGAACAATAATGGCAGGGAAGAATGATGAAGATGAAAACATCACTAAAAACTAACCACGTTAAAAGCGAATAAGTAAAGTAAACTAATGCACACACAAACACACAGTCATACACAAACACATATATATATATATATATATCAATATATATATATATCAATGTGTGAAGATCCAAATACATCAGCATCAGTTATAAATGCTGCAGCTAGGGAACAGCTAGAAAGCAACTAGAAAACGTTACTGAACGAATTTGATGGCAAATGAAATTAAGCAAATATTGACTCAAGTTAAAACGTTTTTTGAATTTTCATATACACGCACACATACCACTACTTTTACAATGAAATATACTCGCGAACCTTTAACCCAACAACCACCGTCGCTCCTACTCGTTAAGTACGAGCAATAAAGCCAAACTGATGACAGGGAAGTGTATGCAGATGGAAAGGAAAATTGAGAATTTAAAAAGCTTTTTCGCTAGGGTCTGTGTGGATTCAATAGAAATGATTCTGCGGTATAACTGACTTTTAAATTACGAACATCATTATACTTTTTGTTTTTGTATATTCTGAACAACAATACAGTTATTGTTGTTACTGTTTTTATTGTCTTTAGAAGACAAAAATAAAAACAAAAACAAAAAACAAAATAATAATAATAAAAAATTAAACATAAAGACAACATTATAATTCAATAGAAAAGAAGTGGGCCAAAAATGCTACACAACCATCACCCAAACTGCACACATACTCGTATACACGCAGACATTTCTAAATTTTAACAAAATAAAGTGAAGTGAAAACCTTAATGGAGTTTGTGGAAACGGTTAAATGGATTTTTTCCATTTTAATAGGGAGAGAATAATACATTTTCCAACGTACTTAAAATCAACTAAAAAGAGGCATTCAAAATGGCTGCCAGGCCAAAAGGGGCAAAACCCAAAAAAGTAGAATAATCTAATTAGAGGTTAGTTTACTTAACCCTTGAACTTACACATGCATTTGGATAGAGCAGTTTTGGATTTAATAAATTATTTCGATTGACAGCAGGTATTTTTCAACAATTAATCGGGATGATGATTTAAATAAGAGAACAACAAAGAACCACATCATTTGAAATTTTGTACATTGTATAATACGTTATAATGTTATATTTTTCGTAATTTGGTCAATGCCCTCGAAAAAAAATTAAGACACAGTTCAAGGAGATACGTAAATACGGTTAGTGCGAAACTCATATTCATTGATACAATATAGACACTGAAATGTTTTACACAGAAAGTAAACAGAGATGGAAAAAGCTATGTTGTAAAAGGTATATTATTATAATTCTGTTTTTTTCTTTTTTTTTCATCAAAAGTGAGTTTATGGGTTAATCTAACTCCAATATTAAAAAGAAAAAATCTGCAAATTCGATTGAAGGATACTGTGAATAAGAAAATTAATAATAATAAATGAAGAAATAAGATCCTCAGGACCACGCTTATTTTTATGTTTTGCGTCGAATATTTTAAATAGAGCTGGTTTGATTTGACGGACAGTTCGAAACGTATACGAACAATATTGATTTGGTTTATGAAACTTTTCTAAAATTAACCCTTTTAGTCGTAAGATAATTTTCACATATTTTCCATAACTTGCTAAAGGGCAAAAAAATTAGATTTTCCTATTAATTAAGTGTGCACAGAATCTTAAATATTTTCCTCAAATGTAGATGGATTTTCGTACTTCTCTCTGTTATGTGCTGAGAAATTATCAAACTATGTACTTCAATGTTACATATTTTTTACTATAACTATTTAAACAAACAAGAATATAAAATAAAATAAAAATAAAAATGTGCAATTGTCGATATATAAGTAGATGCTCCGCAATTGTAGTCGCCGTAGTCTAGTAGGTAGTGTGTTCGCTTATTAGACGTAAAGCCCGGGTTCGAGCCCCAGGCCAGACATCAAAACGAAATATGTATGAAAAAAAAAAATATTTCTTCGGCGACTTCCTCTCAGCAGATTTCTGGCAAAAACTCTGAGAGTAAATAAACCTGCCATGAAAACAGGTTCTTAAAAATCTGTCGTTCGGAGTCGACGTTAAACTGTAGGTCCCGCCACTCAAGTATAAAATTAAGACACACAACATGAGTGGTGTGAGAAGCTAGGCCGTAATCCCTGATTGAAGGGTTGTAATGGCCAATTATGTATTATGTACGTATGTATGCTCCGCAATTTATACGCATTAATAGAAAGTTAATTTATCGACGATTTGCGCTCTAAAGGTTAAATTGCTGACCATTTTCATCACAAATGTTGATAGTGACATTCCTCTCCAATCACTTCTATAATAATTTCACTAGTATTGAGTCATACCACGAAGTGTTTTTACTTTTCTTCCAATGATATTTCTAGTTGTGCTTTGAAAATTTGTTTTAAGCAGTTTTAAGCCGTTATCTGATATTACTTCTTAACTCTCTATATGCCCCTTGAAATAAGTTTGGCAAGGGATTATTTTTGTTTTCTTATGATGCAAAAAAGGACAACAAACAAAAAGCAGAGCCTCCTAATCCTCAGCATTGAGAGTGAGAGAAACTCATAGTCCAAATTGCAGTAAACAAAATGCTCAAGTGACTCCTTTTCAACATTGTAACATTTATGACTATTTTATTCATTATTTTTTTTTATTATAAAATTTTTTTCTTTAATGAGTGTCAGTGAATGCAAAATAATCACCCTCTGACTAAGAATAAAGCTAGTGGATGACACCGGAAGGAAAGATTTTAAAAAAGGTATCTTGAGTCAAGTAGTATGTGCCAGTGCCTGCTTCAGTGCCAACCTGTCTATTTTCTGCTGCTTACGCATTTATATAAACATTTATGTTCTATATATACAAACATTTATGTTTTTTATAAAAAAAAAAATGTATGCAATGGAAGTAAAAGTTTGCAAACAACAGTAAAGGCAAAACAACGATGTCAACAATGACGACTTTTATGAAAAGATGACTAGAGTCTGTATATAAACTGGTCTATGATGAACAAGCCTATGCTGCGATAAATTGTGTTCCATGCAGTATATACATACATACATATTTAATGTGACTGTTTGCCGATGTGTGTGTTTGCAAGCAACTGTTGCATGTTGTTGATAAGAGTGATGCCATTTTTACTGCTTTTTATTCGCTTTATAATTTCTTTTACATTAGAAAGTGTAAATGTTTGCTAGTCTATAGAAACACAAATGTAAACACCATTACCGTCGTAACAGGTACATATGTATACATACTACTGATAGAACTTGAATGTTATAGTATATTAAGCTCATATACGTAGATTGTTCGGTGTAAGGAAAATTGCACATCTTCTCCTCTTGGCCTTTTCAAGCATACAAACATGTGTTAAGAATACTTAAGGCGTTGCTCTTTTTTTTCGTTTCCTTCGTCTATGAGTATATTTAAAAATACACCTGAATTTTCATCTTAACCATATTTGTCCATATGTAGCCATATGTATGTATGTATGTATATACTTAAATACTTCTAAATGCAGAAAACTCAAAAGGCTGAAACTTAAGCAGTTACTAGCTTAATGGGCCTATTTCTCTTTTCTAAAAAAAAGCACTTTTAATGCTCTTTATGAAGAGCTTCATAGTGGCGGTGCTGTTGTTTCTGAAACTGTTATTATGTTGTTATGGCATTTCTGTGTATAGTAATTGTTTTTGTTGTAACTATTTCTATTCATTTCATTCGCCTCTTTTGCAGTTGCAACCCTCGAAACATAACAACAACTACAAGTCGTAAAAAGTACTCGACGAAACCTTTTCAGTTTCAACAACAACAGCAAGTACCGCTTTAAAATCATTTTCCGCATTTTTGTCGACTTTTAACGGCGTCTAAAGTGGTATTCATTGCATTTTTTTTCCTATTTTTATATCCTTTTTAGAGTGTTTATTTTTGTATTTTTTTGTTTTTTTTTTTGTTTTTTTTTTTTGGTTGTTTTTACATTTCATAACGAAATTATTGACAGTTCATAGGGAAGAAAGAGACAGAATTTTGCATCAAAAATCAACTTAAAATTGTTTAAAAGATAAATTAAACAAAAACGTAATAATTATCATAGAAATTTTAACATTTTCAACTTTAATGCATTCCTTTTGATAAATATTTACAAGAATTCCTTTTTTTATTATATTTTTGTATATTTTTTTTCCAATTCCAATTTATGTGACACCATCGGTATAGATATTCAATTACAAACCAAAATCGGTTTTTAATAAATCCCACTTAAATTTATTTGAGAAAAATACAGACATACATATATTTGTGTGTATACACATACATACATATTCTATAACATTTGTGGCTTTAAATTTTGTTGCCTGTCCTCCTTTAACTTAAAGAAATTTTGGATTTATTCCAATTTTAAAACATTCCCTTCTCTTGTTTCTTTGTTTCAATTCTGTAACTGTTTGGTGTCAAATAGTTCTTAAACCAACACTTTCGACGAACGAAATATTGCATTACAATCATATTGTGCCGCACATTGCCACACTCACAATGGCATACAAATTCCAGTCGTTATGCCAAAGAAATACAAGAAGATAAAAATTTCAAATGACAAAAAAAACGAGCAAAAAATATTTTAAAATAGGCAAAAAGTAGAAAGAGAAAAATATTTTTTCTCTTGATTTTTGAACGATAATAATGAACGAATACAACACACTTTACGATGATTGTATATGTACAGTCATTCAGAATTGTTACTGTAGGGTGTTCGATTAAATTTGTCTGTGGTGAAACTGAAACACTGAATTACGAAATTTTTGTGGCACAAAATTTTTTGGTTTGTACGTATTAATATTGTTGCTATTATTCTTAGCTTTATTATTGTAATATAACACTCGCAGCTTCCACTGTCACTGTCTCTACGTCTGCCGTTGTTTCAGTTATTCCTTCTAGTATCATTAATATTGTTGTTTTTTATATGTTATCTAAATATCTAAGTATAAAATGAAACGAGTAAAGAAGTAAAGGAGCACTATCGACATGTAGAAATCATGATATTTATTCATAACGTTTTCTTAAATTTTCTTCTTCTATTTTTTCTTTGCTCTCTTTTGTTTTAGTTTTAATAAAATCCGAATGTCAAAAGACATGAAAAGACAAAAACATAATCGAATTAATAACTTTAGGCGAAATTTTTTGATGACAAAACATATTCAATGTTTTAACACGCTACATTCCACTAAGGATTGAAAGTCAATGTTCTCATCATGTATATTGAAACAAGTTTTATTACAAAAATGAAAAAATAGAGAATTAATGCAAGGCATGTTTACAATTGTTATAGCTATTGGTCAATCTCTAACTGGTCTTGAAGACTTTAAATACCTTTTGGAGAAATATTAAAATGAAGAAAACATCATAAGCTGCTTTTTATTATTTAGCTAAAAATGCATTTGAAAATACAAGTACATTCTGTCATTGGAAACTGATTAAATCTATGATACCGTATTTCTCTCCTTTTATGTCATTATGGTTTCTGTTAGCTGCCATTGTTCATATTGATTTTGCCTATAAGAGTTTGGTAAAATACCACTGTCAATAAATATTATGCAGCCAATTTGTTTCGTTTGCACTTCCAATTCGCTTTCAAAGGTTACACAACACACTCTTATTAATAGTCAGATCTTTTCTCTATTGACGTACGAAAAATTAGAACACAAAAAGCAAGTGAACCACATGAGAACAACAGCAATAGCAATAACAATAGCAGCTGCTGCAAGAATAACTGTGAGAATAAAAAAGAAATGCATGTCTCTTCATTTGTTATCGCCATCGACATCACCGCCGAATTAAGGCAAAAAAATAACGTTCATATAAAATCGAACAAAATAAATATTGATCACCACTATTGCCATTGTGTTATTTTACTACGACATGTCAACTTTTTCCTTTATTTAACATCTATTCATCTCCTTCTCACTCCACCGCCTAAATGTTATAAAATGTGCGCAACGCAAAACGTACGGGACATCCTTTTCAATCTGGATTATATGAAGGATTTTACGGTTTGTGTACGTACATCTGTAAGTGATGTGTAACTGGCATGACGATATATTGGAATGATCGAATGCCAATATTTTTGAAATAAAAAAAAAATTCCAAGCGAAATTAATATCCCATTAATAGAGGCATTAGTGTATACTTTTTCTTTTCGGGGGAGATAAAAAAGGTCGCGTTATTTGATGAACGTGTCTTTTATAAAGGAAAAAACGTTTTATTGTCATTATTGTTTGCTGTTAGTTGTGGTGATTGCTGCTTTGCCTTCATTTGGCGCAAAAGCCTCTGCAAACATACTGATTCGCTTCTTGCCTTCAATTTGATATTCTCTTTTTTTTTTTTTTGTTTACTTTGCTTATGGGATTTTCATTTCTTTCTCCTTTTTAATAAATTGCCTCAAATAAATATAAATGAATTTTAGAAATGTTATAAATGAGCCGGAAAGAGAACTCGATTTTTATTGAGGAAGTGTATTGAAAAGTATCTAAAAGAGAAAAAACAAATAAAAACAAAAACAAATAAAGACGGGAAAATGAAAATGACAATATGAGATTCTTTTAGGCAAAATATACAAAAAAAGCTAAGAGTAGAGAGTTATTTCACTTGCTGCATTAAATGAATTCAGTGGTGTTAATGTCTTTATATTTTCTTTTTTCTTATTCGGAGGTGAAGGGTCAGGCGTTAGGTCGGTTCAATTCAAATCAATTTATAGGCTTTCCTTTAAGGAATTATACTGTAAAGCGGTTGGGATTGCTTAGGGTTGTTAATGTGTTTATCAATCGGATTTTACTCTAGAGATTTCTTAAAACTCTTGATTGAAAGAGAAATTAGTTTATTTGTTTTGTACGGTTTCAATATTTGGTATAAATTCTATTTTTTTATTTTTTTTTTTACTGTAAACAATTATTACATAAAAGAATTCATTTACTTTTCCTTAAATTAATCTGGTTTAAAATAAAAGTCACCTAAAGTAAGAAGTAATTTACAATATTATTTTTTCTTTTGCCGACTATTGCGATCAAAGCACTTTTTCCCAACACTATAAATATTAAAATAAACCAACCAACCAACCAACATTATTCTTAAAATTTATGATAATTAAATTAAAGTTATCTTTCCACTACAACTAAACTTCACCAAAAACACACAATCCACATACGCACACATGGCCACATACATAAATATGTATACACATTTGCGTCCATAAAAAATTACAAACAATAAAATCATACTTGACCATAGGTGCGTATAAGTGATGTGATGTTATTTTCATCATACTCTCATGCTCATACCATAGTTCATAATGCTAATGCAAACACACGAATGTAAACACAAATACAAATGCTTTAATTGTTCTTACAGTTACAAATGAATCACATGCAATACTTTTTGCCTCACATGCATGTGTAATTCGAAATTTATTCTCAAGTCAAAGTTCATGCCGTTTGGCTGAACGAACACATACGAGTACAACAAAGTTTGTGTTAAATTTTAATTAAACTGAAATGTTTGAGCACCAAAAAAGCCCAGTAAAAACAGTAATGATAATAAAAATAAACAACAACAACAGCAAACAATAACAGGAAAAGAAAAATGTACAAGTGTTCATAAATATAAACAAAAGGTCAGCCATAGAAAATATGGATGTATGTACATTTGTATGTACTCGCACTGTGACTGAGATTCGTATTTATTTTTAGACGAACATATAGTATATACAGCATTGGTCATAACTAAAACACTCCCTGCAAGATATGTTTTATAAGAAAATACCGATTTTCGTTTATATTGCATATTATTTTTATTACAATATATGGCTATTGTTTAAATAACTTAATAACTTATCTTTCTATTATTGATTATTTAAAATTTAAATTAACGATGCAATTTGTACACAATTTGCATTATTTAACAAGAAAACAACGAAAAAGTCTTTCATATCAGAAAAGAACAAAAATACTATACTCGAGTTTACCATAGCCTATATCGACTGAAAAACACTTCTGTTTTCAGGCGAATTCATGTTCAATTTAAAAAACTTAAATTTTGTTTAGACGGATATGAAGGCCAATAATGAAAGTCGAAATCCTAATTATTGTAAAGCAACTGTTAAAGGTTATGGAATTGGATCGATTTATAAGATTAATGCATATATTATTATAATTTCATATCCTAATTTTTTTTTTTTTTGTGTTTATTGAAATAAAATTGCTATTATAATTACTACAAATAAACAAAATAATAGTATAAATATCATATAACTACACACTGTCCCATAAACGAGCTCTCTAATATAATACAAACAGGTATAATATATACAGTATATACATTTTTTTAAAATTAATATTTTAAATACAGTTACATATACAAGGTAATATCTGTTTTTAGTAACAAATGTTTCGTAATGAAAAATTATTCAAAAAACATTACAATAAGAATTATTATAATAAAAGAAAAAGTCAGGAATTAAAAGAAAAAGAAAAAAATTACGTTATTTAACTAAGCCACCAGTATTTACTAATATTTAATTTTGGAAATATGTTTTTATCATCACGAAAAAGGCTCGTATCGAATCTTCTATTCTCAGCTGTCTGTTGATTACTAGAGATAGCTTTAACATTTGCTCTTCTATATATATGTAAAAATATAGGAACGCCTGTATGGTTTTGTATAAAACCGTTCTTATCAAGGTACACGAATGCTTCAGGAGGAACGTAACAATTCTGTAGTGTTTTGTATGTATATTCGGCATTCATATCCTAAATACCATAGAATATAAGCGTATTGCATGCAGACTATGCTGTTTGCAATAAAATATCAATTTAAAAAATGTTTACTTTTACTTTCTTGAAAGGGCATTTTTAAAAATTTTAGATTCTTTAATTGTTTTTTGATCAAAACATGACTTTAAAAAAATTATTGTATGCAAATAAAAAATATGGTATGACTTACCATCGTATCATAGTAGCCTTGCCTTGATTAAACTGCCAACGCTAAAAAGTCGTCGATCAATGCTGAGCACACTAATGAAACTAATTGTTCCTGCCAGATCAACACGTAAATTTGTACTTTTATGGTTAAAATACTATCGAGGATCTGATTATGCTAACAACGATTCTTTTCGATGTGCATGCAAGAATGCTACCATGCAATCTGAAACTTATCTGAAAGTAATGTATATTATTATTAAAAAAAAGCTAACTATATATCTAAATTATTAAGTTTCGTTTTGTAAAATAATATGCTGTACTTTTAACTCGTACTTAGTCGGTAAGGATATTATAATCTATTGACGTAAATAATTAAATGAAAAAACTCAAACAAATGCAAAAGGGGTTTGTTTTTTTAATAAAAAACGATGCTTTTGTTTTAACCGATACTGTACATTTGTATAGATGTCAGATATGATATCAAGTTTTTTTTCCTAAGCATAAAATGAATTTTTGAATTCACATGCATGTTTTCATATTACAATAAGATTGTATTGTGCATGTACATAAGTTTAAGTGTACGTAAGTGTGTGTGTTATCTCTGATCATTTATTTATAAATATTATGCTCATTGTTGTTATTTTTGCTACTACTACTACTGTTTTAGTTTCACTTATTGTTTCAGTTGTTATTTATTTTTTCTTTTATTTTTTGCAGTTTTTATGTTAATATGATGGCAACATTTGTAACGACAAATAGCATTAACAATACGACATTGTTGTATGGCTGCGTTCAACTGTATGCGTGAATGTGTGTGTATGTGTATGTATATATTATTGTAGTTGTTCTTTAAGATCAAAACATGTAAATGTTAATATTGTTGCATAAAAAAAGCAAAAACAAAATGCAAATAATAATTTTTTTTAGTTTTTCCTACACTTCTCGCTTTCGGTTGAAATGTTTGTCTCCATCATTATTTCTCCTCGTAGTTTAGTTCCTGTTTTGTAGTCTGAGTTTCCTTTCAGCATTTGTATTTATTTTCCTTTTTCATTCTGTAGTTGCATTATTTTCATTGCTTTGTTTAGTTTTTCTAATGTGTGTGATAATAAGTGCTTGTACATTAAATGAACACATACCCTATTTACTTCCACATACGCTCATATACACACGCGTATAAATGGTATTTACATACATATATATGCTAAAATAGAAAAAAGGTATTCTACTCCTATTTAAATGTAAAAATACAAAACATGTTCATTATCAACAGCCTGGAAATATTTTCATGTTTTATTATTTTCCTTTTTTTTTATTCTTTTTTTTTATTGTTTGTTACTTTTAATTTTACAACCTGCACAAAGACACGTTTGTTTTCCTAAAGTGTGAATATTGTTCTTAGTGTGATTAAACTTACAATTGTTGGATTGTACTTAGAGCCTTATAGGGTAATAGGAATATATATGATCCGTTCAAAATTGACTGTGATGAAAATAAAACTAAAGGTGCGCTTTATTTGAGATTGCTTTTCTATTTTTGATAATTTAAAGTCTGGTTTTATAAGTTGCATTTTTCCTCAGTAGTGTATTTAATTTTATATATTTCTGTACTTCAGTGATATTTACATACCTTTTTGCTCTAAGGCCATGATTTTTTTTTTTTTTTTGTTTTATTGCTTTATACTGCAGTTGTACATGATGTCAGTATTAACATGTAAATATTTTTATATGCATAGCACGCATAACTGTAAAGAAACAGAAGCAGCATAACAACATTACTCATGTGAATTTTTTTTTCTCATTTTCTTTTCCATCTGACAAGAATTCCAGGGGATAATTTTCACCATAAGAATGTGAGAAAAGTAAACACTGCAAACCATATTTTTATCTATGTATCTGTGTGTGTAAAAGTAGGTTTATATACATATGTATGTAATATTCTTTATTAAATACACATAAACATACGAACTTAGTTTAAATTATCAGTTAACTGAAAATAACGTTTGGTTTTGGTGAAATTTTTCTTTAAAAAATATTCTGCTGTGAAACTTTATTTGCGAAAAATATCGATTTTTAATTAACTATAGCGTGTAGAACAGGATTTAGGATTTAGGCACTCTTTCAGAAGTCAACATTCCTAAAATGTGCCTTGAGGCCTTCAAAACGGCTCTTGCACATCTTCTCGGAGATACTGGAGTTAAACGGAGACAGACTTTACTTATTTATATATGGTATACATACCTATACATGCATCGCGAAAAAATTTACAAACGAACATGAATGTACATGTTAAAATTCAAAGAGTGTTGAAAGAAATACATTATACGTATGGGTTTTTACAATCCTATGTATATTGCAAGTGTTTGTTGCGGATACAACAGAAAAAAAATACAAAGAGAACAAAAAGTGATCACTCTACGAGTGTAAAAACCCAACAGCAAACGCATTTAATATTTATGCGCTTAAGTGCACGGTTTTTAGTGAATATTTATTATTTAGTGATGTATTACTTACAGTAGATGACATGCCAAAAATTTTCCCCGTTTTTAAATCAAATCTTGGTATAAACAATTTTTAAAAACGACATATTAAGTTAAAAACTGATCTACAAACTTATGTACTATATTAAGTTCTAAAAACTGAAAATAATAATTTTAAAAATTTAATTATTATTCTTATAATATCCGATGTACCGAACACAGGTATGCATGTATGTCTTGTTAATAAATGAAAGAACATAAATCTAAATGGTTTTATTTTTGTTACTTCTTTATTTTCTTTTTCTTCGTATTAATTAATTTGAATAAGTGTCTGCACTCCAAACAAGTTTTTGAATTCGCATCGAAAAGGAATATGAAATGCTTTCAAAAACTTAGCATTTCGGCTCATTTTCTTTCAGTTTCTAAAATATATTGATATCATCATAATAGTGGTCACAACGCCAATTAAACCAAAAAAAAAAAATCATTGAGTATGTTCATGTTCAAAAAACGATATTAAAATTTTAATTTTATAGCTGCACACATTCTTATGATTTTGTTCATTCGTCCGAGGTTTCACTCTAACCTATTTTTTATATGATCATTACATCCCTTCAGTTAGGATTATGACTTAGCTTCTTACATCACTTATGTTGTGTGTGTTAATTTTATGCATGAATGGCGGGACCTACAGATTAAAGTCGACTTAAAACGTCAGATATTTTATAAACTTTTCTTAAATTTTGTTTACTCTCAGAGTTTTTTTCCAGAAATCTGCTGAGAAGATATCGCCGAAGAAATATTTTTTCATATTTCGTTTTGTACCATAGCCTCACGTCTAATAAGCCAATACACTACTTACTAGACTACGACGAGTTCGTACTATATAGACAATGATAACAATAATTACATAAAGACAGGAATAAAAAAGTATTTAAAAAAGGATTTATTATTGTAGGTGGGTAGATAATATCACATTCATACATAATGTTGTAAGATAGGCAAAAGTTTCCAGACTTTATTGATTTTGGTGTGATGAAAGGTGTGCCCAGACCCCGAATTCAAGTTGAGACTTCATTGGACTCCTCCAGATAATTAACAAGTAAATCATGATGAATATCACCGTTGATGATGTTTATGACTTCAGTTGGGTCTAATTGGTTTTTGTACAGACACACATAAAATGAAGAGTATTTTCGGAAGAATCTATTTTGTACTGAGCGCAGAGCCCGATTGAAGAACTTCTAAATAAGTTTATATCCAAAAGTCTACTTTTTGCTTTTATCAGGAAATTTATCTCACGAAACGAGAGTTCAGTAACAGTCGGGTGAGCACCTTTAACCTGGAAATTTTAAATGTAGGGGATAGACCTACTTTTGTTGTTAGCGTTAGAAAAAAGGTTTTGGATATTACAATAGCTAGTCTGAGCATTGCTGGTTCTATGAAAGATTGATTGATTGATTATCAGGCGAGGAAACTTTATCGAATGACACGATAATGGAATATAGAAACCCTCGAAGAGCTAATTGGGAAGCATATAGGAAACCCCGCATTATAATCTACAGGCCATTTCAACGAGGAGACGTATAGGAAATCAATTGAAGCTAGAGGACAATGTGACTCAGCTAAATGGGACAATACTTCGTGCCTTGAATTGTTGCTGTCCTATGAAATAAAAGGTAGAAAAGCCATCTTCCTACACTGAGAACCAAACTTCTGAGGCTCAGAAACAGAGCTAAGTGTAACGGGCTTAAGTAGGAATAGGTGAAGGTGAAGCTTACCGATTATAACGAAGAAATAAGAAAGACGAAACGAGATAGCTTTAGAAACTTTAGCGAATGTTCTTATGAATAGTTATATATATAGAATAGCTTATAATGTTCTTGTGAATAGTGGTTCCGGGGTGATAATGTCACTAAGGCTACTACTAGTACTATTAGTACTACTACAACTACTATCACACACCCACAAAGGCTTCCTTCGTGTTGAAAACATTTTAAAAAGTTGTGGACAATTGAACTTAAATTCATTGCACTTGGTAATTAACGTCAAAGCTTGGAGCTTATGTGAAACAAGTCTAATATAAAATTCATTAAAGGATTTCAGAACCTAAGGAATCGACTTTCCCTTGGACTGAACCAGTAGACTCTATGATCTTGAAAAATGACCTGCAATGAGATTTATGGACTAATGAAGAAATCTGGAAGCCGCATACTCTTTTAAAAAAGAACTATTTTATGTACAGGAGCAATAATTTTTGTACCCAGAAGGAAATATTCTGACCTAATGGGTAAACTCTCGAGTATATTCCAAGTGGAATTATTTGTCATCGACAGATGTGATCAATTCAACTTCGATAGGACATGTGAGGTTAAATCGAAGATAGTATGGAACTGTCTAGTCTGGAGAAGCAGCATCGGCTAGATAGACAGATTAAGGTTACTCTCTGCTGGATCCCAGGATAAAAAGAGTTTCCACGCCGCTGGCGGAACCTGAATCCTTCTGTGGAGTGGTTGCGGAAATTTTGAAAGGTGTGCGCAACAAAAGGCTATTATATGTGTTTCCAAACTAAAAGGCAGAGTGCAATAGAGTTAGATGTGGGAATGTTGATTTCCGCTAAAAGATGCGCTCGTAAGGAGTGATAACAGAACATATCCCCCTAACAATATTCAAAGATATTATCAATGTCTCGTAAAGGATCAGAAAACCTATTGCCATACTTAAGTCGAAGTAATTTCAACTTAATTTTGTATGCTAATTTATGACTTGAATATTAGCCTCAGGGGTGGAAGGTTGCACTAGTTAAGATGATTTCTGAGCCTGTAATGGATAACATGAAATCGATCGAATACTTTTTATTAAGATGGATGACTTTGAGAGTAGATGAGAAATCTAAACACTTAAAATCTTGAACTTCCATGAGCACATTAAATTAAAAAAAAGTTGGATACTGCATCGCTCACCTCTTCGTAAAAATACCTATGCTTACAAATACCATCAAAGATGGAACTCATAATATTGATCTTGAATTAAAAGAAATCTTATTTTTTATTATTTGCTGTTAATTCAAAAAACAAAAACAAAAGAAAATATTTTAGTAGTAATATATTAATGTTTCCAAACGGATATTTAGGTCAATAAAAGTTTCGTTTTCTTTTTTTTTTTGAATCTTAAATAATTTTGAATTAGAGGCTGAACAATGTTTCAGCGACATTAGTGTTCATGCAGGAACCTACTCCACGGCTTGGCAATACATAGTTCACTTAGTTCTTTTTCATACACTCTTCAATTCTCCAGGGTCTAAAGTGATAACTGTCACGCTTATGAGCGGGCATGTAAGCAAAAATTGTATTCCGCGATGTACCATTGCAGCATAAAAAGGGACGCATTGCAAAATAAATAATCCGAGACTGAGCCAGTAAGGCTCTATCGATTCGCTGGTAATATTCGTTGCGAATATAATTAGACTAAAATAAAAGAGGTTATTGCAGAGACCATAGAATGCAAAGTTTGATGTTTTACCTTTCGAAGAACATAATCACGGCAGGAGTAATCTGTAAACAAATTCTTGCCTATATCATAATTTGATGGCAATTTTACTGATAGTCCTACTTTAATTAATGCTGTAATTATAGGTTTGGACTGTTGGAATGATTCGTCCAGTTCTTTTTTACTATATGTCTTGCCGTATCTTAATCGAATCCATCCCCGCAGCAAAGGAATACGATGGGCTGCGGGTATTGAAGCGCATACAAATTTATGATCTTGTTTCATTATGTCCAATGCATCTTTAAGCATATTATCCATTAATTCGTCATCATCTGGATCATAGTAATCAAGACCGTAATCCACTTTGCTTTTCTTATGGTTGCTTTCATAAATTTCTACCGTCTCATTCGTTTTCAACTCTACATGTTCAGTCTTATTGACTTTGACTTTATTAACATCAGATACTAAATTCGACGGCAAATTAATATCGCTACCAACCGCGTCTATTAAAGAACGTTGGATTTTTAAATTGTTTTCATGTTTTTGTTCAACATTAAAAATTTTATGATAATCAAATTTATAGGGCAACTGTCCCTGGCACACTTCAAAGAATTTTGATTCTAAATCATCATCTCCAGAAGAAATTTTGGAAAAATCATTTGAACTTGAACTATGCTTTGCGGAACATGAATTTGTATCAGATAATCGCGATTTCTGATGTAACCACACTTTATTATCAGTTGATGATGGATTTAATTTCAAATCAATTGCAGAATGATTTTGTGCTCCATTTACCACATCATTTGTGTTACAATGTTTACGGTAAGCTTCAGTCAACTCGTAAAATTCAGAACGAAAATTTTCAGTAGCAGATTGTAGACGCTTCATTACATGGTTGCGACTATACTAAAATTTCAAATATATGTACGAGTATGTATGTGTTAAAAGTTAAAATTATCGTTATAACCAAAGTAATCATTCACCTCTTTCGTAGCAACTTCCTGAGCTTTTGTGGCGACAATCATTCTTAGTTTTGTATCGAATGAATCTCTCAGACGATCAATTTCATCATGACGTCGACAGAAAGCTCTTATATTTGCTTCTTTCGTCATGTCGCTTTTAAAGGTACTCATTAATCTTGAGATTTCTTCTTTAACCATACAGCGTATTGGGCAGTGTTCGTTATCCGTTTCATAATACTGAAACCAACGGTTCTTTTCATTTTCAATCGCTTCAGAGGCACCTTTGAATTGAGAGTGATAGCAATCAAGAATTGCTTTCCGTTCCTTTTCTGTGCCAAGATAATCGCTTCTCCTAGGTATGGGTTCGGGCAATTTTTCAAAATAAGGAGAACTTTTACGCTCAATAGTCTTTTTGAATTTTCTGGGCAGTGTCTGTTCAGATTTCTTAACGGTTTCCCTTTTAGCAGCTTGACCTGCGGGTAAGATTCGATCCAGTTCTCGCAATGTAATATTCATATCCAGATGTGCAATACTTGACAGAATTAATTGCTCGTTTATATTGTACGAATCAGATTCAGAGTCCTGATACAACCACTCCATCAGGAACCACAAGAGTGCTAAATCGCTGCCACCACACAAAGCCAGAACCACTTGTAGTTGCTTTTTTGTCGGCAAGGGATCCAAACCAATTGATGCCAAACACCGCATTGTCCTATGCACACTTCTTTGAGCACAGTCATCACGAATAGCGATCAAAAGAAAATCGGCCGATTTTTTCTGAAAAATCGACATGCCTCTATACCACGAGGGCACTGCAAGCGAATCTACAAAATTTTGAATTTTTCTGGTATTCTTTTTCAGAATTCGTTTTTGTACTTCAACCGAGGAGTGCGTGAGCCATTCTTCTTTCATTTTTAAAATCGGTGATTTTTTCCCCATTCGTAATGACGTTTCACTACCACTCGAAAACTTTGTGTCCGCATCTATGTCCAGAACATTATGTTTCCCATTTTTGAATTTGGCATTCAATTTACTACCATGTCTGTCTTCCCATTTATTTTTGTCCATGTATACGTAATTCTAAATTTTAATTTAAAACAATAACACAAAAAAAATGACAAACAATTTTTGTGTCGAAATCTTTTGAAAGAAATAATTTTTATTATGTTAAAAATTTCTTATTTCAGGGTTTACCGTTTAGTTTAAACTTGTATAGTAATTACATTCGAAAACATGTTTCAAAATATTTCAAACTATTTTAACTGGTTTCTGGCTTTTTATTATTTTAAAAATTTTGTTATTTGTTTGATTTTTTCCATCTATTTTTTGTTAAATTGTTGAAAAACAATTAGAAAACATGCCTTTTGGCATTAAATGTATTAAATTTATTGAACTGTCCCTTGCATTCCTATCGAAAAGAGTTTTCACTAACTGAATAAAACGAAACGTACGAAATTCTTCTTATTTTCTATATATAAACACATTTTCAATGGAAAGAAATAGAAATTTTCTTTGATTTAGATAAACATACAAATTGTTTTAAAACTCTATTATATAAAACATAAAGTTACAAGTACACTCAGACGGCTTTGAATAGGACTTAATGTGAAATTAAAGTCATCTAAACGTCAGACTGCCCTATCGACTAAAAGCTAAGCTATGTATGCTACTTATCATCAAAATATTTACATACTCTCTGAAATTGAACCGTGACACCATTACAATTTTACAGAGACTTACTCTACCGAAGTGTATCATATAGAAGAAACGAATATATCTACATCAATACGTGTGTTCAAAATCGCAGCATTGAGTATTAGCATTTGTGTGTGTGTGTGTGGGAGTGTGTGTTTTTTTCTTTTGAGCCAGAGGTGGGAACCTTCGAAAGACATTTTTGTTTCAACATAAGTGCTCACCATCGCTGGTGCCTGCTACTACTTCACGGAGGGCTGCTTAACTTTAAAGCTTTCTCACATTAAATTAAATTTCGTATTTGTACCTCCAACCTTCGGAGTTCTAGCATAACTTCAGCCATACGCTGGCGGTACTGGCTCCATAGAATTTCAGAATTTAAGATAAGCTGGTTTGTCCTGGGCCCTCGAGGCGGCGAAAGTCTATCAGTTTTATCTCATCCGCCTATACGGCCATATTTGACGAGCAAATAACATCATCGATTTTATAACACTCCACTTTTCTCCTCGTCTTCAATAGATTTGGTCCTATAACATTTGACATCATTCTCTTCAGAGATCCCTGTGTTTTACGTTCAACCTGTCGTCGATAATCACTCCCAGTGTTTCCAACGATCATTTCCAGCCGCTCCAATATTTTCCGTCCACTTATTAAGACGGCCTCTGCTTCAAATTTTTTAACCGCTATGTTAGTGGTACCTTTTACCGCTTTAGCAACCGAGACAATGACAATGTCGTCTGCAAAACCTACAATTGTAGGCCCGGGCGAGCAATCAAAACGAAATATAAAAAAAAAATATCTCTTAGGCGACTTCCTCTCAGCAGATTTCTGACAAAAACTCTGAGAGTAAGTAAACCTGCCATGAAAAAGTTTCTCAAAATCTGTCGTTCGTAGTCGACGTTAAACTGTAGGTGCCGCCACTCAAGTATAAAATGAAGGCACACAGCATGAGTGGTGTGAGAAGCTAGGCCGTAATCCTGACTGACGGGTTGTAATGGCCAATTATGTATGTATGTATGTAGTCGTACCCTGCGGTACGCCCGCCGTCACTACATATTCTTTTTCTGCATCATGAGTTCAATATATTACCCTTCTGTCCTGAAAGTAGTCGCTCAGAATCTCTATCAAGTATGGCGGCATATCCATGTTAAAAAGGACTAAAGTCAGTGATGGGAATCTTGGAAAGACACTTTTGTTGGACGATTCACCACGCTGGTGCCTACGTACTAAGCCCACCACCTATATCCTTCAAACACTCTCTCCCCGTGGGACTGCCGTAAGGTATTACTTCGCGAAGATCTGGTTAGCTTTAAAGCTTTTTCGTATTAAATAATATTTTTCCAGCTGGCCCCGGTGTTTTCCCATCTCTGTGTGTGAGTATGTGTGTGTGTTAAAATTTTTTGAGTTGCACGAGTACAACTTGTATACGATAAACTTTACAAATTGTTAAATTGTCTTTGACAACAATAACGACAAAAATAACAAGAACAAAAGTTATAATAATAACAACAAAATCGAGACTAGTAGCAGTAACAACAAACACAAAGCACAGCCGTACAACAGCAATATACGTAAATATAAAGAATAGTTAAGATATCTTATCTATTCCTATAGAAGAATTTTTTAAGTATAAACTACATCAACAGGATTGTACAGCAAAACAAAACAAAACAAATAAAATAAAAACAACTAAAACAACAAACATGAAATTTTTTTCCGTTTATCGTCTAAAATTTTTACAGAGTGATATAAAAAACCTTCACTGGAAATAAATAAACTGCAGGAAGAAAGAGTGAGAAAATGTAACGTAAATCTATTTCAATTGAGTTTAAAGGTTTTTTTTTTAAATCTGGCTTTACAAATCAGTATGTGTTAGAAGGGGCAAGTATATCTATCTGTGTATTAGTTATAAGATCTACACATACATACATATAGCGATAAATATAAATATATACACATACATACATCCATGCATACATACACGTAAAATAGGAAAACATTTTTTCTACTCACATTGATGTAAACAATCGATGATTGCAGTTGCTTCCGTAATGGTTCATTGCAGTTGAATACAAAACTAGTTATACGCACAAACGTTTGTATCTATGCATGTATGTATATCGCATATATACGCATCAGTCAAAACCATAAATGTTCATATAAGTAAAGGTTTGTTCAGAATAACACATCGGAATCTAAATACATAGTTATCAAAAGCCAAGCAGAAATCAAGACAAATTCATTTTAAGCATTTTTTATGCGATGTCGCTATTATTCTAAACTCACCTGTGCCCAGGCAATAGTAAAAAGAGTATGTGTGTGTTGTGTGTATGTATGATTGTATTGGTATTGTTGTTCTTATTGGGATTCTAGTTAGTATTGTGGAATAACCTGTTTTAGAATTGTCAATTTTTATATTTTATTTTTATTGGATTGCATGTGGCATGGAGCTGTTGTACGAGTGTGTATGTTTATTCTTTGACAATTTGTGTAACCCTTGCAAAGGTACGATTATATGGGTATATTGCAGTTGTCTTTATTATTTTTGTTGCTGTTGCTATTACTGCTGTTATTATTGTTATTGGCATTGTGACTAAAGATAAGATATAGAAACTTAAAATAACATAAATTGTTGTTCTATTTCATTGTAAAATTGTGTGTCGTTGTCAAACATCATGAACAAACATTCAATTTTCCGATAGAGAGAGAGAGAGAGAGAGAGAAAAAAAATGAAAAAGGAAAGGAATAACGATTCGAATAGAATAACACAAGGACTCACCAACCAACCGTTACTAATACGTAGAAACTCGTAGTGAACATCATGAAATTGTTTAAGACTTTTTAGTTTCATAGTTCAATTCAGTACAGATTCTATCACTTTTTATTTATTTTTAAAAAAATAACCAAACGTACACACACACACCCAATCATAAACATAAACATAGATATACAACATGTGGATATATGTATGTACAATGAACATGTTTCGAGGAGTATCTGTTCAAATTTAGAAGAATTCATGTTCAATTGCTTAGAAATGCATTACAATATACACATTTTTAATGGCTAAACAAATTGTTTAAAACAACTGTAAATCCATCATTGAATTAGTTTAACGATTTGCAATTTCAAATTATATAAATTTACTAGAATTGAATAAATTGAATAAAATTTCTCTTTATATTTGTTTTCTTAGTTCAACAAACTCACATTGAAAAAAAAAAACCAAACTAAAACATTATTACAATCAATAATAATAACGGTAATCATATTCAAACATAATTTTAAAATTAATTCACAATCATCTGCAAATGCAGAAAATTATGCTAGAAAGTTAATAAAATAACTTTAAAATTGAATAGAATGGATATTTTCAATATATGTACATATCGCTTAATATATATTTTTTTAAATTTTCATTTTTTTATTTTTCTTCATTTAAAACCACCATTGCTTTAAGTCAAGTGTGTTGATTAATAAGAGAACATCTTCAGCAGTAAAACGTGCTGAACATTGTACACTTAATAAATGGCAAACCATTCAGATGTGGTTACTTATTCTTCATTTCCCTTATTTTTAACCAGCCACTTTATACTCACACTCCCACGCCCACAAATGTATCTCTTTCCGTTACACATTTAACCAACTTTACTATTTCCTTTGATGCTGCTCAATACATAATTGATAATGTTCGGTATTGAAGAAAATTGCCAAAAGGTAACACAATTACAGACGAAAGCAAAAAATGAACAAAGTGGACGAAGCCAAATAAAGCTGAAAAAAATTGTAGAAAATGTAAAAGATGATTCTATTTTTTCTTCAATGCTTTCACCAATTGTATGCCTCCACCTCTCCCAGGGGCTACTTGTTGTTCGCATATACTGGCTTGATTATTGCATATGGCAGAACTAGGAAAATAATATTTCCTTAGCTACATCAAATGAAGGCGTTTAATTTGGATTGTAGGGTAACATCAGTCGACTCTGCTTTTCGACGAAATTCAAATTAGAGAAACTTTTCTAAAATTTACATTCGTAAATTGATTAAGATTCAATTTAATAGAAAGGAAAATAATACGAAAAAAAATTATTTCTCTTTCATTTATCTATGAATGAATAAATGAATGAATAAGAAAAAACTAGAAATGGTGAAATAAAGTAAAAAGTTTTTTACAAAGAATGTGTGCATCAAAAATGAAAGAAAGAAGCATTAAATGTGAGATTCGACTTGTTCTTTATCGTCAATTGAACATTATTGACCATGACGCCAATTTGATTGGTCATATAATTCTATCATTGACAGGATGTAAGGTGTTTTATTTGTTCGTTAGTTTCTTTATTCAGCTTCTTTTGAAACTCAAAATTGCAATCAACCCTCTATCAATGTGTTGATTGAACCAATAATATCGTCATCATCAACCTCACCAGCAAAATAAAGAAAGCGAAACGTAATTGTTTATTTAAAAACAGAGATCCCCCCATAAATTTATTAAAACTACGAATTCATTATTTCCTTATTTCTTTTCTTAATTATTTATTTGATTTCTTAAATTCAGTTTCCTCTCTTTTTTTCCTTGCATCACAGCAGGTGTTTAACTTTTTTTAAATCTTATCGATTCCTTTTTATTTAAATTTTAAATTTATGTACACTTAATAGTATAAGAGTGAGTATGAATGTATGTATGTATGTATATGGGTTGGCGCATGATTGTGTGCAATTCATTTCTTTTTCTCAACGTATGTTTACTCCGAAACTTTTGTTACTTCTGAGAATGCAAAAATCCCATAAATAAAAACGCCATTTATTCACTGTTGCATTTAGTCTGTCTTCATTTCGAAATTAAACAAAATGACGCTCGCTCGATAGTGTTGCTAAATTCATTCGTACTTGTAGGTATGCTGCTTAGATGTTAATGCGACAAAATCGATGAGGAGAAACAACACTTTTATTAAAATCAGTGGATTGTTTTGGTAAATTTGTAATTAAAATATTCTTTATTGAGTATTCAATCAAGTACCACTCTGTAGTTTATCGCCAAGAACTTGGTGCTGCGACCGGCTAAGATGAAGGGATTTCTGAATATTTCAAAACAAATGTAGTCAGACGGTTTAAAGTCTAATCTAAACAATGAATTCCCCAGCCGGTACTTGTAAATTTTAACCAAGATGTCAAAGATGCGTGTAACATGTTCATAATTGAACACAACAATACGATCAAAGGGGATCAGAATCCAGCATCTTTGGCATCAAAATCGTATCAAACCACTCCAGCATACTCGCTGTATTTTAGAAAATTTACAACATATTTTGTAGTGTTTTTTTTCTTTTTTAAATAACAAAGTAGCAGCAAATGGCGTAATCCTATAAACGCTTGACACCATCGGATTAGTATACAATTATAACTCATGACTTTGATCTCCCTGCCCCGTCTGTCCGAATCGCTTTTGGCGATACACGTTCTGTCAACAAAATTTGCCGGCCAATGACAGAGAAGATGTCCTGTGAAATCCTCTCCCCGATGAGATTCCTAAGGTAGATGGTTTAACGCAAATTTTCTTCTGCATATATCTACATCGGTCCAGATGTGTCTGGTCTCTCTGCATGTCTGTTCATTATCTCATCTTTCTTTAGTATATGAGTCAAGTTTATGTGAGAGCATTTGTTTTGTCTTCTGATTGACAAAATTCAATTGAATTTTCCGTAGTACTAATGTTTGAAAGAAACCCATATTTGAAAAAATTTATTGCAGGATTGCTCAAATCAAGCTAATGTTCAACGAGTAATTATTCTTAAAAATATTCATACTTGTTGTATGTACTTAGCAATTTAGAGGATTGTAATGGTTATTTCTAAAGAGTGTAATCAGTCGAATAATTTGTTTTAAATTTTGTTGCAACAACTCCATAGCGCTGCTCAGCGAATAAACTTTGTAAGTTGCGACGTATTGTAAGTTGTTTCTACTATTTATCCTCTATTCGTGTACGTCCTTACGCTACATACAGCATCAAATGTTGGTAGCATCTAAAAATAATGTCTTTTAAGTTTTCATCTTCATTTGTTGCTTGTCTGTCGTGTGCGCTTTTTCTTTAACAAATACTGAAATATTTATTTGTGCATATGTGTGTGTGTGCGTGTGTGTGTGTATGGAGAGTGAGAAAGAGAGAGAGAGAGAGTGTAGAGTTGTATGCTTGTATGCTTAGTTATACAGTATTGTCACCACCCGTTGGTTTTATGGAATTTCTTGAATTTTTATTTTTATTTTCCGCAGGGGAAAAGGCAACGACAGTCGTTTTCTTTTGTTTGCTTTGGTTCATTTTAAGAGCACAACTGAATAAAAAATGGGGGTTGAAAAGTCATCCTGTTGAGCAAATTACAATATTATGTGTTGTTTTTCCTGGGGACAATAGTTGCACAAAAATGTTTTATTGTGGCAACAGAAAACAGACTAAGAAAAAGAGCCAACCAAACAAATAAACAAAGACAAGAAAGAATACAGACAAGAAACTATAATGAGCTTAAAAACAGACTCACTTGATGCCTTTTAACTTGATTGTATTTTTGAAACAGTGTGCGGAATAAATGATTATCATGACGATTGTATTCACATCACAGTTTATGATCATATGCGAATGAATAGAAATATGTAGCAAGTCGATCTTAAGTAATTGAAAATTTCATATCACAATATTTAACGAGAGTAGTGGAGATATTTTAATAGGTTCTGGTTGGCCAACTCATCGCTATTATCATGCTCTGCATAAAATTATTTCTGCAATAAGATTCTCTGTCTGCGCAAATGAATACCCAACGGGGGAATAAGATTTTCTCTTTTTTATTTCTGGTTTTCTTCTCTTTTTTTGTTTGCTTTTTTTTGCATTAGTTGTTTCCATATAGCAAACAACTGGCTATGAGAAGATGAAATTAAGGAGGAAAAACCGTATCCTTTCAGATTTTGCTTTGGTGCATAATTTGCAACAACTTGACATGCAGGCTAAAGAGGTCTACGGCATGACTTGTAAATGCTTTACATGATTTCTAGTCATTCGTTCTGTACAAAAGTTGGTTGTCGAAATATTTTGGCTCCCCTATGATGGAATAAATTTTCGTTGGTTTCTGTTCTCTATCCTCTTAATAGTTGTTATTGTTGCAGTTGGTTCATGTCGTTTTATAATTTCTTTGCGTTTGTTTCACTTATTTTATCTCCTTTGTTGCCGTTGTCTTCTTAACCCAAAAACAGAGGTTATACTATCCATCAGCGTTGTTGTGGTTGTTTTTGCGTTGATACAATAAAATATTTTAAACGTTTAAGAAGAATACTTTCTTACTTGACTTTATACGGTTACTACATCGAGGAGAAAAAGTTTTATTTTAATCATACTATGTACATACATATGTATGTATGTATATATTATTTTCAAATTCAAGTAAAATAAAACTAATTTAATAAGTCATTAATTTTGTATGTTTAAACAACAATTGTTAAAAATGAATTAATGTTTTATCAATATGTGGAAGGATTTAAGTTGTACCGAGTACGGCCATTGTTAGAAAAATATTGAATTTTATTCAGCTTGTACTATACATATATCCTTATTCATACAGTTGAGCCTATCTACACTAGTGGTCAGATTTTCGTAGATAGTATTACATTACTGTCATTTCAATCCAAGAACTAAAGCAGAATTAAAGTATCATCACTTGGTGAAAATAGTATAAAATTGAGTTGAAGTAAAAGAAATGTACTCTCACATACGTTTCCTTAACAAAGTAGTAGACCAACACGATAAAAAATGTAAGAAACATTCCCCATGGATATAAAAGTTACTTATAAGATTGAAATTGGCTTAGTATCTTTTTATTTTTTCATTTTCTTTTCTTCTTTTGTATTTATTTTCTGACAAAAATATATAGTAAGTATGCTATTCGAGGATATGTAATAATATAAAATGTATGCATTTGTATGCACTAAGCGTAGTTTAATACGTACGTATGTACATGCACATCATAAAAAGTGAGGAAAAAGTTGCCAGTTGCAAGTGGCAAGTGGCAAAGAAAAATAAATGAAATGGAGGCAAAAGGCTCCTTGCGATACATACTTCTCCGTGGTATTAATTTTTAATGGTTATTTTCGCTGAAGCGTCTTTTCACTTTGATATTCTCCAGAATCATTTAATTTTTTGCTTTCCAATTATTTTGTTTTACTTTTTATTTTTTTGGTAAAAGAAATATTTGACTGGAAAACTTTAGCTAAAATGGAAAGCATTTAATTTTGTGTGATGTTACACCTACCCAATCGCTAGTATCCCAGTGTATATGCATTCTTTATCTGTTTGATGTCTGATTTAAGCAACTAACCGACTCTAATGCTTTTACCGTTTCGTATAGACTGCAGGAACTTTCTGCAGGAATGTGTGTTGTTTCACTGTTTAAATAATTAATGTGATGATATTATGAACAGAGAAATAGCACACCTCTGTTCTGCGTGCTAACAGTCATATTACATAATATCATATTACAAATTTATAATAATAGTCTGTATTTCTATGATATTGCTTTCTTTATTTTAATTTACTTTGCTTTTCCAAAACTCCTTTTAACTTCTGCATTTTCATATTTTTTGTGTGAATATAAAGTGTTTTTTGGGTTAGACAATGAAATAGCGCAGTGCTATTTCGATTATCAAAGATTATGCAAATTTCGATGGCAAATTCTTTTATAATTAAACGAAATTCTTAACGTTTTTAATGTTGTGAGTTAAAATGGTCACTGGTCACTGCTTGTTCTCGAAAGATGATATACAATGTCATCAAATATATCACTTTAGATAAAAGTTTGCTTAATATGATCAAAAGACGAGACCATAAAGCAATCAATTCGTGAGGACAAGACATACATAACATAATTGATCATTACAACCCTTTGATCAGGATTACGACCTAGCTTCTCACACCACTTTCGCTGTGTGTGTTAATTATATACATGAGTGGCGTCACTTACAGTTTAAAGTCGAGTCCGAACGACAGATTTTTGAGAAACTTTTCATGGCAATTTTACTTACTCTCAGAGTTTTTGCCAGACATCTGCTGAGCCCTCCGAAGAAATATTGCTTCATATTTCGTTTAGTTGAAGATGTCTGACCTGGGGTTTGAACCGAGGCCTCACGTCTTATAAGCTAAGACACTACCTAGTAGACTATGGCGTGAACAAGATACTTCGTGAGGGCAAGACATTCATCATTAGAAAAAATCAAGTCCTCGAGCACAATGAATGAAAAATGGGGGTGAAATATGTTCAGAAGGCCTGTACGAAGTCGCCTCAATGAAAGTACTTTCTATGATCGAGTCAGTTGTTAAAAACTTCTACTTATGCAAAACCTCATTGAAAAAAGACATAAATTCTAGAAAAGAGTGCTTTTCATCGAGGAAAAAATAATAAATCAGCTGCCGATATACAAAAAAAGCATTATAGCACTGTGAAAATAATCAGAAAACTTTGATATCGGATATGAAAATGTGGATGAGTTTTCTTATCTAATGAATATAATAAACTAACGAATACAATGGAGACATATTGATTGAAGTGCATGCCTCTGAACTGAACCTTTATGCTTGATTACGATCCAAAACATATAGTAAAACCATGGTTTTCCCAAGAAAAAATTCCTGTATTCGTTATTGACCAGCAAAAAATCAAGGTGAAAATCGTGAGAAAGAAAGAGGAAGCGTGAAACTCGATTCCTTTGGACAAATGCCAAAAGTTAACAAAAAAATCTACCTCACAGGTAAGTAATTCTACCATACAGAATTAGAATCATTCTTTCAAAAATATCTCTAGGTTTAGGAGATTAAAAGAAATGCGCTATTTTTGTTTCCAGTTCAAATTGGTACTAACTTAAGTTTTATGGATTTATTGAACGAATAAATACTACATTATGATTTGGTTATATTTACTCTTAGTAATACAGATATCAAATGAAAGCTCAATGCAACATAAATGTGTATGTATTAATTAGTCATTAATCATTTAAAATGGTTGATAAGTGAATTATTTCTCATGCGTTCTTCTTTTTTCGCTGGTGTAAATCTAATTAGGGTTTTATATATTTTGAGCACTTCGTTGAAGTCTTTTTAATGATTTTTTAAAAAAGCACGCTGAACTAGGAGTGGTAACGTAAAGCTTTTAGGCTATGAGTAAATGCAATTAAAACAGTTTGGTTGCATTGAACATTAAATTCTTTGTAGTTTAAAATAGTCAGAGCATTGTCAATGCAGCGTGAAAGTAATTTTTAGGTACATGTTTCACATGTTGTTGTAGAGTTAAAATATTAATTCAAATTTAATTGGACCATAGTTTTTCAGTATGGTAACATTTTCATTTTTTTTATATCATACCTATAAATGTATGTATATATGTATATTATTTATTAAGAAATAGTTTTTACTATATCTTAATCTTAGTGAATCAGTTTCTAATATAACCCAACCTGGCATACTCAGTAACAGCAGTGTAACTACGAAGAATATACCGATCATATAAATCAACAGCTACCACCACTCGCCCATGAATATATATTTATGTATGTATGTATGTATATACATATTGGAAAATAGGTATGACGTTATTTTGTATTAACAATAAAACTATTTTTACTTTGAAAGAACTTTGCACGAATATTGAATGAGACTGTAATATGTATAATTTCGTATTTACACTGATTCTAATAAGATTTTACGAGGAAAATAACAAAAACTATATAATAAGTCGATACTCTACGAGTTCGAAGATAATGCATTACCCTCAAAAAAATTTAATTGTAGTGGTTTTTACTTTATAAGTACTTATAAATCCTGAAAATTATTGATTTATAATTCTGGTTATAAATGCAGAAGGGATACTAAAATATTACGAATATTAATTAGAGAAATTGGTCAGAATTTAATAAAATTGGAAATTGAAAATCAACTCAATATGTTGCTTATTACTATAGGTTTTTTACTCTCTTATTACACTTTCAATCCCATTTTTGTTATTATAATTTTTATTTAATTTTAAATAATTCATATTATTTGTCTGAAAATATATTTTTGTTAATAAAATTTCGTTTATAACGTTTTGTATAATAACACATGAAAGGACAAGGCTTATATTTATATGTATTTGTATATTTACAGTGCTGTTCAAAAAAATAGATTTACTAAGCATCTCGAAAGGTTTACTAAGCATCTCTTATGCAAAGAAGTATGCATATGTAAAAAAGTAACTGCACTTTGTTTACTGGCCTCTAATGAATATAATTCCGATACATTTCAAAAATTTGAAGCGTGACTCTTCTTTAATTAATTGCAAGATGTTGATCATGGTGAATCGATTTTATTGAACAGCAGTGTATGTATGTGTATACAGAGATACATATTCACACATTTATAAACAGTTTATACATTTATATTACTATGAAAGCATGTATAAGTATTAATGCATTACAATATTTTTCACACTCCATTAATTTTCATTTAATTAAAGGCCTTTTTATATTTTAACATTAACCGACAACTTCTGTGAATATTTTGTATTTAAATAAGTGAATTAAAAATAAAAATTTTTTAGAAGACTTAATAAAATATAGCCAGAAAAAAAAATGAAAATAAAAAATCTATCATTACCAAAAGCATTAACTTATACCTGTCTTTGTCTTTATCTTTGGGAATAATGTCCTCTTTGCCCGTTGCAATAAAAAATATCCTCAAAACATCGCAAGCATATCGTCGTTTAGAATTACGTAAAGAACTCAGTACAGTTCCAGTTGTAATATACGATCTAAAGAAATGGTTCAGACTGATTCAATCATTACAATTATATTACCATTGCTGGACTCCAAAACAACTATGTATTACAAATACATGCAAACAGCAGCAATATTAACAATTACGCTGAACAATTACGTTGTACTCACAATCAAAGGCAACGTAGGAAAACGAACATACCTTTATGAAAATTTAACATATTTAAAACATATGTATGTATATATTATGTACAGTCAACCCTCCTATAACGCGGTGAGTGCGTACCGTGTTATATGGAAACCGCTCTATAATAAACTCTGATATAACCGTAAAACCAGGCTAATTCGGAGCGTGTTCTATGGAAACCGTTTACCGCGTTGTATGGAAACCGCGCAATAAGAAACTCGGAATTAGTACATAGCACATCATTCGTACCGCGTTATATGGAGACCAAGACAAGATAAATTATAAATTATTTTTATTGAATATTGATAAAAGAAAAAAAATTAAACAACAACTAATCTAAAAGACTGTTTTCCAGTAAAAATAAGAAAATCTTTTGTATAATTATGTAATTTTTCAACATTCATCCTCACTGTCAGATATGAGTTGCAAAACATTTTTAGAAAGATTTGGTCAACAACAAAACAAATGTAGTGTCAAAGAGTTCTGAAATTACTGAAATCGATGTCGAAGACGGCTATGAGATAAGCTGGCATGTTTATATAAACATGTTGTTTATATATCTCGGCTATGCTTTTGCATCGAAAATATCTAGTTACTAGAGTCTTACAATATCTATGACTAGATTCATAAGCTGTGCAGAAGGAACTTATGGGATGTTATTGAACGGAAACCACGCTTTAAGAGTACCACGTTATAGGCGGGCTGTCGCAATTTCAGTTCCGCGTTATTTAGAAACCGCGTTATATGGAAACCGCGTTCTGAGCGTACCGCGTTATAGGAGGGCTGTCGCAATTACAGCACCGCGTTATATGGAAACCGCGTTCTGAGCCTACCGCGTTATAGGAGGGTTGACTGTACTTGTACTGATGTACAGTAAGTCACAAGAATAAGTATACAAATGTTCTATCTACACAGTTCAATGAATAAAAATATATAAGTTAACCAAAAAAAAAAAAAGCAGAATTATTTTAACTTTGTACGATTAAAGGCAATTTTACATACGTATAAACAAAATTTTTTAGCATTATGTTTTTGTTTATTAAATTTTAAATTTAAATTATAAAAATTAATATCACAAAATTAGGTATAGAGTATGTAAAGTATTTTTATTTCTAAAAAATCCGTTTAGTATATGTTAGCGTATTCTTTTGTTTATAAATCATTGAAGTTTGGAATGCATTAAATCTGTCAAAAACTATGTTACTGAATTGGGACGTTTGAACCATTCCTCTATGATAATGTTATTTAAAAATTGGTCACGTTTGACGACAAAGGTGATTCCAAAAGTGCTGTATTAAGTTGAGATCAAGTGACTGAAGGAACGCTTTTGTTGTATTGTATGATTCCACCGTTATGTAGGCAAATGGTATGTTAGAATATAGTATTATTTACTCTCTTCTATCGATTTACCTTTTGTTGAACCTTCAGAATTGTATTTTCCCACTATCTTTTATATAGTTGCACTATTTTTATTCATAAAACACGCATATTTTCTTTGCAAGTTTCTTTTCTAAAATATTTTTTAAAACATCCTTCAAATCCTTGGATAACGTGTAAAGACTTATCTTAGTCTAAACGAAATAGAATCTTTCTTCTTTAATTCTAAATAAAATATGTATATTGTCTTGTTGCATGTTTACCTTTGTGAAATAAAATTGCGACTGTCCCTAAAAATTGTTTTGAAAAAATTTCAAGGATCCTGAAGAAAATTTAAAATTGTTTTGTTTCCGTAATACGGGCGATGATTAACATATTTGCAATAAGAGTAGCACATAATGAAACGGAAAGAGAGAAAGAGTTGATAATGATGAAAAATATAAGGTGCACATTTATTTTAGCGATAAACTGTATGTCTGTACATGCATATTATTTTTTATTTTATTTATTTTAACATTTTGCTCAAACAACAATTTTAAATGGAATTTTAAGTAAATACGGCCAGTATATGCTATACATATATCCGTAATCAATGATGATACGTGAGTCTGTGGCTAATAACGAACGTTGTATTAAAAATGCACATTGAGTTTGATCTTTGTTCCGAAACTAAGATCTTTGTAAATAAGGATAGTGAATAAAATTGATTGATAGTGTTATCAGTTCAAGTCTGTTATTATTTGATGAAATAAAGGATTCATTTAAACAAAGTGACAAAATTTAAAAACAGAATAATCGCAAACGCAGATTTATTTTTACTTATGTACATACGAATTTTTACGTACGTACGTTAACAATAAGATAACGTTTTTCACAAAAGTTAAAAGAACTACCTCCGTATATAGCCAACTACTAAACCATTAATTCATTCACATATGCACATATATACATATTCATCTATTCGTCTATACATTCATTCATCCAATCATCCATCCAACCATCCATTTAACAAATATTATTACATTGTTCTCACAATCGCTCTGCGTAATTTCATTTACATGCATGTAAATACGTATGCCACTAGGAGAGCGAAAAAAAGGTTCGATTTAAATACGAGAAATTCCTTTACAAAAATGCTACAAAATGCCGTAAAACAAGGCCATTTAAAAGGCCTCTTTACTATCTCATTTCCTTTTATAAGATGGTTATTGCATACACTTTCATATGTATAAATATGTACATATGTATATATACACACATACATACAAGTGTGGATATTTACTGTAATAATTTAATTTTTTTTTTCATGCATTTGTATATATTCGATGTGTTATTGATGTATTTTTTCTCTTCACATCATCGGAATAATATCGTATGAAAGCTGAGAGAAAGAAAAATAAAAATAAAAACATAAATTATTTAATACAAATCCAATAAATTTTAAAAGCTTTTAAAAAATATAATTTTTTAATAATATATGATGATGATGATGATGTTAATTTTAAATGAATTCTGTAGAAAATATTAAAATTGCATATTATACATTGGTTTAAATATGTACTTAAATTTTCTTTTAAATAGAGTAAAAAATTTACGATAAATGGAATATAAATTAACTTACGCCAAAGTACTGGCTGGTTGTTACTGCATGAATGGTCCAACCAGTTACGTGCATTCTCTCGAGTATAATTTATGGTTGAGAACTACGCATTTTTTACTTTGAATGTAAAAGGAGCTAGAAGACAATCTGTTAGCGTCGCTGACGATTTGTCATTGAGCACAAACAAAAGTATAGATGAAATTGTCATTTAAACTGTCGGACTCGGGGACTACTAAACAGGGCTCGACGAAGCGGGTAGGGGGATGGGTTAACAATAGTTTCTGCTCTGATTGCTTTGGAACGGCAGAATGCCAAAAACGATAGGGCAAGGAGTGTTACTTGACCTTTCGTAATAAGGTGGCCAAAAGCGGCGAAGCACGCTTAACAAAAAGGGATAAGATGTTTATTGGACTCACAAAAATACCAAGATCATACAGGATAGAAAGATGGTCAAAGATAATCCGATGCTTAAGGTTTCGGAAAGAGCTGCCTTAAAATGGGTTCTCTGGGTTCAAGACAACAAACTCTAGCCAAACGGGTATTAATAACCTGTTTGTGTAATGAATGAGAACCGGGACTCTAGATTGGACAACATAGACAGAGTTAGGACAAGATTAACTTTGTTCAACGTAGATCTAGATTTATTGTACTTCTGGTGGATGTATTCCGTACATGTTTAATTGGCGATTTATGTCTACGGCGTGGATATAGGTTTTAGTAAACACTAGAGTGATTTGCATTTCGTCAATTATGTTTAAAGCGATGGAGAACATAAGTGATCCTAAGTTAGATGTGTGGTGACTGCACTGCACGATATTGTCGGTCACTTTAGACTATGGCAGAATTTCGTTGTACACCCGAAGGGGCTAATATCCCCTATGCTATAGAAACTCATGGTGAATACCATATGTAAGGCATGGTGTCTTCGCCGAAAAGTGGTAAAGCGAGAAAGCTTCATCAGGTGCCTTTAGGCGTTTTTAAGTTTGTAAAATGGGAAAGCATGAACATGTCGATATTGTAAATAAGATATACATATTTGGGTATACATTGGACATTGAGTGGATTCCGGAATATGACTGTATGTATTATTTGCCTTTGTTATTTCGGTAAAATATTCCCAGCAGTATTTCATAGACGGCCAGGTGAACTTTACACTGGGCTTTCTGATGAGTGCAGCGCCTTCCAAGCTGAGGGGTTTACGATTGTTAAGACAACCGAGCTGTTATGTCAACATTTTCCACACGTGAAATAATAATCATAATGCTGTATATTAACATTTTCACTCTTACAAACTGGATAAATCCGATTAGAACAACTGCTTATTTTTCCAATGATCGATAAAAAAAACATTTCGATTTACTTTTTAAAAGAAAAGTTAATTTTTCCTTTTTTTTTGTTTCATTTAATGTCTAGTTGTAACTAGCGCCGACGTCAATACCATAAATCAAAGCTATTGGCAAATACATAGTTGGAAATGAATTTAGTTCCTGTACTTATCGAAGGTCAGTTAGTTAATTATTTGACGCGATCTCAACAACTCAAATATATATGTATGTATACATATACAAATTTATGTCTATGTGTATTTTATAGAGATTCTTTTTATAGAAGACCATTGCGTGCAAATTTTTATAAAGAAGTGCTAATAATATCTGATACTGTCTCTTTTAAGTACATTAAAATCTATAATTAAGTAATAGAAGGCATTTAATAGAGAGTGAAAAATTACCGAAGGCAATGCGTTGAAATCGCTGGTTAGGAAAGTAGTACACCAAAGTTTTGTTGTTTTACTTCTTTTAACTTAAAAGACAACACACAAACATACACACACACAGGCACATTCATAAATAACTGCCACTAGGATGCTGTCATTAAAGGGTGCCATCATTAAGTGGCATAATTATAGCCATCGTCATCGTCATCACCACCATTACCATAACCAAAGTCTTCGACCTTCTTCTCATCGTCATGTTATCTCGTGTACTACAACCAACCATTACGTTGGCTGAATCATCATTGGCGTTGTCAACATCACCACTATCAACAACATCGGCAACAGCAACAAGAACAACAAAAACAAATAGGGTGTGATGCAGTGAAATAATTAATTAAAAGTCAAGTGATTTGCAAAGAGGTCAAGACTCTCTTCTAGTTTTGCCTAGTGTCACAAAAGAGGTGTTAATTGCTGCTGGCACATTTATGCTTACAAATCATGCTTTTCTCTATAGTCCTTTTATTTTCCCATTTTCATTTTGTTTTTTTTTATTTTTCTTTCTTTTTAGTGGTTATAAATATATATATACATACATATGTACCTATATATACATATATACATACGTACACAGTAGCTGTGATATCTAGTTCAGTTGTTTTGTAACATTTCCGAAGGAATTTTCCTTAAAGAAATTTATTTATATTATTTGGCCATAAAATGTGGACTGCAGTCGTTGCTCGTCATCTCACTAATGTTAAAGTAGTGAGATTTTGAAATTTCACTTAAGGGTAAAAAACTTTTGGTATTACTGGCTGATTGTTGAAGCAATTTATGCAACACAATTTTAACTGACAATAAGTGGCAACGGATATGCCTTTGTTCGAATTGATATTTAATAAAATTCTTGAATTATTTTGAACGCAAATCTGATATGGATAAGGACCGTAATCGAATTGCTGAAATTACTAAATGTAATTATAGTGTTAGGTACAAAAATTAAATAAGTGTATGCAATAATTCGTTGAACATCATTGACAGAATAAACAAAGAGTATGGCAAAAGGATAGAAAAGAAAAGTTTATATTTTCTCCCGCTTTTTTATTTTTTTTTTTTCAGCACTTTAATTTATTTTATGTATTCGAATGTTGTGGCATGTTCGTGTAACAACTCATTTATTATGGGAAAAGTCCCTCTAGTAAGACCAACTTAAATAATGATTGTGTCATATAAACTTTCAATTCGTTTAATATATTGTACATGTATTGTATGTACTATGCATATAGTTTTTTTTTTTAATTTCTTTTTGATAAGTTGCTGTTTTATAAAATGTTTATATAAAATGTATGCACATAAATACATACAAATACATATATGTGTACATATATGTAAGTACCACAACGTATATACGAGACAACGTTTGTATATCTTGTCATCAGCACAAATATCATTTTTCATGTGTTTCAGTTGATTTTATTAGTAGCACCAACGGTCACAATTTATGACAAGTAATTCACATGAATGAGTAATACATAGTATGTCCACTTATCAATGCCTTAATATGTATGTACGTATACTGTTGCGAGTATAAATACAATTTGAAATTTAATTAAAATATTAACAAATAAATTAAAGACATTCCTAAAAACTATAAAAATTAATTGATTATACGTAAATTGCAAAAATAATAATTAAAACTATGGGATACCCTAAATTTTTACGCCAGGATAATCAATTGAAACTAACTAAACCGGGAAGACAATGTTTTTATCTGAATGACATAAAAAAGAAAGGAAATGAATTAAATATACAATACATATATGTATACACTTAATTCTGTTTTTACACGGTAGATACGTTCCCGAAAAATCCGTGTAAAAACAGCATGAAGTACAACTTTGTAAAAAAAAAAGTAAAAACAAAATAATTCGTAGAAAAAAACAATTTTAGTTTCAATAGAAATACCTTTCTTTTTCAGTTTAGGATTAGTAGAATTAAACATTTTTCTTTACGCACTAAAACTCTTATTGATTTAAGCTCTTTTATGTTGTTTGTCAACTTGTATAAGAACACGTCAAAAAAGACAAATTCCCTAATTATTTTATAAACAACGGGTAGAAAAATTATTTCTGTAAGATTGCGATTAATATATATATTTTTCTTTTAAATTTAAAATTTTCATACACTCTTCACAATCGTACTATATCAAATGTCACCGTGTAAAAACAGAATCAATTCTTTTTCTAGACCGTGTTATTACAAAACCATGTAAAAACAGAATTGGGTGTAGTATGAACATACATATGTACGTAAATACATACATATGTATATAAATGTATAGATGTGTGCAATACGAGTACATTTAAAATAATAATGAAATGAAGAGAAATTTTTTTTAAATATTTTCTAATAGTCAAGTGCTTAAGCATCGTTGTAATTGTTTATATAATAGGTATTAGACCAATCTTCCTTGACCGTTTTCCTTGATCATTTTCCGTCTATTGTTCTCTATAACATTTTCTATGCTTTACTTAACTGTAGACTAACTAAGGAGAAAAAAATTGTTGTAGAATTGAACGGAATTTATATTATCATAATGGCACTGATTATAAATTCCAAAAAGTGAAAATAAAAGAAAATAACAAACAGAATCTTAAGTTTTATATAGCAACAACACATTCATTGAATTACTACAGCTGCTGTGGCTGTTGCTGTTGCTGTTGCTGTTAAATGCCTTCTTGTTTCATTTCGTTTTGTTTTGATTTTATTTGGCACGCGGTTTCTAAAGTCTTAGTCAAGAAGCTGTCATATTTTGTAACTAGACTGGAATTCATTCCACAAGGGAAATAAATAAACTACAGAACAACGTAACAAACCACACAGCCAGTCAGTCAGTATTTATAAGACTGTTTAGACAAGTTGTCAACTAACATGCCTGACGTTACTTACTTTCTTACTTACGAGTAGGACTTTACTAATGGAACGCAATTCAGAGACAGTTATTGTATTCGAATATGTACGTATAAATTAATATAAATAATATTCATTGCGTTTTATTTATGTGTAGTATCGTTCTTTCTGATTTTTTTTTTCTTTTTCCTTTTCTAAGGCCGGACGCGACCTTTAGATGAGCTATTCTAATAAGTTGCGATTGCAGAACAGCCGGACTTTGTAATGATTTAATTGAAATACACACATACATACATACATACTTATGTTATCCAGATTTGACGCACGCTATCCGATAGATCTATTGAGATTGTAGTAGATAATAGTTTATATGCATACATATGTATGTACATATATGGTATACATATGTGTGTCAATGATAATAATGACAATTAATGTATTCAAATATATTCCAATTGAATTCCTCAAAAATTATATGTATGCATGTACGTATGAATCTACGTACATCTACATTCGCCAAAAGTCTTCCACAGTTTTACTCTTCTTTTGTATAGCGACCATTTTATTTGCAAAAAAAAAAATGCGGACATAAAAATTTGTTAATTTAGCGTTTTAAATTCAGTTCAGCGGTGTTTTTTACAAAGGGCAGCTAGTTTTTGGCGCTCTTTTTCTTGTTTTTTCTTTTTTGATTACATCGTTCTTCAACAAATAAATAAAATCAATTTATGCGATACTTCGATACGGTATAGCGAAATGTTGAAGAATAAACAATAAGAATATAACATTTTTTTAAGTACATAATTGTAAATTTGAGGGTTTGCAAAGAAAAAAGTAAAAGTGAAAGGCACATAAGAAAGGCAATTGGCGGTTTTTTCCGCTCAATTTCAATACCACTGCTGGCGCTTGTGTATACAAACGAGTTCTCTGGTCACTTCTTTTATTATAATAAATTTTTCTTTTTTGATTCCTTTTCCCAAAGCATTTGCGTACGTACACATTTATTTCTATAATGGAAAAACCGTGTTTGGTAATTTTTCTTGGTATTAAAATTTTTTTTTGTATTTATTTTTTTATTTTTGAAAAAAATAAAACGCAAATAAACATAAAAAATAAAAGTTATGCTATGTACCAATTTGAATAAAAAATTCTAAACGAGTAAAAAGGATAATAGACTGAGTCTCACACTCCACTGTTTTCAAGAATATAAATTACACTGTGTGTGCTCCATATTCGTTTTGCGTAGTCATTACAGAAGAAGTATTCGAACGTACACTTCCATTTAGATAAATAAGAAAAACAAATCTTAAGTCATAACTAAACCAATTTAAATACTCAAACTTATACCCAAAAGTTGGGGTGGAATAGCAGAATATATACATATTTTTTTATTTTATTTGTTCATTTCTTTTTATTTTTTGTCTCTTCCATTTAAATGATTATTATTAGCTTAGATATTAAGAAAGGCAAGGAAATGTAAAAAAAATATTGAAAGTGATTTAAAATTTTTTCCTCGTGATTATTTCAAATTGAATTTGTTTTTAGAAAATTTAGAAGGAACACTTTTCACAACATTTCAATACCAACTTACCAGATTTGAATAAAGTGAAATTGTTTTAAAAATTCAATCTACGCTAATCAGAATATACGAAAGATATTTTTAAAAAGTCTAATTTAATATTTTTATGTAAAACTAAAAAAAAAAAAAACAATTAAAAATTTTAACTCAAAAACTTACCCGTACAACAATGGACATTTAAATTTTAAATTTTAATTTTTGTTTTATTTTTAATAATCTGCTACAATGATAGCATTGTGCATTTACTTTTAGTTAAAGTGTGGCGTCAGATTTTTGTTTTCTCAATTTATTGTTTTAAATCTGTAGTCTGGTTTAGTTAGGTATTACTGCTTTAATATTCTATACAAATTATTCTCCCACAATCTTGAATGACTGATTCGTATCATTATCGTGAAGGAATGAATAATGACAGATATTCAATTAATTGTATTTTCAAATATTTATATAATGACATTTTTCCATCATTATTTACATAAACACAAAACTTGAAGCATACGCAGTGACCATTGCACCACGCACCGCCACTAAACCACTGTTGCTTTCAAGTGCTTTGCGTGTACAACGCAGTGGTTTCGCTTTGCCACACAAATCGTCTACCATTGATCCAAAAATGTTAAATTCACTCTTGTCTGTAAAAATAACAATTTATCAGAAATCATTATTAAAGTATTTTGTTGCATAATCTAAGTAGTAGTTTTACATATGGTATTTGTCTGATATAAAAGGCTCAAAAGAAGTAGATTCAGTCGGTCCAACGGTCGTTTCAACACGTTCGGCATTTTTGTAGCTATATGATCATGAAAGATTATTTCTGTTAGAGGCAGTCTTACGATCTGTGCTTTAACTTAACACTGTAGTCTGATTCTATATTCTGAGGATCAACTCTTCTCATTCTGATGCTATGAGTATCTACTGGTATCGATTGTAAGCTGTATATTTATTTTTAAATTACAAAAACTGCTAAATTTTTGGTCGTTCTTTTTAGAATTGACAACTATTACCCAAAATATGTAATTACATTATCATATTTTCCCATCTTCATTTATACAACTTAATTTGTTATCCTCTTAACCTTTCAAAGTGGGCAAACAAATTACTGATTATTAAAAGATTTTCGCATTGAGATGCTGGTGTGTACAACATATTTACGAAAATTTTAAACTTTCAACCATCATCACTAACTTTATTGTGTGTCCACAATTTTATGTATACACATAAAAGAAAAATGCAAAAAGAAATTAATAAATTCATACGAGTTTGTGATTATAAAAATTAAACTCAAATATGCTATAGAGAATTGAGCACGCGCAACAAGCTGTAAACCATTGTATATAATATTAAAAAAAATTAAAAGATTAAGAATTTCCACGCAGACCATATATACATACTTATGTATGTACATAACAAACACGTACACATAGATAACCCCGGTGCAAAACGTCATTTAAAATAATTGTGTAATATATTGTTCTGAACGGCAACACCAATACGTATCCAACTAAGAGTCTAATAGCAGATATGTATGTATACACACGCTTCTATGCGATTATAATTGCGGAACATTCACTCTTTTCGTTCGAAAATGAATGAGTGACGTTTGATCAGGACATTCTTAATTATTTCCACCAACTTGTTATAAGTTGATTGTTTTTGTTTAAAATCTCAGACAAAAACATGTTGTTGAAATTCTGGAAGTGCAGAATTATTTTCATAATTTGTACTGTTTGCTTTTTTTTTTTCTTTCTTTATATTTTATTTTATATCCTGAAGTCTTAAAGCAGACCTATGATAAAGAAGCTTACACCACACTTGTACATTTAGTCGTAGAAGAAAGCATGATTGTGACAAACCTTCTTTTCTCACGTATTATTTTTCAACATGAGTATCTGCACATGCAATTATGACATCTTTTCAATATATTGGCCCGCAACAATATTCTGCCGCTTTTTGTTTTGCCCTTATAATGATTCGAATCGTACATCACGTCTCTTGTGGCTTCAATAAAAATTCTTTACATATACATATGTGTGTGTAAAAATAAACTTAAGGACATCCATACCAACGTAAGTATCAAACTCACTCTACTTTTTTTCTTTTTTTTTTTCTCAAATTAGTGTTGGCGACGAAAGTATTTATTTTTTTAGTACACAAATGAGATCAAAAACAGAAACGAAATTATTCAATTATGTATGTACACCCCTATCAAATTAAATGTATTGTAAATCGAATTACAGATCACAGTTTTGAAGATTCTTTAATCAAACATGACACATCTTGGAGAGAACCTGAAAACGTAACATGAGCTTGAAGAAGATCAAAATTTCGGTGCAAGCGCAATTAAAATTTATATGAATAAGTGCGTGCGTCATATAAAACATGTGTATAAACTTCAAAAAAAAAAAACTTAATTTACTTATTTTCTCTAAATTTTAACCAAATCACTTTTAGTTCGGTCTACAGTTAGAAAAAAGTAAAATAGTGAATTTTAAAAAACGAATTATTGGAGCATATTCACATATGTATAGTACATAAATAGCATGTACAAATGCAAATACATACATACTATGTAACGCCTACTTCTCGCAAACAATAGCATTGTCAGATATCCACAATATGTTTAATCCTTGATTCAAAAAATTGTTGCGGCAAAACCGATCAAACTTGGTAGACGTTTATGCTACAACTGAAAGTTAGTAAGACGGAGGCAAATGAAGACCTACTCCCTCTCAACTAAAAATAAAAAACCAATGTTTCAAAAAGAAAATTTGTCGCACATTACTCCTCTTTCCTTTATCCTATAACTGTCTTTCTGTTATTCCAACACAATTTACTCAACGAGTACGAGTCATCTCCCGAGTGTTGGTCTTAAAAAAAAACGCTCGGAATGCATTCAAATCTCCTGGCGCGACACGTTTTGAACTTTCGTGGCCACATTCGCTTAGAAAAGGGGAATAGTGTAACTCTTATTTCATAGTAGAAATAGCAACGCTTACAAACAATTTCAATTATGAAACCTACGCTAAATTTAATGGTACCTACCCTAAATTTAATGGTAAGAAAGAATCAACAAATTAATATATGTAATATGTTTGCACCAAGAACTTTTTAAGAATTATTCGTATTAACTCAAATCCAACCACATATTTTCACTTCCAACTAAAGTATACGAATACATTTGAGAAAGTGATCATATTATTCATTTCTCTTTTCCTTTTTTATTCCCGTTTTTTTTTAATGTTGTTTATTTATTTATTCATTTATTTATTTATTTATTAGAAAAGCACTAATGACTCTATTTCACTTAATATACAAATTAGAATGAGATTATCACTTTAAATCAATTTCGAACTAACAGATCGCTTGATAAACACTAGAGTCCGACCGAACGTTCGGGTACGGGTTCGGGGTACGGTAAAAAGTGACGTTCGGCCAAAGTTCGGCGTTCGGTCAAAATTTTGACGAACACCGAACTTTCTATTTAATTTATTTTAAATTAAAAAAAAGCAGAAAAGAGGTTCATATTTATGGGAAAAGCATGATTCTGCTTCACATCAACCTCAAGACGAAAATATTTTCGAGAAAGAAATCAAAATCTATATATCTGAACCATTAAGTGATCGCAAAACAAATATATATGAATATTGGAACTCCTGTTCATTTGCAAACCTTAAGGCTGCAGCCAGGAAATATCTATCAGCACCGCCAACGAGAGTTTCTTGTGAGCAACTATTTAGTGCTGCTGGCCAACTTTATTCAGATAGACGAAGTAACCTTAAAGGCTTTAATGCAGAAAAGTTACTATTTTGCCATTATAATATAAAAACAAAGAATTTTGAGTACAAACTACATATACTTAATCTGGCTTTTACAGTTCTTCCTAAGTGAACTATAAAACCCGATTTTTATATTTTTTCTCAAAAAAAAAAGAGCACAAAGCATTTCTTTTCTAAATAACTAAAAAGTACACATTTTTTCTTTATTTTTAATACTACTTTTTAAAAGTACATATATTTTTCTTAAATGTTATGAATTCGTTATTTTTTGTTTTTATCAATAAATTCCAAAAATGTATTTCTGATTTAATATTTAATAAAAAAAAAGTTCGGATTCGCCGAACTTTGAAAGCCGAACTAAGTACGGGTTCGGCCGAACTTCAAAATTGGCCGAAGTTCGGGTTCGGTGTTCGGTACCGAACGAAATTTGGAGTTCGGTCGGACTCTAATAAACACATTAAAGAAAATACTCACAAAAGCGATTATATGCGAACAAACATTCTCAGATAAGACGACAATTAATCCAAATCAACTTACAAGAAGTCTCCTGAAACTGAAACCGTATGAATGAATCAATGAAAACTGAACTGTTTCTTATTCGTCTTACCTTTGAATGCCGCGCATTGTTATGTTTAATCTCTAATTGTGCTTGTAATTTAAGTAAACATGAAACAAAATGCAACTACCATTACCACAACGGTGTTTATTAAAAAGCACACACACACACACAAACAACTCCGTAAGGTAACAATGGAACAGTGAATGTGACAGAGAGCCCCAACACAAAAAGGACAATAAAAGAACATACACTCAAAACGTTACAATGGCAAGTAAAGATACATGGAAACAGAAAAGAGATAAAAACAAACAAATAGTAACACACACATTCAAACATAATCTTAAGAATTAACATAAAATATTTTCGCTTTTATATACCTACATACATACATACATAAGCCGTCATTTGTCAGTAGTGAATCAGTATAGTTTTACAAACGACATTTCCTACAGGGTTCACGCTGCCGCGTATATGTAGATGTATGTAACTCGTCATGGGATAGTGTAACATTATACTGCTGATACAATGTTCCTTTGCTGCTTGCCAAAATAACAATCACTCAAACGCAGAATGGCAGCGTTATTAACTTTTACGCCGTTTCAGCGCATATGGAGTTCTTTTTATATCCTTTCCTATTAACAACTCTGTAATTAACTTTGTGCGTTTATTATCATAACATCGCATCGCATTATTTTATGTGTTCTATACTGTGCGAAGATTTAAAGATTATGATTATTATGATGTTTTAGAGGTAAACGCTTTTCTCACGCTTAAATAATGACAACAAAGAAAAAGATTAATTATGTTTTGTAATACGATATCACCCGTTTCATTAGTTTGATTTGGTTTAGTTTGTACATATGTACATTTACTTACATTTTACATACAGAACACTGCATTTCGTTATTCTAATATTCCTGGAGACAGTCTAAGAGGCCAAAAAATGAATCTAAAAACCAATTGCACACTATGGAATGACAAAAAAAAAATTTTTGGAATAAAATTGCATAAAATTAATCAAAGTATAAATAGAGAAGAAATTTTAATTTTCGTTTATAGCTTTTGTAAGGAATTGAACTGAATTTTTTGAACCAAAATAATCTTTGCAGCCTAGATTTACATATGTATCTTATCTTTGCTTCTTCTTCTGCTTAACTCAAAATATTTAATACAGTGTTAATTTTTTATTTATTTTTACATCCAAGTGGTTCTTTAAAAACAAAACAATTCAAAAGTATTTTATAAGGGTATACAAAATATTATTATCGGTTTATTTTTGATAAGCTCCAAACGCTCTAACGTGTTCACGAAGACGCACAGCATTTATAGCGATAAAGCCAGATGCATCTCGGGGCACATATCCACCATGTACGTCCATTGATACTAATTCTTTATTGTAAAGTGAATTCTTCGAAGACAAGGACTCACGAGCAATCGCTTGACAATATCCGGGTCTTAACTCAATGGTAACATGGCCAGAGACATTAATTTGTGATAGTTCCAAACACTGGCGGACATATGCAGCTTCAGGGCTAAACCAAAAACCATTGTAAACGTAATCTGTCATGCGATCTCTAAAATATTGTTTGCAGCGTAAAACCTACAAGGAAGAAAAGGAAAAGCGTATAATTAAATGGAGAATATAAATAGTCTTAGGAAATAAGGACCTCTTTATCTAAGCAGAATACTTCCAAGTCTTGATGGGCTTTATAGAGCACTGTACCGCCAGGAGTCTCATAAACTCCACGCGATTTCAGTCCTACGTAACGGTTTTCTACAATATCGATGCGTCCTATACCATAGGATCCAGCTAAGTGGTTTAAGAACTTTAAAATCTCCAAAGGAGCCTGATACTTGTCATTCAATTTGATTGGCAGCCCCTTTTCGAAAGTTATCTTTATTCTCACTGGAGTGCTAGGTGCCTGAGTTAAAGGATCTTTAGTCATTTCGTACAATGTTTCTGGAGCTGTTTGATTTGGGTCCTCCAAAATTCCAGACTCGTAACTGATGTGCAAGATATTCGCATCTGTACTCCATGGTGTGGCCGGTTTAGCGGTTACTGGTATATTATGAAGTTTAGCGTACTCTATCAAATCCAAACGTCCTTGAAAGCGTTGACAAAATTCGTCATCTCTCCAAGGGGCTATGATCTAAAACAATACAAAATCCGCACATGCATATATAAATAAACAACTATAATGTATCTAAAAGAGTCAATGAATCATTTACCTTTATTTCTGGCATCAGTGCATAGGCACACAACTCAAATCGAACCTGGTCGTTTCCCTTTCCAGTAGCGCCATGTGAAAGATATTTGGCTTTGTATTGTTTAGCCGCTTCGATTAAAGCCACTGTTATACAAGGCCTTGCCAAAGATGTACCCAATAAATAACGCTCTTCATATATAAGGCCCATTTGTATAGCCGGCCAAATGTAGTTCTGGACAAAATCGGTTTTCACATCCTTCACTATCACATCTTTAGCGCCAATTTTTAGCGCCTTCTGTTTCGCCGCCTCAAAATCTTCGTCCTGACCAACATCGGCCATCAAACATATTACCTCATATCCTTTCTCCAATAGCCATTTAAGAATGCAGGATGTATCTAAACCACCAGAATATGCCAAAATAACTTTCTCAGCCATATTGCGTATGTGAATCAGACTAACTCTTAACAGAAACTAATTTTATTTAAAGTGAATTTAAGGTTCATCTTCACACCCATACTCAAAACTAATCAGCACACTTAAATTCATGCACGTTGACAGATACATACATACATATGTATTTGAAAGATAATGCCTGCGCCTGTTAGAGAGCTTATTCTCAAACATCTTCTAAATTTTACTTCCAACTGATAAGCAGATAATAAATTATATTTTTCAAGATCTTCTACAAATTGTGTTAACGAAAACAAAGCACATCTAATCAGTGGTAGTATACTCACATACATACATACATACATATGTATTTGGTAGTATGATATATAGGCTTAAAATTACACCTTAATATCAATTATTTTGTAATTCGGTACCATTATTATCCGCCTGTCGTACATATGTACATACATATGTATGTATGTAGGTATATCAATTTAACAAATTTCAAATGCAAATTAAAAGTATGCATTTGAGTTACATATTGTGCATACAAAGGAAATATTTACATTTTAATTTCAGCATCTTATCTCTCTTTTTTATACAAAATAACTCAAAAGCTTTTAATTTTCTTACGCATCATCACATCATCGCGCTGAACTCAAACCGAGTAAAAAGCGCGAAAATGTTTGTCTGCATATAAATTGAAAATTTTTCCATTCAAAATAGAAAATCCCTAAACATAAACAGTTATTTCTTTTTAAATGTGATATGACGAAGAATGAGACGAAATAATATACATATGTATGTATGTATATCTGTATAAACATACCTACAGATATAATACATACATACATATTATTACTTTTATCAGCATATTTTTTATTCTTACAGCCTGTCAAAAAAAAAGCTACGGAAATTTTCTAAAAATCCCATTTAACGAGCTCCGCGATGATGATAAAATTGTATTCAAAAGCATATACAGTATAGGTGATAACTAAAGCACCTCTCTATAAGATTTCTTTATACCTTTATAAGAAGATGCTCGAAAGAATAGCACTCCTTTATAAATATAATGTTTAAACCCTTGACAACACTGCTGATTTTATTTTTAATTTTAATTAACGATACACTGTATACAGAATTTGTAAAATAAAGTAAAATTTCTAACAATTGAAAATCCGGCTATCATGGCACAATTTTTTTTTTTTTTCAATCTTTATTTGCAATCTATTTTACAATATTAAGCAAATTTGGTAAAAATATAATCTAGATCAACATCATAAAAACTAAATTGAGATCAAAGTAGGTTGTTAGTAGAACAATATTTTATCATTAATACATCTTTCATTGGTTTCTAAAGGGTAAATCAAGAACATGATATTTTTTCAACCTACATACTTCATCACTATCATTTAACAACGAAATTGCTAAAGGGTTTACATGGTCACTTAATCTTTGTAAATATTGATTACTAAACTTTCTTATCTCCGTTAATACGTAAGGGATTTTAAGATCATTATGTAAGGTGTTATTAGTAACAAACCATGGTGCGTTTGCCATCATTCTTAATGTTTTAGATTGATATCTTTGAATAATTTCAATATTTGAATTGCTTGTAGTTCCCCACAGTTGGATGCCATAGGTCCATACAGGCTTCAAAATAGTTTTGTAAATAAAAATTTTATTTACTAAACTCAATTTAGATTTACGACCAAGAAGCCAATACATTTTTTTTAGTTTATTATCAACTTGTGTTCTTTTGCTTTTAACATGATCTTTCCACCTAAGTCTTCTGTCTAAGCATATTCCTAAATAATTCACAGAATTACATACATACATAATTGGCCATTACAACACTTCAGTCAGGATTACGGCCTAGCTTCTCAACACCACTCATGTTGTGTGCGTTAGTTTTATACGAGTGGTGGGACCTACAGTTTAAAGTCGACTCCGAACGACAGATTTTTCAGAAGCTTTTCATGGCAATTTTTACTCTCAGAGTTTTTGCCAGAAATCTGCTGAGAGGAAGTCGCCGAAGAAATACTTTTTGTATTTTGTTTTTGATGTCTGACCTGGGATTCGAACTCGGGCCTTTCGTCTAATAAGCCAACACACTACCTACTAGACCACGGCGACTTCACAGAATTACTTTTTTGAATAACCATTGAGGGTAATATTTGGGCAATCTCCTTTCTTTAATGTAAACGTTACATGAGTAGATTTTTGCTCATTTGCTTTAATATTCGAGGTCATTAACCAAGCTTGCACCTCATTTAATTGATGTTGTATTAGGTTTGAAGCTTCAATTGGTGAGATATTTAAAGATATAAATGCGGTGTCATATGCATAAGTAGCAACTGTTACCCCATTAGTGCAAGGCATGTCTGACATAAAAATAGTGTATAGAATTGGTCCTAAGACACTTCCCTGTGGCACACCGGCCTGTATTTCACGTAAAGAAGAGGTCTCGTTGTTAACTTTAACGTAAAATGTACGGTTTTTCAAGTAGGAATTAAGAACGAGATAAAATGGTGCCGGAAGCAAACTTTTAAGTTTAAACAACAAACCAGAATGCCAGACTCGATCAAACGCTTGTTGAATGTCCAAAAATATAGCCGAACAGTACTTCTTTTTCTCCAAAGCATCAGTATAACATAACATTAACTATTCTGTGGCACTGCTCTGGCGTTCTATGCCTATGTCGAAAGCCGAACAGATGTTCTGGGATTATATTTCTAACTTCATGGCACAAATTGAGTAAGAATTTTCCATTAATCGGTCTATTTATTTCGGGCTTATTTTTAGGTTTAATGTTAAAAGGGAGCATGAAACATTGCGATGTAAAGATTTCTTGACTGAATGAGCCATTCAAAAAGATACTACTACAGTATCTGCCAGTCAAATAAAAAGCAACATCAATTTGACTATTCCCAAAACAGAAAATAAGTTTATAAGATTTCGATAGGGTCTTATATTGACTTATTTTAAAACTTATCTTTAAGAATTCTATAATATAAAATATAAATTAAGTTTTTTTTTTTAAATTATACCCAACAAACATTTACTTCATTTACCCAGTTTTCATGCTTATTTTTTTGTTTAAAAAACTATTATAAGTACAGATTGTTAGCCTATTTGAAATCATAGTTAATATGCTTCGTCCATTTTTCAAAGAACTGCTACTGTTACTGTTTCAGCTTGGCGCACATTTTTGCAGTATCGAATTTTAGGATTCAGTTGACATTGATCACATTTTGTCATCTTGTATTGGAGTCGTTAACAAGCGTGTATGTTTGGTATCGCCGTATACATACACAATATTTTGGGAAGCGTACTGATGTTAAAGTTGTAAAATACACCCACGTGGATTTATTTCATTTTTACTACTAGTATGCGCAAAGATCCCAAATAATAAACTTTTGTTAAAATTCTCTTTGAATGTCAGTTGAGCCAATCTGCTCTATAAACTCAGTCCGGATGACTTTAATTGGTCTAATAGACATTTTCAACATTCCCCCATACGTTTAACCAATAGTCAACGTGTTTTATACCATACTCTCGGAACCGGTCAAAGATATTAACATCTTTTAACAGCAATAATATTATTTTTTACGTGTTACCTTATAAAATAGTATTTTATAATGTAATAAACATAATAGAATTGTTTGTTTTTCTTACTTTAATAAAAATAAACTAAAAATACACATCATTTCTTTAAGATTCAGTTTTTATAATAAAAATATAATAGAATTGTTTATTTTTTGTCTTATTTATTAAAAATAAAGTAAAAAACACAAAAATATCATCATATCGTATCATATCATTCATCATAAAAACAGGTTTTTAGGAATTTTCAGTTAATGTAAAACAAAATATGCCAATACTGATTCCTTACGGTCGAATATAAAAAAGAGGAAGAGAAGAGTATTTTAAGCACAGCCTTTTTTCCTATGGAACATATGAAAAAGGAAGTGAAAATATTTATACACCTCTACTCGAATCGATTTTTTTTTCCGTTCGGAAAAGTTGGTGTCCTGAGCAGCTATTCAATTCTATATCTTTCGATTACATGTATTCAGCATTACGATTTTTGTTATCAGGGCATGTATTTTATCCGAATTTACGCCAACAAGATTAGTAGCCATAAATTGCACCTTGTCGTGGCCAAGACATCTATATCTTTCGGTTACATGTATTCAGCATTACGATTTTTGTTCTCAGGGCATGTATTTTATATGAGTTTACGCCAACAAGATTAGCAGCCATAAATTGCACTTAGTCTGTCGTGGCCAAGACATCAAAGAACAATAAGGTGATCAAAAAATTGGTAGAAATTGTGACTTCGGTGCTGCCTCCTTTCATGTTGCCGTCATTAACAGCATAAGCTTTGGATGGATGTTTTAGATACCATCTACTAATTTTAGACTACTAGTAAATGAGTAATTTCGGAGTTGGCAAGGTTAGACTCAGATACACTAAGTCTGAAAAAGTCCACGGAGTTACTAGTGGTGCACAAAAGGCTGGTCCACAGCGAAATTACCGCTACTGAACTAACCTTAGTTTTCATTAAGATGATGATAATCTGAATTAAAGTTTGCTTAACTCTCACTAATCGCAACCTGACTTCCGTCAGGTTAGCCAAAGGTAAAACAACAGGTAGGACGATTATGCGGTCTTTAGAAATGGTTCTAAAATGAAAGCTGGAACTACTGCAGGAGTCTATTTTTGGGATCATGTGAAGCTATTCTATAGACAACCTGATGCGTGTTGAGTATTAAATGCTGATGTCTTTGCAATAACTAAGGGTACTGAGGTTGTATGAGAATGAATTGCGCCAGGAGATAAGACAGCATTATATGTGCATAGTGCGATCTAGGTTAAATTCAGTCTGAACGAAGGCCTTCATAAGGCTCTTTGAAAGTTATTGGGTAATACTGCGCTGGGTTCTAGGCATAGGATATGTGCCTTTAACACCTGCCGTCGCACCCTAGTTCAGCCAAATTACTTTTAAAAGCAAAAAGGTATATATGAAACACATTTCACTTTCGTTTAATTCGAATTTTCTAAGTTCGACATATAAATTAATATTACTTTAGCCACTTTAGCTAATAACTTTGCACGATTCATTCCGAATTTTTTAACTTAATTTATTTTCTTTTTTACTTCTAGCGCTTTTTATTTATTAAAGTCTATTAATTTTTTTAATTATTATATATGAATTTATGAATGTATAGAACCAACATAATACCATTTATATTTCACAAATAAATTAAAGAAAATTGTATCTTTTGTTTATTAAAAGTACTCTTTATAAATATAAATTTGCATGTACATATGCACATGCATATATATATATGTATATATATATATATATATATATATATATATGTATATATATATATATATCTTATATCATATATATCTATATATATCCATATATATCTATACATATATATCTACATATACATATATATATACATATTCATTTTACATATACATACACATATCTTATATATATACATATATATTATATAGATATCATATACATATATGTATATATAAATGCAGACGTACACACACTTACGTACATACATATATATACAAACATATATTATATATATGTATATATGATATGTATCTACACGTCATATATATATCATATCGTATATATATCATATACATATATACATGCCCACACACATATATATACGCATATATCATATGTCTATCATAATATACATACACACACGTATATATGAACCTGTATATACATATATGTAATCATTTAGTTTAGTCTCTGAGTTATAGGTAGTTTTTTACGTCTTCGTCTGGCTAATTGTTGCCTTTCCCAATACTCATAATAACGTTCATGCTTTAACCATTCTTGATATTTATACCACCATTCCTCCCACTTGATATAGTCCTGTAAATAACAAATGAACATTTAATATTCTATTTTTAAACCTTAATGTGAATTTATACGCAACCTTTAAATCCAAGTCTCTTAGATAGCCACGAGATTTGTAATATTCGTAACGAACGCGAACATCATCCCAAGACAACATGCCCGACGGTGCTGTTGTAGCTAATTCTTCAGGGAAGTGACCAACCGGTGCTGGTGAATATGAATAACGCCGCGGGGGAGATTCCAATCCCTCTTCTATCATCACTTTTAATGCTCCTCCAGCGGAATCCTTTGTAATTCTCATATTCTCCATATTGCTTCTATCAATCGACCATTGAGCCATTTTACCAAAACGTTCTGACAACGTCAGTCGTGTAGTGGCCGTAAAAGTTGGTAATGGTGTTTCATCGCTATCAGAAGCGCCCGTATCATCAGATTCTGAAGAGGAGTGTTTTTTACGTTTTTCACCTTCGATTTTTATGCGAGTGCGCAACTAGAGTGTAAAAATATCCATTTTTATAAACTTATATTCATATTATAATTATATTTATATTATTATATATCTAATGTAGGTGCCCTCATAGTCTAGTGGGTAGAGTGCTAGGCTAGTAGAGTCAGGGTCGTTGGTTAGATTCCTACCAGAGACTTTAGTCTGTTACTAGTGTAACAGATCATAGGGTTTACGTTACTCAGCTCGTAATGATTAGATATAATGTGATACTGTATTGTAATTAATAAATAAATAAACATATCTTATATACCTCCTTGTCTTTTTTCTTTTTTTTTACTGGTACTATTGACGATACGCTTGGCTCTGGTGGCTCAGGCGGTCTATTTTTTAACCGTGGATCTTCAGGAGGTGAGTGCCGACTAGACCGCGTAACTTTTACTTGGCCTTCTGATGAATGATTATCTACACTGCGTTGTCGGCTTATACGTCGAGAAATATCATTATGACGATATTTATCTATTCCTGAGCCTCGAGGAGGAGACGTGTGTCTAGCTGAAATGCGAGCACCTGACGAAGCAGAAGATGAAGTGGATTGTGGAGGAGGTCCACGTTGATATTGTAACACACGCGATGAGGACGATTTTGTAGGCGGCGACCGAGGCCCACCACGCGCACGGTGCGGAGAAAGTGACCTAAAATGTTTGTTGATTGTATTTAATATAAACTTAACAATATTCGTTTAAAGCTTACCGAGATCTACGATGATGATTAGGTGAACAAACGGAACATGAGTCATCTGAACAACTACTAACTGAACTATTTGTACGCGAACGGCACGAACTCTGTAAAAGTTAAAATCAATTCTTCCCAATCAAAATAGGAGCTCAAATAAATTATATATTTTAACTTACCCTTGGTGGAGGCGAAGGAGGTCTTTTCGAACGTGGCAATATTTGTCCTCTTTGTTTTGAAGGAATTCCACCAGCATTCGAAGGTGAACGACGACGTCCCATGCTGACGCCAGCTGGAGATCCTCGGCGTCTATCGACAGGTGATCGCGACGTTTTACGGCGAATAGGAAGTTCAGGTGGAGAACGGGGTCTGCCACCAGTCGTTTGCCGACGACTTCCTAACTCAGATGGCGATCGCGGTGGTCCAGTACGCGACTGTGGAGACCGAGGACGTACGCCGCGCGATTGTCCCTCTAAAGACGATGGTGGAGACACATGATTACGACTTGATCGATTTATTACTTCACGCGACGATGAAGAAATTGGCGAACGACGACGTGCCGGTGGTGATAGTGGCGGAGTTTTACGTAAACGTGAGTGGCTTCGCGAACGCGGCGACCGTGAACGACCGTAGCGTCCAGCAGCGGAACTTGGAGGACCTCCACCCGAATTGTATCGATACGCGCTACTTCCACCAATACCACTACTTACACCAATTATATCTGCTTCACGATCGCTTTCCCCGGAACTACTTTCGCCTTGTATATACATTTTCTTATAACCGGTATGGCGCCAACGATTGGGATCTTTTTCCTCAACTTCTAAAAGTTTTTTGTCCCAATAATCATTCGTGTTTGCTCTTGCTTTCTTCATAACGTTATCAATTTCCCGACGTTTTCCTGCTGGTAGTGATGGATCTGAAAGAAGTGTGATATGCCCAAATATTTGTAATAGTCATCATTACTTGCGTTTTACATTTAATTACCTGTTATACGGGTTACAGTTGGTTGTCGATCCATGTGCAATTTGGAATTCATATCCATACCGCCGCGACGACGCGACGCAGACATTTTCGATGCTTAACCCGATTTTAACGAATTTACAGAAACGAATTTCAGTTTTGCTTTCTTTTTTATTAAAAAAAAACACTTGTTTTTTACGCGATTTATTAGCTGCAAAACACAGATTATAAATTAAATTTCATTTTGGCATTAAACTAAAAAACAGTTCTAAATCAATTTTAACACATTAAATGTCTCTTGTAACACTTTACACTTCTCTTCGCATACTTCATTCCTTTGGTCGGAGAACACAATAAGTTTAAATGCAAAAAAAAAAAAAAAATCGAACCGCGAATTGATTTTAAAGTAAAAACCCTGGGTACATCATCACTGAATGCTCAGAAAAACTAAACATTTTTGATTCCACGTTCAGTCTAAGATTACTTACTTGAGAGTATTAAATCAGGGGAAAAAATCACAAGTATATAATAATTAACCGTATATTCACAAAGGCATCACGCCATGGATTCACAAATATAACGTGAAAAGGATAGATTTGATTTAGGAAAGTAGTACGTCTAAAAAACCAAATAAACTAAACATAAATTATTATATTTTTACATACATAAACTTCCTATTTAACCGATTCCGATACGCGAAATCGCTTTAATACCGCAAGGCGTCATTCGTTTATCGTATCCAATTAAATCACCGCACAAACTAAGACCATCAATTTATAATTGGCGAATCGAGTCAGTTTCGCGTAAATTTTATAAAGACGATTACGCGATGCATCCGAAACCAAATATTTTAAGACGTACGTACGACTCTTCCATATGCAATAAATTGTATGCGTTTCAGAAAAAATTAACACAAGGATTGTTTATGATAGACTGCATCCTCGAATTAATTTCTATTGATTTATAACAAATGTTCTTATTAATTTTCTTACATTTATAACTTATGATATATTAAAAGTTCAACTAAGAAATAGCAAACAATCCCTTTTTTATAACTTTGTAATTATTTTTTGGCGAAAGACAACTTTTCTCTATACCACGACGGCCATTTTCCAATTTATAAAATATTGACAAAAGCACACGGTTGTTTTTGTTAGAGTTGTATTTTCGATAATTGAAAATCAGTGTCAGCGTAAGGTTTTTAAGGCGTAAAAAGAACTTGTTCTCTAGCACCATTAAGTTATTCCTGTATATATCGATTTTTTTAAATGTCATCTCTCACGTTAAAAATTTTCGATTACATTCCGATTGTATGAAGAAACATATTCGTCATTATATTTTCTTTCTGTACTAAAAAATTAAATAAGTAATAAAGCCGGTTCCCCTAAAGAAAAAAACATAATATTTTTTCTAGAAAAAATTAAATTAAAATAGTTCCATAAGTATTGAAAATGCAAAAATTTTCAATTAATAATGGCATAAAATTACACCAACGCTTCTGGGCGTTTTTAGTAATTTTATTGCTATTCGGCTTTGTTACTGTAGCAAAAGTCCAGCCATCAAGGGAAACAGATTCTGTACAAAGACACTCGTCTCTAATTGAATTAAATGAAGACAATTGGCGTCTTATGTTTAAAGGAGAATGGATGGTAGAATTGTAAGTAAATCCTGACTTGATAATACAACAAAAATTTGGCATGTGATGGGCAAAAAAAGGTTGCCATACATCTAACTTAATGTGCATTTGAATGGTATTGCGATTGGAAAATATAAAATTTATTAATATGTGCTTGTTTTAGTTTTGCCCCATGGTGCCCAGCTTGTAAAAATTTGGCTCCCGTTTGGGAAAGATTCGCTTCATCGGCTGCGGAAATTAATGTAAACGTAGCAAAAATTGACGTTACAACTTCGCCGTCTCTCAGTGGTAGATTTTATGTAACTGCTCTTCCAACAATTTACCAGTAAGATATCAAATGTATTTACATATTACTTTAAATAATTTTTAAACAAATAATCTCAATACACTCCTCTAGTGTTAAAGACGGTGAATTTCGCCAATATCGGGGATCTCGAGACGGAGATGCATTAATGTTCTTTATTAAACAGAAACAGTGGACAAAGCTGGAACCGATTTCATCTTGGAAAAAGCCAGACACCATACATATGTCCGTTTTGTCGTACTTTTTTAAATTGTCACACACTCTTAAGGTAAGTTTGTTTCGGTATCAGTTTACTATTAAAACATTTAAACAATCTTTTTTAATTTAAAGTTGTTGTACAAATTCAAGTTAACAAAATATAAACTTTGGTTTTAATTAAATTAAATAACTTCAATTATAGCGAAGTTTTGTGGTTGATACATAGTAAAATTATTAACTGATTTTTAGGATTTTAACAGTCGGCTACAAGAAGAATATGGATTGCCAACCTGGGGTTCTTATGCACTTTTTACCATTGGAACAATATTTGTTGGAGCAGCGTTAGGTCTAATGTTAGTCTGCGTGGTTGACTTTTTATATCCACCAAAAAAATTACAGCGTCAAAGCTTTTCCGAAGCAAAAGAACACCCACGGAACGATGTCGAAGATATAGCTAATGACGAAATCGAAGATGATCGACCACAAAATGGCGAAGAGGGTGTTGAAGATGATGTGCAACCCGGTGAAGAGGAAGAAGATCAAGAAGATGTATCTACCGAGGAAGAGAATCTTATCCACAGTGAAACAGAAGAACCAGAAAGCGAAATTAAATCGGATAAAAAACAGACTGATGATAAACCTTCCAGCGAAGTACGTAAACGCAAACCACGTAAAGCTGATTAAGGATCAAATTTGCTTTATAAGATGAAATTTTTGTTTTAAAGTTCAGAACGAACACAAAATCTTGAAATACGCACAGAATTTCATTAAAATGTTCAGTTCATGCAAACAAAATTATATAATTTTTTGATGAAAAAACATTAACATAAATACTTAACTTAACAATGGTATTAAAATTTAATTAATATAGTCCTAAAAACATTATTGTTTTGCCTTATTTATACACATAACATAAATGAATCCATTATAAATTGTAGTTTGTAACTCAACAATAACATTTTTAAAAGTTCTTTCTAATAAATATTTTTGAGCATAACAAAATTTATAAATTTTGTATGTAATGTATTTCCTGGCAATTTTTTTTAATGTTTGTTTGCTTTTTGTTTCAAATTTGGCTAATACTCTAAGACTCATTTTATTTCTCCTATAAAGTGAAAGTGTTGGAATAAAATATATTGATTAAAAATTATACTCTGTCTTTTACGCATTCTTGACCGATTACAACAAACATTTATAAATACCATTTAACCAACTTTAACTCAGGAGGGTGTACGTCGCCGTAGTTTTTTGCACAGCAATTAAATATGGCTTGCTCGGGACAATAAGTTTTTATATTCACCGGACGTTTTAAAGAAGAATGCTTTTGTATAAAATATGGTAAAATAAGAGAAAAAAGTTGCTACCCAAAATGATATACATACATACATATTTATTTATCTGTTCTGAGACAGTTGTTTTTAAAACCTGTATTTTTTCTCCATAATAACAGAAGATAATGTTCATTGTTTATCTAAAAATTTAATTTTTTCAAAAAAATGTCGGCATGTAATGAGCCTCACCAAATCCTTTTACATTGATGTGAAAAATAATTTGAACATGATATATTCAAAATAGTTCAATGTACATGTAAAGTGGCGACAATTTAAATAGCTCATTTAAGAGTCGACTAAATTGTCCATGTAAAATATTTGATTTATGTTTGTTAGTCCAGGTTTGCTAATAGTTTCGTCCTCTTTCAAATCGTTGGGTTTTATTTAGATTATAAAAATCGTAGATGATTCTAAAATTTTGTACAATTTTTGTAATTTCGCCCACCAGAGGCAAATTAGTAACTTATTAAAAATCGTTATTATAGTTATATATAAATTTCGTTATTTATTTACTATAGTTTAGGCAATATCTGTTTTAATATTTTTCATAATGTAAATTTCAAATTTCTTTTCTCAAACCTTAATTTTTGTTATTGTATTGAACTTTCTATTTGCGCTTGCATTGCTAAATTAAAATTTGTCTTTGTGTATGTGCCAATATATGTAAAGTCATCGATTTGTTGTAAAAGAGTAAGATTACAGTACTTGCATCAATTTTTTTTCTTCGAAAAAGACTTGGTTGTATGTTTTGAAACAAAACTAGACATATAAATGAACGCAATTAATGAAGTAAATGAACACATCAAAAATCAATTCGATCCTACCTTAAAATAATAACGAAAACTGTCTATGTACTTCATTTATTTGGTCTTGCTGTACAGTTAACAGTTAACGGAACTTGTCTGGTTTTGTTCGACAGCTATAGTATTATATACATATATGTATATACTTATGTATAATAGATTTGTAATAATTTCAGTTTTAATTTTGTCGTCCATTGTTAATTATAACGATCTTACCACGCAGCCTGTATTAATTCTCTAAGCTGATTACAATATCTGAACCACTTTACTCGGATTATTGTCTTTAACCTCTTCACGCCCTTGGCCACATATGTGGACGTTTAATTTTTTATAATTAAAATTGTAATAATAATAAAAACAACAAAAATTTTATAATAAGTTATTGACCAAATCCTCTAACAAGAGAAGTAAACATTTTACCGTTTGTCTGCACTGATGATATTATTTCCGATGCATAGTTGGATACTTAAAAAAAAATGTGAAATAATTCTTTGGCAATCTGTTTTATTGGATTATATCAAGAAATCGTTAATATTTGAAAAAAATAATATCAGATATATTTAATATAATAAGTCTTACCATAACTACCTAAAAAATCTAACAGCTGCACTAAAGTTAACCCGGTAATCAGACTGGACGGTATAAGGCATTATCCTAAATACAAGGAACTGAAAAATCCCCCAGATGTCACGACAAAAATTGTGTAAGACGAACTCTTTACATTTATGAAAAATGTTATGAATATATATACCTGATATGCCCGGAATGTATAAAAGCATTTCACACATATGTATTTTACCATTAACCCTCAGTGGCCACAAATGTGGACGTTATCCCTTTTTGTGAATTTTTTTTTTGCTTTTTGAATTCCTATTAAAATAAAGTTAATTAATTTAAAAAGAAAACAAAATTTAATCATGTTTTTGTCACCATAAAAAAATCGTCCCTGAAGAGGTTAATTTATTCCACAAATTCTCGATCGGATTTGGGTCTGAAAACGGAGTGCCAGTCTAATACATTGATATTGTTATCTTCGAATAATTTCTTAGTGCATTTTATTTATTTTTTTATTTAGTTATTTATTATAATTGACATAGCACTACAAGATATAAATCTTATAAGTGACAGTGCTATTTTTAGAATCAATAAGATATAAAAAATTAACATTAATTAAAAATAAATAAATTAAGTAAAAAATTCAAAGTTAATATAACTATTAAATCCAAATATAAAGAAAAATATAACACACAGGAATTCAAAAAAACTAACAATATTTCTACAATAAAAGAGTTGAAAGATAATAAATTATAAAAATGGTATTAATTTAGAAAAATCAGTTTAAAAAATCAGTTCAAAAAAGTAGGAATAAAAATATAATATAGATATAAACATAAAGATATAAACCTAAAAATAAAATCACAAAATTTATAAATATGAACTTCCTTTAACTTAAAATTTTGTAAATATTATTCGTTTTGATGTCTGACCTGGGATTTGAACTCGGGCTTTTCGTCTAAGATTTTGAATGTAATTTCCAATTCCAAAGACTGGTGGTGTCTATAAAAAACTGTCGCTGAGACAGAAGAGTCTTGAATCGTTGCTGAATAATCTCCATACCACGGTTGGATCTAGCAAACTTAATTCTACAAAATAAATATCTCGGCTGTTTCGTGTAAATTATTTTATGAAGTAGAATAAGGCATTTAATTTTCAGGAGATTATCAAATTTTATACTAAGAATCTGGTAAGCTAAATGAGAAATGTGATCACGACGCCCTTTACGAAAGACATATCCAGCTAGCTTATTAAATGCTAAGTTAAGTTTTCGGTTGTCATCATAATCGCAGTTTGCGAAGATTTTACACCCATACAAAAGTACCGGAATTAATTATGTTTTAGCCAGTTGCATACGAATGACAAAAGGAGTTGAATCAATGACAATGACAATTAAAGACAATACCCAGATTTGTTGCAGATGTGACAAAGTCAATTTTATTTCATCTGATGCTCAACTCAAGCATGACAAATGAACTGTTGGCCCTCGAAAGAATAATACATTTAGACTTAGAAGGATTGATGCATAGTACATTAGCTGAGGCCCAGCTGTCAATCTTTCCTATATCATTAATATAATCCAAACAGGAATTAATATTCTCCTTAGGAGTACTAGTAAATGAGGTTTCGAAGATTACAACATAATCCGTTACTTTCTAAATGCCTTGTGTACGATGTAATGATCTAAGACCATAGTAGGTGATGACCTCCAAATAAAAATATTATCGCCACCATGCTTTACCGTCTTAAGAGTGCAATGAGGGTTCTATACTGTGTGTATTAGTCTCTTTACAGTATGAGGACCATGACCTGAATTTAATTAGTTAATTTTTTAGTTAGACTCGGTTACAGTACAAAGTTTTCTAGCTGTAATTTTTATTTATCCTTTTAACCTTTCTTTCGAATCTACACAATTATTCATTCAATTAGTTTAATGAATTCCAAATACATAAAAGCCTGCTCGACAATAACCTTTCTGAAGATAAAGATTCCATAACGTGAAAGGAAACTTAGGAATGTTAATATTTAACATTTACATTTTGCTTTATTTAGTTTTAATTAAAAGCTTCTAATTTCAAAAAAGTTTAATTTTTAATTAATATATTAGGTTAGGTTAGAGGACGTGTACTTGTCAATTAAGACAAGTACAGTACCCGGAGGTCGAATTGACCCATTGTATATTACTTAATATGTTACTTGAACTGGATTACTACTGTTGTCTTTTCTTTTATGTTTTTTTTTCTAACTAGAATTAAAGAAAATAATTAAGATCAGAGAACGGTTAGAATGCCTTATTCTGAGCTTTAAATACATTCACAAAGATAAAGTACATTGCTGTCAATTATTTTATTTGAACAAGACATGAGCTATGCTTCATATGAAGAGCGAATGTAATGAAATACATGCATCGCATTGTGTGCCTCATTTTGCACTGCAGTTTCACGTTTAATATACTCTTTTTTCAACACCATTTTCGCTCAATTTCGTATCAGTTTACGTTTTCGAGATGTATTTGTTAAGAAAACAGCAGCAAAGTACAGTGGCAGAATTTTTCAGAAAACCAGCAACGAAAATTTAAACATTAGTTATCGATTTCGTTTCAAAATTTGAATTGGTGTGTTAGTAAATAACTGTGACTGCGTTAAAAATTGATCACCCAGTCCCTAGGTTAAAGTAATCTTCCATTCGGGGATTTCACAATCAATTTTTGGCTTTCAACAACTAACACACCCATATTGAAACGAAACGTTTCAATTTTCGTGCAACAAATATATGTATGTAAACCGGTTTTCTGAAAAATTCTGAAAGAGTAATATGCTGTTGTTTCCTGTTGGATGCAGGAACTACCGATTTCGTTGACTTTTGAATTGAGTGAGGAAGTTGGATGTGAAACCTCAGCGTAAAGAACCGAAAACAAAACGATTCATACCAGTCGTTCGGTTAACATGCCTGGTATATAAAACGCAAAATTGTTTTCCGAAGTATTTATGTAGGTGTGTATTTCAAACAATGAATGAATATACCGATTGATTTTTTGTCTTGTTCTTAATGTAAAATCATTGCTTGACAGATTATGGCATTATAAAAAAAGATATACAAATAAAACAATCAACAAAAATAGCGAATGCCAACATGGCATTTGATATTAAATGATTACATGGCAAAAGCAACGAATGCATGAATATTGGGCAAACGTTATTCAGTTCTCTGGTAAAAATAGCACATATTCTTTTATATTGTGTATGAAGTTATTTTTTTATTTAAAGTATTTATTTATTTCCTTTTTTATTTTTACATGCTATGGCAGTAAGTGTGTAATTTACTTTATATTAAATATTGCGTAATGATGAGTTTCATCCTTTGCATATATAATAGGAGAAAAACTAGTGTAGAGTTGTTCGTATATTTCAAATAATCTGTTGAAAAAATAATTTATATATAGTTTGTATGTATGTATACATTTGATTGAGAGTTGGTGAAATTATATAATATATTTTTTATCGAATATTCTTCATATATTCATCATACATGATTTTTTTAATACATTTATAGTTATTAATAAAATTGTGTGAATAAGTTGCCAGGAGTATTTTAAAAACTAATAAAAGCAATGATCATTACAAATAATAAATATATTATATAAAAAGATAAAAACATTTGCCACTTTCTGTTTAACACAATAGTTTAAACTTATAAATAACACAACTGTAAAATAATAATTATAAAAAACAGATACACTAAGAACATGCTGCAATACGACTTTTTCTATTTAACATACTAATAATGTAATGTGTTGCGAAGTCTGATAATTATTTCAAAAGAAAAAAAAAAAAAAAAAGAATAATACAATCTTTGTATATATTCCTTTATATAAATTTACATACTACATCGGCAGAATAACATTTTGCTCTTATTTAAAGTCTTAAATCAAAAAATATTTATCGTGCTGTTAATCAATTAATTTTCAAAAGCTTTAGAAACAGTAATCAAATACACATACACGTTTTATGTGTTAAACTTATATGTTTCTAAGAAGAAATTATTACATTTTTATATATTCGGGTGATTTACAAGTTGCACTATCAGAATGTTTTAGATTTTAATACAAATCATAAACGAATTAAAAAAAAAGTTGATTGCTAATTATAACTACCAATAGTTTTGGTTCGATTTTCTAATACAGACAAAAGGCCATACACTCACAGTGAAATTTAAAAGAAATTTCAATGTGACCGATCGTACATCTTGTGAATCTCCCAATTGTTTTATAAATATTGTATTCTAGATTTGCATGTTTTTGCTTATAAAAAGTTTATTACATATTTAATTTTTTTTTAATTTATAAATTTATTTTTGTAGTCCTAGTTCAAAAAAATTATATGTATATATATATACCTATATATACGTATGTATAAAAAGAATTGTTTTTATGGTTGCTTATAATCGTCATTTACATAAAATATTGATTCGAAAAAGTTAAAATATATACTTTTTCTTCGTTCCTATTAATTTTTTTTAAATGCCTCTTATAATTTTTTAACATTTAGCTTGCACTTGAATATTGGGGGTTTAATAAAAGATAACAAAAAGGTTTGCACATTATATGACCGTTTTAACATCTTTTTCAACTGGATGTAAAACATTCTCGTGTTTTCTTGTGAATTTTAGATTTTACTTCAGATCACGTTCTACTCATTCAATCAAATGAATAAAAAAGTTCTTAATGCAAGGAAGATGTTTATGCTTCTGCCTTCTTTTTCTCCTTCTTCTTTTTTAAAAATGATGGTGTTCTGAGACCCTTCTTTTTCTTTTTGTCTTTCTTAGGTGAGCCATCCGTGGATATATCCTGAAACCGTAATAGAAATTTGCAGTGAGAATATCGTTTGTGGTTTTGTTAGTATACATATACAAGAGATGAAAATAATAATGGTATTTGTTAACGATGAATAACTGAGACGGTTGCTTAATGCTCAAAAAACAGAAATGATTAGTTCTATTTAATAAAAATAAATAATATTTATGATAAATGTGGTCTTCTGATGTTTTCATAATAAAAGTTTATATATAAGAATAAATAAATTTCATTATATTCAATGTGATATCTATTATACATTTATACATATTTTTTTACCTCTTTACTGCTATGTGAAAATGTGCTTAATTGGGCTTCAGAGTGATCTCCATTTTGTACGTTTTCTCCTATAAAATAATAATTAAAAAAATTTTCTCATTTTTATTCAATCATTTTATATGAAATTAAATGAACAACATACATTTTGATACGTGTTAACTATGCTAAAAAATAAAATGATTCTAATGAATATGTTATGTAAATAATATATTCTATATGCATGCACTTATTAATTATGAAAAAAAAACTAAAAATACATGCAAATTATATAGAAATTAAAATAAAAACTGTATGATTACCTGTTCCATTTAATAGTCGTATTACCTAAATACATGAGTTAATTTTAAGATAAATATGAATATGATGTTCTATAAATGATCAAGATCCTTGCATTATAAAGGTTTTACAAAGTTTTCTAACAACATTGTTTTCTTTCTGCCACAATGTGAAATATAAAAGTGTCAAAAACACAAGCTATAAACTATACTTATAAGTAAAATAGTTATAGTACAACAAAAATATTAAATTAAACAAATTTATTTAAGTTTTAATAAAAATTTAAGATAGTATTTTATTTCTTTAATTAAACAGATCTAATATTTAAATGTATTTAACGAAAAACAAGGTAATTTAAAAAAAGATACATGTTAAAAATTCTGCATGTATCTCTTGAAATTCTTTTGTTATTAATAAACATGATTTCAAAAATCAAATATGTATGTTTATTAAAATTAATTTATATAATATTTTGTAGACTTCAATATATTAATTAACATAAAATTTGTTAAATATGGTTCACAAAAGTTAAGAAAAAAAAAATAAAAATAAACGGAATTCCTTCATGAAACAATTAATTATAGAGTACAATAGATAAATTTGTAATTTAATTAATTATGTTCTTTAGTTCTGTTTGTAGTTGTAGAATTTAAAGGGCCTACATGTAAAGTGGCTGTTCGGATATGTTCTGACATTTGAGTTATTTTAGATTTACAATCGCACATATTTTGTATGATACTATTTAGTAATATTTCTAATTCATTTTCAAGCATGGCGAGAGTATGATGATAACACAAAGCATTTATTTGCTGTTGCGGTGGTGTCGGTACGGCAGAAGATGAATTTAATGGTGTTAAAGATGGAGAGTCACAGAAGTTAGATAATGAATGACGATCAGCTTCTGTGCATGAAAGGTCTCTACCATATAGAGATATTGATTCTGGTGCAGACAGATACGTTGGCGATGGATTTAAATAAGATGAAGTATCGACATTCTCATTAGGCGCTTTATTATGTGGAGACATAAGCCCTTGACTAATGATATTGATTTCATCGTTGATAACTTTTTCTAATTTAGACTTGAATTCTTCTTCATGGTTTTGTAAATTTCGTACACAATCAATGTTGCGTATATTGACATTAATATGTATTTCTATGGCTGTAGAAGTTGTGGATAAATCACATGATGACTTTAGATCAAATAACGGCGTTTTAAGAGAGTTTGATTGAAGAAAGGGTTTATCGTTAGACTTAGAGTACGACCTTTCCTTTATGTTGCTCAACAATGAAGCTCTTCGTTTTAAAGAATTTAAAGTCAATGTAACATGCTTATTTTCATCATTTTTATTAGACTTCTGAGATAATTGTTCGCATTCAGGCTTATACGGCTCATCGTTATTGGAGTCTTCTTCAGTAAAATCAGCTGGTAAAAGGTTCTTTTGGAAATATGAATTACTGTGCAAACCTTCGTGAACATTTTTAATAGATGATTGAATACAAAAATTTGATAGATTATCACCTGAATCAGTCGTAAATTGATCCTGTTCGGCATCGCCAATATGAGAAAGTGTTGCTGTGGGATAAGTACCACTTACTGATAACAGTGATGAAAACTGATCGGACTGCACCTCTACCTGGTTAATATTTTTTGGTGAATTCTGACTCAAATTTGATGTTTTTTTTCTGGGTGCATTCAGTTGTATTTCTGCGATAGAAATAAACGATTCCGCTGTTTTCATAGCTGCAACTTCGTTACATAAAATGCTTAAATTTTTTTCATATATATTTTCTTCTTTTCCTAAATCAATACAATTATCCATCTTTCTGGAAGTTATCCTATTATTATTGAAATGATCTATTTGTGCTTCAGCATTTAATCGTTTTATGAAGGCAATTACCTTTTGCCTTTGCAGGTCCACTGGCGTAATAGTACAGGCTGGGTGTAAGCTTATACAAGGCATATAGGTGGATGGGTAATTAAAACCATAGTGAGATACCGTCCGATATGGAGAAGAACAATTAGAAGAGTGTTTCTGATAGTTTATTGTATTAAAATCTGTCATGTGAATTTCTTCTCTTGACATTGAGACGCTTGCATCCTTTATATTTGTATCCTTGTTGAAACCACTTGCATCAACATTGGAAATCGTAGGATAAGTATAATGAGGATATATTTCAATTTTATGTATCATATAAACCAACAGCGTACTCAATGGTTGTGATGACCAACATCGCAATGTAAATAAAAATGCGTACTTTTTTAATAAATTTTCATCCTCTAGCTTATCAAAATCATCATTAAGTGAAAAATAGTTTTGTATACTTATATGTAAAAATGATGGTGACAAACTTTTACAACACCTGTTGAAATCTAATGTAAAAAATAAAATTTAAATAATTGTGTGCGTGTGTTTTTCAATAAATGTTTGTTTTCATTCAAAACAAAAAACATTGATGACGTAACATTTTCTACAACAAATGGGACATAATACCGTGACTTGAAAACATTTCAGATTTTCTTTATTTTATAGATACACAATTTTTTTTTTAATAATAATAAAGAGTGTGCTTGTAACTCTTTATATTTTGAGTCGGAGAACTAATCAAACCCTAAATTAATAAAAAGAAACCATTCGAAATTAAAAAAGCGTATTCTTATTACATTGATTATGACATGGATCGAGTATTTGGACAATACATACATATTATTTAAGGTATGTGCTAAAATTTTACTCGCTCTTCCAGGCATAGAGATTTACAAAAAAAAAAAAAATCATAACAAAATTTAATAAATGTAAAAACTAAAATAGCATTCACTGCAAGTCAGGAAAGATACATAAATATATTTATTATTTAACAATTGACATTTCAATACATATACACTCACTTTCAATTTAATTCGTTTTATAAAATGGTTGCTGAATAAACTGTTATATATTAAATGTGTGTATAATTGATGTACAAGGTAGTGGTAATAAAAAAATTTATTAGGAAACAAAAGAGGTTGAATGAACATAGAAACATTATTAATTTCAATTGTGTTAATTTAAACTGTTGTGCTACAATACTAACGATTTATGAGAATTGAAAAAACAAAAGTTAGACAAGACTGTTAAATACAGTATTTGAGTCACTATTAAATTTTAAGAAGAAATATTCTCAATCCTCAGTTTCAGATAACGAAAATGTTTCAACATTGCACATTACATTTTCAGCATATTGATGCAAAACTATATGATCTTTCAGATTTTGTTGCTCGCTGATGGCTTTTTCATGTGTAGACACACATTCGTTTATGTTATGGAAGCATTCAGTAACACGATCTCCAAAGTCGTCTAATTTGCGCTTGTAACTTTCTAAACGGGGTTGAATCTTTTGTATTTCTTCTCCTAAAGCATTTAATTCTGTATCGACTTTAGTTACACTTCCTGAATCGATATTATGCGGTAATATTGCCACTGTACATGACGATGCTGAATTTGTAAAGGTTCGGTCACCACTGGACGAAGATTCTTCGATTTTTGTAGTAGAACTCTGAGGCAAACTTATCCAAAATCTAGGAGAGCCTTTTACTAATTTTGATTGAAATGAATATATATCTGTTGGAACTTTTCGTTTTTCACTTGGAATAAAATGTGGTGTTTCCACTGAATGTACCAAACTTTTAGCTACTTTCTTTAAGTTTGACACTTTATCAAATGACGAACAATTACTATGTGTTTGTAACTTTTGGTCGCCGTTAGCTTTAGTATGATATGTTTGTCGGGGAGTAGAAGCGTTACGTATGTTTTCCAAGATAAAATTTCGGCGCTTTAACTTCTCACTTTTGATAAAATTTTTAGAATGAGGGCTAATACTATTGTTATGTCTGTCAGATCTTGTGACTTTTAGAACTTGTTTATTAGATTCTGTCAAGCATAATTGTATTTTATTTATTTTATGTGGCCGCAGCGGAGTATGATTTTTATTTGAGTTCAGCAAACGTGCTCGTCCAACAGGTTTAATATTATTGATTTTAGTTAAAAAATTACAATTTTCTTTCTCTTTATCTATATGACGCCTATTTTTCAACTGAGTTTTTTCTTTTAATAGCGATTGTAATTTATGTGGCGTTATTTTATTCCGAATACTGGTTTCTATTTTGCTCAAAATTGCGTCTTCTTTACCTGAATTAATTATCTGAATTTTTTCTAGTATTTTCCGTTCCAAAGGTGAAAAATCCGCACAATTTTCATTTGAGTTATTATTTGAATTATCTTCAATATACTTTTCTTCATTTACCTCACAAATTTTTGAAATGTGTTCGCGCTCGTGTGTAAAAAGGTTAGATGCCTCAGAATTTTCTTCAAATTCTTCTTTATTTTTGTCATTTGTCAATGTTGTCCATTCATCATTTTGAATTTCTTGTGGCCATTTTGATGTATATGCATTATTAGATAAATTAATATTATTATTACACACTGAATTTATATAATTGTAATTGAGAATCCGAAATTTATCATTATAATTATTTTCTTCTATTATATTGAGCGACATATTATCCTGTTTATTAAATAACTGTTGAAGATGAGCGTTATCCAACAATTTATTGTTAGCGAAAGAACAATTCGGAAATAATACACAACATCCATCATAAATTTCTTTATTTTTTTCTAAAGATTTAATTACCGCTACGTTTTGTGGGGGTCCATTTACAAGTTCCATATCATAATCGTGATTTTGAGCAAAGATTACATGATCTTCCCAAATCTCTTGAAATTCTAATTTGCGTCTCCATCGTTCTTCACGGTTCATTAACTTTTTTGGATTGACTGAACTTTCGCAAAGTTTTTCATTTTGCGACATATCAGTTGAAGTGTTATGTAAATTATTGAATTCCCATATTTCAGTAAAAAAATTATTTGAATTCGATTCATTACTATTACAACTCATTGAAGTATTATTTAATTTATTTTCATTGTAATTATTAATACTCACATCTAAATTACGATTTTGCTGTCGTAAATGAATATTGTCGGCACTCAGTAAACTTATTTCAGGACTGGTTGAATGTCGCGCATATGGTACAGAATAAATACCACCTTTAATATCAGTTTCAGGATAGGTTGCGCAGTGAGTATGTTCATTGAATGTTGAACTTGGAATAAATTGCGCATGAAAATAATCATTGAAACTTTCATCGATTTCAACGACTTTATCTAATTGAAATGGAAAAACTGTATTAGAATCGTAGGTTTCAAATTTATAACAATCCAAATCCAACGATTTGTTCCCATATTCATTATTTGTATTAGTACTTGGAAGGCAAAATTTTTCGATACTGGTTTTAGTGCGAGGATAAAGTGCACAATTTTGTTCGAATAAATTGCGCAATTTTGGTTTATACCTCATTATTTCTGGTTTCGAACGAACAATGTGTTCAAAACAATATTCACAAAGATCTAAATAACGCGACGTCGAAAAGATTTCTTCATATGACACTGTTCTTTTAAGAGGAATGTATTTTTGCTTATCATCAAAATTTACTGTCAAGTGCTTATGTTCAGGTTGAGGATCTTGCAACGGCCAATTGAACCCAAAATGGGACACTGTCCTATACGGATATGTGAATTTCCTATTACTGTCACTTTGTCTTGACGAAGTAACATAAAGACTTTGCCCCAAATTTCGATTCAAATCAACATTCGATCTTAAATTTCGTGTGTCATTGAAATCATGCCGATTATTTATATTTATAGTAGATTTAAACACCGCAGCACATATTTCTGGAGTAGAACATTGTGTAGCATTACATTTAATTTGTGAATTTTTATCCATAATATAATTTACATTGTCATCTTTGGAGGGATTTTTATTACTATTACCACTACCTTGTTTGTTATAAAAGTGTTCCCTAGTGTCAGTGTACTCAACTAAATTTAAATCTTGACTCCTGCCGTCCTTTTGAGTTTGAATGAATAAATTATTTTTAAGTTGACTAACTGAAGTTAAAGTTTGCTTTTCTGGCGATTCGTATAACTTTAAATTATTTCTTTGCACATCCTGTGGGCGATATGATCTTTGTTCTTCATTTCTATTGAAATAATTATCATCAGCAGCAGAATGATACTTTGTTAATGTTAATGAATGGAAGCTTATTTCAAATGATTCGTTGTTGTTGTTATCTTGAGGCATTTGAAATTTAATATCTACGCAAAGAAAGGAAGATACAAATTATAATATGCACAAAAAAAAAAAGTAATTATGTTTGAAATATCAATGGTATAGATTGTAGTAAGTTACAAATATTTCACTACTTTAATATTACCTTTGTAATAGAAATAACTCATCACTTATATTTGGAGTTGCCCTGATTAAATTCAATTTATTTAATATTTAGGCCTAAAGCACTATTTAAATCTTATGACAATGTATGAAATTTTTCTAAAATATGTTATTTACAAAATGACGTGAATATGAAATGTACTTGCATACAACGTTAAAAATTAAGCAACTTTGTTATTGGTTTCAAAATTAGTTTCTTTAAAAAAAAAAACAATTAATTTTTACCTCGACCTGTAGGTGGTTTAAGATTTGTTGTCGTATGGGAACGTTCACCGTTTATAAAACTTAAAGATGCTATAATAGATTTATTGTGGTGGACATAGAGATAAAACAAATAAGAAATAAACATATATTTTAAAATATTTCGTTTTTTAGAAAATAATTATAGAAAAACAAGTAATTAATGCAGGGAGAACTTATTGGCATCAATTAGTCGCTCAGTAATTTTTACTATGCATATGTAATTTATTAGTTTTACAGCTGCAGTTGTTGGAAAGGTAACATATTTTAAGGATATATAAATGGTTATGGAAATATTGTCCAAGAAGTAATTAGATTTAGGATTTTTTGTTTCATCACTTATTTCAATTCATTGGACAGTTTTAGCTAATAAAGCCATTATCATATCGTAAATGAATATATTTTCTATAAAAATTTTTCATGCCTTCCTGAGAATGAAATGAATTTAATGAGCTATTCCAAAATAGTTTTTTACCAAAGTCTTAAACTGTAGAAATTCTCAAATCAGAGCGTAATTTGATCGTACAATATAAAATGTAAGTGAAAGAGGATAGTTCGCACGTGATATGACAAATATTTAATTTAAATAAAAAATTTGGTGGATAAAAAAATATATAAATGATGGTTGGTTGTTTTGACTCAAATGATACTAAGAGCGTAGAATGTATTCATTGTTTGCTTCTACATACTATTCTTAAGATCTAATATATTTAAAAACTCACCTCGCATAAATGTGAATGTATGTACTTTAATTACAATTTCAATATGATAAACTTGTAGAAGAATATTAAGTTGTTTTATAGTTTTATACTTTTAGTAAAGACATTTGTAAATCTTAGTTCGTTCACCTTCCTATTCCTAAAAATTACTTAACACCTCGTTTTGGACAAATGTTATACAAGGAAATGAAAACTATTTTTAATGATTATTCATTATGTAAATAATATAACTAAAATTATTTCACCAATTTAGTTTTTCTTTTAGAGCGGGCTAGAAAATTGGTTAGAAAATAAACAGGGAGGTACAAAAATAAATAAATTTAACAATTTTCTCAACTATAGGTAGCTAACAAAAAAAAAAAAAAAAATAAATTAAGCAAAAAGCAGGTTCTTAATATTTACATCACCAAATAGAACAAAAACTCTTAAATTGAAATAATAAAATAATATGAAAATATATTTGAAAAAAAAAAAGAATTGAGTTCATCTAGCTATTTCATTTGTATAGTCATTTTATCTCACAATGGTTAAATTATCTTGGTAAATTTAACTGCAGCCGTTTCAAATAGCAATAATACAATAGATTTTTGTTATCATCACAGAAGAAATTTTGAAGACTGAAGAATATAGTTAATAGTAGACTAGAAGAAGTAGTTGTAGTGGACTATGTCTTAATAATTATCTTTTTATGCACGCCGTACAACAAATAGGGTCTGTGAAAAAAAGCTTTGTTTACTATAAGCATTTTATATTCATATTAAAAACTTTTGAAAGCTATAAAAACGTTATAGAAAGCATGTCAAAAATGAATAAAAAATGCTCATTTCTAAGTACTACAATTAAAAATTTATCGGATTTCATGTTCTTTCGTTTAACTAGTAAATTTTTAAGATAAAAAAAGTAAAAAAAAAAGATATAAAAATAAAAAAATATATTAAGATTATATATTCGATTCAAATCGCCAATCAATAAAAACATTTAAAGACAAGACAGTTAAACGTAATTCAAATAATATATAATAAGTGCAAACAATTAAAGTTAAAAATAGAGAAAAGAACTTACCATCACTTAAAACTACCTCAGGTTGACTCGGAATAGGAGCCTGTTGAGTTTGTATTCGCATAACTTGGTGTTCTGGAATTAGTTTTTACAGTTTTAATTAATATTACTATTTTATGTATTAAAAGTTTCAATTATACCTGAAATATCTTCTGGTTCTGATTGACTAACAGCGGCAGTTGTTGTAGTTGTGGTAGTTGCAGTTTGTTTAATCTGTTGTGCACCTGAGGTTGGTAGCGAACTTAATGCCTCAGATTCAGAAAAATCTGTATCAGTATCTGTAATCAAATATCCACTTACAAAAAATTACTTTATTAATAAAGGCTTAAATCTCTTACATTCTCCATGAATACTTTTCTTTTTACGTTCTACTGTACGTTTGTACTCATTTAATTCGTCGTCAGTAACATTATCAAATGGATTTTTAGCATATGGCGCCTTGTATACCGTTGCATTATGTTGAAAGCCACGTTGAATTATACCTTTTGAAGCTGCTCCCATTAGAACAACATGATCTCCAGCCGAGCTAACTGTGGCATCCTTAATACGATTTGCCTCGTCCCAAGTAACACCTTCTAATATATGAGACTGAGGTCCAGCTGATATTTTATCTGCACGGCGGTTATCTTTAATCTATAATTACAAATTTACAAGAAAAACCCACAATCAAATATATTTTGAAAATAAATACCTGTTGCTGAACTCTTTTAAATTCTTTTGGATTTGTATTTACTGGTACAAATTGTAAAGGATCCTCAATGCGTACTGGTGTTGAATGAGTTGGAGAACCTTCGGCAACCCACTGTATATTAACAATTTTATAATCCCATGCAAATATTTTTGATATGAAAAAACCCCGTAATAGAAAAACAACGCCGATCGACAATTAAATAAATGGAAAGAGAAAGAAATGTTTGTTTCAAATATTAGCTTATATACAAAAAAGTTATTCATACGTCATACGTAATTTTTAATGTAAATAATTTTCTTCTGATGAATTATTTTAAATGAAATATTCTCCGAATAAATAGATATTATGCATAAGATTATAAAAAAAGATATTTAAACTTTATACCTTAATTCAACTAAATCAAACGTAAAAAGATTGCAATTTTGTGCCTAAATTATAAAATACATAAACAATAATTACATTTTTACAATCGTAATCGTTGTTTGATTGTGAAAATGTGGAAACTTGCATGCGAATAAGAAAAATTAAATAAAAATTTTTGTGACATAAATGAAACGGAACATTTGACTAGACTTTTTATAGTAATCAAAGGAACAAATTTTTCTCATATTTTAATTTAATATATATATTTTTATTACATAATTGTTAAGTATATCATTCAACTTTTGAACTTAACAGTTTTCTTTCTCTTTCACATTTATATCTGTGTAGAATAAAACTAAAGTGAAATACATGTTTCATTGAACTCCCCACGATTTTATAATTTTAGGCACAAAATTGTTTCGAAATTAAAATAATTTTTATGTTTGATTTTTTGTTAAATAGCGCATAATTTTCTATCCTTTATTAAAGAGATATTAGTTTATGTTTAGTGAGACATACAAAGCGTTATTAATATTTTGATTTGCAATAATAAAACTTATGTTGTTATCCATAGTATAATTAAATAAAATGATACTATATTTTTCAGTCAAACTATCATTTTTTTATGAATAATTTAATCATTTTGATAAAAATTAAGAAAAGGAATATACACTAAAAATAATTTTTAAAAATTACTTTAGTCTGGGGCAAATAGACAAATTAATATTTAAATGATTTTAGAAAGAATCTTAATTTTTGTGCTTTTTATGGAATGTTACGTTATAGTGTTCTATATAAACTTTATTAAACTTATATTTAATTTTCTGTTTCTTGTTTATCTTCGAAAGTTATGATTTCTACCTTGGTTATCTTTTTAGGATCTGGAGTTCCAGTTTCCAATACTTCAACTTTTTGATACACGTTTGGAGAATTAAGCCAACGGCTACGGTCGCCGCCTTTTCGTAATTCACCTTTTTTCCAAATGCTAAAATATATATAAACAATATTAAATTACATTACTATTATGTATTATGTTTAACATTGTTTACCCTTGACGGAAAAGTTCTTCTTCTTCTAATAAATAACCCAATGATGAGACTGCTGGCGGCAGTTCAACATCATTTTTGGGTTTTGGTGGTTCAGTTTTTATTAAAGGATGACGGTAGATGTAACCTGTCCGATAGCCAGCATTATCTAGCATACGCATTAAAGCCTCAAATTCTGCTCCACCAACACGCCATTTCGGTGCCTGGCCTAAGGTTTTAGATGCCGTAGTTGAAGACTCACCACTCTCTTTCTTTTCTTCTTCTGCTGATTTATTTGAATCATTAACAGCAGTAGCAAATTTCTTCTCTAAATCTTCGGGTGGACGTCTAGATTTTTCATAAATTATTTTACGTGATTCCTCGGGGATTAAAACCAAATTATCTAAGCCAACTGGAAGTAATTTAAGCTGTGTTTCACAAGCCTGTACAATATGGCATGCAGCAAAGAAAGCTTCTTCAATCGTTTCTCCACAACACAAGGCACCATGATTGGTCAAAAACATTACTTTTGAGTTGGGACCCAAATTCCGGACCAATTTATTTCGCTCTTCATCGTCAGTTAGGTAACCAATATAAGAGTATGTACTCAATTCCCCCAAAACACAAGCATCCTTTGTCAAAGGTAATAAGCCAGTTTTTAATGATGATATAGCTACCACTGGGCTACAAACAATATAAATAGCACATCGAATATCTGGTCGTGCAGCATGTACCACTGAGTGCAATACAAAATCTAAAAAATTTCACAATATATATTGTAAATTTATTTAATTGTAAATTTATTTAATTTTTTATTTATCTTACTGCTCTTGTTAACTCCGAAATTTGTCGTGCCTTGTTCAACAATATTTCCTTGCATATCAACTTTATTCAGAGATGAAGCAGTTATTTCATGGTACGACAAGCCATAAGGATTAACCAAAAAATATTCTTGGTCAACCTTAAGACGTGCTGTAATTTGGGCACCTAAACCTTGTGTCCAACCATATAAATCTAACAATCGGAAAGTTGCAGCCAATTTGCAACGCAAAATTTTTTCTCCCTTTGCGTAACCCATCGACTCAACTCCACGTATGTCATTAATGGGTAACATACAAGTAGAAGCCTTATAAACGCTTCCGACACGAGAGGAAGGTACGCCTACTATATCTGACAGTTGTTGTAAGATTCCTGCAGCGTTTCCACTATCACGAGCACAGTCAACAATTCGTTCTAATTCTTCTCGAAAGAGTTTAGAACCCATTATTGCTTCAACCCGCTTGCGGCGCTCCATTTCACGCATATCCTTAATACATAACAAAAGATTTTGTTTTATTACAATACACTTTGTTGCATACTATTTAAAATAAATATATATGTATTATATATGTACCTGTTCAATATCGGCTGGCCTAGTTTTGCTGTTTTCATAATCGTCGGTAGCTGATATATCAATGCCATTCTGCGGTGGTGGTTGTTCGACTTCAGTCATTTTAATCAACGAAAATTATTTTATAATTAATTTTCTTTGCGGGCTGATACTATTACAATGTTTAAACTAAAAAAAATATATATATTTATAATAAAAAATAATACACACAAATGTAATCAATTTATATAAATTTATTAAGTACTGTTAACACAAACAGACGCACTTCCTATCTCTAACTTAGTTGGCGTGTAAATGAAAAGTGTCGTCATCGCTCAAACTGCAACAAATACAACGATAAACAAATTATTGAGCGAGAAACCTCAATAAAAAAAGAGAGAGCAAAAAGAAAAATATCAGCACAACTTTTGGGGTGTTAGGGGGTGGTGCTCTAGATGAACAATTGAAAGTATGACCTCAACATTCAAACAAATAGATACAATAGAGAAAATATGCTCAGGAAAAATTCGAAAAAAAGTGGGTTGAATTTAAAAATAAAGTGTTCTTATATTTAATAAGGGTTATTTTAATAACATTTAAAACCTTTTCCAGACATTACAAAACTGATCTTTCGGTATTACAACAAACATTAAAATTAAAATAATACTTTTGCTTACATTACTTGTCACATTATTTGCTACGTTAATTTAATCTAATTAAATTTTATAATATTGAGGATGACGCCATTAATTTTATAGCTTACTTTCTTACTATGTTGAGGTCATACTTTCTTTCTAAGGTTTTTTTTTATTATTTTTATAAAAAATACCTACTTTTAAAACCGTTTCTCAAAACTATCTACTTCTTCGGGTAAGATAAAACTTTAGCAAACTAATATTTTCAGTTTAATTTTAACGTAGTTCAACTATTTTTGCCCAATTTACAATAATTGGAAACGTTAAAACGTCTTCTTAGTTATTTTTTTTTTATTTATTAGTAGTATTTGTAATACTTTTACATTACGCTTTAAAATATTTAAATCAAAATTAGAAATTATATATATTGTAAATATCTAATGACAATCGTCCCCTTTCAAATATTTATTAGCTTATTATAAAATTTCATATGTATATACATTCATATATACTATGTATATAAAAATAAGCGATGATCTCATTTCGCTCACCCTCTTAAGAATATGACAATGTGCATCCCCTAATATAAATATAAAAAAACACAAAATAACAGTGTTTCTTTTATGTTTACGTTTATTTTAATAGAACAATTGCTTTAACAGAATACAACTTGTATTAGTTAAATTTTTTCAGCATTGCATATAACATTCCTTTCGTAATAGTTGGTAAATAAAATCGCTTTACTTCTACGTGTAAACACTTTTTATTCGCGTGTAACATGCGAGGGGCACACTTAAACATAATCGTAAAATAAAGTGTGAGTAAATAATCGATAGTTCAATAAACTCGGTTGCAAAAGGGCTCGCCAGGAAATTATTTATTCTGAATTTTTTTTTTTTTTGAACAATACATGATCTCTATATTATCTGAACATATTTTAATGTTGTATATTTTGTAAAAAGATAATAATTTAATTCATTTGAAATTATCTTATGCTGTCTGTTATGGTGTTACACATGACAACTAAAAAAACAAATTTTGAAAATTTCACTTGTTAAAATTTTTCTTGCAACTACAAAAGTGAAAAGCTATAAACGTGATAATTCAATTTATAACATACACATGTATGTACATACATATAAATGTATATGAATTTATATAAAAATCGAGTTGGAACTGGGACTTTACTGATTTACAAAATTTCACTTCATCACTGCACAGGATGAAATTTATGTTCATATATATATGAATAAAATGTAATAGCAAAACAAACTTACCCTGTAAAATACCATGAAGAATACGACATGCGCATTCAGAACATGTATATACATACATATCGATGGCTTAATATAGAAAGGTCGTATCTTACATTTTCAATACTTTACAGGAGAAGGAACAAACTTAATAAAATCTAAAACAAATATGTTATGTTATGTTTCTTTTAATTACTGTAAATCAACTATTCGCCAACATAGGAACCTGAATTTTTCAGAGGATGTGTATGGGGGTTTTGTCTACCAGAATATTTAAAAACCGCGATTTTGAAAAAAACGAGATACGACCTTTCTATATTAAGCCATCGATATACAGATATGTATGTGACATCATATATGTATAATGTATTTATCAGTTTCAAATGTATTATGTTAAAATTCTGTGGATTTGGATATTACCAGTAATATAGTTAATGACTGTTATACAGAACCAGATTTCACCTCTCACTAGCTGATACTACTATGCCTACTGGCGGAATACGTATTATATTTCTCCAAGAAAGAGTTACACTTTTATTCCACAAAAATAACGGTGTATAAGTGAGACATATTAATATTCTCAAAAATCTATGAATTAGTTATGAGTGACATTAGTAGTAGTTTTCTTCGGAAAATAATTTTAACATTCGAAAATTTATTTCTATTAAATGGCAAGTTAGGTTAGGTTTAATGACGTGTACCTGTCATTGGGACAAGAGGTCAAAATTTTCCATTGTAAATACGTCCTAGAAGAGAGGAAGGAGATAAGGAAATGGCAAAAAGAGAAGAGGTACGAAAGGAGGATATAGTAAACGGAGGAAGAAAAAGATGGAACACAAACACACAAGAGAGCGTGACTATAACCTTGATGCTCTAGCACTTCTCAACCAACTCAATCTACTTATGAATCTGTGAAGAGAGACAGAGAGTTCAATTTTGTTTGTCCTTTGCAAGACTTTATAGTTTATACAACAATATTCGGAATTATATTTTATTCATTATTTCATGCTAGTTAATATTCTTTATACTGAAAACAAGCGTCCATTTCATTCGTCTCTTGCGGACAGGCCCCAAATCACACAAATTCAACTTTATAGGAGATGGTTAAGCCATAATGTAAATTATAATAATCCATATGCAACTAGTGCAGGTTTTAATGGTTATTAACCCATTATTTCTGATATTATTACATTAAATGTTTGTGAGATATTTTTGTGTGAAATGTAATAGAATCATTAAAAAGTTAAAATTCCGAAAAACGCGGGTAAGGCTTTTTACATGAGACCAACGAAATGTATGATGTATATGCACTGATTTTCTCCCTTTAATGATTTCAAAACTGATGTTTTTGCTTCGCAACAATTGCATGGGTAATGTACATACTACAATATATACTTTAATACACTTCAAAGAACGTAAAAAGGCTTTAAATTAGAATCGGGTGAAACACAGCATTAAAAAAACTACGAGTATTTGATCATACTCACTGTTACTTATAACGTTATTATTGTTACTGTCACAAAAACGTTACGGACAAAATGTCTGTTTTTAATAATATGTAATATGGTTTTTGTTTTTATTTATTAATTATTCGTAATATCTATAGTTTACATTGAAAAATTACGGAAGTTTTCTTTTAATGCACAGAACGTAATTAGAAGAGAAGTTTCGTGGTTAAGTTAATCTTCAGTTAACTGAGTTTTCTTTTTTGAGTGGGAGTTTAACTGGAGATTAACCGTAACCGTAACCAAGTAATGGAATTCGATACAATACATACAATTAAAACGATTAAACATAGAGGCTTCAGTGTAATGGTTTGGTAAGGACTTTCGAGATGCGAGGTGGGACCAATTATACAAATAGAGTGTAACATGAATCAAAAAGTTTACAAAGAAATTTTATTAAACAAAATGCTACCTTTCGTAGAAGTTAACGCAGACTTGACCAGTAGAATGTTCAAAAACATACAGCCAATATATATAAAAGAGAAAGTTAAGAATAAGAAAAAAGTATGTGGTATCACGACCACTGTTATAAGCAATAACGGGTTCCCAACAAAATATTGAAGCCAATACAAAATTTAAATGAATTTGTATAACTCGAATAAAATAATTATAAATATCCAACGAAATTGTTTATAAACGATTTAATTTTTTTATATCCTAAATAAAAACTAACAATTTAAGAGACTACTAAACTGTTAAATAATTTATATAGACAATATAGTCGGCTCTTAAGCTGGCTATTCAAATTGTCGCCACTTTACATATATTTATTTATTTATTTTATAATTCTAATTATTCTAAAAAATGTTTTTTCAATTTTAAAGATGTGGTTTTCGAGAGAATTTTCATAGTATACGTTACTTTAATACTTCAGAACAAGTATTAAATAAACAATCAAATATCTATTATTTTGAGCATAGGTATATATATAAAACAATAAGCCGGGCGCCCTGATAGTCTAGTGGGTAGTGTGCTAAACTGTTAGCGTGAGGGTTGTGGGTTCGATTTCCACCAGAGGCTCTGGTCTGTTACACTACACCGAGCATATGGTCAAGTTACTCCACTCGTATATAATTAGAACATAATTTGTAATTGTATTGTAATTAATAAATAAATAAATAAATAAAAACAATAAGCCAAATACATTAATACGCAAACATTTAGTTTGTAGCAGTTTGTTTTTGTTGGATAGCGTGACATATAAAAGAAAAATAACAAAATATATCAATTACGTTCTGTGTTTACTTTTGTTGCAAAACTGTATCATAGTTAAGATAATTCTGAAATTTCGTTAATTTATTCTTTTTTAAAAAAAGTAATATTAAATCCCTCTATTTTAAAGTAACTTAGGCGCTCAATTTGAGTACTTTGTTGTTCCAACAATTTTGAAATATCCTTATGCTGCTCATACACGTTGTGATTTGTTGTACGAGTTGAATAAATAAATAGGTTGTTTTCTTCACACGTTTCGATTTTTCAGCCAACTGTTTATCCAACTTTATTTATAAATTTTTCTTGTGGAATCAAGATTCACAATGAGTTCGGAAGTTTTTGTATTAATGGTCTTATATTTTTATGGAGATTGCTTTTATGGAATTCCGGCATATTTTTGTATACCTCAATAAAGCTACACATTTATTTTTCCACTTTCTCACTTTTCGTTTAAAATGCTGTCTATCTACTATGCTTCGCCTGCGACGTCAAAATGAAAATGGCGAAAGAGTTACAAAAATCGCCCCCACACGTGTCAATTTAATCGTTCGCTTGAATGATATTCAAAAAATTTTGATTTACGTTCAAGCGTTGGCCAACCAGACCCCAGTAATTACAATTTCTCGTACAGCTTAATAAATTTGTGCAATAAATCGCAATGTGTAGGGGACGCATTATATTTAAAACCTTGACGATAGCGTTTTGAAGTTAAGAAAAAAAGGTACATACTGTCAATCATTCAACTATCAATATTGACCTAATAGTAAAAACCTCTAATGATACATAATCAATGTTAAAATTGACAGCAAACATTTGGAAATATGTACATATTTTATAATTATACTTTCTTTTAGGACAGGAACCAAAACTGACTCTATTACTTTATCTAACCGTAACTGAAAATTTGTAGAAGAAAATTAGAAAATGTTTAAGAGCAGGAACTAGTTGAGCGACGCCTTTGAAACACTTTATGTACGTAAACAAGAAAAATCTAGATCGGCTTAGTTGCTTGACGCACACAAACGGGTTAAGAATTATTCCAATTTGAAAAACAATGTTTTAAAATTTTCACTTTATAGGTATTTCACATATTTTTGATAACACAAAACAGTCGCTGTTTTACTGTATTTTTTGCTCCTATTGTTATTGACTTCTAGTTAATGAATTACAATTTTTAAAATGCAATAAATCCAACAAAATTTGCAAAATTGTGAAAAAATTATACTCTTACTTTTTTAAGCGTAAAAATGTAGTTCGACAAACTCGAAGCTTAACAAATAGATTTTGTAGTTTTAAAATTGCACTTTAATATTCCGCCTTGCATTTTTTCAAAGCGTGCCTAACTTATCGTTTGATAACAGCTCTATCTCTTTTACTCTCTTGAAAATCAAACCATAACCTTCTCTTTTTCTCCCGGAGATTTATATTTATAAAATGTACTTTTGTAGTATTTACTATATTTGCCGAAAAATCAACAATAAAAAAGAGAATCGTATAAAATTATAGAATTGTATATTTGTTAAACGAATTCTAGTAAATTTTAATGTCTTAATCATTTTCAGTTCTTAATGCACTTAAAAATAGATGGACGTTCATCATTTATTTCAATTGAAAAGAAAATTTAAAATGGGTTAAAAAAAATTTAGCAGAGCGCCTGTGCTAGAATAAAAAAAAAACTTTTAGGTAGTTAATGAAAATGGTGGAAAATTAAATAAATTTTTCAGTAAAAGGGACATTAATGTTATATTTGAAGAAATGCATAGATATATTCGTAGATTTAAAATGGCCCAAATTAAGGAACATATTTAATAAAAAACAAATAACGTTTGTAATAACAAGAAAGTTTTGAATATGATAAAATTGTATATAATTTACACTTTTAATAACAAAATATTTAGTTTACGATGTTCAGGCTAGTTAGAATTGCTGACTAAAAAATTTAGAAGTAAAAAAGCATTTGTTTCCATGCGAAGAGAAAATAATTTGCTACTATTCCATTAAACAAAATGTGGAACAACGCCCAAAATATTCGTTGAATAAATCGTGTATGATTTTTTCAATGACGAATGCCAAACACCAAATAATACGTATTATATTGCTTCACTTTTAAATAGGTTTGATTTAATTGGAACAGTTAAATATTTGTTTTAATTTTCAACAAACAAGTTTAGATATGTTTAAACTTTATTGACACACTTTTTATAAATATATTCTCTTAATTGGAGATAAAAAAACGACGACGCCCGATTATGTCATAACTAAATAACAAACACACACACCACTTATTACTTTTCGCAAGATGTCAAATAAGAAACAAATTGTTCAAATTAATGATCTTTTAATATTTGTTTATTTCACATCATGACTGTCTTACTTTTTCGAATGAATTTCCTTTTTGATTTTAAAATCCTTTTTTATTTGATGTTACCCGTCTTTACTTTCCAACCGCAAAAAAAAATTATTCGTTCGTTTACGCTTCGCTTTTACTTCTTTCTGTTGTTTTACTTCTGCCTGAATAAAATAAAATTTCCCCATCCATCTACTCGAATTTAGAAAAAAAAATCCCACTTTTTAATGTCTTTTCCCTTACTCATTCTTTTTATTAGCCAAACGAAAGAGAGCGCTATATATCCTCCACAATCGAATTCGAATAAACAATTGAAGATGATGATGTCATTTTATAAGCTGTTTCAGTCATACACTCCCGTACAAAATATGGAGAAAAGTTCCCGTTAAAACAAGGGTGACTGTCAATGTTGCCAGGATATAAAAAATTTTGTAATCAAATTTATTTAATTCGTAGTTTTTTTTTAATAATTTTTCTACATATATCACAAACAATTATAAATATTTCAACAAAGAATTTTCAATTTGTAGCTTTTTTTGCAATCATTTTGGATAAAATTTAAAAGAAAGAAAAAATAATTAAAAAATTCATTTTCAAAATAATTTAAATTTATTTATTCGTATGCAGTTTTCTAATTTTAATTTTATAGAATTTTAAATAGGATGACATAATGGAAACATTACCTTACTAATACGTTGAGTGTACATCCTTTTATTCAGTGTTTCACTAATCGAGATTAATTATCCTTAATCTAAACACAAACCACACTTTGGTAATAATGCAGTATATGATGGTAACCAGACATGTCGGTGAATGCATCCGCTAACAGAGGTGAAAATTACTTATTCTAGACACACGTCGTCCAATTCACAATGTAAATTACATTGATCTATGGTAATACAGTACAATTTGGAATAACGACACTTTGGTGAGTTTCGATATTATTCACCACCCGCTAAATTTACCATACTTTGTAAAACTCACCACTTTAGAAACTCACCATAACAACAAAATTCACTACACTTCCAAAAAAAATTAACAAAGCTATTATTTCTTTTAGTAATTGTCTCCGCCCGTCGTATATGGACCAACTATCACACAAGTACTCCTACACACACGCAAAACAAAGACGTCATCCACATCCATCACACACACAACGCCATAAATAATATTAAAACAAACGGGGCTTAATTTTTACTTATATGAACCGAAATGCAAAAAGAATATGCGAATTAGTTAAACTTTTTTTTTCGAACGAACAAAAGCGAATTTTTCCAACCACCAGTCTTGCCAGGAAGGAAAAGATATTCTAAAAAACTCACTAATGAGCAGTGTTGCAAAACTGAAATTTTGAAATGGTACTAAATCATATATCAGGACAAAAACAGCTGATTCGGAACTTAACAAAACGTAAAAGCCCTGTACAGTCACGCCGATTGAACATAATGTAACATACGTCCGTTTGAAGAGCAATGAAAATGCTTGCCGAAATTACATTACGGTTCGGCAAGCGTTTACATTATTCTAAAAACGAACGTACGTTCGTTCCATGGGCGTTTGGCTAACCGAGGCCACAGAGTAACACCGGACCTAAAGCCTAATTCTACTTTAATATTGCGTTGAACGTGTTGCTATTGCATTAATAGTTGAAAAGTCCACGACATAAAATATGTAATAATAAAAAAAAAGTATTTTTGGAACTAAAGGGTTGTAATGGCCAATTATGTATGTATTTTTGGAACGAAAAAGAACTGAAAAAAGTACTGAATTTTTGAACACTGCTATATAATATTCAAAAACTCTCAATAATGCTATTTATATCATATACAATATCACTACAATCGTAAAATTTACATTTTTTTATTTAAGCGGGTGCTAATATTCTTAAATTGACAACATTCTTCAATATAGAAACAGCTGTTAGCAAACGAAAATGCCCTAAAAGAGAAAATATATTTTGTTGTATTCCGTATCGCGGCTTTAGCAAAACGCGCGTGGATAACTTTAGTTTTTAAGTTAAAAGGAATAGGATATTAATGCAAGTGTCGGCTAATTTTATGTTGGACACAGCATTAAATTTTGGTAAGTTCATTTAATATGTGTTTGAATTTTACGTTTATATTATCAAATTCATCGATATTTGTTTTTTAAGATTTATTACGAACTAAACGTTTTAAAACGACGGGCGAAAACCATCAAGGAGTAGTCAGTAGATTCAAGTAATAAAAAAGTGACAACAGTTCATAGAGATTAATAATAATGGGTCGCAGTCCATCCCCTTCATATCGAAGACGTGAAAAAGAACGTTCTGAACGCAAAAAGCGACGAGAAAGGCGTTCAAGGGAACGTGAAAGAGACCGCGACCCAGAAATGGCTCCTTCCAGTAGCTCCGGCCGAACTTTAAGACGGAGATCAACGCATAGACATGAACGTGACAGGGATCGGAGCCATAGTCGTGATAGAGAACGTATTGAAAAAAGTGGAAGACGACGATCGAGGTGAATAAGAAGTGTAGCGTATTAAAACCAAAGTATTGAATTACGATAAGTATAAATTTAATTTTTTCTGTTTTCATGCAATTATTACTACAATGTAGATTAGTATTGGAAGTGCTTAACCAGCTGCGTTATAATTCAAATGAAAGAAGAAAATTACAGAAATTCTCTGCATTGCTTTTATTCAGTTATTTATAATCTGACAAATATAGAGTTGTAATCACGCTACTGTTCTTTCTATACGTGGGACAAAAATTAGAGTTGTATTTTAGTAAACAATTACAGTGTTGTTTAATGTTTCAGTATTATTGCAATTGTGAAATTCTTATCCAATTTCACCACCGATGTTATTTCACCATTCCATTATGTGTTGTTTTTGATTTGATTGCTTTTTATTAGTACTAACACGTGAAGTCAAATCGGTAGGGTTTATCATATTTGATATTTAAATTTAACAAATTTGTATAGAATAAAAATTGGGATACAGCTAAAACTGTTTGCGAATAATAAAGCTGCGAGATATTCATTATTTACCAAAAATTATCAATTATGGCTTTGCGAGTTCAATTTGAAAATAATGACGACATTGGCGTCTTCAGTAAATTAACGAATTCTTATTGTATTGTGGCAATTGGAGGATCTGAAACATTTTACAGCGTTTATGAAGCAGAATTAGCAGAAACTATACCTGTGATACATGCGAGCATTGGTGGTTGCCGTATCATTGGACGTTTAACTGTGGGTAATCGAAATGGTTTGTTAGTTCCAAATTCTACTACTGATGTTGAATTGCAACATTTGCGCAACAGTTTACCTGACGCTGTTAAAATTCAACGTGTTGAAGAACGTTTGTCTGCTTTGGGCAATGTAATTGCTTGTAATGATTACGTCGCGCTTGTTCATCCAGATCTTGATAAAGAAACTGAAGAAATCATTGGTGATATATTAAATGTAGAAGTTTTTCGTCAAACTATAGCCGATAACACATTAGTGGGCTCATACACAGTTCTTAGTAATCAAGGCGGCATGGTGCATCCTAAAACCAGTATACAAGATCAGGACGAACTTTCATCATTGCTCCAAGTTCCCTTAGTTGCTGGAACTGTTAATCGTGGTAGTGAAGTATTAGCTGCTGGCATGGTGGTAAATGATTGGATTTCTTTTGTTGGTATGAATACAACAGCAACGGAAATTTCTGTTATTGAGAGCGTTTTCAAATTAAATCAAGCTCAACCTTCAACTGTAACAACTAAATTAAGGGCTGCACTCATAGAAGACATGTCATAAGGGAATATAAAGTAACTAATCTTTTCAGATATTGAGCAAATTGTAATGAATTATTTAATTAAATAAATATTTTTGTTTTTATACACTTAAAGAGCTATTAATATTATTACAAAAGTTTTACATTTTACGATACGATATTCTAGCTTTGGAATACAATAAAGCATGGGGAAAGTGTTTATTTATTAAAAACTTATACAAATTTCGGCGTCATATTCCTATCTAATGAAAAAAATATTAAATCTATTTTTAATTATTTTGGACTATATTCCAAAAAAAAATATCGACTGATTTGAAGCAAACCAATATTAATAGATTAGTAGATTGAAGAACCGATTGGAACAGAAATTTAAGTTTACCTCCGAGAAAAATATATTAGCTTATGGTATTGAATTCTTATTTTTCACATTTACTTTGTATAAGCAACATGATTTAAATGTTATATCTACTGCAAAAATAGGTCACGTTCACATGGGCATGCTTCCACCTCAGCTTCTACCTCCTCCCGTCAGCGTGGCGGCACTAGCTCTCGAGTTGAGCGCCCCAAAATTAGTGAAGCCGATTTAGAGGGAAAGTCTCCAGAAGAAATTGAAATGCTGAAGACAATGGGATTCTGTACGTTCGACACAACAAAAAATCGTAAAGTTGAAGGCAATGATGTCGGAGAAGTACATGTAATCCTTAAACGCAAGTATCGACAATACATGAATCGTAAAGGTGGCTTTAATCGTCCTTTGGATTTTGTGGCATAGCATTGTCAAAAGCTTGGCAATCGCAAATATGCTTTAATTACTGTTGTTTTATAGATTTAGTTTCATATTTTGTCAATGAAGACGATTATAATATTTATTATAATCTTCTTTACAACAAATACCTGCAATTTTATGCAATAGACCGGTTTACAAAATTTTTATATTTCCAAGAAATCAAAATTTCCACTCACACACCTACCTCTATAGTTGTTAATTTATATTCATAGTTCATATATATATATATTTTTATGTATTATTTCATTGTAAGTTTGTAACAAAAATTTTCGAATATTGACTGTTTATATAAAATTATTCAATACATTTTTCTAATTTGCGAACAATTCTGACTTCAGTGAAATTAATTAAAAAATTCAAAATTGTATAAAATACATATTACACAACCATTATAATTTATAATAGATTATTCCATTAAAAATCCCCTTCACACACACACAACACTATCCTCCATACACTGCAATAGTACAATTTTTGTTAATTAGATTTTAAAGTATTGTGATTTTTTATAAAATAATTACTATAAAAAAGAAAACTTATTTACATAATTATTCTAACCCCAACATTCCTCAATCCTACCCCAGCCCCAAACAATAGACCAAATATGCAATAGCCAGGGATTTTTATACTTATACAATTGTTAAAATAATATACATACTTTGTTTTTTTAATGTAACAATCTAATAAATAATAAGAACTCAAAATGTATACATACTAAGCGACAAAATGTCTTAATTAAGTAACAATTAATTCAATCACAAGTGCCGATGCAATTTTAAATAATTGCAAAGAATGACATTGTTGAATATTTATTTTAAAGACATTTATTTTCAACATTTTTAATTTTTTTATTAAATCATAATTTATGTTTCATGCCGTTTAATTAACCACAATTTTGCAATAGTTCATTTGGATTAACAAGAATCGAATTAAAAATCATCTTTCGGCTTACACACATATATATATACATATACTTCATTTAGTTTAATAAAAGAAATTGCAGGATTATATTTAATAAACTACTTATATATATATACATATATCAAATGTAATAATTTTTTATTTTCTTTCTGTTCAATAAACGAAAATAATATTGCTCCTTCTAAACTACATGTTGTAAAATTGTAATTGCATTTTTATCTTTTTGCTTCAATTAATTCCTACTCATTATTTTCTGGGATGAAAACGCAAAATATGACAACTGAACATTTGTTGCTCGGAAGCTGGTAATCAAAAATTTCTATTTGCAAATAAAAAATTCACGAAAAATTCCCTGACAATTGCAATCTGAAGTAGTATTTTTTTTTGGCAATTCAACTAAAGCTCAATTGCACTTAATAATCGAGCTACTATTAAGGTCTATATTCCTTTTGATATATTCTTATTAATTATTTTCAGTATTTTGCTACTCCGTTGTGCAGCATCGTGACGAAAATAGTATAAAATTATATTTTACATTTCAATTTATTTTAAATCATTATTTAAACTCAAAAAATTTGAATTTAATGAAAATTAAAGAAAAACATTAGAAATAAATACAAATAATAACCAACATTGTTTGAGAACGTATATTTAAGATTTTCCTTTATTAATTTGCTGACGATGCTATAAAACGGAATACCTAATTATTGAAACAATCATAATATACATATACATATATATCTTAAACATAAAGCAATGATGTAAAACGAATTTTTATCTTAAAATAGTGTGGTAAACCAACTGTTGTCTTTCAAAAGAAAATAAAAAAAAATTAAAAATTGTACGCATTCACAAACATGTATTTGCATACAGGTATGTATCTTTAATCTGCAAATTATTTCGATAAAAAATTTAAATAAAAAATTGGTTGAGCATCATTTACAAATGACATTATTCGCCAATGTGTTCATAAACTACTGCTGTACGAGCAGGGGTATATACTTCAAAAAAGTTTTGACGACCAGCGTAATTTTCTGCTTTTGTGATGTGTATACAATTTTTGTCCAACCGATTGAATCCTCCAAATACATCGTCATCGGATGATAAAGCAATTTTATAACTGCCAGACCAATTAGTGCCAACACGGTAACCTGTGAAACTTTGTGTGGGATGAAAATTAAAAACAAATACCAATCCAGCACGTTCAAATGCTATGATTTTGTCGCCTTCGTGCTTCCAACTAACATATGCTGGGTCGGAATGTAACCATCCTACACGTTCTTCCAAATTGTTCATAGCACGATCGAATTCATTTAAATATTTATATTTTAACAAAGGATCATCTACCAAATTCCATTGCCTACGGGCATAATGATATGAATCATTATTGCCGGAACGTGGAAAATCTAGCCACTCCGGGTGTCCAAATTCGTTACCTATGAAATTTAAATATGCTTCGCCACCTAAAGAATGCGTGATAAGGCGAATCATTTTATGCAATGCAATACCCCTGTCGATAATGAGGTTAGGCTCGGAAATTACAGACATATGGGTATACATTTCTTTATCCATTAACCAGAAAGCTATAGTTTTGTCGCCAACCAATGCTTGATCATGTGATTCTGCATAGGCTACTGTACTTTCTTTCCAGCGGCGATTGGTCAGCGTATGTACTATATCGCCCATATTCCATTGATCATCTGGATACTCTTTAAGAAGTTTAATCCATTTATCAGGTATAGCCATACCTAAACGATAGTCGAAACCAATTCCACCTTCGCTGTTAGGACGACATAGCGTAGGCATACCGGATACATCCTTAAACACAAAAAATTGTTTATTTATCAAAAACAGTCCAATCTGACTCATACCTCTGCTATTGTTACACATTCAGAATTTAGAGCATGTAACATATGATTGGCTAACGCCAAATAATTTAAGGCGTCTGTATCTACATTGAGTCCAAAGTATTCGTTGTAATCACCACTGAAACCTTCACCAATGCCACGTGAGTGATAAAGCATCGAAGTAACACCATCGAATCTTGAATGGAAATAAAAATCGAATAATATAGATATACATATGTATACACATATGTACTATAAATAGGATTTAGAGCCGTCTTACCTGTAGCCATCAAATTGATATTCATCATTCCACCACCTTAAATTCGATAAAAGAAAACGTAGCACCTCGTAATCCATATAGTTAAAAAGCCGACTATCCCATAGCGAATGTTCACCTCGTTTACCATCGTGAAAGAAACAGCTATTAGTACCATCAAACTGATTTAAACCGTCTTGAACATTTTTGCTAGCATGTGAGTGCACAACATCAAGTAGAACGTACAAACCATTTGCGTGAGCCACATCTATCATGTGTTTAAGTTGATCTGGTGTACCAAAACGACTAGAGGCTGCAAAGAAGCTCGTTACTTGATACCCAAAACTAGCGTAGTAAGCATGCTCCATTATGGCCATAACTTGAATGGCATTATACCCCTGCTTTTTAATGCGAGGTATAACGTTGTTTGCAAAATTATCGTATGAACCTATGCAGGGTTCCTGCGAAGCTATACCGACATGACATTCGTAAATTCGAAGCGACTTTGGTCTTTTAACTTTAGTGCATTGAAATTTATAGCATTCACTCTGAGGTGGATTCCAAACATATTGCTTGTAGTTAACCCCCTGATTAGCTTCCTTAGGTGGTTGTCTTACGTATTTAGCCCAAGGCGATAAACGATCGAGAAGCTGCCCAGCGTGGTTACGAATGATGATTTTAATTTCACTTAAATGTTTAATTGCTGCCGTACCATCTGAATTAGCAGGAATACGTAGTTCCCATTTACCAAAATCTAATTTTTTAAATGGTGTAGCTTCCCATTGCCAGTTGTCTGTAAAATTATATATATATTATGTAAGCAAACATTTTTTAATTACTAACTCCCTACTAAAATCTCCAGTTAAAAATACGTCTTTAGCTCCTGGTGCCCATTCACGAGCAACGACAGAGTTATCTGGCAAAAAATGAATTCCATAATATTTGTAGCCTTGTGAAAAGGTCTCCATTCCACCTTCCAGTTTATCTATTTTTCCAATCCATTCCTGAAGTACGCCGCTCCTAAGAAACGTTTAATTACATTAATAAATTTTGAAATAGCAATGAGGAGAAGTAGAAAATAATGATTGTAAAACAATTGTATCAGTTTTCTAGTTCTCTTATCTTATATAAGCATATGTGAGCATATACATAAACTATACGCATATATATAAACTATATACATATGTATATATAAACAGTCGTTTTCTTTCGGAATTTCTTTGAGTATCATTATAAAATACAATGCTTTAAAGAAGAATTATACATAAGCATATGTATATGGTATACTATATAAATAATATAAAATAGTACACACACACACACAGTGAAATGTAAATAATAAGCTGTACTAAAGAAAGTATTTGACCTTGACTACGAAATCATTTTGCCGGTACATACATATATCATTATTTACTCTTTTATTTAAATAAAACCTTCTTTGAATTTTCATTTATTTGGATGGATTATTACACGGTTAAGAATTATAAACCGATTTAAAACATTTTTCATTTATATCATAGTACTAATTTAACCTTCAAGTGACATTGTCCAAAAGATTTATATTCGCACTATAGAAAAATAAAGAATTTAGTTAAATTTACGTCTGTTTGATTATTTATGCACATGCATATATTGATATATATTTCTTATATCCACTTTCCACTGTATTCCTTTCTTTAACCCACCTTCTTCTAATTTCACGCTCAAAGGGTTTCAGATACGGATCTAGGTTTAATAGATTATCGATTTCTTTAACTTCTACCTTCATTGGATCCATAATTTTAATAAACTGTATTTTTCTTCAATTCTAGGAACAAATAACTTATCCGGCAACTTCCATAAATACTACCCGTTAAATTGCCCTCTTTATGAATTAATCAAAGCAAAGTATAACAATCAAAGTTAGCTTTGTTATCAAACACAACTAACATCACAGAATCGAAACTTTTGACGTTTAATAAACGCTCAAAGCAGTAGCTTAACTTATCTATTAGAGGGAGAAACAACATATTGAAATGTATTGCGAAACAAATGTGTTAGAAGCAACAGATATACAGAGTGAAAACTAGCGGTTAAAGTAGAAAAACTAAATGTAAATAAACATTTATTTTGTGTTAAAAAAGGGAAAATTTGGAATATTTTTTAATTTCTTCAATGAAAAGTTTAAAGATTCTTAAATATTTAAATATTAATCGAAATGTGGCTGATTTTCGGTCATAATGAATATAGTTTCTTGTGCAAGAGGTAATTAAGAAGGTAAATATTACAAGATCAAAATAAGACGTACTACTCATAAAAAATTTTTCTTGCTGAAAGATGCCAATATTTTTTAATTTCTTGAAAGGAAAAGTTAAAAAGGTTATTGTTATTAGTTGTTTTTATTATTTATTAATAGTTTTAGACAAAAATTACATTTTTATTAACTCTCGCCAATATAAAAAACCCACCCCGAAAACTAAAAAAAAAAACATAAATAAACAAAACAGAGTTACAATCAGAGAGGGACAGAAATACTTTTTGGTAATATTTGTTGTCTCTTTCTCAATGCTAGGTTAACTGTCAAAATCTCGTTTCGATTCTGTAACATATGTATTTGCTAGACGAATATATATTCATACACATTTAATATATTGCACTGTTGCATTTTGTCTATACATTGGTTAACATTGTCCCTCAGGAGGATAATTAACAGGGTGGTCATACTATGTACTTTGACGTTTTCAAATGATAGCAAAGTAACAACCCGATAGGTTGTCACAATCAGTACTTTGACGAAAGAAGAAAGACTCCAAGATGTATTAATTCAGGTAGTGTCAAGATATATTTATACTGGTAATGGCACCATTACAACAACTCATTTCGGTTTGAATTTTACCAAAAACAACATTTATTTTTAGCTTTTATTCATCCCGCAGGACTGTCAAACCTTATTCGCCTACTAAAAATGACAAATCTTTGGTAAAAGTAACAACAAACGTACATAAAAAGTAAGCAGAAACAAACTTTGCGCATTATTTTTGAAAATTTGAATAAAAAAGAAACACTCAGCTGCGTAGATAACACTACTTGTACATACATATATATGTTGGGTAATGTTATCAACGCAGCTGAGTGTTTACTTTTTACTGTTGAACTGTCGATTGCATGTCAAAAATAAGGCGAAAATTTATTTAGGTATACTTTGTATGTGTGTTTGTTTTTACTCCTGCTTAAGATTTGTCATTTTTATCAAGCGAAATAGGTAAAGCGAGTCTATTAGACAGAATATAGACTTAAAAAGCAACAAATACTTATTTTGGTACAATTCCAAACGAAATGAGTTTTTGTAATGCTGCTACTATCCAAGATATATTCATACAGGTACTAGCAAGGCAAATTCAATGAATTCGCTTTGGGTAGTAACACCATTGCAACTCATTTCGCCTTGTATTTTGCCAAAAACAAAATGTATTTGTTGCTTTTTTTCAAGACTTGGGACTGTCAAATTTTATTTGCCTGGCCAATTTCGCTTGCTAAAAATGACAACCATTATCAAACTTTTCGTCTGGTTTTTGACATGTCTGTGTAAAACAATAAGAGAGAAACGCTCAGCTCAAAGCGAATTCATAACAAGTGACCGTGAGGAAACAGCTGACTGGTCTTGGGCTGTCAAAATTTGTGTGTGTTTGTTGTGCGTTTGTGTGTTGTTGTTAATTTTTTTTTTCTTTTCCATTTTTTTTCTTCCTATTTTGACATCCGAATGGAGGTTTAACAAAAACAAAATGCGTGTTGTTATTGCATTGTTGTACTTGTTGTAGACTTACGGTTACCTTATTGAATTTGCCTTGGCTCAGCTGCTTTGATAACACTACCTTTATAAATATACATATCTTGTTACTGTTATATTGTGCTTGCTACTATCTGAATAGATATATCAAAGCGAATTCATAACAAGTGGCCTTAAGTCAACAGCTGACTAGTTTTGGGCTGTCAAAATTTTGTTGTTTTTGTGTGTGTTTGTTGTGCGTGTTGTTGTTCTCTTCTTTTCTTCCTATTTTGACATCCCAAAGGCGGTTTAACAAAAACAAAATGCCTGTTGCTTTTGCATTGTTGTATTTGTTGTAGATATAAGGTTACCTTATTGAATTTGCCTTGAGATATATCTTGAAGAAGACAGGAATTAGCTAATACCTATCAAAGTTCTCTACGCATGTCAAAAGTTGGCTAACTTTATCCGTTGCGTTAACGCAGAATCATTGAATAGAACAAAGCACATGAGAAAACGTGTGTATTTGAACTCTGCTGTCAGTTAAAAAAATCAAAGTCTAACGTATGTGACTCGGTCTTAAGGTAAAAGAAAAGGGGACGCAATTGCTATAAGATCTTATACGCGAAAAATGAAATAATGGTAACGTCAATCTATCTATATCTTTTTATTAAATGCTTGCAGAAAATTGCATTGTTAGCAGGAATTCTTCCTTTATTAGTATATTATTCGGCAAAAAGAAACAAATATGAAAATATATTAACTCAGTAATGTATATGTATTAGAGCGACTCACCAAAAAAAGTGCTCGATGTACCCTCCTAAAAATAAACCTTTGACTTTTTTAAGATGACATTTAAAATATTTCGGTTCCAGCTCGTGAGCTGGACCATATCGAAAAAAGGTATATTTTCCCATGTTTTGTCAATTTGGGAATCTGTTTCCTTACCAACATATACACTTTTGTGTCATAAAAAAGGTTTTTATATTTGGTTATTTTATTACAAACAACCTCGAAGAAAAAATTCAAAAACCCTTCTTTTTTACAGAATATCCTTAAAAAAAGGACATGGATGATTGTCCTTGGACAAATTGTATATACAGTTGGACGCGCCTTGAAAAAACCTTTCTTATGACATCCATACTGTATACGTTGGTTAGGAAACAAATTCTCAAATTGACAAAACATGAAAAAATAGACCCTTTTTCAAAATGGTCCAGCTCACGAGAGGTCAAAGCTGGAGCCGAAATATTTTAAATATCATCATAAAATATACCAATGTTCATTTTGAGGGGGCTACATCTTGCACGAATTTCGCTTCCATACAACTTGAGTCGCTCTAATATGTATACATTCCACCTTACAGCAACTTGCAAAACAAATTCAATCCAAAGAGGCTTCTAGCTGCCATCTTCTTCACATATTCCACAATCGAGAGTAAGTGAAAGAACGAGAAAAAGTAAAGAGGTTTGTGCTCTAAAAAAATAAAAGATATTTATCCAAATTTTTGATGTTCAAAATGGTATTTCTAAATCTAATAACGAGATGTATAAGAATTATTCAGAAAAGTATAGTCTGGAGCTAGTGCCATCACAGTGACCTCTCTACTAATTTCATACGCCGGGCACATTTCGCAATTAGGTTTCTATAATTGGGTTCTATATACAGATTTGTGTTCGAATTCTAATTTATACTTACTTTTGTAATTATTTTGGCATGCCCATCTATAATCCACAAATATTATTCAAATTGAAATTTTTCGTCGCATTTTAATAAGAAATTCTGCATATCTGTTGTTTTTTATTTCTTTAATGAAATATATTATTAATCTTTATTCTTAAATATAAATCTTTAATCATTAAATCGTATTCCTTTGAAGATCTTTTTAAATACTATTTCTATATTTTAGTGGTAGAATTTTTATATTATTTTTAATATCATTAATCTAATAAGTTTCAATTTAGTCATTAATATCGAAACATATTTTTATTCTAAATTAAATAAACAAATATATTATGCATAAATACTTACATAGAGAGAAATAACTTATTAACATTATGGCAATATATTATATTTGTTCAATAATGAAATTATTTTAAAATATGAAATTAGTATTTGTGTGTAATAATATGATCGATTTGTTTGTTTTGCTTTAGTTATGTTTAATGGTTAGATATATTACTAATTAAAAAATCTAAACCGTAGAATATTTCGCAGAATGTACTGGTTACATTCTTTGGATTTACTAAAACTTTAATAATTAAAACTATTTAAAATTAATAATAAAAATGTTATTTTATATATAAATAGGTAATACATTAATTTCATAATTATATAATTTTAAAAAGACGGAACAAAAAATAAATTAACTCGATAAACACAATTAAATTAAAAAAAGTCGTCTTCATATCCTAACAAAAATAAACCAATTATTAAAAGTATTTAAAAAACACATATACATAAATAATTTATGGCTCGATTATGGATGGGTACAAAAATTGTATAACAAATGGCAACTGACGACCAACATTTAAAACTTCCACTTATAATAAAAGTTCTTTTTGGTTGTCAGCTGACAACGCAACTGAAGTTCGGTTGGTATTCATAATGGATCAATTTAACGTAACTCCAACATTATGTGAAAATCTAACAAACTTATCTTTATAAATGATATTTTGTTAAACTAATTACTTATATGAATACATTCATTATATAATACAAATATTTTTGTTTTGTTTTATTTTTTTTCATATGTTGAAGTGGGATTCATCAGTTTTACTGAATTACAAAAATTTTTTTTTTGCTTAAAATAATTTGATTAAGTAACAAAATTCTTTAAAGCCCCTTTTTGAAGGAATTGGCGACCAAATGGTACGTTTGATTTGTTCAATTTTAAATTTAAAGTATTTACAAGATATTTTTCGATCATCTTGGAAATATTATTGAATGATATCTCTAATTTCAAAAAATAATAGAAAAGTCAAGATATGTCGACGATTTCATTATCTTATTCGATTTAGTAACATTTGCGAAATGATCATAAAATATGCACGATTTTAACCAGTAAATCATTAGAAATTTAATTAAAAAAAGTATGTTGTGGGTAATATGGTTGTTTGAGAATTACTTAACAATCGTGCCAATTGGCCGCCGTGTAAATCCTACGCCAAAACTTGCTGTTGCTGAGCTTTACCTAATGACTCATTTGAGGTGATGATTCCAGCAGCATTTGAAGTTTGCGGAACAATATTAGGTGAAGTAGTTGAATTTACCGAAGTTGAGGCAATTACGGGCAAATTAGATCCATCCGCAGTAATAATTATTGCAGCATTGGTAGGAGTAAGTGAAGTGGAAGGAGCGGTTGCTGAAATTGCGGAAATATTTTGCAAATCACTAAGAGAGCTTATGTCTTGTATTGCTATAATTTGTTGTTGTCCTGGTTTTGAAGGGTGAGGCATAGTCGTTGCTAGCAAAGCACCATCAGGAGACTGCAACAGTATGATATTTGGTGGAAGTTGAAAACATGCAATTGTTCCATTTGATTGAGCTACTTGTATTATCTGCGGAGTAATTGAATTTGTGTCAATATTTGTAGTAGTAGATTGTTGCGAACAGGTAGTAGCAAGTAGAATTTCGGAATTGTTGTTTGAAGAGTCGGTATAATTTTCAGCGTCTCCAGATATTATTAAATCTTGTTGGTCCGATGAATCGATTTCTTCAATTAAGTCATTTTCTTCTAACACTTCTGCATTTTCCATGTCGGTCTCGTCGCATTCTTGATATTCGCATGATTCAATTTCTTCTGCATTAATTACCTCTGTTTCTTCCTCGTCATCATAAATTTCTTCAACATATTCCACAAGTGCTGATGAATTATCGCCATCATCAGCAGAAATGCAAGGTGGTGACGGTGATATTAAGGCATTTGAAACATGGGATATTGCTGTTGTAGTAATATCCGTACCCACGCTTACATCATTAGAAAATTTTGGAGTTAACGCAATACCTTTTGGTATACGAAATTTTTTCATAATTTCTTCGGTATTCACCGCTGTACAATTTACATTATCTAACGCTTGATTTGTTAATTTCTTTATTTCAATTGATTCTTCATGTGCCCGCTTTAGAACATTACCTCTGGATTTAATTGAAGTTACTGTAATATTGCTGAGTGGATGTTGCTGATTGTTGGTATTCATAGTGGTTAGGTCTCCTCCAACTTTGCGAGTGAGTAAAATCTGCATCGGTAGAGAGGATCCTGCCAGTTGTGTTATTACTGGTTTTGTTGTTGCTACTGTCGAATCGATTTTCTTGATATTGTTGATTATAATTGGAGATTTTTTGCATTTCCCTGTTGTGGCTTTCATTACTTTTAAATTTCTGTTGGGTAGCGTGTTGATTATAGGAACAGATGTTACTAAATTGCTTATTCCGGTATTGTTGTTGATGCTATATAGATGTAGAAAAATCGTAAATATTTTTTATACATTCGTTAAGTATATTTAATCGCTTACTAAAGGCCCAAATGAAAACAACTACAAATTTTAATCAATATGTATTTATATGTTCTCACTCATGAGTATGTATATATATATATATATACTGTATATGTAGATATACATATATATGTATAGTATATGTACATATATTCTACATTAAATATTAAAATTGTATTTTGATTTTCAATTAATTGATCCTAAAAGAAATGTTTTTTACTTCAATTACTTAAAGTTAAAACAAAACTATCATTTGAGCCTAAAGTACATATATGCATAAAGTACATATAATATTTATATATATTTAGCCTATATATGTATATACAATATAGCCTATATATATATATGTAATATATATATTTTTATAAAATATAATAATATCAATAAATAATAAATAAAATAAACAATTACACCTACAAATGCATTATTATTCATAACAAAATCAGTAAATTGATCGACGAAACCGAAAGATGAATTTTTCTTGGTTATATTGTAAATTCTGGCTTGGGCCGCTGCTTTTTCTTGTTTGGCTAATACTTCTTCATAAAAAATTTTTGTTGCGTCAATTGTTGTCGATGTTGGTTTTGCGCCATCATTGTTGCTACTACTTTTACTATCGGTAATATTGGCATTTAATGATGATACCGATGTCGAAATAGATGCTGAAGCGAGGGACGATGAGATAGGTGGTTTTGTGTCTTTTGAGGTTTTTGTGTTTGTGTTGTAAGTGTGTGATATTGATTGTAAGGATGATGACTTTGTATTTTTTTGGAAAGGCTTAAGAAATATATAGTCGTTGTTGGAGGACTTGATGTCTGGTTGTTTAGAAAAATCTAATTTATTGATTTCCACATGATAAAGATGTCGAAAAACAAAAATCGAAAACCATAAAGAGAAATAAATCGTGAAAATAAACGAAAAATTAAGAAAATAACATTATTAAGGATTTTTATCACATTAATTAATATTTATGCAAGTTTGTTAAAAAGAAATTTTCAAAATAATAATATGCATGGTTATGATTTAAATTTAAACAAGTAAACAAACAAAAATAATCTTAAATCAAAATAATAAAATAATAATTACAAAATAATAAAAATCCACATACCTTTTTCTTCAAAAACATACATATGTTGTAAATTTGTTCTTTTTGTTAATATTTTAATAAAACGAAAACTTGTAGTAGCCAATGTGCATGAGTGAAAGGAAAGTGTGATGAAAGAGAAGTATGTGGTAGGTAAGATTTTGAGTTAAATTAAAATTAATTGTTAAACGCAATTACGGCATGAAAAACCATGATGAACATCATGTCAAATTATGCGATGAAAAAGAATTTGCATAAGAAAGTAAATAACGTTTTTTTTTTTTTTCTTTTTTTCACCAATATAATTAGAAACGATTTTTATAACGCTAACAGCACGGCTTCGTTGATATCGTAACTAAATTAACATTCATTGCGGTTGTTATATCATTTGTTATATGGGTATGTGTGAATTTTTTGATGTTGTTTAAAATGAAATGAGACAAAAAAAGGAATTAAAATATAAATTAAGAAAAACGACAAAATTTAAAATTTAAATGAACATAATAATCTTGGAAAAACTAAAATTTTTTTTAACAAATTATATAATTGAGAAAAAGCAAAATAGCTAATATAATACTTTTTTTAAAGACTAATTCAAATAAAATGCACAAAATTTTACAATAAATAATATGCTCTTTAAGTTAATAAAAAAAATAAAATAAAATTATAACAAGTAAATTCAAATAAAAATTGCTGCATGTGTTTTTATGTATATACGTGATATTGTACAAAGAGATATTATTATTTAAACAGAGTACATACTGTTAAATTTTTAAGAGAAAGTAGCAGCAACAATTGTTCAGTTAAGAAAAAAAAAAATCTAAAAAAAAAAAACTTAAAAACTACATAAGTTGGTAAGCTACAAAACACAATTTCTTATAAACGGTCAGAGCTAATATTTTATATTGCTTATGACACGCGACTTAAAATTAGCTAAAATAAGATGGTCAGCTATCTTTTTCAATATATTATAATATATTTAATCTAAATAACAAGTGATTGCAGTTTAAGTTAAACCACCGTGTAAACTCAATAAAATCAAATAACAAATTGTTATAATTTTCTTTAAGTTTTTTTTATATAGAATTTCAAAACATATCAAATTAATTTACAAAAAAAAAAAAAAAAAAAAAAGAAAAAAATCATTTACACATTCAATCATCAATCTAGCTACCATTCAATATTCTATTGTAGTAAAAATTAAAGTCGCTTACTACAGACTCTACAGAAATATCAATGTTTTAAGATTAAGTACGTGTATTACCTAATTTCTTTGGTTTCCAAGAGAGAGGAAGAATTAACATCACTCACAGCATTGATCATTGAAGTGGGTGAAAATGGTAAATGATACATGGAGGTAGCAGCATCCAACGAATACGTATCTGAGCTTTTTATGAGCAACTCGTTTTTCAATTCCATAAATTGATGATGCGGAGCTGTCAAAGATGGTAATTGCTGATGCGTTGTTTGATGATGTTGTTGGGAATGATGCTGAGCCGAAGGACTATTTTGATGATGGGATTGATTATTAATTGTTTGGTGTACTCCGCTGCTGCCTGCAGTTTGTTGATGATGTGGCGGATTTAATGAGGGGTCAGAATTTGTAGTTAAATGATTACTATAAGTATAATGTGGTGTTGTAGCGGACAAACTGTACGGACAGAGTTCAATTTCATTAGAATCAAGTTTGTTAGTTGAAGTCTGGTAAGTTTGTAAACCATCTGATGTTAGAATTTGGTAGCTCTGAACTGTGCCAATAACATGCTGCTCAGTTGTCCCATGGCTAGATACTGTTGGCGGTGCGGATGATGATGATAAATACGAAACATTTTCAATTTCATAATGTTGCTGTTGGTGTTGAGAGGGGTGATTAGTAGCATTATTATTATTTGTTTGTTGAGATTGTGTTGTACTTGATTCTACTTTAATATGCGTAGGATGTGTGGTAATCAGCGTTTGCTGAGCTTGGTTAGATTGTGGTTGAAGTATTTGTCTTTGTCCCGAAACATTCTGTGTAGTAGTATAAATGGTCGGTGAACTATCTAATGCTTGCAAAGACTGCAAGGGTACTAAATTGCCAGCTTGATCTTGAATCATTATGCTTTGACCGTGCAATTGTTGTTGCAACAAAGCCTGCTGTAAATCAATTTGATTTGAATAAATCAAAGTTGTGGTTCCACCACTAGTTGGAGTATGACTTTGTGTAGACGCAGTTGGCTGATTACTAAGAACTCGTTGTTGACTCTGCATTATGCTTGAAGTGGCGCCAGGGTTGGCTAATGCTAATTGAGCACCACCTGGCAAAATCATTCCACTGAATTCCAAAGACGGCAGCTGCTGTTGTGAGGGTGGCTGCTGAGAGTGCGGACCGGTCGAATGAATTATTGTTTGTTGCTGAATTTGAAGATTATTGGCAGAAGATTGATTAGAATCTGCATTCTGAACTTCATCTAAGACACTGTCAATCTGAGCTAAGCGTTTCTGCGCAGCAGCATCTTTATTTACGCTATTTGCAGAATTTACTTCATTGTTATTCATATTAGCTAAAGTATTGCGAGGTTTTCGTGCTCTTGGTATTTTTGCCGTTGAACCACGAGGTCGTTTAAGCGGCGGAGGTGTTTCGGCAACTTTTAAGTCATTTTTAACTGGTGTTCCTCCTCCTCCACCAGTAACATTTGAGTCAACTTGTGTCATATCGCCGTGTTTATCTTTTTTATGCATTTTCATTTTATCTGGCCGTGAAAATTCTTTATTGCATATGGGACATGCAAATATTTTTCGGTTGTCACCCTCGTGAAAAAGATACGCATGACGTTGAAAACTATATTTATTTTTAAATGTTTTGTAAATATCATTCTTGGCGCATACCAAGCAATATGAAACACCATCAATAATATGCTCATACCTTTGTATGTCCAATCCTCTTACAGACATCTTTTCTAAATATTCACCCTGCTCATCGGCGGCTATTGAACGCGTTTTACGTTTACGTTTTTGTTTAATATTTGTTAACGTTCCGACAGATGGTACTGTTATAGTTTCAGAAATTGTATGATTTAATTCTTTATCATGATGAGTTATGGCTGGATAGGTTAACCCTTGCTGTTGTTCTTTTTGTGGCGATTGAGAGACCGATAGAAATTCTTCGTAGCTATCATCATCTAAACTTTGGTCTTCATATTTTACCACGACATCTTGTTGTTGATTTTGTGGTTGTTGTGTATGTATTTGTTGATGTTGGACAATGTTTGTGTTTCTTTGTATATTGTTATCGCTTATTTCGCTTTTTATTACTTCATACTCTCCTCCCTCAAATTTAATGATCGTACTCCCATTTGAGGCAACATCTCCTTCATAGTTTTCGTAAACAATCGTCGCTGACGGAGTCTGGTGTTGTGCAACTTCTCCTCCATTTGTTGAATTGGTGCTGGTGGCGGTAATGTATCGGTATTGGGACTGTTGAGACGCCTGAACTGTTGTTTCGCTGTTGTCGTTATTTTGACCATTGGTTGAATTAGATGTTGTTGACATTGGCGTTGGTGACGACGTTGATGTTGTGGAGAGCAGTAGGGAGGACGAACTAATAGTGGTGACCACATTGTCTTAATTTTTAAAAATTTGTTGTTTTAAAAATTAAATGTGTATTTTCAAAATAAATATAAAAGATTTGTTGAAAAAATCAAAATAAATGCAAAGTCAAAAAATTATAAACACAAAACAAATTATAATTTGTTATTCTAATTGAAATAAAGTTTTACAAAAATATAATTTTTAATGTCTAATTATTGTTGTGTCTGAATCAATCAAATTAAAATAAAGTATAAATATATTAAAACTCAATATAAAAAATGCAAAGAAAAACACTATCGTAAAAGAAAACCAAAAATATATTTTGTTTGTAATTGAGCACACAATAATTTCTTAAAGTTAGTTTAAGATTCTTGGTTCGCTAAAGAAAACCTACAGAGTTACATTTTAAAAGAGTATGAAATTAATTTCTACTGTACATATATATGCATGAGTGTGTTTAAATAAGCTACTGCATTTAAAAAAATGAAAAACACTTAAAAAATTAAGAACAGATTAAACAATAAATGCCCTTTTAATATTTTCTCAACTAAAGTAAATAATTACTTTTCTAGTGTTTATATTATTTTTCCACTGCTCCACAGTATATATGTAAATTATATATATATACAAATATAATTATGTTGAATTTACAGTTTATAATTTTGTGCATTTTATTAAGAATATATTTTGTCCTTATGCTTTATTGTTGGAATGAGTTCCAAAAGATCACATACATTCAGTAATTCTGCATTGATTTAAATGCAAAACAAGGATAATCAGCTGCTTTGTTGATTAAATTCAATGCTTAAATTTTGTGAAAAAAAAAATAAAACAAATTACATGTTTAAAAAAATAAAAAAAAAAAACACATTTAAAATAGTCTTAGAGAGGAACGAATGAGTACTGAAAATGGACAGGAAGGTGTGTGAATGAAAGAAAATATGTATTGAAAATTATGACGGTTTATGTAGCAGAATTATTTAAATATCCAAAAATAAAATAATTATTTGACAGTAAATTCTAGCAAAATTTAACCAAAAAAGGGTGTTAGTAAAAATATTAGTTCATAATTAAAATAAAAACAAACCATTTACAGATTAATTGTTTGTAAAAAAAATTAATAATGAGTTTTATGAGTGTAAATAAAAAATCTAATTAGTTCAATTTAATAATAAAAGAATTGAATAAACATGTGTTATTTTAGAAACTTACCATGGTTATCGTGAGATTTTGATGAAGGTTGTTGTTGATATTGATTTTGATTGTCACATACAACTTCGGATTTATATTGATAGACAGTGCCATCTGAAGTTGTTGTCGCCGGTATTGGACTATTTGATGTATGTGTGATTGGACTTAGCGTCGTCACTGGAGTTTGCATTGTAATATATTGGGGTTGATGATGAGATGGAATGCCATTTAATGTAGTAGCTGCTGGCAACATGGTTGTGTAAACAATTCTTTGTTCAGTTTGCTGATTTTGACTAGAAATGATTGAATTCTGTGAAACGGACTCAGAATTTATGGGTTCAGTGTCCGTCTGGAATTTTGTATTGTTGCTAGCTGTTAATGTAGTCATTAGTGTAGTTTGTTGAGTACGTTTTGGTATTCTTCCTTCAAATTTACGCTGTTGTTGCATAAATTGTAAAGACGGAGGTTCGTTTTTTGCAATAGTTTCAAGAGGTTTTAAAACAGCGCTATCTATAAAATATATTAAGTCATTTTTCATTAGAGAATCGAACACAAATGGTATACAAATAATTAAAGTAAAACTGACAATTTTTAATAAAAAGAATGAAATATTTTAGAAAAAAAAAAAAAAAATAATAATATATTAGAAAAATAAAAGGACTAAGGAGAAATAATTTATTGAAATGCACACCAAACACAATACGAAAATGTGAAATATTAAATTATTCTGTATTAGTAATTGGTGATATGGTATGGTAAGGTTAATATAAGGAAAAGTAATGTTACTTATTAAAAATATTAAAGGCAATGAAAGACATACATGGAGTAGAACCGAAATTGCTTTTTAGTGAATAGAGAAATGACGTGAAAAGGTATATTAATTACACAAGGATTTGAGTTTTAAATGGTGTATAGTGGGTGGTGGGTAGGTTGTTTTTTGCGATGATTTTGTATTAAAGCGAATAAGTTTGTAAATAAAAACACATAAAAGTCCAATCATTAAATGAAAGCTCAAAAGCTCTCACCTCCTCCGAAGTTACCAGTTTCTATTGGATTCGATGTGGTATTATTTAACATTGGATTATTAGTTTGTTGGATTATTAAATTGTTGTCAACGTTTTTGTTCTTTTTAGCGGGAGTTTTTCGAGGAGTTTTTGGTGTTGCTTTATTGATTTTGAGATTTGTTCTACTATTTCGAGAACACTTCGTTGTAGCTGATGATGAAGTTGACGAAGCTGGAGATATAGATCTATCATCTTTCGATTTATCTTTGCCTCGGGGACTGCGCCCTTTGCTGCTATTACGTGAATTAGTACGTCGTTTGCTAACCAGCCAGTCATCATCATATTCGGCATCTGTTTTACGCTTGTTTCTGCGTTTTTTAAAATTACGATCCTCTTCATCGTCCTCATCTAATTAAAGTAATAAATTATGAAAGTTTCCTATGCATGTATCTACTTTTACAGCTTATATTCCCATACCTGTACCATCGTCTATGTACGCTAAAAGCTCTTTTTTTGTCTTTAGATCCGCAGGTCCTTCAATATTAATATCTGCTTCGTCGCCTACAACGGCAGGTTCTTCTTCCTCGGCGTCCAATGTTAAAACACTTTCTTTCAATACTGCCTTAATATCATCTGGAATATTTGGATTTTGCTGTATTTCATCTAAATCCAAATCAGGATTTCTTTCTTTAAATGATTTCGTTTTAGTTGGATTACACTGTTTTTTCATTCTTTTAAAGATGTACAAAGGCAAATCGTCAAAAGTACCCCTATTACTATAGGGGTACAGTGGGTATAAAATTGCAAAGAAAAACAAGCAGATAGTTAACATACAAGTACATATATGATTTCAAATTAATTTTAAAATACTTCTTATTGCACATGACATCCAAATGAGTAGGTAACGGAGCAGGGCCTATTGCATTCGGAGGATCTTCCGGATGCAGGCCAAAATCTTTTCCTTCAAGCCAGGCTTGATATCGTTCGGGCTGAAAACGTTTTACAAAGGTGTCCATTGATATTTTAACCATATCGTTACTACAAATACAAATTGTTATTCATTATAGGCCCATTTGTCGTATATAATATGCTTAAGTACCTGCAGGTACATTGCGTGGCACGTTTGCCATATTCTATCCAACGTTCCATGGCGAAATTTGTTGATTCAGCACAATTAAAACCGTGATTAAAGCCCGCATGGTAACCAAAAGGAAATGTTATCATTATTTCTCCCGACTCCTGGGTAATCTACAATCATAACACAAATTATGCCCACTTTATAACGTTTATCAGGTCCACTCGACTCACCTTATTTACGGGAACATCGTGCTGTTTTAATATTTGTGGACTTATTAACGTCATCTTATGCCGCAAATAAGCATTGCAATTTTTATAACTGGCCGGAAAATATTGATTTGCAACTTTTTCTAATTTGCGGCCATATTCTGGCGGAACAGCATACCATGTTTTAGGTGCACCAAAATGCAAATAATTTATGGAATATAAATCCATATCTTCAGTATGCCAAGCAAATGTTGTCTTCCACATACCAAAATAAAGATAAGCTGTATTCACACCATCAATTTGTATGCCATAATCTTCATTAACATAATCAAGTATAGTACCCAATCGATTAATATTCCAACTCTGTTCGAAACGTTAGTTAACATTATTAAAGACAACATCATTCACGAATCGTGAGAAAGGTGTCTTAAACAATGAAAGGCTTACTTTTGAAATTATCTTCTGAAACATATCTTAAGTATGTATGAAATATAATAAAGGTATGTACATACTTATGTGTACATGACCAAAAAAATTGAAGTAAACCTTTTATTTTATAAAACTCCCTTTTATGCATAAATAAACATTTATTACGCTTTCACAACACTTACATTTTGGTCAGCATCTGTTATACTCCCACTAACGTCTGCACCGTATATAGGAGCGACGTATGTTATATTTTTCCAATACTTTCTTTCTAAATCTTCGTAGTCAAAATGTTTTGGCGTCTGATAACGTTCGGTACTAGCTAGTTCCGAAAACTGTTTAACGGTTAATGGTTTCTTTTGAATATTAATTTGCTGATAAAGTCCTTGTTTTCCTGTTACAACCTGACAAATTGGCGCAGGGATTGTTATTTTTAATGCATCTAAGTCGTCATAACCAGATCTTCGAGGCACCCATTCTGGCGGAGGAACTACTTTAGCCAAACCAGCTTTATGGGCACCTTGAGATTCCATATAAGCAATATATTTGGGAAAATCTTTAAACTCTTCCCAGGTTGGTCGAAATACCATAATACGCGGTATTTCAGTGGACATTTTAAACAATTCAATTTTACCGCTGATTTATTATAAAAAAAGATAATATCTATGCAATTATTTTTATTGATAAGTTTTATGTTATCTGTAATAAAGGAAGAAATTAAAAATGTCTTTTAAGTTTTGTATAATATTTCGTTATTATATTTTCTGCAATTTTTCTTCGGACGCTTTTCAAATGAATACAAAATTTTATGTTGGATAACATTAACCCACCATTTGGCTAGCAGCAGCTGCTGCGAAAGAATTAATACTTTTGTAAGTAGGGACAAAGTGCGCACATAATTTTGTCAATGTGGACATATGTACATACCAGGTCTTTTGTATAGCAGCTGCTGTTTTTGTTTTTTCTTTTTTAACTTAAAGCAATTTTTTTTACATAATTCCTAATACGGTGCTTATAAAAATATGTAAAATCAATTTAAAAAGGTAACATTTCTGAATAGCTAAATGATTAACTCTAAAATAGTTTATTTTATATACGTACATATTTTAAAATGATTCATAGACTGTCAAAAATTGTATGTGTGTATTAAGAAATTAAAAATACTCACAATTTTAATAATGTATACACGCAAGCTGTATATAATAAAATACAAAAAATAAAAAAAACCAACAAGGATAATTTGATACGCCGAAAACTGTACCCAACCACCCGACTATTGAAAAGGCAAAACTCACAAAACCTTAATATATGTATATACACACATACTACGTGCATATACATACATATATTATTTTTCTCCAACATACGAATACAAGGTATAAAAGGAATGGAACTATACAATTCGCATTCGTTATTTAAAGAGAGAAGAAAAGGATGATGCAAAAAGGATATACAAAAAAGGATATATAGAAAACACAACAATAACGTAGCCAGAGACAAAAGGAAAATATTTTAGGGTTGCCAATACGTTAATATCTTAAATTTGTAAATTTTTTATTGATATTTATGGAATTTCATTAATTTTATAATCCTTAGTTTTGTGCTAAATGATCTACACATAAAAATAATTTTTTAAATTCATTCTTGTTATAACGTGTTGGCAACCAAGCAACAAAATACAGATACATACATACATACATAGACATACAATTAATACTGTCAGTTTAAATAATACTTAAAAAACACTCACTAGTTTGAAGTTCGTATGGAAAATCCTTTAGAAAACGTTACAGCTTCTTTTTGCAATGTATTGCACATTATTTATACGCACATACATACAGGCAGATGTATCAAGTATATGTATCCTGCTTGAACATTGGCACTTGGGTAAGCATGAAACAGAATATCCTGAGAAAAATTTCTCATTTCTATTATTTATTTCACCACTCTAAGTCAACTTGAATATTAGTAGCAATGTTTAAAATATTTTCATTTGTTCTAAATTTACATTGAGTTTGTCACTTTTAATTATTGCACAACTATGTAGTACATATTTATGATTTTTTTTTGTTTAACAATAATCAATACAAAGATATTCTGTATGTTTTAGATGTACGAATATTTTTAATTATCTTTGGTGTAGATTATAGTTTTTTTTTTTTTTTTGTATGTTGTCCCGCAACATTAAAATAAATTCTTGTTTTATTTTTTGCATAAGCGTTTATTTTTAGCAAATAAAATAATAATTGAGTATAAAATGAGCATCAATGAAAAAAAATTATCAACATTCGTTTAATAGGCTAAAAATGTACTTTATCCTTTACGTGTAGCGAGGCTACGTGCCTGAGATCTGAGAGTAAACTAAAACGTAAAATCCTGGCGTCACAATCGTTGAGTTTATTTTCGCAGAATGAGAGGCCGAAAAGGAATTGAAGATAAATACAATAATACACATACAGCAGCTAATTGTTGTTATTGTTGTTTTTACTCAGTCAACCGAACACTACACAATTTTAAAAACGGCGTCTATACAATATGCACAGGATATTCCTGTGAGTCTATACTTATTATCCATCTTTGTTTTTCATAAAACTGGATAGATACTCTCTGAGAGAAATATGGTTTAAAAACACTCAAATACACAAAATACAGAAGCACATTTACTCGAATGTTGATAGGTGCATGCGCATATATTTGTAGACATACAAAACGAAAAAAGTAAACAACTTAAATTTTTTTCTTAATTTGTCGTCTTCAAAGTTTTTTTGACACTTAAGATTAATAAAATAAATTTACAAACATTTTTTAAGAATGTTATATTAATTAATGTAAGTTCTATAATACATAATGATAGTAATCTTTTTCTGCATTTTTATTAATTTCTTAATTTTATAAACAAAAAATATATAGAAAACTTTTAATAATGATTTTAAAAAGAACGTTATATACAAAATGATAGTCCAAAGAACGTTAAATGTACTTTAAATAATATAATTCCGATTTAAATATAAATTCACAAGTTTTAATGCAGTTAAGAAATATGTATGTATGTACATTTCTTTCTACGTATAAAAACGTTAAAATTATACTCTGTGTTAAAAGAATATTACCTAGATAGTATATGAGTGAGTATATCTAATAAGGCGATTGATTCAAATTATAGAATGTCCTACAGAACCATTAATAAATGTTTCTTTAAAAAAACATAAGTAGACCTGTTACCATCACTGCTGAAGCAAAAGTGAACATATTATTATTAATTTTTACGAGGATAATAGGTTTGATCAAATTTAATTTGAATTGATTGATTGTTAAATGTCCACGCTACATGATCAAGATCTTCGATAAAAGTTTGTTCTTACCAATTATTATTACTAGTTTTTGACTAAATAAAGATACCCACATGTAAGAAGTAATAAAAAGAATAGGAAATACATATTATTAAACTAATCTCATGCAATGAGAGTGTTCGAAATGGATTGAAGAAAATGTGTCTAGAATTATAAAATTTGTATAACCATTATAAAATTCCACATACAAAATCGTCTGCACTGCTTTGATAAAATAAAAAGTTTTTAATTTATCCTATGCTTTTAAAGTAAATACATTTGTTGGCGTCCGCACAGGTAAAATTTATGTTAAAAATTGAGTTATTGAGGTATTTCCATATGCAATCAAAAAATATTACTATCGTAATCGACAAAATTGATTTGTTTTCTTTTAACTATTTCGTAATACAAAAAAAAAACAAATAAAACAGAAATGGGAGTTATGTAAAATATAAAAATGTAATAATAAAAAAAAAAAAAAAATAAATAAAAATTAAGTAGAGAATTTAAAATATTTTCTATTGATTGCAAAACTATTCTATGTATACGTATGCATTTAAAATTTACAAAAGCTGAATTGAACTCAGCTTAAATAAAGGTTTAAAGGACATCTAAATGGAAACAGTGTTTAAATAAGAGAATAAATGATTTGACTAAGATTTCCGGTTAGCAAATCACAAACAAATGTAATTTAAGACGACATAAAATTGATGTTTATATTTTATAAATGATCGCAGGTCTATGGCATGTATGTAATTATGTATTTTAAAACAGTACCTACATATTTATATTGTAATATCCATACATATATATGTATAATGAAATCATATAGTTCTTCGTATACAAATGGTCATTGACTAACATAAAATTTCAATAGGAATATCTATGTAAGAGGTTTCTTCACACATTTGAAAAATAATAAAAAAGAGAATAAGAGTAATTATCTCTCTCTTAAGCAATGAGTGTAAGTCGTATAAGCGCATAAGCTCCCTCGTGGTATTTTACATTCATTTATATCTATATACATGTACATACATATGTATCTATGTACAAAAATTGTATATATATCATATTTTTCTTCCTTTCATCGTGTAATGTTACCGCTTAGTATAGAAGTATTTTTACTTAAAATGTTTAATTTCAAAAAAATGCATGTGATAATTTAAAATTTAGCGGTTTCTTTTTAGTGAGCGGTTGGTCTGCTATCGAATTAGTCCTAATAAGAATAAGATTAAATTATTTTAAAAGAACAAATAAACAGCAATGCCGGTTAAGAATTGATCTTATAGCTAGGTTATAACTAGTGCGTAGATAATAGTAGATAAATTTACTTTAAGTCTACATATAATGGTTTTATTTAAAACTATATATTATAATACATTTTTTGTCTTTTTTAATATGAACATTTGGTGTTTGTGGCAACATTGTTAGTTGGCTTACGAAAGATAAAATATTTATTCGTTTACATGTAACTTAAAAATACATTTTCTTTCAAAATTCTATTGATGTCCGCACGCATGTATGTATGTATGTTATTCAAACAGATCCAGTTTATATAGACATAAAGAAATAATATATATATATATATATATATATATATATATATATATATATATGTGTATATGTATGTATGTATATATACCAGCTTCTACAGGAAAGGACTTGTTTTGACAAAGTTCAATAACAACTACTACATTTGCAGAGTTTTAGTTTTTCATAGTTCGTTTGCATTTTATAATGCATATACGTATATATGCACATATGTATGAATGTATATGTACGGAAGAATGTCGTTAATAGGAAAAGCTAGAGAAGGGAGAAGTATGAGAAAAGCAACATAACATGCGTCCCCTCTTCCTTTTTTTGTCGATCCTTGTTATACTGTTACTATTCTAAAAATTCGTCCATACATATATTATCCAATACTGCTTTGTTTATACTGCGCAAACTCTAAAATTCTTTTGTCTTCTGGTACTACCACAGGCACAAACAGTTTCGTATATATACGTATGTATGTCAGTATGACGACATTGTGTGAGAGTGTACACATGCTGTTTGTATTCGAGTTCCTTTTAACGAAATCTAAGAATCCGTTAAAAAGGATGACCGTTCTCTATAACATTTATGTATGTATATGCTTATGCATTACATATACATGCACATATTGCTGCTAACAAACAATTAATATACATTTTTTTATGCATACATACTTCGTTTATTTTATTTTTTATTTTTCTCAAAACAAATATTGAAACTTTTATATCGAGTGCTGTTTTTTAATAACATTCATATATCCATACAAACATAAGCATATACCCGTATTCGCCATTTTGAAGCGGTAACGTGTAATTGAATTAAGTGGCCGGTTTTTGACGAAATTTAAATATGTAAGTAGATATTAAAATATTACAATACCCAATTTAATTAAAACATATTAGTAAGTCATACATATTAGTTAAATTGGGTATTGAAATAAAAATAAAATATAAATATTTACTATGTGAATATAGCTTTGAATAATGCGAGAAAAAATAGCAAAACTAATTAGTAGCTTACTATATACAATATATGAAACAATAATTTGTAATTATTATAATAATAAAGTTTTTGTTCATTATTTATTACATTTAAAGGATTTTTTTTTTTTTTATTATAAAGCATAAAAATTCGTAATTTTGTCTTAGGATATTATTATGAGTTGTATGCCGGCTAAGCTAATGATGGATAAACGCAGTCCATCTGAAAGTAAGTGGTTCAAGGACACCAATTGTCCTTGCACCTAGAAAACATGCGTATTACTTTTCACCCCTTTTTCGTAGGTACTATGTCGGGAAAAATTAAATAAAATAACAAAAAATAACACCACCAAGTAACATGCAACTACTAACAAATATGATATTGCCAAATAACTTGCCATAACCTTTGATGATGGTGGTGGAGCAAGTGCCTAGATGTACTCTCACCGAAATGGTGGATGATAACGGAACTTTCAAATATTTTCATATAAAAATTACGGGATGAGGTTGTTAAGAGGCTGATAACTGCATATGCTAGACTAATACTTCATCCACATAGGAATAAGTCAAACTCAGCTGATTACAATACAAGTATCAGCTGAAATGTATTCCAATAAAAAATAAAAAAAACTCGGGTACATACATTCACGCTTATACTACATACCATATAGCTATGTATGCTTCAATATACATACAATTATATGTAACATCAACACACCTGCCGTTTATTTTATTTGTTTTAAAAATCTCTAAAGTAAAATTTTACATTTGTAACTAGAAGCTATTTACGTACTGTGCATCCAAATTTCAAAATACATAGAAGGATGTTCATCAGAGAAAATGTGAAAATTTAATAATATGTCGCTTCAATAAATATCGTGTTTTTAATGTCAGCGACCTAAAAATGAAAACAAACAAAACATAAGGCGTTGTCTGCTGCTTTAAAAAAGGATCGACCAGATGTTAAGGGAACTGAAAACACACATTTTTAAATTATTACACTCATACAAATAAGTTATTATTCTGTTAGTTCCGTTGTTATTGCCTTTGCAAGAAAACATCTGGATTAATACTATGAAAAGTACATACATATGTATATACATATATACTTATCAACTTACGCACATACATACATACATATACATATTTGTATAAACGTACATCTACACCTATGTATGTATATATACGTTTAAAATTTTAAGGCTGAATACATTTCTATATAATTTGGATTGGTATTCTAAGCGTTTTTTAAGAACTGTTAGTGTAAATTATTTAAAATTGAAATAGTTTGCAGGCTAAATGTTTAAAAAATTAAACATAAAATTCGGAATATGCTCCATGCGAAATGTTTCGAGCGAATTCTTTTCGGATGAAGATCACTTTCGTTTTGAAGGTCAAGGCAATAAGGAGAACTTCCTTCAGTGAAGTATAGCAATTCCGAAAAGTAAGCACCATAAGCGAATCCGACATGACGGAAATTTTACTACTCAATTAAATTAGTAACCACAACGCAGAGGTATGTATGTACATACATATATTATTGGAAATACAATTTTAAAATTCTGTATTCCAGCGTGTGTATAAATATAAAGTTTATTTGAGACAAAACGACCTAAGCAAGAAGATATTATTTATTTATATTTTTTGGGAAATTCAACAGCAGAATGTAACAGCAATATGTAATTAAGCTTATACTGTAGCCTTTGAGTATTTAAAACTTTTAGATAAAAAGAAAACTTTTACTTCTGTAAGATTTTAAAATGTTTATATACACTGGCAAGTAAAAAATTGTTAAACATAACAACGTATAACAATACGTCATAGAATAATTACATAATAATAATATTTCATAAATATGGAATATAAATTTGACTTTTGAGTGGTAAATCGAGGAGAGAAATAGCTTATTTTCTGAATATTGCCCATGGCACGTCCAAATTATAAATAATTATAAAATTTATATAATATAAAATTTAACTTCAAAATCAGTGCCAAATTATCTACCACGATTGCCTACAGACGCCGATAGTCGAACTAATAGTGAAACTAAAGCCCTAAAATTGTTTACTATGGTCATTATCACAAATATAAGTAAATGAACGTAGACGTTTGCGTTGCAGCCCTTAAGGAAAATAATACCGCCGACGTCAAATAAGAATTTTACGGAGTGTCTACCTTTTCGTAAGACGTGAAAAATAGGCAGTTGTCGATTGAAAACGCGTTATTTATCCGATGTAACGAAAATCAATAAATTTTTATCAGATCAGAATGAAAATCTATAAAATCCGTAAAACATGGTCCTCCAAAGTCGCAAAGTCTGGATCTTTATCCAATCCAGTATATGTGATAGCTCTAAAATACATGGATGGATTATGATTATGTATCCAAGAGGAATGAAAAATAATCTCATATTATATTCATATTATTATTCATGAAATTTTTACAGTGTACAAAAGTTTTCAAATGGAATTAATTTTTTATAAATATATGGAGAGAATGTTATAGTATAATTCAAATATTTTGGTATATAATCGCGGTTAGGTAAACATATAATGATATATAATGAACATATAATGATACTGAACTTTTTATTATTTACTTATTTAATTGGTCTTTACTACACTTCAGTCAAAATTACGACCTAGGTCCACACATCACTTATGTTGTGTGGGTTAATTTTATCCATAAGTGATGGAAACTACAATTTAAAGACTAATCCGGACGACAGAGTTTTGAGGAAGTCGCCGAAATATATTTTTTCATTTTTCATATTTGTTGGAGCTATCTGATCTAGAGTTTGAACGGTTGCCTCACGTCTAATAAGAATAGAATAATATTAGAATACTGCGACTTCAAACTTCTGAACGTTTTATACGTTAACCATATTAACTTATTGTTTGCAAGATACTTTAGTGCTAAAAGTACCAACATTTAAAAACCTTTGCATGCCAGTGTATGTCTATGTGCATTTCCATCAAGAGGTCTTTCGAGAACAGTTGCTGTCTAAAATCTTTCTGAGGGCACAGAGTTAAAAAAGGATACATATGCTTTGCGATGGCATTCCAATGTCCTCAAACAGGTTTTGAAATCAAATATGTTGTTCAAATAAAGGCGTTTTATAATATAAAAGAATAAAGCTTTTCCTGTGCGACATTGTAGTGTGAAATTTTAACATATTTTTCTTTCATAAGTAATTGAGTGATTTACATATGTAAATGCATTCATAAATTATTATTGTATTTATTTTAATCAAGATGATGAAAATTACCTGTGAGGAAAGTAGAGTTCATGGCATATTATATAGTTTTTATTAACGTTATGTTTGTTGTTGCTGCTGTCGTTGTGACAGCTTAAATTGTTTCAAGCTAGATACAAAAAAAAGATTTGTTTGCTCTATGCAATTGAGATGTTTTTACACAGGTGTGCCGTGTTAGGTGGTTTTAGCTGACAAATTGGACATTGGTCCGTTGGTAAATTTTATTTAATGTCGACAAAAGAGATACCAATTCCGAAGCAGAGCGGTTGGGTGAATGTGGGCGTAAGATGTCCATTTGTGGAGGGTTGGAATGAAGAAGTTATCTCTTGTACTTGAGAAAAGGGAAAAAACGCTTTCTTGGACACCGAGAATTAAAAAATTACCAAAGCCTAGGTGTACATTGCCGGGTGTGTTGTCAAGTATTCTGCTTTAATGTCTGTGTTCCCATCTGTATAAAACGTTTTCTCATATGACACCAGTTGTTAGAGTTACACTTAACAGAAGTCGCGATTATCCTAATCGTAGTCTTGACTACGGATTTTGTCCACACTAGGCAATGGTTGCTCATATAAAAAATGTTAGCATTGTCGGCTATACCTCAGTCCCAAAGGTTACTCGTAACGAGAACTGTTATTTTTTGTGTTACAGAAACATCACATTAATGTCCGCACTAGACAAAGAGTTCAAACCTTCTAAGAAATCCCCGTCCAGAGTCCTCAACATACTAAGTGCTGGATAGTGACAGAGGTGTTCGATAGTTTCCAACTTCTTCTCGTCGTAAAATACCCTGCAATAGTCCGGCTGGGATCTGTTCCAGATCCTTGTCAGCGATCTAATCTCGCAGTGCCCTGTAGTAAAACAAATAACTAATCTCATACTGGCCTTATCTAAGGCCAGCAGCAAACCTGTTCGATCATTGTCTATAGCAGACCACAGACACCTAGACACACAACGTTCCGATCCATTCCTTCAACGCCTCTGCTCTTCCCCCCTGACCCATCCAGTAATTAGGCCCTAGAAGTGGCAGATTAGGGGATAGCTAGGACACAGATTCTGTTGTAGAGGTTGGTTGGTGAATAAGCCCGTTGCTTTTTGAATTTTCTGCCTCTTTATTGAAAGGGCAACATTGCTCTTTTCAACATGCATTTATCAGTGAGGATTGAGTGGAACAAGCTGAGCCATTTCGTTCTATTTAAAACTGTTGATAGCAGATATATATATATATATATATGTATATTTTTATGAAAAGTTCAAAACAATTTTTATATGAAAAAATTTATATATACATATTGTACATATATACATACTATATTCCATTATTAGTTGCGTTCAAGTATCTCATCAGCTTTCCCTGAAAGTGGTGTTTGAATTGTTGTTTGCAGATACAATTTCTACTTTTCTAATCCCGTGAGAAAGCCTTGGTTTTTAAAACGTTGACTGCCAACCACTAGATAACTCGTAGATTGAGTTCTCTTTTAGAGTGCCAACTACGAGTTATCTCGTACTCATTAAACCTAACATTTTTGAGTAGCTACGAATAAAACCGTATTATATCAGTGCTAGTATCGATAAATGGCTTCTGGGAAAAAAAAAATTCAATGTTGGCTTGCGTGGCCAGTTTTCTGAATATTGCCGCGGCAGTCAACGTGTTAAAAAGGAAAATGCATTCAAAATTATTCATAATTCTAAACATAGTGTATACGCAGGATAGAAATCTTCATATATGTATGGTATATTATTATTTTTATTTTAGATGTATATTTACGTAATTCTCAAAAAAGGTATACCTATTGCGTTGAGAAACACAATATATGAAATACTCCTATGAACCCAGGAGAAAAGAGAGAACAAGTTTGGGTTATTAACATTTCATAATGTTACAACAAAACAATGAAACATGCCTAGTTTCAGAAACGCGTTGCATAGAGTATACCATCCAGAATTAAGTGTGTTAATTTAGGAAAAATATTTAAAAACGAAGAGAGCCATACGACGGAAAATTTTCATCGTACAACTTGTATTACCGTCTAAACCCACCTTCACTGAACTTTGTAAAACTTAATTTTGATCCTTATTCTTACATCTCTTTTCATGAAAAGGAATCGTTTCGTTCTATTATTATTTTTTTTCTCACATATCGAAATAAAGAACAATTTTAAAATTTAATTTTTTTAATTTTCGCTACTAATTTGTTAATTGTTAGTATTGTAAACGTTAATCTTTCTAAACTATAAGGAATACTTTTATGTTTTGTCTTACACAGGTTCTTACAACTCTTAGTGGGATACATTTTGAATTTTTTGCGAATATATGTATGTAAGAAAATCACAAAATCAACTGATAATAAAGGGTGATTTTTTAGCTATTATCTTTTTGGCAACACTGGTTTAAACAGCTCACGCACATTTCGTGTTTTGTTTCACTGTCAAACATCTTCAGTTTGGTCTATAATTTAACCATGAATCGTCTTACAAACGAACAACGATTGCAAATCATTGAATTTTATTATCAAAATGCGTGCTCTGTTAAGAAAGTTCATCGCGCGCTTCTTCCATTTTATGGTCAGTTTAATCGACCCACTGAAGCGGCTATTCTGGATACGCAAATAAGCAGAATTGTCGATTTTGGAGTGAAGATCAGCCAGAAGCATTGCAAAAGCTACCAATGCATCCAGAAAAAGTCACAGTTTGGTGCGGTTTATGGACTGGTGGCATCATTGGACCGTACTTCTTCAAAGATGCTGCGAATCGTAACGTAACTGTGAATGGTTAGCGCTACCGTGAGATGATATCCAACTTTTTTTTTTTTGCCCAAAATGGAAGAGCTTGACTTGCATGACATGTGGTTTCAACAAGACGGTGCCACATGCCATACAGCACGCGTAACAATGGACTTATTAAGAAGCGAGTTCGGTGAACATTTTATTTCACCTTCGGGACCGGTCAATTGGCCGCCTAGATCGTGCGATTTAACGCCTTTAGACTATTTTTTGTGGGGCTATGTATGTTAAAGCTCATGTCTATACAGACAAGCCCGCTTCAATTGAATCATTGGAAGACAACATTGAAGCATTTATTCGTGAGATACCGGCCGAAATGTTGGAAAGAGTATGCCAAAATTGGACTAAGCGGATGGACCATTTGAGGCACAGTCGCGGTCAACATTTGCATGAAATAATCTTCAAACATTAAATTATATGGACCGTACTATCGATTCAAATAAAGATTTCATGCATTTTTCCGAATTTTATGTTTTTTTTTTAATTTTCCTATAGCTCTTAAAAAATCACGCCTTACATACATTCATATGTACATATATTCACCCTTATTCTATGTTTCCATTGGGATCAAAATTTTCTCCGTTCGACATTTTTGGAATTTTGCGTTTCGATTTCGTTTGATTTTTTCAACTACTTGTATTCTGCGTTACGATCGTAGCTATGATTTTTTATGTTGTATTTTAAGTAACCGAAATTATTTTGATTATTTTTTTGTCAAAAAGAAAAGTAATAAATTTAATTGTGTTGTGTTCGTTTGTGTGTTGCTTTGTGTTTTGTTTCGTTTTTATTTACATTCTTCGTTGACATATATATCTCCCGTTTTTAACGTTTCTATAACTACACAAACGTTTTTAAGGCTACGTACGTTACGATTTTACGTTTTTTACGTATGCATAACCAGAACTTTAGTTTTGAAAATTCGGTGGCATTACAACCGCAATATAACATTACAACAATAAAAAAACACACAGCTGCGTTGATAACACAACCTGTATAATATATGTACATATCTTGGTAGGGACAAAATATAAAATTAAACCAAATCGAGCTGAAAGTTGTATGTAAAAAATATTTTCTTTCTACCACGAAGAGAAAAATGTTGTCCGGTGTCCTCACAAATATTTTGTCTGCAATACATATTTTGTGGTTTTTTTTTCATTCGATATACTCTATTAACGCAACTCATTAAGTTGGGTATCTTTTGATTTCCGTTTAGTACTTTTACAGCTTTCAATTGGTTTGTATTCTTTCTTTACCTAATCTGTATTGTGGAGGCAAATTGAATATACGACAAAGTACTAATTATGTCAACTTTATACGTTGTTGGTTTGTCGTGTATTGAAAATATCAAAGAACGATGTACATATGACGGATTCTTATGGTTCAGCTTTAACTGAACGCAGAGGCATAATCGAAACGCAGGATAGACGTGATTAATTTATTGTTATATCAATAGGACAATTGTTTCATTTTTATATTTGTGAAGATGTATAATTTTAATAAAAAGATTAAAGAGTTAATGTATTTATTTATTAGAATCCAATTACAAAGTGCAACAGACCAGAGTCTCTGGTGGAAATCACGACCCCCACGCTAATAGTCAAGCACACTACCCACTAGGCTACCAGGACACCCGGATTAGACAGTTCTAATCAGCAAATTATTCATTTATTATTTAATGTAATAAATGTTAATGAAACAAATTAATATGAACCCTACAAAACAAAGCAAGGATTTTCATAATTTTTTTTCTAAATGAACAGAAAAAACTTGCAAAAACTTTTTTTTGTTAAAAATTTGTTTACAAACAAACAGACCGATATTAGAGTAAGCCTCACTGAATAATGCACACAATAAAACGAATATGAAAAAATACATGTCTAATAGGATTAATTTATAGAAAAAATAATACACCTTTTTGAGCAATAGATACATTTAACACTAGGAAAATCATCCAGGAATAAGAATGGGGGTTTCTTAAATTACAAAATCAATTTTTCGGACAATGGTTAAACATGAAAAATTGCAGAAAATTTTTTTCCAAACCAAAAAAAAAGAAATGTATGCAATTATACGAATGCTTTGTTTTTAACTTACCCAATAATGGAGATTTTACTTAATTTTCAGTCTTTCAAACGCTACCATGACATTTAATATTTTTAATATTTATAAAAACAAAATTTAACTTTAATACATATGGTTGTTATTTACTAATACATAATTATCTTTATATTGAATTTTTTTCTGATTGATACGCAAGTAAACAATAGCGTCACATTCATTTAACACATTTATACATTCTTATTATTTTTTATAATGTTACATTTCAAAAGAATTGTTTTCTAAATATAAATCCGAATTTCTACTCGTTTAACAATTTAATATTCAACTTAATAAATTTTTTTCCTATGTAGACTGTGTATACACTATGACACTGGTGTACGTGACGAGAAAAAGTGTTATTCACAATAACGGTATAGATGTGTGTGCTCTAATTCTCCATTGTGACTGACCGACAATAATTATATGGATAACAATATTCTATATCTAATTTCTTTGCATCACATAATTTGTATAAGTTTTCTTTAACAAGATATTTATTTTTATAACTTCAGATTAATCTTTAACCACACACAACAATTTAATGATTTTTTACTTAATAATTTACACAAAATACACCTTCGGTGGTCAGAAACCAAGAAAAATCCGATCTACATAATTGTATTGAATGACGCCGTCAATAATTTAAGACTGACGCCGCCCCGACCAATATTGCCTCATCATATAAACCAAGAAAATATAAAAAAAAAAAATTGAAACGTATGTACATTTACACCTGACAACGCTGTAAAGGTAAAGGATAATATTAAAAAGATTAGGAATCTAATGCAATATAAGACAATAGTTTTTGGAAACATATTATTTTAATTTTTTATCAATATTTTCTTACTTGTACTGTAAAAAATAAAATGTACATACATATGTATTTAACATACATACATATATACGTTTGTCATAGCAACGCTTTGTTTTTTTGTGCAATAGATAAATATTTTTTTTACTTAATTTTCATTTAGATTACTATCTATATTGAAATTATTTGGAAAATGTTTACAGAGTTTCATAACTAAAAATATTATAAACATTAAAATGTCCTGCCCTGAAAGTTTAAATTATAAACGCTCCTATCACCACTGTTTTGGTTGTTGTAAACAGGATCTGGAGGCTAAAAATAATTGTAATTCAAAATCAACTAAACCACCCTCTACACTACGATTATCATGTCCGACCTCTTTATCAAATAGAACAGTTCGTCATGTTCCGCCATTCTCTATACAGTCTCAGCAAAAAAATACAATTGTCGTCAGGGGACCTTTAACAAGCTTTTCGGAAAAGACTTGTGCTCGAGTTAAATCTCTTCAAAATTGCAAGTTTTTCTTTACCGATAATAAAACAAATTATTCCAATTTAATCTTTATTTTCATTGCTAGTGGAATCACCAGGAAGCGTCGGGTGTTATCTGTCTAAGAAGACTCATCGAAGTAGTTCGTTCCGTATGTATTTCAATCGTGGGGACTTACCAATAAAAATGGAATATTTATGTGGTGGTGACAAAATAGGATGGACTGTAAGTATTTTGGCTGCTTTTTAATTTACATTCATAATTACGATACACAATGTCGATAGAGATTTTAGAATAACAAAATTCTTTCCAAAAATATTACATTTTCTACAATTTTTGTTTGTTTATTTATATTTATTTTTTTAAGATTGATATTAATAAATTAGATTACAGCTTGTACCTCCCATTATTCTTCGATGGCCTTTGTGAAACGGAGCATCCTTATAAAACATATGCCAGACAAGGTGTTTCTGATCTTTTATTAGCGGGAAGTGATAAAATACATGCCGTAATCCCTCAACTTATTTTACCATTGAAAAGTGAGTTTAAAACTACATGTAAAAAAAAAAAACTAATTGTATTTCAATACTCAGATGCTTTGAATACAAAAAATTTAGAAGTAATGTGTACAACTTTAAAAATTATACAGCAATTGGTTATGTCATCGGATCTAGTTGGACCAGCTTTAGTGCCCTTTTACAGACAGTTGCTACCTGCATTCAATGCATATAAAATCAAGAACCGTAAGTTCTAAAAACACAAAAACTATGGCATCAATTATTTGTGTACATTTCTAGTAAATTGTGGAGATGAAATTGACTATTCACAAAAGAACAACTTGAATTTAGGCGATTTAATTGACGAAACACTTCAAATTTTAGAAATACATGGCGGTGAAGATGCTTTTATTAATATTAAGTACATGGTTCCGACATATGAGTCCTGCTATTTAAACTAGTTTAAGAGGCACTGATTAGAATTTGTTTTTGTGAGATTTTAATACAATATAAAGATAATAAGAAATTCAAAAGCTTGTTGTACAATTCTGATACCACAAATCTGACCTTTTATAGGAGAATATACTTCAAATAGTATAATTTGAAATTAGAAAATTATAATATGTTTATTTTTGTAGTACTTTTGTACTGTTATCAAAAATTCATACGCTTACAAGGTAACCTTTTCTGTACCAACGAGAACGACAAATAATAAACAGTTTTATTAAGAAGCATTTCATTTTTATTCTGATAAAAATAAATATTTTTTTTTCACAAAATTTCATTTTTTACCAGTGGTGACTGCCATTGCCATATTACAAGCAATGGATTGATTAGCAACAGCAGATCTGAAACGAAATTGCCTATTAAGCCTATTGCAGCAATAATAAGGAGTAAACTTACGGCTGTTGCTGATTACAAAACTGGTGGTTGGAAACAAGTTCGTTGCTTTTTATATTGTGTGGCGAGTAGCGATTATAAAATCCCCATATCGAGTTCATTAATTTTTCATTGTACTTTACAGGACTATATTCCATTACTAAAAAACAAATAAACATACGGTTTCAATATAAAATGGTAAAAAAAAATATAAAAATAAAAACATTTACATTTCTTGTTTCCACTGAAAAATTTGGCCTCGTTTTTATCTCCATTTGATTTCAATCTTGAAACTATTAAATCTCGATCACGATTCTGTTCACGTAATTTGCAAGCCATAAAGGCACCTTGAGGCAAAGCGGCCATTTTATTACAGTCTATAAAACAGCAACAACAAAAAAAATGTTCTTATGATATTTCTAATTATTAATAACACTAGTATAAAAGAATTTCTAAAAAATCTTATTCTCATTTAATTCATATGAAAATCAGAGATCAAAATAAGCGACCTTACGAACTGATAAGATAATTCAAATAAGAAGCAAACTTTTATTATATAAATTATTATTTACATACATACAATACAATACAATACAATTGCACTAAATAATTGAAATAAGAATACTAGTTCATCCTTGATCCAAAATATTAATTATAGATTGTGATTTAAAAATTGATTTCGAAATTAATATTATTTGAAAACTACAAAGGTTGTAATGTTTAGAAAAAATTTTGATTTGAGTTTTTATTACAATTTGGTCTAATTAGGTTATATACAATATGTAAGCAACATCAATCAGCCGGATTATTACCTTGACAACTTCCGAAAATATTAAATATTTCGAGTTTTCTATTATTGAAAGTATGGTACTGAACACCTTCTTGTAGAAATCCTTCAGAATGCAACAGTAAATAAATTCGCCGCAATCTTCGTAAGTAATTTTTTCTTGTATCAGGATTCAAAGACACCATTCAAAAAATTGATGAAAATACAAATTTTTAATAATTTGTAAAAAGAAGAAAGAAAATTATTTATTATTTCAATCTGTTTTTTGTTATTTTTACTTTAAACAATATTATTGAAAGACTTTAAAAATTGTTGTGAAAGCTTTTTTTCTGTACAAAGCCTTTTATACTATTGATAAAAATGACTTTAAAAAGATGTTGATAATTTGAAGATTACGTACATTAGGGGAATGTTAAAAAGTAGCTACTTTAGTGTCAGAGTGACCAACGTTGTATGTTTTGGCAAAATAATTTTTGTACTTAATTTTGAATTGTATTTCCATTTCCTTATTTATTTGTTATTGACAAATTCTGATCGAAAAAGAATTAAAGCATATAACAGTCATCAAGGTGAACCGGTATAGTATAGTAGAAGCAGTAATAAATAGCACAATACAACATAAATAGCAGATATTTAACTATTTGGTAATGTTACTATGGCAGCCAAAGGTCGACGTTCGAAGAGCATGTGCAAAAATAAGCGGAATGGCTTGCAATTGTGTAATTTACTTGCGAATAAAAGAATACATTATATATATATATATATAGAATTAATTTAATTTTTTCCCAACGTAATGGCAACGACCACTAGTTAAGAAACCCATGTGGCAAGGTTGCTATGTTTGAAAATGCCGCTAATTCGCCGTAACTTTTAATTTCGTTTGTGTTTTTAGTAGCATCGTTTATTACTGTAGTTTAAAACACAGATACATAGTTTTGGGCACAGAATACATTCTATTCTGTGGTTTTGCGTATTATCAACAGTTTTTGGTTAAACGGAAAATAAATTTAGATGATAAAGACAATTTCGTTTATTTGGATTGGAGAAAAGAGATAAATACTGGAATTCAATTTGAGATCTAATATGTGAGACGTTTTTTAAGCAAAATAAAGAATAACATAAATAAAAAACATTTATACATAGAGGTTTTGTTTATACAGCGACTTTGAAGATTCAAGGAGTTTAGAAAACGAAAACGACAATAAAAGAGGCATAAACAATGAGTTCCTATGGCCACGCAGACCCAATTTCTTTAAGTTTTTAATGCTTACGTATGTTGGACATACAATTGTTGCAAGGTCCACACTGGTTAAATGAACAAATAATTTCATTTTATTATGCATACCTGCAAGATGAGAAATATAAAAATAATCCGGATTTGTTATTTGTGGCACCAGAACTTACACAATGTATGAAATTTGCCGATGACGGTGTGTTGGAGAGACATTGCACCGAAAAGCCGTTTATATTTTTGTGTTAAACTATAACGAAACAGTTCAAGCTGGTGGAACACATTGGTCGCTTTTAGTGTTTTCAAGGCCGGAAAAGTCTTCTTCTCATTTTGATTCATGGGGTGATAATAAAATAAAATTCAAATCATCACCAGTTGTTAGTCAACATTTTAATGTTGGAAATCGCCGTTAAGTAACAATTAAAAACAAACTTCAAAAAGATTTGAAGTGACACTTATGGCCATAATTAAATTCTCTCATTTCAATTAATTACTAAACAGAGACGACATGATAAAAGTTTTTCGTAATTCAAACAGCAACACAAATCTGCTTTCATCATGAAAAAGATTTAACGAAAGGGGGTAACACCTTAATTTTGGGGGTCATCTTAATTTTGTTGTTGGACCTAATGTTCCTAACCAAACATTCACCCACTGCTTCTGTGCCCGATATAAGTGAGTACAAACTGCGTTTAAAGTCACTAGTGACTTTAGTGACTAAACAAACGATCAAAATTATGTAACACTAATTACGTGCCTATCAGCATATATTGCGCGTCTCTACAATTTGCTATTTACCGCACATCACTGTTATGTGGCTTGAACTGTATCTCCCAGAGAGTAAGTCCTATCCTTGGTTAATATCGGTTTTAAATTATTCTCCTTTGCGTTTGTTATTATGCATGAGTGTATCAGATGTAAGGTTATAGCCGTTACCTCAAACGTATTTCAATGATTCATTCGATTTTACAGTCCGATGTGTATGTAGAGATCCAGCAGCATCCATGGAAAGCAATTGGCAAAACCCTGAATGCGTTTTACCTCTTAATAGTAAATTTAACGTTCATTTTATTTGTCGTTATGCATTTACTGCATTCCAATTCAATTAGTTTATTTGAAATATATTTTCAATTTAATAGTATTTTTTTTATCGGTTTTTTATATAAACTTTGCCTTCATTGCTAATAAATAAACTTGAATTCTATAATTTGTATTGAATTTCTCTTTCACTTGCTACATTTTGTTGTTGCTGTAACTAAAGAAGTATCTGTCGATGCAACTCAAGCTTTTCTGAAGTATGTACATATATACTATGTTGCTGTGTTTGAGGAACTTAAAAATTCATTTTTAATTTTTCTACAAATCTCGTGTACAAATCAGATCTCGCTGTGACAATGCCACGCCTCTAACCATAATTGCCGCGCTCTATGCCGTCTTCTAACGGGTGATTTTTTAAGAGCTATAGGAAAATTAAAAAAAAAACATAAAATTCGGAAAAATGCATGAAATCTTTATTTGAATCGATAGTACGGTCCATATAATTTAATGTTTGAAGATTATTTCATGCAAATGTTGACCGCGACTGTGCCTCAAATGGTCCATCCGCTTAGTCCAATTTTGGCATACTCTTTCCAACATTTCGGCCGGTATCTCACGAATAAATGCTTCAATGTTGTCTTCCAATGATTCAATTGAAGCGGGCTTGTCTGTATAGACATGAGCTTTAACATACATAGCCCCACAAAAAATAGTCTAAAGGCGTTAAATCGCACGATCTAGGCGGCCAATTGACCGGTCCCGAAGGTGAAATAAAATGTTCACCGAACTCGCTTCTTAATAAGTCCATTGTTACGCGTGCTGTATGGCATGTGGCACCGTCTTGTTGAAACCACATGTCATGCAAGTCAAGCTCTTCCATTTTGGGCAAAAAAAAAAAAGTTGGATATCATCTCACGGTAGCGCTAACCATTCACAGTTACGTTACGATTCGCAGCATCTTTGAAGAAGTACGGTCCAATGATGCCACCAGTCCATAAACCGCACCAAACTGTGACTTTTTCTGGATGCATTGGTAGCTTTTGCAATGCTTCTGGCTGATCTTCACTCCAAAAGTCGACAATTCTGCTTATTTGCGTATCCCGAATAGCCGCTTCAGTGGGTCGATTAAACTGACCATAAAATGGAAGAAGTGCGCGATGAACTTTCTTAACAGAGCACGCATTTTGATAATAAAATTCAATCATTTGCAACCGTTGCTCGTTTTTAACACGATTCATGGTTAAATTATAGACCAAACTGAAGATGTTTGACAGTGAAACAAAACACGAAACGTGCGTGAGCTGTTTAAACCAGTGTTGCCCAAGAGATAATACCTAAAAAATCACCCTTTATTTGTTTGTTTTTATTTGAAATATTCTTACCACTATAGTGGATGATAGATGCTTTAATTTTAGTCTTTCAGTAATAATTGGGAACCTTGGTTTCATGAAAAAAGTTTCAACTTTTATTTCAAAAAATTTAAATTTGATACAAATTTTTTTTCTTTTCCTGGGACAAAATTCTATTCTAAAATTTGTAATTTTTCTCCACTTAATAAATTGCATTTGAACTTTTTTCTTTGCCATAAAAATTAAAATAAAATAATAAAAAAAACAAAATGAGATAAAAACAAAAAGAAAAATGTTATAAAAAAACAAAAATTAAAGTTATAGAGGCAGTTAAATTAGAAATGAATAAAGTTAGTGCTTAAGAGAAAAATTAAATAAAATTAATTAAATAGAATAAAATAAACAAAAAATACTTTTTTTTCTTGATTCTTTCTGCTAAATTGTTGGAGTTCGATGTTGAGATTTCATTCCATTTGAAATCGTTCTTAAAATTAAGAAGAGTTCAATTTCATTTACAGTGTATACAGGATGAACGTTTAAATGACTGAAGCCTTTAAACATAAATGGCGGATATAAACATTAAACATTAACCAGCAAGTCCTTTGGGTGTTTAGCAGCTAAAGGGAAATTAGTGGTGACCATAGCCATAACCACCAAAGCCACCATAGCCGTAACCCACTGAGATGGCAGGAGCGGCGGCCACTTTAACGGCAGGAGCACCGTAGGAAATAGCAGGAGCGGCATAGGAAATAGCAGGAGCAGCAGCAATGGCGGGTGCTGCATACGAGATGGCAGGAGCGGCAGCAACGGCAGGGGCAGCTACAACAGCTGGAGCAGCGGCTACTGCAACGGGAGCAGCAGCTACAGCTTTAACAGCAACTGCTCTAACAGTTGGTGGATGGTTAATGTACTAAAAGTCAAAAAATTATTTCTTTAGAGAAGAAAATTCATATAAGCAGTGAAACACTTACGGTGCTGAAGGTAGAATAGCTTGTAGAAGCTGGCTGTAAAGTTTTTATTATGGTGGGTGCTGGAGCTGCAACTACGGCTGCGGCTGGAGCAGCAACTACGGCTGGTGCTGGAGCAGCTACTATTGCTGGCGCTGGAGCTGCTACTACAGCAGGTGCTGGAGCTGCTAGTACAGCTGGGGCTGCAGCAACAGCGGGAGCAGCATAACTTATCGCCGGGGCAGCAGCAATACCAATACCACCAAAACCGCCATAACCTCCAAAACCACCATAACCATGACCTAAACCACCAGATAAAATGCCAGGGTGAGCGGCCACTGCAGCAATCAAAGTACAAAGGATCTTAAAAGCATACAAAACACAATCCGAAATTAATACCGCCCATCATCATCTTGTACATTAAAGTCCAATAAAGCCTACCAAAAGTTTCATGATTTCTTAGTTTCACAACTTAACACAAGGATACTATGTATTGGTTTTTAATCTTTTTTGTTTGTTCTTTAAACAACAGTTTGCACAACAAGTTATTGCCACACACGTTTTCTAAGTCTAAGCGTTTGAACGCCTTAAAGTGAACTGCAATTGCTCATAGATTTTGCGACACTTTTATACACACCTCAAGATCAAAAGCCTTCCAAATAGATTCTCTAAATATTGATTTTGTTTTATTTTATTTTTTCATTTTTTTGTTTATTTGGATTTGAAAAAAATTCACAAAAAAAAAAATATGTACGACAACAAAAAAATGCACACATTCACCCCAAATTAAAATCGTAACATGATCGTTAAAAACTTAAAAAATACAGACACACATGGACGGTTGATTGTAACGTTTATGAACTATTGTCATGTATTTGTTTAGCGTTTCAAATGTTTCTCTTCAAATACTAGATCATTATGGGTTTTTCTTTTTTTTAAATTTTTGTTTCAAGCGGTTCTGACTGTCCATTTTCATGGTTGCTGTAGTCGTTGTTCTAATGGCCTAAAGCCATTTTCAAGCATGTGGTCATTTTCAATTTGGCAACAGGAAGATGTTGAACACATTAATTTGCAATATATATACAAAGTAAATCAATTTGTCCACAGCAATTAATTAAACAATATTTGGACAAGTTGTTTTAAAAATAAAATATTAAATTATTATTAAATGTACAAAAAAAAAAAAATTTATATGTAAATTAAAATCTATCATTTCGCTATGTAATGAATGATCATTTAGCAGATTATAGTATTACATTGGAAAGTATGTACATCCTTTTGCATATAATCAATATTTACATATTTCTTTTTCAATTAATGACCTTTTACTTTTTATCACCTCTGAATCTTCGATAAATTGGCAGGTATGGAAGGAGTATCTTTTGGCATATAAGTTCTTACATATACATATTTTATTTCATGTCACGTATAACTAGTTTCATCGAACATCTGCAACTACCCTACTACCCCGGAGTGCAGTCGCGGGAGGCATCGGATTTCCAAGACTATATATGTAGATTCCTTAGTAATCGTATTCGGTCAGTAGATGTACATTATCTTCTTCTATCTGCAGTTCTTTGCTGCCAATCAAAAAATCATGCTACCACAGAGTACAGCATACTACTGGCGGTTCCGAATATTTGAAGTTTTATGTTTTGTGGTGTGTGAAGATCGCTATATTTTACCAACGTTACAGAACACAGCTCTATATTTGTTGATTTGGTATATGATGTGTTCCGCAATTCCACATTCGTTTAGTCATACGCTCTTAATGCAATTAAATTATTTAATTTTTGTGATATGACATCCTAGCTTCTCATACCACCCGTGTTGTGTGTGTTAGTTTTATTCATTAGTGTTGGGATCTACTGCTTAATGTCTACCCCGAACAACAGATTTGAGAGACCCTTTTCATAGCAATTTTATTTACTCTGGGAGTTTTTGCCAGAAGAAATATTTTTCCATCTTTCGTTTTTTTTTTCGTTTGTTTGTTGCGAGCTTGTTTTTTATTGGAGCTTGTATTTGAACCGCGATTTAATGAGAGCCTATTTGCTCAAATACAAATATTTAAAAGATAAGGATATGTGTTTTCATAATTTTTGATTTTTTTTGTAAAATAGTCAATCGATTTAACGTGAATAAAAAATTGTTATCTTTATTATATAACAATAGTATACGATGCAAAATGGCTCGTGTTACAGGTTAAGGGCCTATTTATCCAAATATTATTTTTAATTCCTTAATTTAGAAAAGTTTCCATTTATTTTAGTGCCTACGCAGTTTTAGTATTCAAATATTGTTTTAAGTTTACGAAGTTTTACCTACGTATGTATGTATGTGTGTGGCATATCGTTGTTTTATAGCAAATAACTATCTGCCGATCGAGTCAATGGCCTATTGTGCCTCACCATATTCGATGTATGTTTACTGATTTACTTGCAATAATGGTGATTGGTGACGAAAAATGAATAAAGCTTCCATCGCTGTATTATATGCGAATTGACTGATTTTGAATACATTTACTAATATTTTACTCCTTTATTTTCATCTTATCTAATATTAGCTTATATACAAAAATGTATGAAACAGTAATCAATTGCCATTCATTCAGTCATTGATACTGTGTGTAACAGTTCATTGCTTTATTCATTTTTCGTCACCAATCACCATTATTGCAAGTAAATCAGTAAACATACATCGAATATCTATTTAGTAGCACTTCTGTGGCAATAACAGTATCGGGGAAGATTGTTAAAAAAATCCATTTCTCTAACACTGTCTAGCTTAAACGCATTAGTTAACTAATAAATTTATTTATTTTTACAATGACTTATATTCTCATGAGGATAGAAAAACTCGACTAGTTAACAACTTATATACTTTTCAGACCTTACAGAATCACCCGTCTTGTATATCTGTCCTTTATATCTTATAGAGGACAGTGACTTAATTAATATTACTTCTTGATAAAGCTCTCAAATCCAAAAATATTGCTTAAAATCGTTCGAAAAAATATATTTTAATTAGTAAATCTAAACTGTGTAGGCTATGGTATGTGCTTATAACTCATTAACTAGAACTCCGCATAATTTTTTAAAAGCCAAACTCTATAAATCCAAAAGAGAATATTTTGTAGTTCCCACACGTAATTGTTATTAAAAATTCTTTAGAACTACAAAAGTGTGGTAGGCCGCTAAATAAATAAAGAGAAATTAAAAAATGTTTTGTTTTTTTGTGAAAAAAGTTGCAACTTTTATTTCTAAACATTTTTAATTATTTTTTTTTTTTCTGTTTTTGAATTGAGATTATAGTCCTAAAAATAATTCTAAATATATATACGTTATAATCACAATAGAATTTTATGTTTCAAACATTATTATTCTGTGTTTGTTTTTCCTTTTGTTTTTGTAACTTCCTTTTGCAAGCATTTGAACTTTTTTCCTTGCAGTGTCTATGAATGACGGATTAAAAATGATGAACGACTATTAGTGATTAAGGAAGAGAAGCCGTTAAATGGAAACATAAAGTTAGTGCTCTTAAAAATTAATTAATTAATTAATAGTAATTATACTATTCTTTCTGCTAAATTTGCGTGAAGCCTTTGATGTTGTTCAGCTGTCTACGCTTTAAAGGTCCTTAAAAATAAAACAAAAAAATTATTTAACAATTGAGTGACTAAATTCACAGGTCGTCAGGGACAAGTATATTTTAAGCGCGGCTTTTTTCCATTTTTACAACATCTTTTTTTGGTTATCGTTGTTATGGCAATTGATATAAATTAATGATGACCAAAGCCACCATAACCGAAACCGTGGCCATAACCTAAACCACCACCATAACCAAGTGATATGGCAGGAGCAGCTGCATAGGAAATGGCTGGTGCAGCGGCTACTTTAACGGCAGATATGGCAGGAGCTGCAGCAGCATAGGATATGGCAGGAGCAGCAGCAGCATAGGATATGGCAGGAGCAGCAGCAGCATAGGAAATGGCAGGAGCAGCGGCATAAGAAATGGCAGGGGCAGCTGCCACCTTAACGGCTGGGGCAGCATATGAAATGGCTGGGGCAGCATATGAAAAGGCTGGTGCAGCTGCAACAGCTGGTGCCGCATAAGAGATAGCTGGGGCAGCAGCTACAGAGACAGCTGGAGCAGCTGCTACAGAGATGGCTGGTGCAGCGGCAACTTTCACAGCGGGAGCAGCTACGGCATATCTAATAGTTGCTGGATGGTTAACAATCTAAGAAGTAAAGTAATTATAGAGACAAATTGCAAGCAGAATTAAGAGCAATGGTTAACGCTTACTGTGCTGACTGTGGAATAACTGGTGGCGGCTGGGGAAACAGCCTTAACTATCGTTGGAGCTGGAGCAGCGGCCACGGAAATAGCAGGAGCAGCAGCAACGGCTGGAGCCGCATATGAGATAGCTGGGGCAGCATAGGATATGGCAGGAGCAGCAGCATATGATATGGCAGGAGCGGCTGCGGCATAAGAAATAGCTGGTGCAGCGGCCACAGCCTTAACGGCTGGTGCAGCAAAGCTTACAGATGGAGCTGCATAACTAACAGCTGGAGCTGCATAGCTAACAGCTGGAGCTGCATAGCTAACAGCTGGAGCTGCATAACTGATGCCACCACCAAAACCACCTAAGCCGAGACCGCCGTATAATCCACCAGGACGAGCAGCCACTGAGGCTACCAAAGCGAAAAGGATCTAAAACACAATTAATACACTGTTATTATGATATGCGGGTATTTGTTATAAAAAAGGAGCTGGTAATCCATTTAGCTCACCAAGAATTTCATGTTTCTTTATTTAAATTGTTTTTGTTTTATTTTTAATTGAGATGTGGATTGATGTGGATTTACTTTATGAATCCTTTTTCTGTTTGTAACTTTTATTTTAATTTTATAATTTTTAATTTCAGACAGTTCTTTAAGACAGACACTATTTGTTTTATTTTTATTTTTAAGGCGTCTTTACGTTTAGATGCGTTCCGTTGAACTGTAATTCATCTCTGATTTTCCTATACTTTTATACACTCGAAAATCAAATTGAATTGTCTCCAAAAAGAATTTCTAAAATTGCTTAATGCGAAACAAAACATTGTAACAAACACCCCAAAATTGAATGCAACATCAAACGAAGAAAAAAAAAAAACTTAAAAAACTTATTCATGGTTGCCTTTACTTAATTTAATTTTACAAAATTAATTATTTTTTTTTTTCGAGAAAAACAGAATTCAATTCCGTCATTTTTTGTTGGCAAATAGTAGAGTAAATATTGAATACAACAAATTCTTGTTGTACTTCAGCCTGATAACTTACTGACTGCCTGTTTGTTTGTTTCTTGGTTTGTTTGTTTGTTGTATTGGTGCTCCATCGGTGGAGTGGTGGAGTCTTGTAATCGACTAACTAAATAAAGTGTGACTAGTTTTCATTTAGGGGCATGTCCGGTGGAAATGAAATTGATCAATATCGTTTATTTACACAAAATGGCCAAATTTAAGGTCAAAGAATTTTACCTGGTATTTATTGTATTGTATTGTATGTTGTCTATTACGTACAATATGGTTGGGAGAAACAAAAATCAAAACTTTAACCAAAACTGTATCATAAGCCCTAAAAATGTATAAAGTGGAGTTGGATTTTTTTTATCTGTTTTGGTTGGAAAGAGTATGTGCAGAATATCAATTTTGGCAAACATAGAAAAAATTACATTAAATTGCGTTAAATAATTACTAAGAGATATTAAAGTTAAAAAAAAAAAATATTGCTACGTATTCTCATTGATTCCTAAGTACATACATAACAAAGTAATTTTTTTTTAACATAAAATTTTAAACTTACAGATTTAAGATACATAATTAAGAAAATGAGGGGCTACTTGTGAAATTTCTTTACTTACTAGATTATAATTTTGTTTCTTGATATTGTTTATAAATTAGTAAAGATAACATTTTAATATGCTTTGACATTTCAAAACGTTAAATAGCAACACCAGAGATATCTAAACATCTCAAAAACTCTTTCAAAATAAGAAAAACTATTTTAACCAACTTTTCTTACTATTCTTAAATACATACATACATACATAATTGGCCATTACAATCCTTCGTCAGGATTACGGCCTAGCTTCTCAACACCACTCATGTTGTGCGCGTTAATTTTATACATGAGTGGCGGGACCTACAGTTTAAAGTCGACTCCGAACGACAGATTTTTTGAGAAGCTTTTCATGGCAATTTTTACTCTCAGAGTTTTTGCTATTCTTAAATACTCGCCAATTTTTTGACTTGAATGTCATATTGAAGGAATAGGGAATATTTGGAGGCATTTCACGCAATCGAACACATGAATATCAAGAAAATAAATAAATAAGAAAGCTTCATGACAATTACAATTAAATTTTTAGAAGAAATGTCGGCTGTATTTAGACTTTTGTCCATGTATCTGCTGTATATGTTTTAATTTACAATCTGCTCTAAGGGACAGCAGTCGCCGTAGTCTAGTAGATAGTGTGTTCGCTTATTAGACGTAAAGCCCGGGTTCGAGCCCCAGGCCACATATCAAAACGAAATAAACGAATAAATTTACAACATTTTTTGACAAATGTAAATGAGATTCTAATAATTGATACGTACTAATACTAATATATGTATGTACATGTATATGTGTTTATTTATATACTTGTGAAAGAAAACATTCATATGTATGATCGTATATAAAATCCTGACTGTTGTGCTTACTCAATATGAGGCCTTCGAATTGAAAGCCCTCCATTGCAATTTTAGAAATAATTTTCTTGATAGGAAGTAAAACTTTACAACTCCAGCTGGTGCATTTTTCTATAAACATGACGTCACCTAACTGCTACCCCATTTTAATTGTTTCTGGTTAATTTTTATGTTTTCTGCTTGTAGGGGAAATTATTTACTTTGGATAGGGGACCAATGACTACTATTTGAATATAAATATACACTTAATTCGGTTTTTACACGGTAGATACGTTCCAGGAAAAACCGCGTGAAATAAACCGTGTAAAAATGCATAGAAAAGAAAGGGATTATGTTCCATATCCTTCAATTATGTAATTCAATTCATAAAATGAAAAGCAATTCAAATCTTAAAAAAAGGAACATACATTTAAAATTATTATATTTCAGGAAGTCAAAAAAATAATATAAGTTAATGAACAAAAGGTACATTCATCAATTCTTAAAGGTAATTTAAACAAACTAAAAATCATCAAAAGTTCGTAAATAAAAAATTAAAAGCAGTTAATCTGATGATGACAATAACATTCGCTATCATCATCGGATGTCATACGTGATCGCTTACGTAAGGCTGGTTCAAAATATTTATAAACTCCAACAAGATTACCATTTTCAGTTTCGGATTGGACAACACTGCGTTTAATAACAAAATCGGTTATTAGTCATTGGTTAGTTAGTTTTGGACAGCTCTTTGTATAACTCATAGTAACGAGCCATACAAGATTTCAGATCACGTTAAAACTGTGTAGCTCTTTCACCATTAGGATAGTTTGTGATGAACCGTGCTATGTCAAATATCACCATATAAAAACAGAACCAATTTTTTTTTCTAGACTTTGTAATTATTTAATAATTCTAGCTCTTGTAATTTCCTACTTATACGAAACTAAATGCAATTACAATTATGTCATTGATTCTTCTACCTGGAGAGTAAGATTCTTTGGATGATCGATAGAACTATGTTATTTACAATGTTAATCTTCACTAAACAATATACATATATTTTTTTATTTTTATGCAATGTCAAGACCTACTTCATACAATCTACAAAAAGCCGCATTTCGTAAGTCTTTTTAAATTTAAATTTTCAATTGAAATAAGAGTTACGAAATACATTCGCATCATTTTACTAATATGTAGTTACGTTAGCATATATAGGTGTCACAAGTTCAAGTCCTAATATATTTGCTTTTCTTAATACTTCTGCTTGCTTTTTTACATCTCATAGCATCGTTTTAATTTTATTGTTTAGTAAAATACTTATCACTCTTTTTCTATTCAAATTTTGCTAACCAAATCTAAGGTCCTCTGAAGAAATGTCCATTAAAAATGTTTCTTTTTTTTTTTTGCGAGTAGTATAATGTAAGCCAAGAAAGTTGCGAGAATTAATTTAAATAGTTGTTATATCCGCTTTTAAGAAATAAAAATTTTTAAAATATATTTTTTTATTCTTCATTTTATTCCATTTCAAAAAAAAAAAATATAAATAAATGTTTTTGATTCTTTCTGCAATAAACAAAACATAACGTGCTGGTTCTTCGTTAACACAGAGAATTGATGTGCGTTTCTCTTGCCTTTTGGGGTTTTGTAAACTTAAAATTAAAAATTAAAATAAAAACAAAATAAAAGAAGTTTAAAGTGACTAAAAATAGTTCATTAATCGTTATTGGCGAATATTTAACGGCGGCTTTCAATAATTCACAAGTACTGTAGTTTGTAAAGATTTCTTCGCAATTCTATTAAATTAATGATGACCATAACCATAGCCATGACCATAACCACCATAACCACCATAGCCACCATAGCCTAGTGAAATAGCAGGAGCTGCAGCATAGGAAATAGCGGGAGCAGCAGCATAGGAAATGGCAGGAGCAGCAGCTACTTTAACAGCGGGCGCAGCATAAGAAATAGCAGGAGCTGCATACGAAATGGCAGGAGCAGGAGCAGCAACGGCTACAGCCTTAACAGCAGGAGCATGGCTTACAACCTTTATGATAATTTGGAGGTATAGATTAACACATTGGGTCAAAATGATGTATTTTTCAACTTACGGTACTGAACGTGGCATAACTGGTGGCAGGGGCAGCTACAGCTTTAACAACTGGTGCGGGGGCAGCATAGGAGACAGCTGGGGCGGCATAAGAAATAGCAGGTGCAGCTACAGCTTTTACAACTGGTGCAGGAGCAGCATAAGAGACGGCTGGGGCAGCATAGGAAATAGCAGGAGCAGCATATGAAACAGCTGGTGCTGCATAACTGTAAGAGGGAGCAGCATAACTAAAAGAGGGAGCTGCTGCATAACTTATGCCATGGCCTAGTCCACCATATAAGCCACCATATAAACCACCAGGACGTGCAGCAACGGCAGCAATCAAGGCAAACAATGGAATCTGCAACACATTTAATAATATTTTTGTTTAAAATAATAGTTTCTACAACACCTTTATTTTTGTTTTTATTTTTCTTTTTTTTTTTTTTTTGTTTAACAAAATTTAACGTTTGTTCCTTAAATCTCACCAAGAATTTCATATTTTTAGGTTTTTAAATTTTTTTTTTTGTGATTTTTTAAACAAAATAAACTGTTCCTTTGTTACTGTTCAGTGATAGGACTGCACGTTTTAATGTATTTAGTTGTACTGTAATCCATCATAGATTTTGCGATACTTTTATACACATTTTCTTTGACAAACAAACAAAATCTAAAGCATACTCATGCTTCAATTGCAACTGCGACTCAAACTTAAATTGGGGAAAAAAGCTCTCAAAAGTCTCAAGAAAAGTAACTAAATCTCCACACAGAATCTCGAAAAATATTAAATACATATTTGAAAAACGATAGTGTAAACGAATAATAATAATGTAAAACAAAAGACAAAAAACAAAAAAAAAAAAAACAAAAAAAGACGCACAATCACCCCAAAATAATAAATGCAGGATGGACAGACGCATAATGTTGGCATTATTGTTAAGAAAAAAAAAAAAAAAATAAAAAAAAGATCGTGTTTAATATGAGACACAATTCACATAGTTCGCATCAATTTTATGAATTGTATTGAATTGATTTGAAACTTTTTTTGAATACGCGATCAGATTGCATCTCTTCAAACAAAGTTGTAGTTTTTTTTTTTTTTTTTTTTGTTTTTGTTGAAAATCGTGAGCTGTTTTTATGAGCTTCAATTTTAGTACCAAAAAAAAAAAAAAAAATTAGAAAAAAATGTAAAAATTAAATTCAAGAGAAACAGATTCTTGTTGTCTTTTGGTGCACTTGTGTCTAAATTTATGCTGTTGCTGTTAATGCTGATGTTATTTTAAAATTAAAGTCGTCAGCCAAAATAGCCAAACAAAGTAAATCTAGTTTATGTTTTTAGGGGAAGGTTATCTATTGGATACTCCTTTAGCGATAAGTGTTCATGAAGTGTGCCTGAAGGAAAATACTACGATTGCCAATGGAATTGAATTGGTTTTTGCAACATTAACTGTTAATTTTTAAGGAGACATAGAAAACGTTTTTCAATAACACCTGTTAGAAATCCTAAAACAGAATTGTTGGCCTGTTTTTGATTGGCTAGTACCCAGAACAGCCTGCTCTGTACAATGCAGCACTAGGCAGTATTCTTTAATTTGAGTTGTAATCCTGAAATAATATTGTTGTCCATGATGACTGTAGTGAAAAATAGTTGGATTCGATTGAACCGTTTGGTTGACAATACCAAATTGAAATCCCATTTTCACCGAAGTATGGCAATATTCGGAAGAAGGGACGAAAAATCAATACGCAATGAAATTGCAAAGACGAAAATGATCGTATTTCTTCTGAAGATACCAGTGTAGTATATTAAATACAGATCTAGAAGAATTTCTGAAGGTACTTCTATCCTATCCTATTCTATTATATGTCCTGTCCATTTAAATTTTCTGTTTCAAATTCATAATAGGAAATCTCTTTTGACCCGCATATAAATTTTGCCAAGTGTAGAGGATATATGGTTCAAACTTAATAATCTCATCGCACTGAATTTTTCATTTTACAATGCGTTACAACCAATTTTAGAATTTGAAGTTATTTTTTCGTTACTTAAAATAAAAATTAAAATATAACAGAAAGTTCTTTTTTCCCACATACCACCATGAGGTATTTGTCCCAGTTTTAGTACAATATTTTTCATGCCCATTTTATTTAATTTTAAAAGTGTAAGTGATGCAATGAGGCGTAGTTTTTTCTAAAGTGGCTCTACTAAATGTCGTTCAGTCCAACTGCCATTTATAGCAGGAGCATAAAAAAACTACAACAACAACATAAAAATACATGATCGAAAATTTGTAACACCGGAATCACCATAACTGTTTTCACGAAAACTAAAATCAAAATAAAATGAAAAATTTAGAAAAAAAAACAAAAAATAAAATAAATTAAAATCAATATTATGACGTTAGACAAGCAAGTGAGTAGCAATGGAATCAGTTTTCTTCATATCCATTGAGGTTTGTCTCTTTAAATGCGTTTGATTTTCTTTAAAATTTACCCAAATTTATTTAATTTTCATAATCTAAAACCGAAATTGGGGTGGCAAATAAAATACAATGAAATCTATAACGAAATATAATTATGGAAAATATTTTGTTTTATTGTATTGGTGAAGTAAACAAAGTGATCGCCTAATAGATTGACTGGCTTATTAAAGAGCAAAAAATATAACAAAAAAAAAAAGAGAAATAAATAAATTACATTATATTTGAAATAAATTTTTATTTTATGGTCAATATAACGTTAGAAAAATGATCTTTGATTTTCAGCCACTTAGCCACCCCTATATATAGAGTTTGAGAAAAATTCTTTTTAATTTTGAAAGTGAGTGTTCGTTTATGTGATATTATTTGATTTGATTTGAAAATGTAACATTTTCATTTAATGCGGACGAACAGATTGCCAACTGATAGACTTGAATCGAAGGAAAAAAAGCAGATCATTCGTTATACATTTACTTTAAAATACTTGCACGTTATTAAATTGAGTTTGTACTCGTAATTTATTTGTTGAATTATTTTTTTGTTCGTTTTTCTAAAATTTCAGTTTTTAGTTTTTCACAAATTTGGTAAAATATGCTTGAAAAAAATTCTTTTAGTTTGTTTAGTTTGGGGGTAATTAATTTTTACGTGTGTTTTTTATCCACTGTTTGTCTTGTCTTGTCTTGTCTTGGCTATTCTGTTAACAGACTTGGCTTATTAGCTGCTTATCTGGCTGGTTAACAAACAAATAACATATTTTCGTTTTTAAGTGGAGTAATTTTTCTATTTTATTTGTTCAATTTATGATTTTAGTTGCGTTATTGGCATATTGTTTGCGCAATGGAGTTTCAGTATTTTTTTCTGTTGAAAAATTTTGATACAAAATTGTTTAAAATTTGTTACCAAATCCCTGGGGAATTTTAGAGTGGCTTGGGTATGTACAAGTATTTCCACACTTTATTACCTTTTGTGGTTAAAGAAAATAATTTGACGCCATCTGTATTTTATTGGCAAAATTAAATTAGTTTTTGGCCTTTTATGCAAAATTCGATTATCATTCATTAAATCAAAGAGGATTAATCAAAAGTAATGCAGACTAACGAGGGTGGCCAGTCCATGAAGGAAGTGAGCTTTTAAAACAATTTTTTCATCCTCAATACGAGTGGCTTTTCGTAATTATCCATAAAATTTCATAAAAAAAATTATTTCAACTAATGATTGATGTTAAAACTCAAAGAAATTCTATGAAAAGCTTGTAAAGAGTTTAAAGGACTTTGCGGAAATGTAAGTCTGATAAAGTATTCTAAAGGAATATCAAAATATGTTTGAAAGCTACTAAAATCCATATTTTTTTTTTTATTTTATATTTTTTTTTTAATTTTTTTTTATTTTTTTTATTTATTTATTTTATTTCAAGTCCATGGAAAATCCTTACAGACTAATTACATTTTATATTACAAAATTTCTATACAAAATTATTATTATTATTATTATTACGATTTCAATACAAAAAAATAATTTGAAAATGAAAATAACATTGAATTTATTTATTAAGTAAGTTTAATTGTAAAATTATATTTTGTTTATTTATTCCCCATATAGTTCCTAAAGCGGAAAGTTCCCTTGGTATGTTTAAAATTTTAACTTGGTTTTCCACCATTCCGTATGATTGTTTTCTCACAAAAAATCTTCATACGCTCAAAATCTCCTGGTAAGATTTTCTAAAGTGCTATATGCTGCAGCCATTAAGAACAGAATAGCAAGAACGTCAAGACCGGTTTATCAATTGTTACCATTGGAGCTTCGCATCGATATGATTCCTCAGTTTTACATTAAAACAATTTTCGCTGGACACATATTATGCCTGAAAAAAATGACTGACGCGACGAAGTCAGAACTTTTTCTAATTGAAATTCGAGAACTTCCAATCCTGAGATTCTGGGGAATTCAGAGAGGGAGTCGGCCTTTACATCTTCACGGATTTCTTGAATAAGATTGTGGTTTACTTCAAAAAGGTTCACTGCATCGCCGATTATCCGATTTTGACATCAGAATATTTCTGATCCTTATGACTGTAAGAAACAAAGTAAGCTATACTTACTATTTATGTATGTACGTACTGTGGTATAGATAGATATGTATTTGAAAAGGGATCGATAAAAGGCAAACAAGTAACAGGACTCGCATTGCGTCCACTCTATGAGCACGCATATCTAATAAATTCGTATATATTTGACAAGAAGAAATTTAGACTCAACTCTGATACCAGTCTTTATCCGTTTTTCCTAGACACATCAGGGCACCTCTGGTGTTATAAATTTATGTTGGGTTTCTCTGTTGAGCTGTCAGTCATCTTACGATGCTATTACTGTTACTTCTAGAAGCCTAGAAATCTAAAGTCTATTGGCCTACAACAATATTATGATATAAGATCCCTTAATTAGGCCTTCACTAAATTGTCTCATTGTTTCATTGAAAGCACCAAGACAGATTATAGTGAATCCTGTAACTTTAAGGACTGTATTTTTTAAAAAATAAATAAATTCTCAAACCATCTTTGAATATTGAAAAGTTTCCTGCAAACCAGTAAATGAATTCATTGTAATGAAAGGAAAATATATGGCCACCTTAATTAATAATAATTATAATCAATTTATTTTTTATTGTTTTATTGTAAAATAATTGTTTTTCTTTGTAAATATCCTAAACATCCTTTCGGTTATACAGTCTCAATCAGTCAAACTATCAATAAAAAAAAAATACTGCATTCATTTCAATTAATTGCATACATATGCGAGCATAATTTAACTTTTTTTTTTAATGTTGTTGGTAATAGAATGTAAAAACAACTTTTTAATATAAAGTTTTAATTAAATGGTGTTAATCATTGTTATAAAATTTATTAACAAATTGCCAATAAACACTAATCCCAAGCAAAGCAAAGCAAAGCAAACCAAAGTATAACAAAGCAAATCGTAACAATTGCAACAGTCAGGTGATCATACTATTCATGACAGATAAAAAAAAAAAAAAGAAAATGTGGAAAGGACGCCCGTTTTATTACGTTTCATTTGATTGTGAGCATGTTTTGTGTTTCATGTTTCGTTTTCTGTGATTGAAACATGAAGTTGTTGCTGTTGTTGTTTGTATTAGTTTATTGGTCAAACGCAAAGTGTTCGTTTAGCCAAAAATTATTTCTAATTAAGTTGTATAATTTACAAAATTAGGCATAATTAACAGTCAACCAGGCAACCAACATTGTTTGATCCGTTAAAGCCGTTTCGCTTTTAAATCAAGGTGATCCAAATAAAACTCACTTTTTCGCATTAAACACACTTGTTCGTGGCGTATTTTGTAATACAGAAAATTTTTCAAAATTCACTTGCAACTGATTGCGAGTACATATTTCATTTCGAACATATTGTAGAAATAAATCATCCAATTATTGCCAAGGAAGGTGAACCTATTGCCATATATGGTTGAGGAATGGCAATTTTGTTTGAAAACTTTTATCGGATGTAAGTCACTCAAGGTTTTGTTTTTGGTTTTTGGTATTTGTTTTTGTTTTCCTTTTCGGTTTAATTGGATCAAAATTATTGAGAATAAAAGTAGATTAGTAATGTCAGCAAATACATTGTATGGTACCTTCAAATACATACACAGGTTTATGTATACATATATAATTCATCAGAGAAATATTATAAGCAAATCTAAGCAAAAAATCATTTCATCCTATCAGATAGAATAGCCTGTTTGTAAAACGGAAAGAAAAACTGCTGACTGAGGAAGAATCTTGGTTTATTGCTTGACATATCTAAGTTGGATAGAAAGCCTACCACTCAACTAATTAAATTGGATCTTAATGACATCTCCGTCACTGTATATATTCTCACAATTCATTGCGTAATGGGTAGGTACGCGGTGAGATTTCGCTTTCTTGCAAATTATTTATGAGGACTTTATTTTGCAGTGTTCGTCTCATCTTTCTCGACAGTCCAGCGAAGGTATCATACGATATCATAAATTTTCAGACAGATTATCAGCTTGAGTCACGTTGAAATGTATAGTACTGATGCTAATCGTTAAGGCGGGATAGCCATTAGCTCCGGAACATAAGTAGCTCCGGTATACAAACGATCGTCTTATCCTATCCTAATTTCTTATCTGGTTCACAGAAGAGATACTCTTAGGTTAGAGGACGTGTACTTGTCAATTAAGACAAGTACAGTACCCAGAGGTCTAATTGACCCATTGTACAAAGAGACACCATTTTGTGTTTGCCCATTCATATATAGCTCCTTTAAGTCCATTATATCAAAGTCCTTATGCTACTATTTTTGATATTAGGCCTGACGATGACTCAATCGATGAATTTATGTTTGGCAGAACTAAATATTAAATTTAGTGTAGTGCTGAATTAAAAGTTCGTGCCTAAAATATTATCCAAGTAGCCTTTGACAGGTCCTCTTCATAAATTCTTTCAAGCATTGCGGCTTGGCCATATATACCCCAAGCATACACCGATTACACTATTTTATCCAAAAATATACCGGAAATCGAAATGTCAATTCAACTGGCATACGTAATGGTTTCCGGAAGCCGAAGTTTCAAATGTCACTCTAAGTTGTTATAATCTAGACCAATGAAGAAGAAGAAAAGAAGTGTTCTAAAGTGATCAAATATATACTTATATGGATCTTATGATTTATTCTATCGAACACTTTCAGTGATATGATTATCACAACAAAATAAGAACTATTATCTGTTCAGCTTGGTTATCTTTCCTATTTTACAAAATTTAATTGTCATGATATAATATCTGTACAAGTACATGACATTTGTTAAAACTTTAAAGCTGTTTGAAAGCTTCTTAACTGCTGCATATACACCTGGTCGGTAAGTTAAAGTTCACCAAAATGCCGCTTTTATGTAATTTTTTTTTTTTTTTTATTCAAGTGGGGGTTTTTTTTTTTTTTTTGCAAAATTCTGTAATAATTTGTTAAAATTTAAAAATAAATTTTTAATTCGATGACATGTGAGTGTGAAAATATCAGTTGAAAAAAAAAAGAATATAAATTTTGAATCTCACGCTCGAGATTGCACAATTAAGCCTTTAACCATGACTCAAGACGCATTTATTTACGTTGTGGGGTATTTAAAAAAAATATCGTTTTTCGTTTTTTTATGTTAAAACAATTCAAGAATCTGAAATGCATCAAATGCGTAGATTCATTTGCTTTTGAATGAACAATTTCGTAATTAAAGTTTTTAATTAGAGAGACACCTAAACGTTGAACGGCAAATGTGATCAACATACTGTACGATGACAATAAAACAAGTTAAATCGTTTTGCTTCTGACAGACATTAATAAATTGTTAAAATTTAAAAATAAAAAACACAAAACAAAAAGTTTAAATGAAAATATAAATAAAATGAAATAAAAGTAAACGTTTGTTGTAAAATATTGGTAAATTTTTATGTACAAAACAACTTATCAATGCCCGTTTATTGCCAATAGACAGACACTTGACTCACTTTAGTTAGTCACCACAATTGGTCGTTCGTCTGTAATTTGCAGGGTTTTTTTCTTGCTTCTGAATTGCAGTGGTATAGAACCGCAAGATGAAAAAAAAAACATAGATTTTCATGTATGATTTTATTTAGATGTTACATGTTTAAATATTACCATCAAGCTTCACGTTATACTTACTTCTCTTATGACGATCTTAATAAAATATCTGCAATTCATTATAAAAGCCTGATTGAAATGAAATATACTTTCTCAACACCTTTTTCTCGCTTAATTTTCTTTTTCAATTGCTTGTAACACGACAATTAGCAATTTCTCTGATTAATAATGTTTATTTATTTTATTTTATTTTATTTTATTTTATTTTATTTCATTTTTATTTTACTTTATTTTATTTTCAAATTTAGCACAACAAGATAGAAATCTTATAAATTAAAGTGCTAATGATTACATACAAACAATAAGTTTAAGCATAATGTAATAATTAAATATAAATACAAGTTAAATTAAAAAAGATTTAAAAAAAAAAATAAAAAAAAATATTACAAATATGTACCATGTATGGATGTACACTCTTTCCAATATTTCTTTGTAATGATATATTATAATTTTGGTAAAAAGTTTGTATTTCGCTAAAAGGCCCTCAGTTCTAAAAAAAAAAGTCAGAATCTTTTCCAAATACAGATCCTTGTATTATGATTATCGATTCCTCCTAATCGAGAAGAAGTGTAAGTACAATACACAAGAAAAAAGCCGCAGTCAATGTGAGAAAGTTATGGTGGTCTTACCATAAAAAGTCTTTCTGGACAAATATGAACAACTTCGCTTCAAAGTTGTTATCAATACTTTGATTACAGAATTTACTGAGATAATCAGAGGCTTGTATGTTAAGGTACCAGGTTAATTGCAACAAATCTTTTGTTACTTTCCTTGAATTTATATACATACGTATACCCCTTCCTAAAAATAAAAATGCCTGCACACACGATATTTATCACTTAAATTGTCCATTGGTTTTAACCTCCAGCTCTTTCAAATTAGCGAAACACACAAGGCAGCGATATATATATATATATGTATATATATATATATACGCAGACTGTTTATCTCGTTAAACTAGCACTCAGTGTATGAGTACTTAAGAGTACTCATACTTTTATTTTGTCTAAAGTGTGCGTAGAATTGTGTGACCGTCTACGTGGTATGGGCAACACATCCATCATTAAAGCGTTTATGCCTTTGCAACGCCCCAAATTATACGTAGATGGGCTCCTATTGCTGTTTATGGTAAACTAGACCAGTTGTTTAAATTGTAATTGCCATTTGTTAAAACAATAACAACAACACCAACAATAACGAAAAAAAAAATATCAGTTTATCATAGCATTTTAGACAATTTCGTTAACATTGTTAGCTATTTGTTCAAAAATCGTTTAATAGATGAATAAATAACTGACTGACTGACTGACGGAATATATTTAAGAGATGTAAGTTGGACAGATTGATCGATAGTAGGAATGGTTATGAATGTGCGGTAATAACATTTAATGAGTTCATAAGAATTGATTATTAAAATGGCCAAAATACGCCACACACTAATGCAGATACATACATACAAATGCATTTAAACATTTTCTTTTTCTTTTTAGTGTGATTTTTGTTTTTTTATTTTTTCAAAAGGAAATTCCATAAATATTTTATTTAGCTGGGCTAGAAATATGTTGTCTTAACAAATTATAATTGTTAAAACAATTGTAATTGTAATTAAAATTGGTAATTGTAAATAATTGAATAACAACAACAATAATAATTCATACGACTATTAAATAAGCCATCAATGCAGCAACTAAAGCAATCGTATCAGCTAAGATGAGTGGCAACCATGTGCATGCGTATTCCTTTCAGTGTGCAAGTACTGTGTATGGCTAACGGTATTTTAAAGTTATTTTTTAATACATCAACATAAATTTAGTTTCGACCAAACAATTCCTTTCCCCTATTGCCCAATCAATATTTGTTACCAAGAGAAATATGAAGCCATCCATAAAGTAAAGTCTTTTTTTTTTTTGTTCTTTCGGAATTTCTCAGCCTTACCAATTAATTATTAGACATGAGTGTGTAAGACTGATTGTGTTTGCAGCTTTCTGGTTAATATATGTCTTCAGACATCCTTTCAAGGCAAACTTGTTAAACACAGATGACAATACAATAGAAAACGTTTGCTGCAGTTCTGTTTGTTGTTGGCCTCAAAATGATGAACGCTGCTGCATGTTTAATGTTTAAATATCAAAAGCATATCATAAATCTAGTACGGGTTACTAAGATAATATGAATCGTAAAATACTAAAAGAAATAACAAAAAAAAACACAAAAAACCGATCACTGTGATCACAATTGAAATCAAATCAAAAATCAGTTGAAGATTTCGTTTAAAACAAGTTTTTGTTTTCTTTTATTATTTCAACTCTTGAATAGTTGTTGTTGGTACGTGACTTACATTTAAATTGTCACATTTTGTAACAGTTTTTTTTTGTTTTATTGTTGTTTTATATCAAATACTAAAGTTATACTTCTAGGATGGCTACGAACTATTGGCATAAAGTAATTTTCATTCATATACGTTGCTTGCTTTTAGGCTGTGTTAAATACAAATTATAAAAAGTCTAAACCAAAGTATGTTTCTAAGCTTGACTTGAATATTTCCTGATGAAACTGTTGCTTTGTGTCAATGGCCGCGTTTGAATAAAAGTTTTTCAAACCTAAAACAGTCACCTAAAACCACATAAAAGCTTCGTTAAAATTCAGAAAAACTTAACCCTTTTGAGAATTTTTATTATATCTTAGAATTTGAAAACGCAAATCATAAATCCTTCTAATGTAAAACCATTTTTCTCTGCTTGATCCATTTCATCATGACTACAATACTAATTTCGATTTCAAGCAATTAATTCACAGTTATCTGACGCCGTATTCTAGTAAATATTGTGTTGGCTTATTAGACGTAAAGCCCCTGTTCAACTCTCAGGGCAGACATCTCCAACAGAACTAAATATGAAAAAATATTTCTTTGGCGACTTCTTATCAGCACATTTCTAGTAAAAAATCTGAGAATAAATAAAATTGCCTTAAAAGTTTCTTAAAAATCTATCGTTCGGAGTTGACTTTAAGCTGTAGGTCCTCCAATTATGGATAAAATTATGGATATAATACACACAACATAAGTGGTGTGACAAGATAGGTAGTAATTCTATGGAATTTAATAATTTAAACCATCCTTAATTAGTTTAATAATACAATAATAGTTATGGTCATTCAAATTGTGTTATAAAAACCTTAAGGTGTAGAGTATTAAACTCGTACAGGTGAACTTGTTTAACTTTAAATCGTTTCTTGTATTATTTATTAATTTTTTTATTACTTAAATATCCTTTTAACGTAATATGTTTTAAATATTGAATTTAAAATTGTTGTTTTTTATTGAGGAAAACTACCGTTTCGCCTATTTATGTTGTATAGGCCTATTTCCTCCTCTAAGACTCATCATACTTGGGTATAACTTTGCCATAAAAATAAATTTCCGCCGCTTTAGAACAAAAGTTTCTCTTGGCTGCCAAGTGTGACCAATATAATGACAAAATCAATATTTTCATCGCTCCTAATGGAGCGTTTATAAAAAATAAAGAAAAAGAAAAAATAAGAGAAAAAGAAAAATTTACTTTCATCCACACCAACATCAAACACGCATCAGTGGACTTCGTTTACTGCCATGCCGTACGCTTCCAGTCAAGGCTTAAACGTAATGCTTTTCTCTTGTGAAAGGCTAAATGGCTGCTTAAGGGGGGGTATACAAACATACATAAAAACTATGAAAACAAATACACGCAGTTGCGTTTCTTGTCTTGTACTTTTACTGCCAAGCGACAAACAATCTCTTTGAATTCATAGAGTAAAAATCCGGGTAAATATTTAAATTTCATTACAAAATACTTTATGAAGAAATAAACAAAACATTTCCGAAAACAAATACTGGGACTTACTTAAGAAGTTTAAAGAATTGGGGGCAAATGAAAAAAGAAGAGGAACATATGGAAGAAGATGTATATTTTGTTATGAAAATGTAATCAATTTTTTCCTTCTTGTCTTATTTATTTTTATTATTCATAATTTTATTTTTACAATTTCATGTTTTTAATTTCCTTATTTTGTTGCAATGGAAAAAATATGTGATAAGAATTGCTGTGGTTTTTTACACAAAACAAAAAAAAAACAAAAAAAAAATACCCAGGATTGACGCAAATGAAAAGCTGGATAAGTAAGAGCGGCATAGTGGAGCCTGTATTTTATTGATAAAGGCAAATATTTACGGGCATATTTTGAATCCAAATATTGTGCAATTGCTTTCATATTTTAAATAAATTTAATTTTATTTCTTAATTATTTATTTATTATTCATTTATAAATATGTAACTATCTTTTTCATTTGAAACTATCCTCCTTTTTAGGTAATTGCTGTATGCATTGTGAAGCTTTCAATATGGCCATAATCTCCGTTTGAACTGCTTTGCAGTGGTCAGGCGGCCTAGAGTCAGATCCCCTATTAAATGTACTAAAACTTACACTGTTAAGTATTTCTGAGCCGTTAATACGCACCTCGCAAAAGTTACCATCGATTTTCTTTTGCAAAAACTAAACAAAGTTTGTAGGTGTACTACCAAATCCCTTGAAAGGGTTGACATGGTATGAACATTGTCAGTCATTGCCACTAAACTGTTGCATATTTGTGGCATATTTATTTTAACAACATTATTTTCCATTAACTGTTAATGTAGGCAAAAAATGCAGTTTTACTTAGAATAAAATCCGAAACATTTCATATGATCTTTGCCAACATTTATTTTAACATTAAAAAAGAAAAACAAACTCTAAACAATATGTGACTGCCAGTTTTATACAGTTTTGTGCCAATTAACGAACGTTTAAAGCATACTAACGACTGTTGAGATGAAAATAGAAAATAGAATAATCAATTAAAGCGTAAATGTAGGTAATGAATTGCAACAAAAAGTTAAATGGTCTAATCTAATCATATATGTACATAAGCGTTAATAAAATTTTCTTATTCTGAAAATTTCTTTAAAACTTTTGACACTAAGTCAACAAATAAACTGTATGTTTGAGGATTCGCATAGAAAAATTCTATGCTAATTACGGCTTATCTTCAAACTAATCCTAGGTCTATCGTTCATTTATAGCATTTTCATAGTTTCTTTTAACAATTTGTCGGCCTATTACACACATTTTATAAACAAAACTTTTCACCCAAACTTTTCAAAATCGCATATACATACTTTCTATATGACCTAACTTCTAAATTCTTTATTGGAAATAGATTTTTGAATTTAATTTTTTTAAACATCTTTTTTAAAAGCTGCTTTTGTTATACCCTTTATTATTCTATTCCTCATTCGATTTTTTTTCTATTATTTTTAAATTCTATCATTACTTACTTATTATCTGTTATTTTCAAACAGCAACAACAACAACAACAAATACGTTTTAAATTATTATTATTATTGTATGGTGGCACTTTGGCAAATATGTATAAGTGTTTAAAAATTTTTGTTGTTCTAATGTTTTATTTGCTGCTGCGTTAGATAAATGTGTACGTAGCACAGAAATAAACACTAACAATACATAGCAGCAACAACTAACATACAGAAAAAAAGACTTTTGAATACAAATGACTGTATTGTGTTTGTGTGAATGCTGCGCAGAAGTAAATAATGCACAGAAACGATAATAAAGCATATTGCAAGCACACCTGTTTACATACATATACATACATACATATATTTAGCTAAACTCGAAAGACCCCTGTCCCCCACTAGTGTACTTAGGATTGAACAGATAGCAGAGAAAAAATTGTGGCACGTAGAAAACATTCTTTCAATGCGAGCATTCGGCTTATTTAAGTTTAAATAGCGGCTTTCTTATAACCATTTGAACAGTCTTTAACAATAAGAATAATTCATAAAAATATTATTGGCTAAAACCTAACAAAACACTCTAGAACCTTAAAATTTAAACTGCATTTAAGCTTATACATATTTGTATGCTAGAGAAAAAAAAATCCCAACACACACACATACATTGTCTAAACCAAGCTAACAAAATGCAAAAATGTGTGGTTTATTCTTGTTCGTTCTTTGTTTTCTTGCCAATTCTATCAATAAAGTCAATAACTTGCAATGACTTTGATGAAGAAGTATTGCGAATTGCTTTATGGGCTTGAGTTGTTGCATGAATGAATGAATAATTGAATGAATGAATGTGATTTTTTTGTATCTCCTCTGCCTGCTATTTTACATAAAAGACCCGCCTTTTTTCTTCTTCTTTGTTTACTTTTTTTGTGCCACATTGCTTATAATAGCGTTTGTACGTTATGGCTTAAATAGAAGTGTTAAAATCGTAGACGTGTTTAAGCCTTTTTATTATTGATTTGTATTGTTAAAGCCATTTGCATTAAAAGAAATATATATGTATACACTTTAGAAGAGGACAAAAGAAAAACTGGCAAGATATTTGAAATACTTTTTCAAAAAATTCCTATGGTTTTTAGGGAATACGAATGCAACACTTACATATGTAATCAAGGAAATAGTTTTGAATGCAAAGCTTCCTGTGAATTAAATTTTCAATATCTTGCAACAGTTTTATGTTCTGTTCTATTTACAGAATTATTTTAAAACTTCGTAAGCCCTTTAGATTTACTAATGTGGTATTGAAGTGAGCCAAATTGCTGAATGAGTATTAGAAAACAACCGTGATATTAGCATATCAAAGTAATGCCTGGGATTTCTTGAAATATTTGATCAAATAATAGGCTCATTCACCAAGTAGTCTTTGTTTCTTTCTTTTCTGATTCATGCAAATCAGAACATCAGTAGCTTTACACAGTAGGTTCTAAACAAATCTGGCGCATACTTTGGGTCTGAAATATCGGAAAAAATTATATGAACAAACCAAAAAAGGGTTTTACATACGTCAACAGCGATACATCCTTTTATCACAACGGTAAAGGACTTTCCTCTCGCAGATTGTATATCGGTATACCAATAAAGTTTGGTGCAGGAGTAAGCCAAAGTTTTGTGCTTTTCTGTGAGCAATGCTATGGTACATTAATTGAGCCACAGATCTAAAACAAATAAGATTAGTAATGACAACGTTAACTTCACGCAAGCTTTTTTGTAACGAATTGGTTATGTCCTAAGTTCCTAAGTAGAAACAGTGGAAATGACCGTATAAGGACTAAGTTTTTGAGAAATTTTATATAAAAGATTACCTTTTTCTGTCTTGTAGAACTATTTTCATTGAAGCCTCTAAAATATTATTACTCATATTATGTTGTTAATGAATCTTCCTCTCTACTGTTATTTTTATTTCATTAATAAACTCTCTAAAATTGTAGGCGTTTTATGAGAATTCTTCATCAGCTACTTAAACTTCCTCCCCTTTTAAATGTAAGAAATTAACATTTCAATAAAACTAATTTAAAATGAGATCCAATAAATTTTAAGACATAGACAAACCTAAACTAAATGGAAATGGATTTTGTCAAGGTTGCACACGCATACTTTAATGGAAGCGATTTAGATTGCCTTAAAGGGCAGTTGTTAACATAAAATATATAAAATTTCAAATTTAATGCCATACAACAGCCATATATGTACATATAAGCATTATTAATTATAATATAAATGCCATTTTAAATATATGCTACAACATTTTTTAAATTATAATACCCATAGTAAATTCAGCTATAAATAATCGAACATTTCAACGCCTAAATTAAATTAGTTCAACAATGTTTGACAATCTCAAAAAAAAAAAAAAAAAAAAAATTGGCTTTGTTTTAAATGGTTTTAAATTTAATTTTTTATTTCAAATTTGTTCAACAATTTTAATTAGAGTTTGTTGTTTGTTTGTTAAACAGAGTTTGCTTAGGCTTTAACGTGTTGTGGTTGAGGATTAGAGGTTTAGAATTAGTTTGTGTTAGCCTCTGTTTATATAAGTAATGCAGTAATTTGTGTAATTAATTAATTTGCATACCATCGTATGTTTCACAAAAAATAAATTTAACTTTTTATTCATAAAAATTTCGTTCTGTAACCAGTTTTACTTGCAATCTGTGTATTATTTTTATAACTATTTCGACTTGTATTTTGTAAAATAGTGAATAATTTTGTTTTAGTTTTGATTTTATTTCACTTTTTGAGTTGAGATTGTAATATTCAGTCAAGCATTAAGTGGAACTAATGACAACCAGCACATAACATAACGTCATACCAACTACCAAATCTAATACAACTGATAGACAGTTATAGATGCATACTCATATACTCATATATCTATTAAAAGTACAATTTTTTTCAATCTTTTTGAATGCAGTTAATGTCTCCACACTATTTTTTTTTTCTTCTTATGTTTCTTGCTATTAAACTGTAAAATGAAAACGTGGTAATATTGGACAAGATTTCGTTTACGGATAACTTATAATTAAAAAACAATGTGAAAAAAATTGTGAATAGCTTATTAAGAAAATGGATAACATGAGATCGTTTTATTTTGGCATGAAAATTATTATGGTCTTAAAAGATAATAAAGTGTCAGCGGTATTAATGAATATTAATCGGAAAACAGTCATAATCGCATTTGTTGGTAGTCAATAACCGATAAGAGTATTTCAAATAATCAAATTTAATTTAAAATCAATTAAAGTTTTTTGCATGAAACTTATTAGGAAATCTTTTTTTCAAACCCTTTATTCTTTCACAATATCTTTCCACTTTAAACTATCGTTACATAACACTTTTAAATCTTCACAATATTTATGAATATGTATCAATTTACGACTTGTTCATTTACATTTTATGAGGATTCCATTCTAAAGCCACGGTACTGACATTGCAGTGTATGTGTTATTAATTACAGCAGCTAATAAAGCACGGACTATGACTGTCTAAGAGGTGGTTCAATTCGCATAGTGTTATTATATTTTTTATTCGCATAGTGTTATACAGTTGAGAATACAGAATAGCTCTCTCCTCCTAAAGCTGGAGCTACTCGGTTTTCGAAGAGTGTAACCTTCGTCATCTTCTTTTTCTTCTGGCTATTTGCCTACTAATTAGTTATTCCTTTCTTTACTCTAAATGAAGATCTACCATACCTCCATAAAACTACTAAAATAAACTGTAGGTCGTAAGAATATGTATAACAAAATCCAAACGAATTGCTATTTAGCCATCAGTGTACAGTTTAATAATCGAGTTTATTTATTAAAAAAATTAATTAAATTTCAATCAACTTCCTTGTTTTCGTCTAATGAAAGCGTTTGTGGAAAATTGATACTTTTGTCCATTCAATCCTAAATGATACCATTTGGAAATAGTTTTCTTAACGATTTTATTTAAAGGCATATCGTCGAAATTTGCCACAAATATCTCAGGCATCTAATGTTTCAAACTAAAGTTTAAAAATATAAATTTGCATGTCATTAGAAAATGAATTTATAATTTGTTTGACCCTTATTTTGAAAACAAAAGAAACTTCTGATCATAAGATAATCAATTTCAACCTGTCATTTTGACATGGCAGTTTTTTTTTTTTGAAATATAATATTTTTCCCATATGCTAACTTAACGGTTAACATGTATATTCAAAGGCTACCAGATAATGAACACATCGGAAGAATTGTGGGATGACTGGACAGCAGCCAACTGAACGAAACGATTAAGTTTAGCAGAAATTATTAAATTTCCATTAACCTCAAATAGTGGGTTTTTTTATTTTTTCTTTTATTTATTGCAATGTAAACCAATTTTAAATAAACGCGACACAGTGACACAAATACGAAAATTCTTTGTATATATTATTGATTTGCTCATACTCGGTTTTTTTTTATTAAGAAAAAAACTGTTTAAACATGACAATTTTTTGGCACTGCATTTAAAATTAATTGAATTGTTAAATGTCAACTACAAAGAGAATAATTGAAAACAAATATTTGTGTAACGCAAACCATTGTATATAAAACCGCATACATGCTTAGACTCATGTCAATGCATGTATGTACATGGAATATACATGAAATCCTACACACATGTGCTTAAAGGCCTGAACGCAGAGTATATCCTTATACAACTCTCTTGTTTACTTTCTCTTTCTTTCTTTTGATTTTTTTAGGTCAAACTGTTGCTATAAATATAACCTTCAACTTTGGCCTTTTCATTACCATTGTAAGTATATATATTTATTTTTCACCATATTAAACAATTATTTTTTCTATAGAAAACAACAAAAATAGCAACAACAAAAAAAAAAACCGAGTAAATATGTTGTCCAATATAAAATACTCCCTGACCGTTACGAGTATTATGTGGTCGTTCGTGGTTGTTCTTGTAATACTCTCTTATCATTTTATTATCACGTCACCACACGTTACTATAAATGTTTACAATACATTTACACTCTTTCTCACGTACATACATACATAATATAATAATTTGTAAAGAGCAATGAAAGAATAAAAATAAAGATATGTATGTATGTACATATGTATGTATTTGTGTTTATAAATTTTAAATATTTTCCAGATTATTTTGTGAAGGCGTTTAGTCAGTCGTTTAGTCAATTAATTCACTATAGTGCACAGAGTCAAACATTTACACACACACACATGCACAAAAATAAACACTTTGTAACTCTTTTACGGATGACAACAAGTGGGAGATGGATGTCTGTTTTGAATGTACAACAATAATAATAACTACAACAAATACAATAATAATAAAAAAATTATGAAAAATACTTGTCTGTGGTACATTGTTGCCGCAATTTGTTGGCGTCTGTTCGTATGTATGTGTATTTCATAAACAAAAATTATAATGTGGGGGGAATTTATGTTCATCAGTCGCTGCTTGATACTTTTTTTCATTGTTTTTGTTTTGGCGTTATTTTCTTCGTCTTGCTTTTGCCAATAGCAACTCACCTGTTGTTGTCAAACATGTTGGTTGGGGGGCTTGTGTCTCAACATAAATATATTTTCAAACGAACTTCAACACGTAAAAACAAGTGGTGAGAATTAAAAAAAAAAAAAACTATTTCTGCAGAGAATATTTAACATTTTATATTAATATTTAATCAATTTAAAGAGTGAAAAACCGCATACATCAGACGCTCATTCCTAAAGGAATTCAAATTCTCTAATTCGCCGATGCCTGAAAGGACCACCAAATATCAGGCAAAGGCGTAAAAAGAGATGAGCTCCCTTATTCTCTTCTTTGCCACCAAAAATGCTACAACTTTAATCAGGTTTCATATGCCATGATTTCGAATCATATTCAATTATCATAGCGTAATGGACAGATTCAAAATCAGTTAAGCTCTGTCCAACGGTTCAGAGCGACCTGTACAATTATGTACATATGTGGTCATCTTCCCTTGCGAAGTATTTTTGGACACTTTGCTGTCAATTAAATGCATTAGAAAACCTGTGGTCTGATAGTATATCCGTTATTTTTGATAGCAAGTGAAGGTGTGTTTGGATTTTCGCAAACTCCATCACCAAAATTATGAGCCATAGACAAATTGTATAAGTTTACGGGGACGATGATGTAACTAGAATAAAAGCAGTGAGATGATTTGCTCGTTTACGATCAGATGATTTTGGTATTAAGCGTTGCTATAGCCGACCAAACATAAAAAATTCAATAAAATCTGCACTATCACTGATAGAATAATGGGTTTACTCCAAATATGGCTCAACGTATGCGTACGAAACTATATCGTTACGCTTTCTCTATATTCCTGCCCACTGTGTTGTTTTATAAATAACCGAATAAGACCGACCATCCAACCCATCACTTTGTAGATTTTATTTATTCTTTTTACATTTTAGTATGATATCAAACAAAATACAACATGTTTGAAACTAACAAATGATAAATGAAGGTCTCTAAACAAATTCACCACAATCTCCAAATGTCAGACGTAAACGCGCGGTGGAGCTTTCAAGACGTTACAACAAAACGGTACGCAACGCAACATTTGATTATTTTCACATAAAAACAAAAAACAAATTTAAACGATTTCTCTTCTTTTATATGAAGATATTTAAAAACAAAATATTAAAGAAAATAAAACAATAACAAAAATGTGTTAATTTACAATAATTATCGAAAAAAAAGTATTGACTACTGCCGGTTGTGGTGGTGCCAAAATAACTGATTACTTTAAATAACAACAACAATATAAGATGTATGGGAATTAAAATAAAGTCAAAGAAAAAAGAAATAAGAATTGTAAAAAAATTTAATGTGAAGCGGCCATATGTACATACATACATATGTATATATGTACATACATGAATATTTGATTTAGTACAATAGTGTTGTGTTATTATTGTTTAAAAAATTACTGACAAAAACAAAAGAAACAAGACGTTTTAAAGAATATTTAATAAAAGTAATTTGAAGAAAAGTAATTAAAAATTAAATTTAAAAATAATTTTAAAATTTAATTTATAATATAATTTATTTTTTAATTCAATCTGCTGCTTCTTGCTTAATTAATTTACTTTGTAAAAATTGTTGTATTACATATTTGTTAAAAAAACAAACAAACAAAAACCAAAACCAAAAAAACGACGCTATAATTAATGGAATTAATTAATTGTTTAATTTATCAAAAACCCATTCAAGCCAATTGATTATTCAATTTCAATGTGCGTGTGTTTGTAATTTACAGTATTTCCAAAAACAAAAATAAGAAAAAAAAAATACACAAAAAATACGAAAAAAGAAATTCAAAAACAAAACAAAATTATACGAATTTTCTTAATGATTATACTTGAACATTTTAAAGCTATACTTAGTAAAACAACAACAACATTTCCCAAGCTTCTGTAAATTAAATATAAAAAAATAAAAGCGACAACAACAACAACAAAATATGTGCACACATATATAACGATTATATACATACATAAAATATTTTATTAATGTGAAGTTAATTACCAATGAAATATCAATCCTACGTACATACATATGTACATTTAATATTTGAAAGAAAAGTTATACGAATTTAATAATAATATTATAATTTTTATGAATATTAGCATCGGATTAATATAATTTATCAAAAAGGGAGAAAAAGAAAAAAAAGAAATCAGATAGTAAATGTGATGTTTTACACCATACTACATAAATAGGTGAGTTACGAAACTAAGCTAAGTTTATACATTTACAATTGAAAGATTTTCAAAAACTCCAAGTCATTCAATTCAGTCAAAGCTTTTTTCAACCGAAATCAATAGCCTTACTTATAATGCCTGAGTTAAAATTTTTTTAATTTTTTTTAAATCACTTTAGTCAGGATTCCGACCTACTTTTTTCTACCAAACATGCTTACAGTTTCTAATGTCTTATTTAGTCTCATGGATACTCCCAAAACTTTTGCCTGAAGACTAATGAGAGATGGTCCTCGAAACAAATATATATTTTTTAAGGTGTCAGAGCTAAAGTTAAAACTTAGTGCTGTCTTCTAGTAAGCTAACGTACTATGGTATACCCTAGACGGATGGAAGGTAATAATTGTTCATAGAAAACCCGATGTTTTTGGGTACGGCAAGTCTAATGAACTTAAACTAACTCGGGTATCCTTCAAGAATGTCTACGTCGTATGGGACTATATGTGCTGTGGTGTTCTCTTTTTTCTCATCATTACATTTTCTGTAGCAGCCATTGTTGTGAGGTATAGCAGGTCTCAGGTCATTGTGTACCTAGAGGCCAATGTTCCATTGTGACTGCTCCGTTTTCTCTGGTCTCTTTCGAAATGTGTTTATTTTTCCTTTGGAAATAAATAACGTTTTTGAGAGAGTGAGTTTTTCTTTCTATAGATTTATCGATTACAGTTGCGTTATACCATGAGGTGACATTTAAATTTAAGCTCAGTAAAGTTGCTTAGTTAGGCAAACAGTAATAGGTTATAATTTGCAGCAGTTCTCTTTGTCATATTTAAATGTATTTAAGTAGACCTTCTATATATGAAAAGCTTAGCTTTAATCCATTCTTCATTTATAGATAAAGTTTCCTGAATCTATTCAGTTGCTATAATAATCACTCTATCAGCTGTTAATGTTCTTGACCGGTCACAATTGTTATTGTTGTTTTTGTTTCTTTTATTATTATATTCTGTTTAATAATTCATAAGAAATGAAATGAAATACATATTTATTTATTTGTCATTAAAACTCGTTCAGGGTCTCAATTATAAAAGCCGAAAAAGCAGTTTAAAAAACAAACGAAGTAAAGAAAAATACAAATTATAACATATTTGTTCAATGTTTGTTTCATAAACCAAACCAACAAAAAAAAAGAAACCTTAAATTGACTGCACAAAAATTGATTTTTTGGCTTAAATGGTCATTCGGTCACCATTTGGTCTCAAATAACCGTAATGATACAAAAAAAAAGTTGAAAATCATAAACAACAACAACAACAAAAAATTACTTATAAAACTGCACAAAAAAGCCAAATGTTTAATAATAAACCAAAACACTATTAAATAAACACCTGCTAACAAACAAAAAGAAAAAAATTTTTAAATAAAACTCGAATTAAATTAATTATTTATTTTATGTTTATCCATGTATACTTATATAACTATACAACATCTGCAACAACAAACAAATGTTTTCCTTTTTTATAAAACAACAATACAACATTAATTGTCTTAAATTTTTTTTACAATAAAGTATGGTTCTTTGTAATTATAAAAATATTTGAAATATTTTCCATAAAATAATTAACATGATGGAGATATATGTATTGTCATTGTGAATGAAGTATTTATGCTTTTTAATATCATATTTATATGTTTCTAAAATTATAAATAAATTAATATCATACACATGCAGGCTTACATACATATTTATAAACTGTATATGTGGCTAAAAAAAAAAAAAAAAAAATTCCGAAGATCATTAGAGCTTGCAAATGTCTAGCCGTAGTCTAGTAGGTAGAGTGTTGGCTTATTAGACGTAAAGCCCGGGTTTATATTCCAGGTCAGACATCAAAACGAAATATAAAAAAAATATTTCTTCGGCGAATTCCTCACAGCAGATTTCAATCAAAAACTTTGAGAGTAAATAAACTTGCCATGAAAAGTTTCTCAAAAATTTGTCGTTCGGAGTCGACGTTAAACTGCAGGTCACGCCACTCACGTATAAAATTAACGCACACAACATGAGTGGTGTGAGAAGCTAGGCCGTAATCCTGACTGAAGAGTTGTAATGGCCAATTATGTATATGTACATATGTATGTGTCTCAAGAGTTTTCTTTTTTTCAATATCGAAAAAAAAATTATCTGCAGAACTACTTGGAACTATTTCCTTATAAAAAAAATTCGAGGGTGCGGCTATAGCAGTGTTTTAGACAATAGACTTAAGACTTTTACAATGCGTTCCGTTTTTGATTTACATACATTTAATACATTTCAACTTCTGCATTTTAAACTGATTTCAATTGCTTTGTTTTATCACTAAAACCATCAAGACTGGTTCATTCATTAGACCATATTTGTAATTAAAACATGAAAAACCACACCAAATTTACCTTTAATTAGTTCAGATTTTTATAAAAAAAAAAACTCATACTTTTTTTTAATTCTTGTAAAATTATAACAATTATATCTTATCATAAATTAAATAATTTAAAACAACAAAAGCTTACAACTCGTTCCCATTTACCATTTAAAAAAGCTGGAAAATCTAATAATTCCACAAAGAAAAGTTGATGTTTTTATAAGACAAACAAACGTACAAACAGCAACATAAATATTCTAAGAATAAAAGAATTCTTAAAACAAGAGCAGCTAGAAAAGCATCAGAAGCATTTTCCACTGCCATCTGCATTATATGTACTTTAGACTGCCAAACATACTGCCTTGCTTGACAAAATTAGCATTATAAAGGCAGACAGAATTCGTCATTGAAAAAATGAAGAATTATGAAAACCAAAAACAACACAGGCAACACTCAGTCATACGGCAATATATGGTTAAAATTTATATATTTTCTCGCTTTTACAAGCACATACTGATGAAAGATACAAAAATAACAAAAAAGAAGAAGACAAAAAAAAAAAACACTTCAGAACCAAAACAAATAGAAGACAACCATTTAGAGGAAACACATACATATATGACAAGTAAAGCTTAAGTAGCTTTAAGATATTTCAAATGTCAACATTAAAATACAACAACAACAGCAATAACCATCATCTTCTATAGACAGATATTTTGTATGTAATTGGGAAGAAAAAGGTGTCATAATTTTCAAAGCCTACAGACCCACAGCAACAATAAATATATACAACAACAATATCAGACATCTAAATAACAATAACAAACGATAAATACTTAAAACTACAACTTTAACAACAAATATTTATAACAGTTCTTTTTAAATCACAGCAACAACAGCAACAACAGCAACAACAGCAACAACAACAACAAAAACAACAACGCCCAATACATTTTATCTTCAACTAATTTATTTCATATTTTAAAAGAAACTAAAAAAAATTCCTGTTTTTTTTTTTTAGAGAATAACTTTTGTCAAAAACCATCAAACAATAACAAAAAACAACAAAGGTGTTATAATAATAACTACAACAATAAGAGAAAAAAAACTTTAAAATGCAGACAGACAGACAGTATGTATGCTTTAGTTGCAAACAACAAAACATAACCAAACCAAACCATAACCGTAACCGTAATGCGGTCAACAAACTTGTTAAGTTGCAACACGCGCTTTTTTTTAAATAATTGTTGTTGCTATTGTTGCTGTGTATTCTGAATTGTTCGAATAATTTTATTTTTCTCAAATTTTTATTTTTGTTTATTAGAAGACAACAAAAACTCAAAAAAAAAAAATAAAACACTCTTCGAACAGATGCACTCTAAAAACACAAACGTTAGAACGCTTCTAAACAAATTTTTCAAATCTAAAATGGTGCCAGATTATATAGAATTTGAATTTCCAGTCGAAAGCAATATATTTATTTCATATTTCTTTAATTTGAAGATGTCTGAGGCAGGAGTTGTACCGCGGACTGTCATCTAATAAGCCAGTACACTATGTGCTTATGTAGGTGTAGTTATAATAAATTAAAAAGGTCACCTCATCACTTTAAAGCTCTATTTTGTGCAACAACGACTCACTTTGAAACAAAGTTTTAACATATGAAACTCTTAATCTATTCGGTAAATAGCTGATTACGCACATATTATATATACAGTTGCTAATATGAGGTGATGAGCTGCAAATGTTTCATTAAATTCAAAATGTCTCCTTTCTTTTTGTACAAACCGTGAATAAATTGCGTGTCTGGAAAGCAACCAGAATCTTAAATCCAAATAAATACATACATACATACTTAATTGGTCATTGCAAGCCTTCAGTCAGGATTACGACCTAGTAGCACATGAGAAACTTCTCATGGTAATTTTATTTACTGTCAGAGTTTTTGCCAGAAATTTGCTGAGACGAAGTCACCGAAGAAATATTATTTATATTTTCGTCTTGGAGTCTGACCTGGGGTTTGAACCGAGGTTTTACATCTAATAAGCCAACACTCTACCTACTAGACTTCGGCGACTTCAATCCAATGGGAAATACAAACGATTCTTATGTAATTCCCAAAAATATATTCTGAAGCAAAATGTCCATTCATATGGTACCTCTGTTGGTACTTAAAGCTCATTTGAGTTCTTTGGGAGAACTTAATAAAATACTTGTTAGTGAGTTTTTAATGCATTTTACCTCAAAATAAGCAGAAGAAGAAGAAGAAGAAAAAAAAAAAAGACTAACCACCAAATGAAATACCAAAATCCAATAACAATAACAATATAAACATTAAATCACTGTTTATAGAAGAAGTCACAGACTAAAGAAGAAGAAGAAGAAGTCGAACGAAGTCTAGAGACTCAATTCGTTCCTATTTAATTTTGTCTTATGTTTCGTTGTTTGTATCTTTCTTCCCCGATTTTATTTTTATTTCATTTTTATGATCGCCATGTCATAAAGTAACAAAATTTACTTTGAATACCTTCAAGTCAATAGAGATACATTTTTATGACTGCCAGCACGTGGGTGAAATGAGATTTCTTGTTGTTGTTGTTGTTGTTGTTTATATTAGAATGGCAATAATAATAATTATGATCACAGTGATCATAATGATGACGATGATTATTGTTAGAAGAGAGAATGTTCATAACGATTAATATGGTGCATTTGAGTGCAGCAGCATGCCTCAATGATTATAAATTTTTTTATTACAATTTTTTGTTGCTGTTGACTTTTATTTATACAATATGCTGCCATGTATGCATACATATGTCTACAATTTGTTTTTGTCAAGCTCTTTTTGTAAATCAAATCATAAAATTATCACAAAATTCTGTTTAACATTCTAATAAAAAAACAAATCAAAAAAAAAACATTTTCATTATACCTCATACAATACAAATAATAGAAGAAGAAGAGCAAGAAGAAGTAACAAATAAACGAACGACAGACGAAACGTCTAATTTTGTGTTATTGTTATTGTTGCTGTTGTTGTTGCTGTTTTTTCACTTTGGTTTGTGGTAAAAATTTACATACTCGAAATTGGAACAAAACGTGACATGGTTTTGGTATAACATGATGTTTACTTATTACCATCACTACCGCCACTGTCACTGCCACTGCCACTGCCACTTTTATATGTTGTCGCTTCAGCTGTAGCTGCTGCCTTTCAACATGAGCCATATACATATGTATATAGTAAACGGTACTGGGTAGAAGAAAGTAAATAATTGTTACTTTCTGCTTTAATTAGGCTTTAATTAATAATAATTCATGGAGATTTTTCTTTGTTTTAATAATAATCACTTCTGGGGATAGCTTAAAGCAAAATATTAATACAGATTTGTTAGAGAAATTCTACAACATAATATTTGACGCGTATGAATACGAGGGCGTAACGTAAAGGTGACTGGAAAATTGTGCAGTTCTAACGGAATTTGAAAAAAAAAAAACAATAAATATGTATGTTTGTGCCCTGAGGAAATGTTGTCAATGCATTTTTTAGGTGAAAATAAAATGCCAATCAAGTATAATATCGTGATACGCTGTTCCAGAACATACCTTATGAAATGACTAAGTGGCTTTATATTTTCTCGTCCTTATTAATATATATACACATATGCAAAGGCCATGGTGCACTATGCACGGATGTCAGCATATGAATCAATGTAATCAGTTCTTAACAAAACGTCTTAACTAAAACGTCAGACGTTCTTAATGAACACGATGATCTAGGTTATAACGTATTCGCATTGAAAGAAAAGGAACCACTTAGGTCCATTTTGATACTAGAGACCAATTTCGAAACTGAAATTCAAACAGTTCCTATAGGAACCATCCCAATTCCAAAATGACTAACGCTCTTGAAGTAGTCTTCACATCTGTAACTGTAACTACTTCTGTTTCGGTTGTTTCAAAAGTTTTTTGTTATAATTTTTATTACAAACAATATTTGATTTATTATTGAATACATATTATTAATAAAAAATAACATTTTTTAAACTATTTTCATTAAAAAGAAATAAAAATATGATCTTAATAGCGTGTATGACAGCAGATTAACATAAGTCGATTTTAATTTCTAGAGAACATAGTCAAGAGCCTAGCATTTAAAACCTTAAAAATCAAATGGTTTTTGTTTAACAGACAAAAGGATTTAACAAATAAAAAAATTTTATTTTATAAAAAATAGTTCATTTAAAAATCATAAATTAATTGGCATTCAAAAACAAGTTGTCTTTTATTAAAACTCTATCAAAAAAATAAAAAAAAAAAATAAAATAAGAATAGTATGACCCCAACCAAATACAGGTGTTAGAACTCTATAAAACGGATGAAATGAGTAGCCTGCTATTAATAATTCTTTTTATTAAACAAAACTGTGTTATGACATCGAATACAGGTGTTTCTATTGAACTGTGTTTATAAACTGAACTGTACAGTTTATTTCTCTCAAAAAATTTATGATTCTTAATAAAGTCCATTTGTATAGCTGAATACATATGTACATGCATACATACATATGTATACAAATAGAAGAAGTATATATGTCTATTGTTTTCAAAAAATTTTCATTTATTGCTATTCTTAAACACAAATAACTGTTTCTAAAACCGATTCTATTTTTGTTTGTTTAAATTATTCAGTGTAAAATAAAAAATTCTAATTTCATATAAATTATGCCAACATTAACACAATAATTTATCAAGAACAAGTTTAACAGCCAAGTTTATAAAAGTAGGAGTTCAAGTTTCTTTTTAAGTATTTCTGTTTTTTTTTTTTTTGCTTTGTCTTTAGCCTATTAACTGGGCTAAAACTAAAACCATAATAACATTTGTTGTTTTTGTTTTTTTTTTTTATAAATTTGAAACACTTGTTGTTAAACTACACTCTTTATGCCATTTGACTTGAGACAACTAGCCTGTTTGTAAGTATTTGACATGGCTTAAACACTAAATAGCGGCTAAAACACTTGTACAACTTTATTTTAATGACAAATTTTGACATGACTCTGAACTTGTGTGAATAATGAGATACAACCTTATAATTTAAAGAACAAAACAAACAAAAAAAAAAAAAAAACGAGTCACAGAAAAAGTGTCAACTTTAAAGTGGAATTATTATGTTTAACAAACAATTTGTTTTTCTTTTTTGATTTTGAGAACCTTAATTTAAAAAAGAATTAAAGAATTAAATAGAGGAGCGTCGTATACGGTAAAAAAAAACGATGACTGGCTCGTTACAAGGTTTCATTTAAGAATTATTTTTATCGTGTTGTTTCCGTTTCATTTTTTTATGGCCAAGATGGAAATTTGAACAAGTTTTTTTTTTTTAAGTATACAATAGAGTAAATAGGCAACAGTCTTTCATTGAGACATTTACCACAGATAATCTCTAGAATACGTGCTTCATTAATTTGGTATTTTACCCAGTTGGATGGAAAATTTAATTATTTTTTATCTAAAGTCCTAGATAACTATAAAAGGTTACAAGTACATATTTCAATTAGAGAATTGTTCTAAAAAATTGGCATAACTCTAATCGGGCTTTAAAATTTTAGTGTCCTGTGGCGGATAAGTGATTTGTAATTCAATATCTTAATCATATACAATAACTAGATGCGTTATCGACTCAGTAAGTATGGCTGAAGGATGTAAAACGCAAACAACCATTCGAGGCACATTCAGTGTTTTTCACTGTAGGGCCTAGGATGTGTCCTAACTCTACTAATGAATAAAATGTATCAGTAGCCAATTAAATTACGCACTGTTGCAATTTTAAATTGTGGCCAAGATTTGGAAGAAATCAATGGCACTTGGCTATTGCACCCATATACGCTGCATAATAGAAGTTACTGACATTCCCATTGAAATAGCTGCTTGGTCTGGTTGTTTGATGCACTACGTCAAGTTATTTACAATGGCAGACACAATAGATCAACAATAATAATAATTTATTTCATTTTAAAAGAATTTAAATTTTTTAAATGTTTTCGTCTTATTTTCAACAAATTGAAACTCCTTTAAAAGTGAATTAAATACTATTGTTATGTACTGTTGTACTCGTACTATATGAAAACTGCATGCCTAAATGCCTGATTAAATTTTTTGAATAGGGGAAAAAGGGAGAAAAAAGCTCATGGAAAACCTTGTTGACATAGAAATAAATTTTCACAAGTACTTTCCCGCATGAAAGTCCTTTAGTGCAGAAATAGCTAATATTAATCAATGTTGTTGTTGTTATTGTTGTTGTTGTTGTTGTTTTATTTATTGTTTAAATGTGTAACAAATCATAATAATTTGTAGCCTTTGAACATAGAGAATGCAAAACATTCAAGCGTTACAGTGAAAATAATGTGGAAAAATAAGAGAAAAACGTAACATTTTACGCTTGATTACATGTTTTAGAAAACAAAAACAAAAATGCCCACATTTTAAAGGAAAGTATAGAAAAACTGACATAGTCATTTTATGCCACAACCAGCATCATTATCATTATCAGTGTTATCGTCATCATCGTCTCAGACTCATCATCAACATCCTGTGGCGGTTAAGAACGTAACGAGAGGCAAAAAAAAAGCGGAACGGACGAATGTTATAAAGGCATCAATTTTAATGTGGCAAAACTGTAACAACAACAGCAACATTTCATATACCCCAAGAGGGTGTTAAGCTACTGGTTTGCCACACAAACGCTCATATGCATGTACATGCCATATACTATGCTTTGTTTTTCTTATGGTACCATTTTATTGTGTAGCGTATGTATGTGTGGCACTGTAGAAAAAAAAGCTCAATCTGAAGCAAAATGACAGTGTCGAGCAACAGGTGTTTTCCTCTCTCTAACATAGGCACAAGACATAACATTGGACACTTCATTTTTATGTTGATGTTGTTGTTGTTGTTCCCGTTGTTGTAGTTGTTCTATGTCTAAAATAAATTTAAAATAACAAAATATAAAGAAACCTACAGAGTAGACAAAGAATTAATTCTTAAATTTTGTTTAATTTTCAAAATAAGAAATTAACGATTTTATTCCTTTAAAGCTCTGTAAAGTTGAAGATGATAAAGCCAAGTAATGTTATCAACGTATTATGATTTACAGTTGAAGTCAAAAAACTATAACCGCTTGTAATGCCAAATCAAACATTCTGTCCCGTGTTTTTTTCTCTTTTAGTTCCATCTTCTTACTATTCGCTCGTTTGTATTTGTAGAAGATTTAAAAATAAGAAAGAACTGTAACGAACAACTTGTTTTATTACGTTTTATAATTTCTTCTTAATAAGAAATTAACAGTTAAAATGTTAAGAAATTTACAAAACAAAAGCAAAAAAAAGAAAGGAAAAAGTTGTTTTTTTGTATTTTGTATTTTATTTTTAATCTTTTTTAAATAGAGTAAAAACTCACAACCTAAAGTCGAGATAACGTTAGACTAGCAGCAGCAACAGCAGCAAGCAAGCATTAGTAGTGTGGCAGCATACAAAGCTCATATCTTTTGTAATAAAAGAAGGAAGACATGTTCAGATTTACATTCTTAAGATAAAAGCTCAACAGCCGGACGAACTAAACGACTGACTGTCTAGCCAAAGTATGAATTGTTAGCTAGCTCTACATTATTATGATGGCCATAAAGCACATTCAAATGTAATGGAACTAAAGCGGATGGATGAAGCGTCTGATGAGGCTGATGACGAGTAGCCAAATGATGAGACATTCAACGGACATTAAAAGCTTTTGGCGGCATAAATTTTTTTGTTTCGACTTTCACATTGTTGCAAAATAAATGAAAGAAAAATAAATTACCGCATACCACCATCACACACACACACACATATGTATATATGTACATGCTCGTACATACATAGTGCAGTAATTTTATAAAACCTTTATGCAATTAATTAAATTTAATTAATTGCTTCTATAGATTATTACTTTGTATACATAGAAATTTATATACAAAAAGTAATAAAAAATAAACAGCAAGATTAATTACAGCAGAGAATCTAAATTTGCTATGCAAATGAAATAGAAGACTTTATTATCGGAACGTCGCTAGCTTGGAGCGACTCTCCTTAATATGTAGTTGGCATATTAATTAATTAAAACAAAAAAAAAATAAATCTGTAAAATTAATAAAAACGCGTCTTAAACATATTTTATTTAAAACGCTATAATAAACAACAAAAAAAAACTACATTCTATATTAAAGGAATTTATATAGAAATTAAGTCAAATATTTTCATGATAAGCCCTATTTACATACATACATACATGCATATCTTGATATTCTCTTGTCTTGGACCACGAGAGGTGGTAGTTGTAGTTATAATGTATGTACAAGTGATATATTTTATGCTAAAAGTCACTCGTGTACAGTAATAGTAGGTATGCTTAAAAATGAATTTGTTTTTTATGGGTTTTACTGTATGGAGATACACTTGTTTCGAATATCTAATGCACACTGATTTATTTATACGAGCATAACATAACTTATTTTATTTATTTATTTATTATAATTTTATTTTAGTTTTCAACTGAAAATTATTGGAAATTTCTATAACGGAAAAGTTTTGTAGTCCAAGCTTTATTTATGCTATTTTCTATCATTATTTTACCAATTTCCTCTTCAAAATATTGAGAAAAAAGTAAAACAATGACAAAAAATTTGCATATAGAGTGCAACATTACCCTTCCCTTACAACAGCTCTTAATAAACTTAAGAACCTTCCTCCTCCTCCTCCTTTTCATAGGGATAATCAGGTACTGTAAAATTGAATTTTAATCTGTCCGATGTTGCTACCTTTTAGAGAAAAGCAAAATGAAAATTTATTTCAATTATTTGATTATGTTCTTAGTTTGAGTCGACATACAAGATACACTGCACCTACAAATGCAGTAATACCGCTTAACAATACCACCATGAAGGTTTTCTGGTTGCTATCATATTTTTTTTTCCAACTGCCCTCCGGTATGGGGAAATCATTGAAAGTGGCATGTTCACCACCATCCTTAAATTTGGCTTTACAACGTCTCTGTACATAATCTATGGACGAAAAGAAATCTGTTTTAAAGAAATATTTTATGTAATTGATGAGAAGTTCGATTTACTTATCCCGGAGATAAGCTTTGCTTGTCTTCTAAGTAAATTTAGTACCACCATTTATGTAATTTATTGCTATTTCTGTATATTATTTGTTTTTATTATTCCTTTATTTAATTAAATTTTTTTTTCTATTATTTTTGTTTGAAGAAAATAATTTGAAATTCGTTTATATACAGAATAAATACTTGAAATATTTTGATAAGTTTGACAAGCGTTTGTTAGACAATTAATAATCAAATAGACAGACAGCACATACAAAATGACTTAAAAGTATCACCCCATAGACAATATTATGGAGTTGTTTTTAACAAATATTTGATAGATATTTAAATACATTGTATTTCAGTGTTAAATGTAACTGAAGGGAATGACTCAATAGGCATCTCAACAAGAATTGGTTATAATATTACATTTTTTTGTATTTTAATGTACACAATATGGGACATTGCTGCATGCTATTTTTTAAGAAATCCTGTGTAAAATATATTGTTTTTCATTTCGCTTACGACAATTAATACTCGTATTATCTTGCCTTTTAATGCTGAACATTATGTCAAGTTATTTGTTGCTGGAGTGTAGCTGACACAACATGATTTTCAGTTTAATTAAATGGTTATCATTGCATCCGTGGAAAATTTTCTTTCCTTTTCTGTTTACTAAATACTGTGCATTTTAATTGAAAAAAATTTTATTTTTTCTGTTTCTGTTTCTTTTCTTTTCTATTGTACACAAACGGGAATAGAAAATGAAAAAAGTAAAAAGAATTGCTAGAAATTCATTTTATATAATTTTAATAATTTACAGCTGCATTTTGAGTTGCATCTTCGTAAATCAAAACAACAGTATAGACTTCCTATAAATTGCAATGCATCAGCATCAGTATCAACAGCAACAATAACAGAGACTACAGTAACAACGACAAGGTTTTTAATATATTATTGCTTGCAACTAACTCTCTCTCTTTCTCTCGCTCTCTCTCTCTCTCTTTCCCTCTCTGGTATTATTATCAGCATGTATAATGATTACACATTTATTTTTTGCAATAGCAGTAGCGGCAGCCTCATCACCATCACCATCACCATCACTATCATCATCGTCATCAGCATCAGCTGTACCATCATGATCTGTTAAGCTCGATTAACAAGTGTTTTATTTATTTATTATTTCATTTGCTATGAGTCTTCATTTATTCTTTATTCTTTGTTATTTTTCTTTTTTTTTTTTATCTCAAAAGAATCGCCTCGAGTATACTGTAGACATTGTTTGTATCTTTGCTTTTTAATTTTTATTTTTCTTCCTCTTTTCAATATTCAAGTAAAATAGAATTTGAATCACTGTTATTGTTCTTGTTCTTATTGCTGCTGTTGTTGTTGTTACAATTTTTAATTAAATAATTTAAAAATGCGTGCTCTAAATGTACTCGTTCGCATATATATGTATGTATGTATGTTTTATATATCAATTCGCATACACACTTGAAATGAATGCAGCAGCATAATATTGTTATTTTCAATTTATTTAATTGGATTTCAAAAGAATAAATCATACAGACATTAAACGTATTTCTCTATCTGATCTCATCATAATTGTGGCCATTCAACAATAACGGCTGGCTGTAAGAGCGAATCAATTGTACGAAAGGAAGAAAGAATGAAAGAAAGGCATTTATTCTTTGAAATCAGCACAAATATGCATTAGAATGATGGCGAAATGTGTTGTGAATCAACTTGAGTTTCACTGGAAAATAACTGCATTCAAATATTTTTTAAATAAAATTAATTAAAATTCACAAACATTCAGAAACAATTCAAAAGAAACATTTCTTAAGTACAGTTTTTTCGTTTCGTGTTTGTGTAATGGAAGAAATGAACAAATCTCTCCCAATTGGGAGTATGTTGTGCTTACAAATCCTAGTGCCTTCCTAGCACATGATGTGTACTCGCTTATTAGATGCGTGGCCGATTCTTCACTGCTGTTGCATTCACAATTCCTGCTCTTGCTTATGCCAATGTAAGAACGAGTTAACTTTGCGTCCAGTACCTCATATAGTACTACCTCTTGCTTCAATTGATTCAACTATTTTCAGTTCACTGCGATTCTATTGGTCGACCATTTAGCAGTCAGACTTCAGTCACAATACGTTAACGTTTATTGGGATAAAGCAGACATAAATTCGAAACTTCAATTACTTTCTCAGTCTGGCCATTGTTTGAACCAGCTTACTACGGTTGATCAACTCTCCACTATTTGATATGTGATGCCCGAAATTGTGTACCAATTCTTTATTTTGAAATAAAATGAAATATTAGTTATGTTTTGAAAAACCTCTAGGTAATAACCATTATTATTTGTGTCAATCTGTTAAAAATTAATATTTATAGAAGCTTAGCTAGCTGCCTTGTTTAAGTGAGAATTATTAATAATTAAATGATATTTCTGTATTAACTGATATTACAATTACCACTCGTTTATGTTTAAAACAATAGATTTTTTCACATAATTACAAGGACAACATACATACAATCATACATAATTGGCCATTACAACCCTTCAGTCAGGATTACGGCCTAGCTTCTCAACACCACTAATGTTGTGTGCGTTAATTTTAAACATGAGCGGCGGGACCTACCGTTTAAAGTCGACTCCGAACGACAGATTTTTTGAGAAGCTTTTTACAAGGACAACATCACCCAGTAATTGAATTAGAAAACCATTTAAAATATTCGAAATTTTCTACTATTTTTCGTAAATAAACAATTGTTGAAATAGATATTAAAAATAAATCACAAAATTCATAAAACAATATTAATGAATGGCTAATAACTTAACACACTTAAACAAAACAACAATTTAAAGCAACAGTTAAAGCAAAAGCAATACAAACTGAAACTAAAAAGAAAAATTTTAAAAATGAAAAAAAAAAAAACAATTTTTAATAAACGTAAAATTTTAAAAACCATATTCATTTTCAACGTTCGTTTTAAGCAAAAAGAACAAAAAAACAGAAACAGTAACCGAAGACAAAAAAAACAGTAAAAGATGTTGCTTCATTAGCAAAACGTATAGAAGGACAGACACAATTTTTGACGGCTTTTTACTTGTTACATTTATATTCTTAAAGAAAACAAGAGAAGAAGAAACAAACAAAAAAAAAAAAAAAAAAGAAAGAGAAACATTTATTGTTTAAATATACATGAACAGCTTAATATTGGCTAAAACTGTTGCTGCCATTCTTTAGGCCAAGCATAATAACAGCAATAACGGCAGCAAATACAGTCATACAACCAACAACAACAATATTTTTCAAATAATAGCCAAATGAGAACACAGTCATACTATATTGGTTATAAATAATATAACGAATCACACAACGAAAAAAGAAAAAAAAAAAAAAAAATCTGGAGAAATTTATTTAATTTATTTTCTTATATATTCCTTAACTCAGATTCTTTATTATTATTATTATTATTATTTTTTTAATTTCATTATTAAAAATAAACCCGGCAGTAAAATAATTTTCTTTTAAAAACCATGCATTGGTTTTCAATGTTTTCTTTTATTATTACAATTAAATTATAAACTTATAAAGAAGAATTCTCACAAAATAATTGTAGGTCAGTGAGTATTTAAAGAAAATTGTTTAAAATGTCATTGAAATTGTAAAAAATGCCAATAATAGTTCCATTTTTTTTTTTAACAATAAAGGTAATGAATTTCCTGTTAATTTAGCACTTTTACACAAAAATGGCAGCAATACATCACAGCAATTTTAAAAATAAATTTTTCCTAAGAATACTAATAAAGTAAGTAATCGTCATATCATAGCTCGATACTCACATAACAAAAAAACGAAATCATAATTTTCAGTCGGTATCCTCTCCTATTCAATATATGAAGAAAAGTAAAAGTGTTTCCAGTAATTAAAAAAATAAAAAATAATCAAATCAATTAAATTTCGTTATTAAACTTTATAACGAAAACAGTATGTATTACAAGGCCTGCGTGTTACTATTTACTTAAAAGATTTCTACGCATATTGTGTAGGTAAACTAAATTATATGGAGTTAATATTTATAACGATTTTATAATGATTAGCAATATTTTTAAACTCATAACAAAAACAAAATATTTTCTGTTCTGTACTTATGTTTTAATGTAAATACTTGGTTCGCGTGTTTGTTTACATGCCTTTGATTCTAATTTTGTGTAATACTTCAAATATGGATTTTTATTTAAAAAATCGAGTAAATAAGTCAAGGAGAAAGTACACCTTGACCAAATTTATGCTTCTACCTACACTTGAATGAAAACACAATTGTTGTTGTTTTATTAATTGCTTAGAAACATTTAATTAGTAGGCCGTATTAAGAGCTATTATTATACAAAACTAAACAAACAAAAAAGAGCAGAAACTACAATATTTACACTAGTTGAGGGTATAATTAAAAAAAAAAAAATAAAAAAAAATACCAAAAGTTTGCCAAAGCCTTTAACACCAGCTGTTTTAAGTAATAGACACTGGCTGCAGCAAAAGAAGTAAAGAAAAATAAAATGAAAACGTCAAGTGCTTCTTTTGTTCATTGGCCTGCTGAGATTTTATAACAGAAAAATTATAACGTTTCAACGGAAAAAGTTATTTTCCAACTAAATTTTTCTATTTTCTATTTTCTGTTTTATTTTTAATGTTTTTTTTTTTAAGTTTTCTACAAATCGATTTATTGACGATTTAGTTTACTTGATTTATATACATATTTTTTCTTTTGCTTCAATACCATTTTTGTAAATTATATAAAATATTTTGTTGTTGCCAGTAAAATGTTTAAAAGTTCAGTGAGAAAGAGAGGGAGTAGAGGCGTGTAGTAGGCAGTGAAGTTGAGACTAGAAAACAGTTTACAATGCGAACCACATTCTTAAGTCAATAATGTGGTACTTGCAGTAAAATGAACATTCCATCATCTCATCTCATCTTGCAACTCGTGTAATAGTGCATCGTCAACTCAACCCAACGCATCATCATCATCATTATCATCAGCAACGCTGTCAGCGTTAAACACATATTTACACATTATTAAAGTATTTTTTTTTTCTGTTTTCTAAACTAAAGTATTTCCATTATCTTTATCATCATCATAGACATCAATGTCATTATGGTCGTCATTATCATCATCATTATTATCATTATCACTATTATTTGCTGTTGTTACTGTCATGTTGTGTTGTATGTTGTTCATGGTTTTGGTTTTGAGTTTTTAAGTGTAAATGTTGTATGAATTACAAACAATTTCAGTTACACTTTACTTTACCCAGCCAATACGTGCAGTCAGTTAGCCACGCCGCTAGTCAGTCACTAATAGTTTATTAAATATTTTCATGTAACACTCACTACCATTTCGTTAAAGAAGAATTGGTAGAAAAAAAATCCAAAGAAAGACAATGGCAACAAGGCATACATATGTATGTATGTACCTTCTTCAGATTTCTTTACTGTAGTCTTGAGGTTGAAATGAAACATGATTTTGTTCGAGTAAAATTTACACTACTTTAGGGTGTATTAAAAAGCAAACAAAAGGCCGAAAAGGCTAATTAATGTTGATTGATTTTTAATATTTAAAGAATAATTCTTCAGATGAAAATGAATAAAAATAATTATAACAAGATTTGCCCTTAGGAAACGTATGGAAGTATTCTAATTACTGCAATGTAAGAACTTTGCTAACATCTTTCTTAAGCGACAATATGACTTGAGAAGATGTACTTTGTTTTCACCACAAATGCTTAGTTCCGGCCTTTTGATATTCTATTTAACCCAAACAAAACTATTCAGGCAATTTTATAAGGTCATTAAAATTTGATCTGCGAAAAACGTTCACACTCGATTTCATACAGAGTATACTTTTAACGAATGGTACTGCAAGAGGTTTCCTTATGCAAAAGTTTTAAAAATAAATTTGAAATGAAAATAATTAGGAGAGCAATAGGTTATTGGAAACTTTACAATTTCTACATAAAACAGGTGTTTTTCTTTGAATTTCTGGAAATATCGTGTAACTATGCCATAACAACTGGCCAATACCATACCAAAAACAGTAAAATAATATACAGAGAAACTATAAAACAAAACAATTAACAGCATGGCATTAAGTGACAATAATAATAATAATATAATGCATGTAATGCAACAAAAACAACAACAGAAAACTACTTACATTGACAACCAACAACAATTACAAGTAGAAGTAAAGAACAAGAAGAAGAAGAAGAATATTAACAATTGGTAAAAGCAAATATGCGACTTGTGTCGTTGATCTCTTTTTAGTAGAAAAACACGCACTACGAACGGGATGATAAATAATTGTGTATGCGTGCGACTGTGTGCACAGTGTTACACCAACTGGAGTAAATTATACAGCAAATAAAACAAAAATAAACTGAAAAAAACTACAATAGAATAGAATACAAGTTTAATATATAAATTACTAGCATCCACTTAAATAAGTACAATTTGTATTACAATGTTATAAATACATACATACATATGTACATACATATATACTTGTTTCATGTGGCATGTTGCACTGAAAATCTTATTATTTACTTCATTTCTTTTTTCTATGTTTTTGTTAAATTATCTATTTGGTTTGAGGTTTTTTTTTTAAACTTTATCTGGTTTTATGACAAGCAAAGTGTTAGAAATTTACAGCATGCAACGCTATGACTGTCAAACTCAAAAACGTGACAATAATTACATTTTTCTGGAAGATGACGATGGGAATACAAATGAAGAAAAAAGATAGTATAAGACCTTATGTGGAAAGGTTACGGAAGCGACAGAATTTCTTCTGGGAGGTTATCCCAAGAATTTAGAACATTGTTGACAAAAGCACTATAATAACAGATAATAAACAAGAAGTAAATTTTAATACGAAGCAGCATATTAATTAAATTTCGTTTCGAATATACACGAATGTTTAAACATGAAAGGAAATAAAGCATCACTTTGGGAAAAGGAAAGAAAATTAAAAAAAAAAAAAATGTAACACACAAGATGTGTTCCAAGAGTACATAGACTTTCTTTTTTTCACAATATATTTACATGTCGATTTAATTGTTCCACACCTTCATAAATATTCAAATTGTTGAATAACGGAATATGTTAAGATGGACCTTATTGAACCTAAATTAACATGATTAGTCATAAAATCATGTCTGGATGATGCCGAATTCAAAAACAATACTTGATCGCACTCAAAGTTCAATAAAATGCCTAATTTTATTGAAATACGGTACAGCTGCTGTTCTGGTAGGTTAGTAGTTTGTACTGCATCACAAATCTGATGATTTTTTTGAGTTTTAAAGTCATAATTGTAAAATTTGTACTTTAATGTTCAAACGAAAGTTTAACTTGATTTTGGGAAATTTGTATATATTTTTTTGGTGCCTAGAAACCATTCGATCAAAGGCGCTTACAAATAAAAAAGACCACTGTTTTGTTATCATATACTGTTTGCAGCAAACGATTTTAATTTTGGTATAATTTTTAAATCATTTCAATGACATTATAGTATAAATATTTGGTATACTTTTGTTTTTTTTTTTGTTTAAAGAAATTATTTCATTAAATTATTTGAAGATTTTGTATAAATAACTGTATACAAATGTCAAAAGAAAATTCTTTCTGCCGGAAAAAACGGAATGTAACCTTCATCAAGTAAAATTATAGGCATTTTATTTACCACAAATGGATATTTGTTAAAATGGTATTTTAACGATCAGCAAAAGGCCTGCAAACTATCTTAACAAAACAATTATTTTAATACCTTTTAACCCAAATACTTAAACTTCAATATCAACTTATCATGTCTTACGTCAACAGAATTAAACACATACAGACAGTAAAATGTTTGTAACTGCTGACATATGGGGGGCTTTTTGTTTTAAAGGCATATACCAACAAAAGTAACGCACATACACACCTGAAATTAAATTTAAACAGAGTGAGTGAGAGAAAAAAAAAGAAAATAAGAAAAAGTAAAGAAATGAAACTAAAATAAAATAAAATGAAAATAACCGAGTAAACAATTTGTAAACGTTTAATGTTTTAAAAGAAAGTAAACGGTTATTGCCACAATACTGCTGCTGCAGCCTTAGTGTCGGTCGGTGGCATCAGTATTAAATTATTTACCTACACTCTTTTAAAAAAGTAAATGTACAGTATCTGCACAACAATTAAAGAGCAAAGTCAGCATAACTTTAAATTTCAAATTCAAAATGAAAAACTCTTTAGCCTTTCCCCCGGAAGCTAGTGCTTAAAAATTATATGAATTTCCTTAAAATAAATGTCCTGGGCAAATGCAGCTGAAAAGAAAAATTAACTCCCCAGGGGGTTTTAAACATTTATTAGGCAAGACAACTTTCATTTACAGCACAAAACAACAACAATTTTTTAACAATTTTAAAGAGTTTTCTTAACTTTATTTCAGCTCAGCGAATAAAAAAAAAACAACGAATTTCTTATTCCATTCAATTCAATTAAATTTATTTTATTTCGTTTCATTTCATTTTACCACAATACCTGCGCCGATTTAAAAACGTGAGCCATACAATGAATTGTTAATATTTTTCCATGATGATGATAGTGATGATGATGATGATGATGATTTTTTCATTTTTCATTGCATTTTCATTTTTCAATTTGGTTTTCCAAGTGTCTTTAATGAGTTTTAATTTGATTAATGATAAATAGAATAGAAACACAAAAACGTTTTGATAAGTTGTTGGCTGTTAATTTTGTTGTTGCTGTTTTCAAGCTTAAACTATAAATTGTCTGACTGTCCAAATATACGGCCATCGTTTGTTTGAAAACAAAACAAAACAAAACAAAACTGAAAAAAAAGAAATGTTTTCATCTTTACGATCTTGATCTCTGTGAAACGATAATGTTAATAACTTTCATTTAATCTGTTTAAAAGCGGATATACCGCACGAGTCTTAAACAACACTGTGTGTTCTTTCATTTCATTTCAAATTCATTGTTAAATCTACTCTTTCTCTTGGACTTTTTGTTCAATTTAATTACTTGACTTAATTGTCAGCTAAATAGTGGCGATACGATTAAAAGTTGTTTATAAATGACTATAAAAAGAATAAAATGATAAAAACGTACGTTCGCTATCATTAAAATGGAACCAGGCTTTTATTCGTATAGCAAACATAGAAACTCTATTCTCTTTTTTACCAAATTCTAATTCTACAAAATTTTATTAATGACGGTCCATCAAAAAATCTCTTTTAAAGGTGTTTTCAGAAATTTAATTCTTTCACAATGAGGAGATACGAGTATAAAATAAAAGGCCTCCCGGGCGGTAGCAATAAAAATATGAATAAAAAATTAAAAACGAAAATTGTGACCTACTTAAACTCAAATTGAAAATGAATTACAAAAGGCATCATAAAAAATTTCATTATTAAATGCATAAAAATATAAGGTGTAGTAAAAATAAATCCATCATATTGTTATGAAACAAAATGCTTTATTTAGCTGTGGTAACACGATAGGCAAACACGAACATTAAAAAAATTTCAATACAAAACCTCGACTTTTTACGTGTTTGTCGTTTCGTTGGTATCATAGTTCAATATTTATTTTTTTTCTGTTCTGAATTTGTTCTTTTTCAAAATTCTTTAGTTGGCTATGTATTGGCCATTAATGGTTTTGCAGAAATTCTTATGAAGTGTTAATAAGTACTCTTTAAATTATGTTTGTTTAAGCAATAAATATTGAAAATAAAAATGTTGAAAGAGCTTTACAAAATTTCAAAATTTAGAACCATAAACATTATCAAGCAACACTCTGGCAATATAAAAACCAATTGTTTGACTACCTCACTTTCTTAAGTGGTTTTGGTCTGCATAGAACTTAAGGTTAAAAAAAAATACAATACATTTACTTTACAAAAATAAATTAAAAATAAAAGTAATTGACTGGTGGCGGTGATTTAATTAAAGATTGATGGATAATAGAAATCCCTTCAGGGTGTTTTTTAGGTTTTACGAATTAAAACAAAAAGGTTGCAAAATTAGTAATTGAAAATTATAATTTGTTTAAGTAATAATTCACTATTTGATTGTTATTATTGTTTAGTTCTTAAAAAAGCGGAAAACAAAAATTAAAATTAATAAAACGAAGCCAAAACAGAACGAAATCAAAATTGTTTAACTCACGATTGTAAGCGGTTGAAACTTCCGTTTGCTGTTTGTTACAACCATATGTACAACTAATTTTAAATAACAATAAGAAAAAATAAAAAATATAAAAAAAATTTAATAAAAATACAATAAAAAAAATATTGTACATATTGAACCTGATATGAAAATAAAATTTAAACAAACGATCACGTTTTAGTTGATTCTCTTGCATATAAAAAAAATTATAATTTATTTACTTACAACACGAAATAGTAACGTAACTATGAAGGCAATTATGATTGTATTCTGTGCACCCTGCAAACAAAATGTTCGGTTATTTATTGAAATAGTTTTTGATAAGATTATTTTCATTAATTGTTACTTTTATACCTTTTCTGCATTGCATTAACTAAATCATTTAGATCAAGGAAATCTCTTTAATTTGATACTAAAATAAGAAATTTTTAATGTAATTCTGTAAAAAAATTCACTATGACTTCAATTGATTTCACTATGACATCATCTGTTGTAATAATAAGAGGTTTATTATAAAAAATTGCTTTGATGGGTTCTTGATTGATTGCCTCAGTATAGTCAACAATACATACGTTTTTAAGCAAAACTCTTGTTAGATTAATCCGCACAGGCTGACTGTTACGCTACAAATAAAAAAAAGTATGAATGCCTGCACAATTCATTGAATGGTAAAGAAGTAACGAATGACTAAATGTAATAGTAAATAAATGAGGTACAGAAAAAGCATCGTTAATGAGATCTGCAACATCGAAAAAAAAGAAAAAAAAGAAAAGAATGCAGAGTAAGTGTTCAAAAATATTAAAAAAAATTTACGTCTCTCGTGCAACAAAGGGCCTCACAGTAAAGTTATCATGCCACATAAACACAATTTATATAATTTTTTTTTTTTACCAAAATAATGTCATTATAGGTGTAAGAAAGAAAAGAAAATTATTAACACAAAAACGTTTGGATTATTAAACGAAAAGTGTTTTTTTTTTTGTTTCAGTTGTTGTTCTGTGGTCATGATTCTTTTTTAAGGTTTTTTGACCTTTTTTCTTCTTTCTGTTTTTATTTTTGTTCCAGAGGTGCCGTAGTATAAAGGCTATTTAACAGTTACTTGTTTAAGTTTTTTTTTTATTCAAATTCTTTCTTTTTTAATAATGTGTGTGAGAGTATTTCGTTTTTATTCTGTGTAATGTGTGTTGAATTATCATAATTTCTGTTGACATTTTAATAAGACCTCGGCTACTTTTGTTTGGATTTACTATGGGTAAGAAAAAAGTAATTGGCTGTCTAATGGAAAATGATTATGGTTATTACAAATGTTTCTTAAGTGGCTGGTAATTTATGACACACTCACCGTCTAATTTGTGGTGAATTGAAAGCGTTCAAGCGGATTGGTTTATATTTAATTTATTTTTTTTTTTCTCTTATAAGAAAAGAGAAAAATCTCAAGAATTATTAAAAAACAAAACTTTAAAATAATTCAGCATGATTTAGTATTATAAGTAAAGAAATATGTACACATATTTATATGATGTATGTGCATTTGTTTTTTATTTCTCATAATTTATGCTAAAGTATAATTTAATTGTTATATCACCTGCTTTTTAATTTGAATTTTAAATAATTTTTTCCTTTCTTGCTGACTAAGCTTTCCTATAATAGCTTAACGTTTTAACCCTATTTTGTATGGTTTAAAAAAAAGTTTTTTGTTTTTTTTTTATTTCTAACAGATGACTTGCTGTATTAGAGCTTTGAAATTACTTTCCAACTTTCTTTTACCTCCAGACATGTCAACGCTAATCAATTTTAAGTCTGCTGTTTTTGTTTATTAATTTATTAAAGTTTATTAAACAATTATACCAAAAAGCTAACGATTAACTGCAAAATTAGTTAATATGCATTACACGTTGTATTTTTACTGATAATATTTTAAAGTTTTATAATTAATTTTTTCAATATCCATTAAATTCGTGTATGTACTCAGAAACCATTGTCATTAAACAAAATTGAAAACTTAAAGCTTGAGAAAATTATTTCCAATATGTATGGTATAATACAATACAACATAGAAGAGTATGAAAAGAAGTGAAAATATTTAGAATACTGAAAGCGCTATAACGGTAGTTTTATTAATTTTTATTGTCTCTGCATTCATAGTCTGCATATAAGATACATATGTATATTGAAATATAATTACTCTTGGAGAGGGTAGACCTCTGAAGACCTTTTGGTCTTCATTTACTTCTAATGATCGACCATAGCTGGTTGTATTGAGCCACAACGCCTTTTGTTTCATTCTGTTGTTTTTTTTTTCTTTCTCCATAAGGAAGCCTGCATTTGTGTGGTCTTCATGTTTGTGGTCGGTTAATTTTCTTTTTTAATTCAACACAAAATGTTTACAAAAGGCCAAGCAAATAACAAAATAACAGAAGAAGAAAAAAAAACAAATTCTTTAATAAAACTGTTTCTTTTTTAATTAAATTATGTTATCGGACCTTTTTTTTCTTTTCCTTCTCTTATACATAAGGGGAGTAAACATTTTTCTTTAGTCTGTTTTTATTTTGGACAGAGATTTTGATAAATTTTTCGTTTATTTTGCTATAATAAAGTAATTAATTAAGGTAGTCAATTTTTTTTTGGGACAAACATTTACGTGTTGTCTTAGTGTGGCATGCCACATACAATATATAAGTGAAAAATGATTAATAATAATTGTTTACATTTTGGGTTCAACTCGCTGTTTATAACGCTCGTGCCACAATTTTTTTGCAATTAATCTTAAAACGAAAATTTTTAAAATAAAATCAAGAAACACAAATGGCACAAAACAAAAAAAAAATGAAATAGGGAACGAAATATATGTCAACAAAGAAACAAGGATCGGCCGAAATTGAACATTTTTTTTGCATTATAAAGGATCCCTTTGCAGAAAAGAACAAATTTGGTTACGAACGAAATATATGTCAACAAAGAAACAAGGATCGGCCGAAATTGAACATTTTTTTGCATTATAAAGGATCCCTTTGCAGAAAAGAACAAATTTGGTTACGAACGAAATATATGTCAACAAAGAAACAAGGATCGGCCGAAATTGAACATTTTTTTGCATTATAAAGGATCCCTTTGCAGAAAAGAACAAATTTGGTTCTTAAGTCTTGAATTTCTTAAAATATTTTACAGTTATTTAATTATTTTTATAACAGTTTATTTATTTTCGATTAATGGAATGGAAAATTTTAATATAATCTAATATAGACGGACAACCGATCTTTTTATTTCTTTCTTAGACGGACAGCTGTTACCGTATAGTGAAATATAACAGACTAAAATAACAGAATGTACAGGAGAATTTGTTGTGAAATTACATTGATTCCAGAATCTAAGTTCTTATTACTTTTTAGCTATTTTCTGCCACTTGCCGTATATGTACTCTATTTTAAGTTTATATATGTATATAAACCACAGGAATGAAGGTCAATACAGTGTTAATTTACTCAGTACCTGTAATTGAACCGAACATTTAATTTGGTTCAAAGGAGATTGTCACAAAGCATCTCTTTATCTACGTTGCAATTTTTTAGTTTTTTTTTAGCTTAGAAAGTGATTGCTGTTTGTTGTTGCATAGAATCGTTGCTGTCTGCTGAGTATACTCATGAGAAATTTGAGTTTAGTTAATGACTGTTACTGTGATATATACATAAATCTGTGATATGCCAAGCAGCAACTCAATCTCCACCTTACATTCATTCTAGCAGAAAAGCTTCCCAACTGAATCATCTGATTTAAAACTGCAAAATAAAGATGAGTTCACAATAAGAAATCAATTTATTTTATTGCAGTTTAAAATATTTGAATGATTTTAGTTTTCTATAAAAATTTCGTATCTCTAAATCGCACTTTTTAAAAACGTTAACATTTATTATACACACACTGTTTTCAATACCAAGAAAGTTCATGTCTTAAGTCTTTTGTTATATTCTTTTACACATTTAAATATAAAATAATACGTTTTTGTTTTCTTTTTTAACAGTCTTAAGTCTTTTGTTTTTCTCTTATGAAATCCAATTTTATATAAATCTGCAGTAAATATTATCTTATGTTTTAAGTGTGCAGCTTAAATCTTTTGTTTTTAGAAATATTTGTACACTATTGTTGTTGCCTAAATCGGTTCAGTATTTTTAATATATGTATGTATTTATGTATGTATGTATGTACATATATATGTATGTACATACATATGTATGTATGTATGTAATAAAAATCTTTATTTTCTTTCTTTAATTTATGTATTGTTTCTATAATTTATTCTGAATTTTGCTAAGAGTTTTTTTTTTTTTGTATTTTTAAGAAATGCTGTGTTATTATCGCTTTTTTTCAAACTGAGTGCGAGTTTATGGTAGACTGACTGCCTGAAGAAATTTTTCTTATTGCATGCGTGTAGACACCAGGCAGACAAAATTTTATTTATTTTGTAGTAAAATAAAAATGAAAACCAAATGCACACTCCAAACAAGATTTCATTAAATTGCAAAGCGAATTAGGAGAAGAAAAATAAAAAATAAAATAAAATTTCGAAAACAAATCTTAACTTTACAACATTATTTGTTCAATAGTTCCTTTACAAACGTATAGGAATGCTGTTACTTTTTGTCTGTTTATTTATTTTGTTTGTTTGTTTGTTTGGCTGTTTGTTTAATGTTAATGCATGTTGCTTAAATTTAAAGAAGCGTTTTTATTTAACCGAAAGTTAAATAAACTGTAAACAGCAACAACAAATAATACATGAAGGAGTCTATTAAACGCTTTCATTTGTTTTCGCATAACCAACAAATGCTACATAAATTTCAATTGCAGTTGATGTTGTTGCATCTATGCCCGTATAAATGGCAGCAACTGTTGCTTATAGAAATGAAAAGTAGTTTTTCTTTAAGAGCTTTTTCACGCAATCCCCCAAAACAACTGCATCAGCAATAACAAAAACTACAACAACAGCAACATCTCTCAACTTAATATTACCGTTACTGGCTGAAAACCATTACCACTACTCAACATTAAAAACTTCAACTAGCAAAAGTAAAATTGTTAGCAAAGCTTCATATGCTTGGCAAGTTAGTAAGTAAGTAAGTAAGTAAGTGAATAAGTGAGTGAGTACGTCTTAGGCCAGTCTTATAGTCTTACAATTCCAGCCGTTTTAGTTTTCGTTCGCAAGTGGAAATTTTGTGCAAATTTATGAAAATGGAAAGTTGTTGTCGTTTATGGCTTGTTTGGCGTTTAATATGTTTCTTTATTTTATTTTTTTTTTTTCTCTCTAGTTTCAGATTTTTTTTAGAGGATTTTCCAGTTTCGCTTTTTTCGGTAGATGCAGAAAAAAAAGTATCATTTGAAATGAGATATTGACACCTTTACAACAAAAAAAAATCTAAAATTTAATTAAAAATCAACTAAAAGCATACATAAAAAGCATATATTTTCGCATGCTTGCTGAAAAAATAAAAAAATTAAATAGTTTATATTAAATATAAAAATAAAATTAATAAAATTATTTTATTTCTATTTTTTTTATAATTTTGTTTTTATTTTAAATTGGTTTTTACAATTCTGCAAAAATGATTACTTAACTTGTATTTTGTTATAAAAGAATGCAAATTTTATGTAAAAATAGTTAAGTTAAGCTTAGTATACTATGCCCTATTGATTTTTATTCGAATGGCATTTTTTATGTATGTATGTTTCGCTTAATACCTTACTGTATGGTTTTTTGTTGTAATTGTTGTTGTTTATATTATACCGAAGATTTTTTTTTATTCAATATGCGGAAATTATAAAAATTTATTTTTGTTTTCTTTAGATTGTGCTTTCTTTTTCTTTTCAACTGTGTTTTTAAGTATTAGCATAATGACCTCAAGTGGTTTATTTCGTTTTGTTATTAACGTGGAATTGAAAGAGAAAAACTTTGAAATTAAGCAGAGGGGAACATACCAAGGCGCTAATTTGAATCTGAAAAATAAAATTGAAGAGCAAATAACGATTTAAATTGATTCTGCATCTTTCGTTAGTCATAATCGTTAAAATGTCAGATTGCTGTATGGCATTTACATGTCCTAAAAAAACAACGAGCAGTCTATTTTTGACTGGCGAACTCATCAATGAGACATTGGTCTTAAAATTATCTCAGATGGAGTATGAAACAACTGATAAGGTAGTTGCGGACAATGGATTACTCTCATAAAATAACCTTTAAATAAAAAAAAACCATCAACATCTGTTACATACACATTCGTGATTAACAATGTTAATAAATAGGGTATCATACCATACAACCGATGTGATTTACCATTTCAAGCCTTGTTACTTTTAATTTCAAACCCTACCTGCCGAAATATTTACGGTTTTAGTAGCCAGTCAATGGGAATTTTCTGAGGCACAAATCTATTTAACAGTATTGCGAAATGTTTAAAGTAGGAAGTGATAATTTCACTCATGTATATGTTTATTTATCCTTACGTATCTGTGCCGGTAAATAATAATAGCTTAAGTCGAAATTTCATGTTTAGAGATATTAATGGATTTGTCTAAAATAAAATGTGTTAATATATAAAATATAAATGCGTATAGTTTTATTAATAATGACATTTTATACATGAAATTTAGCTGAGTGATAAATCTTGAAGAAGAGAATAAGAATATGAAATAAAATGAAAAGACACTTACGTCAATTTAAGCTATTATCATTTATTGCCACAGATATATATGTAAGTTATAATCAATAGAATTAGAATTCTACCATCGATTTGTCATAAAAGTGAAAGGTTTCCTCTCTCAGTTTGTTTTTAATTTCAATATTCATCAGTTAGCAACCATTAATGAAGATGAGTTTTGTTCAAGATTTATTATAAGAGATTTGTGCAAATTATGTTGTTAAATCGACAATAATACATATTACAAGCAACAGAGAAAAAAATTAAATAATAAAATAAAAGATGAATAGATAAAGAAGAGAAGATAATCAAAGAAATATATTGAATGAAAAGAAAAATAAAACAAAAATATGAAGACAATAAAATGAAATTAAAATCTATTGTGAAAAAACCACACAAGCAAATTATACAATTCAAGTATAAGTATAGCGTTAACAATAGGCCAATTATTACGTTTTATTATACATGCGTTATAAATTAAATAAAATAATAATAAAATTTGGAGCATAAATTTACATTTTTACACATATCGATTAAATACGTATGATTAAATAATAAATAATAAAATTGCTTGTGTTGGAAGAAACTGCCAGAGTCTGGAATGCTAAAATGATGCAAAAAATATTATTTATCATTGACATTTTTCGCTGCATACATGTATTCAATTTCATTTTGTAAATTTCCTTTATAATTTTTTTGGTTAATAGCTTTGCTAATTATGTTAAATCATTATGACATATTAGCTTATGAATTTATAAAATGATCCAATAAAAAATTTAAATAAGTCTGCAACTCATACCGGAATAAAAACTAAAAAACAGAAATAATAATAATAAAGTTAAGGCTGTATCATAAAGATTTAATTAATTAAGTGAAAGTGAGAGCCAAATTATAATGAAACACTTTATTTGTGAATATAAAATTAACACACACACGCATGTTTTTAAGCGTAAGTGGTGAAAAATATAAATTTCATCATATGCAATTTAATTACAAAAAACAAAAAAATTAAAATTATTCCGAATACACATACATACATACGATGCAACCCAGTTTTTTTTAAGACTTTGTTTAATTTTTTCTTAAACTTAAGCAAGAACTGTATCGCTCAAATGTGGACTTTAATTAAGCAATCTTTAGTAGGTTGCAACAAGTAATTAAGGTGGGATTGCAATTAAAAAAATTTTATTTCATTCCAATTGTCATTAACAGACATTTTATAGATTTAAATAAATAATACTTTCAATAAACAAAAGGTAATATGATCTGAAAACAAACTTTAGGTAAAACTCTAGACTTTATCGCGATTAAGCCGGTCATATTTTAACGATAGTTATGAGAAACACAATTATTATAGATAATTTCAAATATGTTTACAATAGTTTTGAAGGCAAAAGGATTTTCAGATGGTATCCAAAGCCTTTTATTGGGTCTTTTACAGTGGCCATATTAGGAAAAAGCACTTCTAGCAACACATTATTATGTTTATATTATATAATAATATAAATATTATGTAATCATCTTTATAGATTAACTTTTTTTTTTAAATTAAATGCCATGAAACAAGCTCTCTTTAAGTGTAAACGAAAGGCTTTTTAAATATAAATTTCGTTTTTAATTTTAATTTAAAAAATTTACAAAATTTTCGCTAGAGATTGAATTGTTCAATCAAAATATTTGCAAATATTTTATACATCACATCTTCTTTTTATTACTTAATTATTTTTAAAACCATAAAAACTATAAACTGTGATTATATCGGCATTTGTAGCTGCAATTAAAATTGTTTGGTTTTATGACAACAGTTTTCTAAGGCTCTCCATATTTACAAAAAAAAAAAAAATTAAAAATATAAAAAAAATTCAAACATAAAATATATGTCAACTGTAGTTTAAAGTTTTTATTTTATTTTATATTTTTCCTTTTCATTTTTATTACTATTATTCTTTAGGCAGTAAAAGTCAGACAGTGAGACAAATCGGCCAAAAGAAAAAAAACTACGAACATAAAAATATTTTTGCTTAATAAAAATTGAAAATAAAAACCGAAAAAAATAAAAATAAACTGGTTTTTAGAGTTTATTTCATAACCCAACTAAAAACATACATTTTAATAGATTTTTGTTATAAAAGCAGCAAAATACATACATTTTTTTTTTTCAAAAGAAATAACAGGAAAATAGTTGAAATTATTTGTATTAGAAAAACGAACTACTAGTCATTATTTAATAGAGCGTAGAAAAATTCTAAGCCATGCACTGTTTTATTTTCTGTTTTATAATCGCGTTTTACTTTTGATCCACATTTATTGTTATTATTTTATATTCGTTGCTATTAATTTTGTATTTATTTATTTTTTTTGGTTCTTTTAACTTTCGTTTATAAAAATTTTCTATACTACACAGCATAACAAATGTAATTAAAACTTTTTGTTTTTTTAGTGCATTATTTATAGCTATAAACAATTGTTTTATATGTATTTCTAATGAATACTTACTTACCTTATTTACTAATAACAATATGTATAGAGCTTTATGTGCATATATTGATTCATTTCCGTTTTCGTTTCGTTTTGCTTCTTTCTTCCCCCTTTTTATTTAAATATGTTCATCATTATAAATTTAATATTATACGTTCCTTAAGGCAGGTTAGTTATTATTATTTCTAATTTTCTTTGGCTTATAACTCTTCTATACTGCTTATAATTTAAAAAAAAAATAAACATATTTTATATTTTTTATGTAAATTTTGTTTTAATTTAAAATATACATTTTTTTACGGATTTCCTTTGGATTCTAAACAGAGAAATTATAAAATTTCTATTACATTAACGAGCATGAATTTTTAAATCATATGATTGATGTTTTGTAGTTATTTGTTATTGATTTCCGTTTCAATTTGATTTTCATTTAAATACAAAACAAACAAAAATCATTTCCGCATTTTTTTACTCTGCCATTAAAAATAAATATTTAATGCTTAATTTTTTCTTTTCTTTTCTTTTTCATTACAGTAATTGCTTTTTGTTTAACAGGAATTTCTTTATAAACATTTAAAAGAGGCCTTTAAAAAGTAAGTAGCAATGATAAATATTTTATCGTAATCGTTAAAACTCATTATCAGCAAATCGAAAAAAGAATAGAAGACTTAGAAAACAAACCTTATAAACTTATAAAAAGCAAATATTTCAACTATATCTTTAAGCAAATACTATTAAGCTTACGTTTATTTAAATAAAAAAAAATACGATGAGAAAGGGTTAGTCACTACAATAGCCCCTAGATTTGATATTTGATTTTAGGAGAAGTAATAGATAAGTTATGTGACAAAGGTGACTAGCTCATTATAAGTAGATATACTTGAAGGCTATTATGCCATTTGCCATAGCTTTTTAAATATTAACCCATCAACCTATAGCCGTATTTTATGATTAGTGTGAAATCGGTCAGTACTTTCAATAAGCATAATAAGATATAATAGGAAACATTTAATACATTCGGGATTCTATATACGTACTCTCAGAAATACTGAAAATAATAAGCTATTTTCTCATTCTCTCTCTATATATCTTTTTTCCTTCAAGTTACATCTGCTGCATTGTTTTTTTCAGGAAGTCATGCGCGTTTCATTGTTTTCTTCTGTTATTATTTGAGCTGTATAGGCTTGAAAATCTGGCAGATGGTGGTGATCAACTAGTTCTGTTTCCTTTTACTTCTTTTATGATTTTATGATGTTTATGAGGCTGACATCTATGTCATTGGTCCTCGTCAAGGTAACTTATGGAAATCTTATTTTCTGAAAACTCTATGCTCTTCATCGTATTCTTGCGATTTTGTTCAACTCATTGAGGCTTGATAATTTGCAGGTAATGGCCTTCATTACTGTTTACACTCATTGCATCCCCCTAATTCTAGACTCGATGCACTTCCAGCACCCTAATTTCCTATTTCATTGCCATTAAAATATGAGTTTACTGTACTTACCTCGCCGCTTTAGTAACCGCAAGAGTACAAAGAGTACAAAGATTCCATACTTGAAATCGATTACTCTCGTTTCAAATCGCATTAAATCTTGTGTTTAATTTTTCAACAAAAATATATTTTATTCAGGAAATATTTAATTTTTTGCTTATACATACTGCTGAATTGATTTGTTGCTAAAATGATATAGAAAAATAATGAATTGCTTAATTTTAAATATTCAATAGCTTCACATTAAATGTAGGTCACACAAATAAACCCACAGTTTTTTTTTTTTTGAAAATTGCTATTACATTTGAAAAGAAGATGACAAATTTTATTTTGTATAGAAAACAATAAATCATTTAAAATAATGCAAAAAATTAACAAATAAGAAAAAAAAAATTAAAAAAACAGCAAACTATAAAATTATAATTTTTAAAATTTATATCTTTTTCATATCATTTTGAAAACACCATTGTATGATTGTAATGAATGCATTCATGAAAGACGAAATAAATTTTTATGTCTTTTTTTTTTTAACGCAATTTAAACAAATTGATAAATATTTTAAAAGATAAATTATTATTGACTTTTTTAATGAATTAAAAAATAAAATAAATGACTTGAGCAAAAATGGTCGCTTACAACCAACACAATAGGTAAACAAAAGACTTGAGACACAAACTGTTCAAACAATTACTAAGTTTTTCTTTTTTTGTTTCTTTAATATTCTTCGCAATTTGTGAAAGAATAAATTATTTTGTAATTTTTAGTTATGCTTTACGCAATTGTTATTCAAATATACAGTACATACCATATACGATATATTGTATGTATTTGTATGTTTCTTATTACAAGTTTAAAAGTATTAAAAAAATTTCTGAATTTTTCTGAAATAACTGCATATAAGGTAACATATGTTTATAGTTAGTAAATAAAAAAAAAAACAACAACAACAATGTGTAAAACATCTATTCATTAATATAGTTGTAAGTATTTATGGTTAAGTTGTTGTTTTTATTTGCTTATAATGCTTGACCAAATGTATGAGCAGCCAAACAAGCCGGGTGGACATGGTATGTGTATGGAGTTGTATTTGCTTTTAAACGTAAAAGACGTTACAATATAACCACAAAGCATAAGCACTCTGTTCAATAGAACGAAGAAACTAAAGAACACCTGATCATTTTGTGTAATTTCTACGTGATTTAAGTGGTGGCAGAAACTTATAAAATATAAAATTAACCAGATAAATTGCATACCAAATAATAATAATAATGATTAGAGAATATTATTAGTAATAATAAAAAAATATCAGAGTACTGAAAAAATAAAATTGATTTTTTGTTATTCTTACGCTTTATTTTCTTATTTTTTTTATAAATAATTTGAAAGAAAATTTCTTTTAAATCAAAATTATTATTATTTTATTACAAATGTTTTAAATATTTATTTATTTATTTATTTTTTGAAAACTTTCTTTACATAATTTTCAATGTCTTTTGACTACCATGCCACGATTAGTATGCAACTCTCACCATTGTACACTTACTCAGACCATATTTGAAGAATTTACTTTTGTATTGTGTATAAAAGAGACAACAAATAAAAAGTAAATAAATGCTTAACAATATAAAAAAATAACAATAATGCAAACAACCTGTGCCTTTTTTTTTACAAAAAAAAAAAACTATACAAAAAAATATACAAATAAATAAATAAAATACAAAACAAATTTACCAAATTTGGTTTAAAAATTGTTGTATTTACAGTTCTCAGTAAATAAGCAATAAACAGACGTCAATAAAACAAATCAATACATAAAAATTTCAATCTGCAACAATGTTGACATATGGTCAACATTGCAACACGTGCGTAATTTTTTTTTTTTTTTTTGTTGTTTTTTTCTATTTGTTTTTGTTTTCGTTTTTTTTTTTTTTTTTTTTTTTTTTTTTTGTACAACCAACTAAATCGTCTTTACTTCTATCTGTTGCATTTCGTTATAAAAAAGTGTTGTCAATTTAAGGTTGACTAATAAAAAGCGTTTAATTGAAAAGAAACGCTTATACTATCCGATCTCCTAGTAGTTTGTATATATATGAAGTATTTTCTTTTTATTCCAATTATGATACATACTTTAGAAAACCAGGATAATGGGTTCATCTTAAGAGTTTGTATTTACTATGATAAATGCCTTGAAAACATAAACTGAAACTAAAATTAATCATTTTTATGAACAATTATTTGACAGTGCTTTAAAATTTTATATATGTATATGTAAGTTCACTGGACTTTGCTCATAACTTTTTTTCGTTGAATATTTTTCATCGCCCAAAATGATCCGCTTTCAACAGCCTTTCTTGTGGTAGTCATTTTAAAGAGATTCTAAACTGTCGCTTGTTGATATTTAATGGTTCTACTATCTCTTTATAGTCTGTAACCCGGTTTTGCTTTAGAACTTACAAACTTTTCTGTATTTATCAGCAGAAAACAATTCTGGAAGACTAAAAACAGTTAACTTTATGGCGGTGGTTTCCGGAGGCGAATCTCCACAGTTTATGTAGCCAACGATTAAAAAGATTCCAGAGTTTTTCCTCTTCGTGATTGCAGTAACAACACTTTCCCCAACCAACATAATGTTGTTTTTGTTTGAAATTTTTATTTACTTTTTGTTGACAATGTCGTTTCGTATTGTCCTGTGTTTTGTTTTCAGCGTTATTAAAGTGTTTCTTTAGTACTATGTACGTATGTACATGAGTACGTGAAAAAATACGCGAGTGTATGTGAATATGAAGAACGAATTTCGCGGGAATTCATCATTCAAGCGTGCTTAGGTGGATTTGACCACAAATGGAGTTATCAAACCAAATATGTCTCCTTCACATTGAATGTGTTTTATTTTGGTTCTGTTATTCTTTTCTCTTTATTTCTTTGGCTATTTTCATGTTAGCTTTCAAGTATTTAATACACCTAAGGATTTTTGTTGTTAGATTCTACAGAACTCTTTTAAACGATGTTGTTTGTTGTTGTCGATGTCGATGTGTCCATGTCGTTGTTGTTTTGTTATTTTAACTCTCAAAGGGCATGTTTCTGTTATTTTGATTTTTTTTTTTCTTTTCTTTATGTTTTAGGTTTTTTTTTGTTTTTTATATTTAATTTTTTCCAATTTTTTTTTTTTTGGTGTCTTCTACCTATTACCAGAGGAGTGGCCAATTTTATCTTGGCTACTGTATTTTTATTAGTAATTTTTCTCTTTAACATGACCACTTATTAGACATGTTTGGTAACATGACGCAAATCAATCTTATTCTTCACAACAACAACAAAAAAAAAGGCAACCACTAACAACAACAACAGCAACCTTAACGTCTACATTTTAAAACGTGCTTTAGTTGCTACAAGATTTTTCTCCATCTAATGGTTATTGTTAGACGTGCGTGTTTTCTTTGCACAGAAGCTTTAAACAAAAAAAGAACAGAAAATAAAAAAACTCAATATTGATTATTGCTGCTGTAGCAGGGAATTATTATAGAGATGTTAGTTTTTTCTATGACTAAAAAAAGAATTTATAAATATAGTGTATGAATATGAATATTTAAGCAAAAATATGCATATATTTAGCATAATTTCTAATAATTTTCTAAAGAAAATTTATTCTCTATTTTTAGCTTCCATTTGGAATCTGAAATGTAATACAAAAGGCTTGGAAAGGAAACAACATATGGTATACGAATAGAAACCAATTGCGAATAATAATGAATAATTCTTAATACAATTAAAATAATAAAATTATACAAAAAAATATTACAAATGTTCCATATACAAAATTTATTCTTTCAAACAATGTTTCTTTAGTGATTTTAAATATCTTTTTGTAAATTAAATAAGAGACGAATAGAATACATTTTATTACATACATACATAATTGGCCATAACAACCCTTCAGTCAGGATTACGGCCTAGCTTCCACACACCACTCATGTCGTGTGCCTTAATTTTATACTGGAGTGGCGGGATTTACAGTTTTACGTCGACTCCGAACGACAGACTTTGAGAAACTTGGTAGGTTTATTTACTCTCAGAGTTTTTTCCAGAAATCTGCTGAGAGGAAGTCTCCGAAGAAATATTTTTTTTTTCATATTTCGTTTTGATGTCTGGCCTGGGGTTCGAACCCGGGCATTTCACATTTTATTAACAGATGTTAAATTTGACAATCTAATCGAATGGGAAGTAAGAAAAATCATATCCAACTATGTGTACCTTTTAAGTACTACATAGACTCACATATGGAAAATCATGTCCTTAGTGAAGAATTAAAATTTTTCTTTTTTCCTGCTGAATCTATCCTATAGCGTTAGCCTAGTTAATCTTAACCTTAGAGAGATTGTGCCTTTGTTGCTTCTTCATAATGATTGCTAAACTTCAAAGTTCGGTTGAGAGACTCTTAGGTATTCAACGGCTCTGGTTTCGGTTTTGTTTATGGCAAATACACTTTTAAAAATATGCACATGAACACAGGTTTCATATAGACATAACTGATTTCCTTTTACTAAACTCTATATACATGTATTATCTACATATGTATAATCTTTTGGGCACCGAAAACTTGATTGTTGATTTTCGCTTGAATCACTTTCCAACTTACATTGTCGACTTCAATTCTATTCTGCTTCGAACTTCTCCTCGCTACATCTTATGTATTCTATTGGAGAAGTTTCTTTGAAAAAGTTTTGTGTAATAATTTTAAGATATTTAAAGCAAAATTTTGGTTCTTAATTGTTTCTATTCTATTTTATTTTACATTTTCAATTGCTTGGTTGGACTTTCTAAACTATCATGCTAGAATACTTTTAAAACATGTTGAGCTATTAAAAAATTCCTTGGTTTTCTTAGGAACTCCTTCTTAAATATTTTCCAATAGAACTGGATTTTATTTTTTTTTTTTGCGAAAAAAAAAATTGTTTAGCACTAACAACAATTGCTTTGAAAAAATCTAATCAATAAAAACAAAAAGACGTTTCCTAACAGAACCAAGAAGATGTATTAAGCAACAAGCTACTGTCCACCTATTTTATAAAAACTTAAAAGAGAGGTTCAAAGCAACGGGGGTAAGAAAATGAAAAAAGAAATCAATTTAATTATAATAAAAATGTTTCTAGACGATTACAAATCGAAATAAATCTATTTCAGCGAGACAGAGGAAATGATAGCAAAGATAAAAATTATAAACCAAATATTATCTATTTGTCAACTTAGATTTGTAAGTAAGATTAATGGCTCTAAAACCATATATCAAAAATATTTAACAATAAAGTGGGTTGGTAAATAAACATTAATTAACAGTAAAATATTAATAATTGAACAGTCAGTCTCAAATAAATGGCCTTTTAAAAGGAATGACTAAAATTTTAATAAATATTTTGACAAGGAAGAATTGCTTTTAATGCACATACATAGATGTACATATATTATAGTAAAATATTAGAAGACAAAAACAACCAAAACGGATAACACACTTGTCAAGATTTCATGCTGCCACCTCATTAGATTTCAACATCTTTTTTTTTCATTTTCTGTCTTTTATTTTATAGACTGCACCACTATCACACCAGCACTATTTGAAACAAAATAAAAAAATAAGAAGAAAATGAAAAAAAAAAAAACGTCATAATGATCGATGCTTTTATAGCCAACAATTTGTGTAATGCAGATGTTGTACTTGTGTAACATTTAATGTTCAAATTTTATGGCTTGTTTTGTAAAATGATCAAATTATTACAAAATGGGCAATAGGAGATTTTCTTTTTCCTTTCAGATCGTTTGTTGTTGCTTTTTTTTTTCTTCCGCTCTTTTTCTCCTCTTTTATTGCTGTATGATTTGGTCATAAAGTTAATTGCGTGTAATAGAAAAAATTGTGCAATATTCTTGAAAAAGCAACACATTGGTAAAAAAAAAAAACAACAAAAGACTTGAACAACAAACTGGCTACAACCAAAGGAATTCCTTTTTCTTTTTTTTTTTAACTTAAACCAACAAACAGATATATCTACATACTTACTCTGAAAACATTTAATTAAAATGTGACCATTGTTGAGTAAAAACAAAAAACATCAGTATAAAAAGACAAGTTATGATCCTTATTAAGAGAGCTATGTATATTATCTTGTTTCATTAAGATTATTGGCCGGATTAATTATGATAAATGTTAGAAATGGTGCTATCTAAAGTTGGCTAATATCATTTGATTTCGGCAACAAATATTAAAAAATTTCATGGCATTGATGGCAAAAGAAATAAAACTCTTAATTATATACATTAATTCTGTTGATTAGCTTGTAAATCATGGCGTTTTTTTCTAATGCGAAAAATTAAAAGACTCAAAATATGGACTTTATTACCATATAAAAAAATAGTTATAAACAAATTTATTATACTGCATTTATGACTATTAACTGATTGCTTTCTATTCTATGTATATGCACTAGAGTTAGTACTCCGGCAGTTTTAAATGTGAGGTGAAAACAAAAGACTTATGCAACAAATTTTGAAGAGCTTAACATCATTATTTCAGCTGTAAAACCGTTAAAATATATTTTTTCTCGTTTAATTTACCAAATGAAGCAACAATCTTTCTCTTCTGCTATATTTACAATCAAATTTGATAGCACGGAACAAATATACACACGTACACACACATTCTGTTGAATAAATAAAACTTGACAAATGTTTAATTGTGCCATAAATGACATCAAGTATTTATGATTCAAATATAAAAATAATTAATGAAATAGTTGGTCAAACACTAGACTTTCAAATATTATTGAGAATTGAGTTCATCGAAGAAATAAGAAAAAAAAATACAAACAACTTTCATTTAACATTTTACACAATGATGGTCAAGATTTTAAAAGTTAAAGAAAAATTTATAGGAAGCCAATTAAAATGGTTATTCTATTAAAAAGAATTTATTATAACTGAAAATACTTGGTCATTCATATAAATTTCATTTAAAAATTGAAACGTTTCCGATTTTGAAAATTGTTTGAAAATAGACAAAACAAAACAAAATAAAACAGTAGCTGAGTTTTCATAATAATTAAGCATGACATGCAAGTGTTGAATTTTAAAGAATGATTTGGCAACTACAAAGTAAGCACTTTTTTTCACATTTGAACAGCAATCACTTTTTTTTATTGAGTTCTACAAAAATTGAACGTGTGAAAATAATTGAAAATTTATCAATAATTAAGAATTAAAAAAAAAAAAAATAGAAAACTTTTAATGATGAGTCACATTGGAAGAAACAGTGGAAACTCAACGTCTAAATAGTTTTATGAACATAATTGCACATTAACACTTTGACTGATCACGTAATATGATTGTAAAACCATTCATTTGATTTGTAAGAAGGATAAAGAAATATCATAATGTTTTCAAGTTTGTTGCTTTAGTCTTTCGTTTCAATCTTCCACATGTAATTTTAACTAGAAAATTTTAAATGATTTAAAACTTTTTTTTTTTGTATATAGAATAGAATTTCTGTCGAAACGGCATCGAAAAAATCATTGAAGCCATATAAAGAGAAAACTATAAATTCAGATCGGAAATAAGATAATAAAAATATTTCTAATCTGCTAAGGACATGAATAGTATTAAAATTTTGCTTTCTAAGCTTGTTTATTAGGAGACCCTTTACAAAATAAATTACGCAAGTATTATTCTTACTTCACTTTTTTGTTTAAATGGACATTTTCACTTTTTATTATTTTCAAACCAGAGTAATTTCTTCTTTAAGAGAAAAAAAAAAGAAAAAGGCTTAATGATGTCTTCCTTGGAATATTTATAAAAAATGCTAAACATTTGCTAGTCAGAATAAAAAACGGCTCAATAAACTTGATGGAAAAATTTTTTACAAAAAAGAAAATCACAAACAGTAATTAAGTTTTATTTATCAAAACAACAATAACAAAGAAAAAACGACTTCACCAGCAATAGCCTTAATAATAAAAAAAAAATTAAAAAAAAAAACCAAAACTCATATAAGAAATTCTTACGTAATGATACAAACCAAACCAAAACAAATACAACAACTATGTATATGTCTTATGATGAGCGTTTAATTTTGTTTTTTTTTTTTTTAAATTTTTTTCTCTTTTGTTTTCATATTGTTATTGTGGCAATTGTTGTTGTAGTTGTCGTTGCATTAACATTAAATATCTCTAATAGAGGTGTACGTTAGATATTAGTAAACATTAAATCGTAGGCATGCATCTTTAATATGATGTTAAATCATCAGTGTTGTTTGGGTCTTGTATGTATTGTTGTTGTTGGTGTTGTTGCCTCAGCATCACAACAACATACTTACATATATAAACACGTATATACGTATGTATGTATATTGATGTACAACATTCATTTATGTATATGCGTTTTTGTTATTCTTTGTTAGCAATTGCAGCCTGGTAAAAGGCTGTATGGCCGCTTTGTTGTTGCTATTGCTTGCACCAGCATAGTTTTCTTCATAAATATGATAGTATGTTGTTACTATTATTATTATTATTGTTGCTTTTGCTGTTGTTATTGCAAGCAAAGAGTGCAACAAAATATTGTAATTGTCATTACAGATCAGTGTCGACACCTGGTTAAATTAAGCAACACTAACAAAAGTTGATGTTCTTGCTTTCTTTCTTTTTGTATTTCTTTTTTGTCTAAGTGTCTCTATGTCTCATCTGTTTTTCTCTCCCCATATGACTTTCCCTCTATGTTGCATCATCATATTGACAGCCTTTGTGCAGATGGCAAAAATATTGTCATTTTTCTCTCTTTTTCTTTTTTCCTTCATTATCGACTGTTATTTTTTGTGGTAGTTGGTAGTGGTAGTCACAGTGTTAGCTAGGTAGCCCTAATAAAAGCTGTTGCAACATCAACATTAACAACAACAACAATAACAACAAAATAAAATGTATAGAATTTCAAAGTTATTGCTTAAGACTGAAAACTGAAAATTGTCTGTCGTTTTTGTATCCTTATGAGCCGATAATATGTTAAAGCGCAAGGCGCACCTTTTAAGACAATGTCAATGTTAATGGTCAACATATGTTCATTTGCAACAAAATACCTACAACACTAATATCATAAAACATACAATAACAACAGCAACAGCAACCAAAGTAATAGCATCATAATGAACTTACAAGAGAAGAAAAATTAAAAGAAATTCAAATTATGCTTTCGAAATTTTAACCCTTGTTCATCATTTTCATTAAGTTTAAGGTATCTTTAGATAGTGTATACTTTACTAAAATCAATCTTAATCCACTCCAGATCTGCATAAAAATAACTGAAATCCTCTACCAATCTGATCAACCAGGAGGGACCATATTCGTAAAAATTTTAAATATTTTGGGTGGTGTATTCGCGATAGTTTTTCATGAAAAAAGGAAATAAATCTGAGTCGAGGCTTATTTCACGATTGACAATTTGTGGAGAAAATTTTGCATTTTTTTAGAATTTTTGCAGCCCCGTTCTTTTGTTAATTTTTATCCCATGACCTGGTTAAGGGTTAACTCTTATAAAACCATAAATGGGCGCCTTTGATTAACTCGCTATAAAGCACAAAAGAAAAGAATATCTTTCATACGTCTACTGCCCATTATTAGTTTTGTATGCTAATGAACATGAAATGAGAGATTAAACATAATGATCCTTTTCTTGGGCAATATTAACCCCCCCCCCCTATAACTATCAGCAATTTCTAAATGGAGACAACAATTAGAAAATTTATTTTTCTCTTGTAGGTCTTTTCCCAGGTAAACAAATGTGCATTTAAAGGAAAAAAATGAAATTATATGCAACACAATACACGCTAAAATCGTAAATGTAACGTGTCACATCTTTGTGTAAGGCGAGAACAGCAGAAGAAAAAGAGAAATAAAATTATTAACAATTTATTTCAATTTCAACTTAAATGACAAACTCTTCGTGACATGTTGTTGTCACATTGCATGTCAAAAAAATGCCTTTGAAATAACGAAACGTAATAAAAACAGCGAAATGTTTTTAACAGTCAACAGCCGTGATTAGTAGTGTCACTGATGGTGTCGTTGTTTTATTTAAACAATAACAAAGACAAAAAAAACACCGAATCGTATGAGATATTATATATATATATATATATATAACACGAGACTATGAATATCTGACACGTGTTACGCGGAGTAAAGGCTTCAATTTCACTCAAAAGTAGTGGATTTTTTTATTACACCTCATACATATACGTTTGTATGTATAAACCATTATTGGCTGCACTCAAAGTCCTCTTTCAAGAATAAACAATTTAATTAAAATTATTTGATACTGTTCTCAATTTGAAAACCCAAGTCTAGAAACTTTTTTCACAGTTTGCGCAAGAATTTCGTTCCAATTAGGTAAATTAAAAAAAAAAAAAAGTTAAATTGAATGAAATGTGTGTGCGAGTGAATCACAGTTCTTTTCTATTTGATTATTTCAACTGTATCCATTTTAGTTTATTTTCAAAACTTTTTAATTGTAAAATTTTGTTTCCATGAGCAAAGTTATCACATTATTAAAATTATGTTATGTAGATCCAAGCTTTTAATAGCAGCTGTTATTGTTTAAAAATTTAAACCTACCTGTTTTAGTTTAGAACAGCATGTGATGTGTTTCTTCTATGTTTTAGTGCTTTTAGGAAATACTCGCAATTACCATTATTCTTGGGTGATTTCGTTATGCTCAGCAAGTCTAAATAATTATGATTTAGGAAAAAAGTATATGATTTTTTTTTATAGGTAATTAAACCATATGTTATCATTTATTTTTAAATAATTAAAACAAAAAATCCAAATCACACCACCATCGTGGTTATCGAAACCTCCATTATGTACAAAATTATTTTCTCAATCTACAAACAGCGCCACTCCATATGCTCGATTATTATGAAGCAGGGAATTTCTTTGTTTCTTTTTCGTTTTTTTTTCTTATATTTTAGTTTTAAGTTTTATCAGGCATTTTTTTGTGAAAAGTTGCTGACCTTCACAGTGTGGCCCAGTGAATACAACAACAAAAGAAAATAAAAAAAGAGAAAAATAAAATTAAAATAAAAACAAAAACAAATCACTGAACAAGCATTCTTTTTTCTTTATTGTTGTTGTATAAATATTGATGATGAAAGAGCTTCTGCTGCCATAACCATATACTGTCCATATAAGAGGTCTTATACAATTTTACTCCTTTCGTTTTGTTTTGTTTTTTGCTATATTTTGTACTGTTCTCTGCTATTGCTAATGTAAAGTGTTGTTGTTCTGATTGTTGTTAGTTGTTGCTGCACCTGTTTGACAACATTAAAGGTTTTTTCTCTCTTCATCGTTTTTGTGATTGTTTTGTTTTTATTTTACAATATGCATTTGATGAGCCATAAACAGAACAGCAGCAGCATTTATAGCAACAATAGCAACAACAATATAAATAACACTAATAATTGTTCAGTGAAAGAGTTAAGAGTATATTATCGTTTAGTCAATGTAACTGTATGTGTGTATGCTTAACAATACATATTTATATTTTGTTTTTCCTATCGTGTTGATAAGTTTCGTGAGACTAAGGTTTTTGTTTTTTGAAATACAAAAAAAGGGAAATGATTTCTCTATTTTTCGGTTATTCGACTATTGTTATTGTTTAATAAATGCTTAAATTTGGAAAACATTCTTTTTATATTTATACAGTACTGTTGTAGGCATAAACCGTTATAAAAACTTTCAAAGAGTAGTCACTCTTTTACTATGTAAACAATTAAATTTCCATCATGTTACTTAAGATGTGTTTATAGTTAATTTTTTCCAAAATGATTCTCTTGAGATGCTTTGTTTAAAAAACGATTAATGACTCATGCTTAAGACTGGTCAAATCATTTAAGGATAAAACATTATTTTAAACAAATTTAAATATTTTGTTAAAAACAAATATCAAATATGCCTATTCTGTTGATGATTGTTTGGTGATTTTCACCATAAATTTTAGAAGGTTCATTCAACTTAAGTACCGTAAAGTAAGTTTAACGTCTTAGTAATTAAGATTGGCTGTAAAAATTTTATGTTTAAAACGGCCTTGCAAGTCACAATTTTTCTTTTTGTATTTTCAATTATTTTTTTTTTTTTTTCATTTATTTGAATTTATTGCCCGCAATATCTGTGTATGTTCCTTTATTTGCAAAGTTTATTTGTTTGTTTTGTCAGGTTTAACGAACTTGACAGTATCAACAGTTTTTCCCATTTTTTTATTCTTTTTGATGCATTAATTAACTGAAAATATGTCCTATGTAATTTCGCTTATAGATAAGGCGAAATATTTGTATATTTCATTGTTATCTACGATGGTGCATAAAAAAAAAAAATATTAAAATAGAACGCTATTCTTAGATAAGGTTTAAAAATCTTGAAGTAAATTAAGGAATTTACTTATTATTTAGGTTAGGTTAGGTTAGAGGACGTGTACTTGTCAACTGTGACAAGTACAGTACCTGAAGGTCGAATTGACCCATTGTACAACGTCCTAGCTTTTCACACCACTCGTGTTGTATACGTTAATTTTATACATGAGCTTTTCATGACAATTTTTTACTCTCAGAGCTTTTGCCAAAAATCTGCTGAGAGGAAGTCGCCGAAGAAATATTTTCATATTTTCGTTTTGATGTCTGACATGGGATTTGAACTCGGGCCTTTCGTCTAGTAAGCCAACACACTACCTACTAGACCAAAAATAAAAAAATACAATTAAAATAAATGTATGTAAATCTAGATGAATTCCATTTACGTTTTACATGATAAACTTGTCTTTAACAGCGCAGTTACATTTTGTTTTCCTAAGGATATCACTCAAGAATAATTAAAACCTCTAAACTGATTGTTATTTTCACTCTCTTTAATATCTCTTTATATTGCAACCACATTTAGTCCACATTGTTGTTGTTAAATATTTGCTTCCTTTAGAAGAATACTTAGTACCGTTTATGAGAGAAGCATGAAAATTTCTTTACAATTATGTATACAACTCTCTTCTCTGTAATCTGTAAGAGAAAATTTAAAAAAAAACAATTTTTAGTCCATGTTATTGTAGTACCATCGTATGTACATATTAAATGATATGATAAAGAGATTATTATTTTAAAAGGAAACAACACTTTGTGCTTTTAATTTATTTATTATGAAGCTGGTCTTATCTCTTGCTCTTAATTATGGTGAACCATGACTCATTTTTATTTCAGTATTTATTTCTGTTTCTTAATTAACATTCATAAACAATTTGCATTGCATTCCAGAAGACCCATTATCAATAAAACAAGAAAAGAATATATTTCATTTCATTAAAATTTAAATATTTTTTTTATTTTTTTCTTTAGTCCAGAGCATAATTTAAATAATATTTTTTAAAACCCCTTGTATATGCATATACATACATATGTACATATGTATGTATATTTCTACATATGTACAAAACACAGTATTTTAACAGGCAATTTTTTAAAACCGCATTTCTTCTTGTTTATTTTTAAATTTTTTTCATTCTTTGTTGCTGTTTAAACCAAAGTGTGATTTTAACCTAAACCACAACAATTTCAGGCAAAATAAAACCATAATCATAAAAAACAACAAATGCAATCATAAAAAAAAACTTAAAGGCGCACATGCCTGCCTGTTTGGCTAGCGTTGAGGCTCTTCGACTATGAACTTAAGCCTAAACAGAGAATATGAGCCACAATACTAATCCAGAAAGAGAGCGAGAGCGAAGCCCATGAGCATAAAAGGCGCTTAAAGTCAAAGCTTTGATGGTATTTTTTCGTTGTTGTTTTTCATTTGATGTAAAAATTGCTACAATTCTTGCATATTTTTATCAGGCCTGTATTATTTGTATGGATATATGTAAGTACACACTACACACACTACACGATACACGTTCCTTCTATACGAGTAGAGTATTAAGATTGAATAGGGAATGAGTATCGTACGAGTACAAATGAAAAGAATATAAATTTATCTGCTTAGGGGGAGGGGAGCAGCAGCGTGGTTAAGTGTGCGTTTGTCGGAGTATGTTAATAATTGACAGACTGGCAAGTCCGCATTCTTTTAAAGGTTGCCAACTTTAAAAATCAAAAAAAAAAAGGCCTGCTTGCCTTGCAACTCTTAACTTGTTACATATTCTTATTGTTGTAGTTGTTGAGCGATTTTTTTTTGCTCTTTTTTTTCTATTTTGTTGTTTTGCTTTGCTTTTGTTTAGGAGATTTATAAGTAAATTATTTTTGAGTTAGTTTCATAAAATTTTTATTATTTTTCTTTTTTTTTACTAATGTTGTTTTTGTTATAATATTCATACTCTACTCACATACTTTAGCAAATTGCTGTATAAAAATGTAGGCGTGCAGCTAAGCTTGAAACAGCCAGCTTTTAAATTGTTGGTGGATTTAGTTTTACTCTCTGTCTTACCTAAATTTTTCGTACTCTCTTGCATTTTAATTTGTTTTTACATGTTTATAAGCATTGGTGTTCATATGCACGTACATACATGCGTGTGTATAAGTATGTGCAATATCTTAAGGAACTTATTCTGTTGCCTTGCTTTTCCTCTCACTGTTTATTTACGTTTTTTTTCCATACTTGCTGCTGTGTTCACTATGCCTCATGCATAAGGAATTTATCTTTTTTCGTGTTGTTGTTGTTGCTCTTATAATTGATAAATGCTTAAAGACATTTAGAGCAGCTCCTGGAAATTACATTTTTTCGTTAAATATTTTTGCCTATTTTTTTTGTTTTCTGCCGTTTTATTTTGTTTGTCTGCTACCAAATGGGCTTGTTAAGGCTTTTTTTTTGTAAATTTTGTTTATTTTTTTTGCCACAGAGAGCACGATAGAGGAGAGATAGAGATACATTCATATATAGAGGAGCCAAATTGTTATGAAAAGATTGTTGTTTTATGGGTTTTTAATTAATTTAAAATTATTTTTATAGGTTCTTGGAAATATTTTAAAATCATAAGATAAATGAACACAGATCTGTTTATCTGGCAATCGGACTTGTTAGTGAAAAATATGCAAAATGAGTTTGATTGCAATTGCCATATAAGCAGAAAAGGCTATTAAATATTTTTAAAACCTATTTTAATTTGAAAACTTAAAATTTAATAAAAATTAATTTAATTAGGCAATTGTGCCTCTCATCAAAGATGTAAGTTCATTTCAATAATATTTAGGGGTTTTATTAAAAAGATGGAATTTATTAACGCTTAAATTAGCATATTCCTATAGTATTTTGTTCTTTTTATTGATATGCATACTTTAGCGAATCTTATTTATTTCATTTTCCCACAATTTTAGCAAATATTTTAATGAACGAAAATAATTTATTGGCTTGCATTTTTTTACAAGTGGCCAAAACAAATGTTAAATGTTATCATTATGTATGTATATATGCAAGCAGGTATTGCTAAAATTGTTCAAGATATATTGTATTGTACACATATTTCCCATACATTGATTAGATTCTAACAATTTCTCAAAGATACTTTGAAACCAAAAAAAAAAAAAAAATACATTAAAAACAGAAATTTTGATTTGAATATGATAATTGAACTCTTGGTTAATAAATAAACCTGGGCATATAAGCCAGACATTTTTTGGTACAATAAAGAAAAGTTTTAAAACAAAAGTAAGTCAATCAACATAAATTTCATTTAAACGAGAAAGAAAATGAAATGGAAATAAGTGCAAATAAAAATAAATTAGTGATACACTTTATTGAAAAGAAAACAAGAAATAAAATGGAGAAAAGTAATAATATTGACCACATTATCAGAGTAACCGAGAAAATTATTTACATATAAATTTTCTATTTTTTCCATCTATGTTTTCCATTATATTTCTATTAAGTGAAAACTTTTTCTGTATTTATGTTGCTTCCTTCTGTTTACCAGTGTGTGTGTTTTTTAACTATTTTTTCCATTATGATTTGGCAATTATATGCTCCAGTGGTTAATATAATATAAAGTGGCAATAAACTATATGCCATACCTGAGAAACGAAATCAAAAGGAGAAAAAAAATTAAAAACACATTTTTTATGAACCAGATTAACAATTAGTTTAAATTATTAATTTATGTACGGCAAATGTGATTTCGAATTTTATTTTCATTGCATTATAGGAAATTAGTAATCAGAAATAAATCCTATAATTATAGCACATAATCAAAAGTTGAATAATTTGTTTTTTTTTTTAATAATTTTGACTTCTTTCTTCAGTTTTATTATCCGAAACAGAAAATTGTGATATTAAAAAATTTTCTAGATCTTATCAGAAAGCCATTTTTAAATTGTTTCAACACTTATACCTCAGTATATATGAGCATATTTTAGTTAATTTTTAGTCAATACTTTAAATAACTTCGTTTTTTATTTTTATTTTTTCGCCATTCAAATGGATTAATAAAAATCGATAAATTTTGTGAAATAATCGAAATAATACTTTGGAATATTAGCATAATATAACAATAAAATACAATTGAGTTGATTGCTTTCAATAATTGTAGCATTTTGGCAATAGTTAATGGGGTTATTAATAACTCATTAGATTGTTAAACAAGCCTTCAAAAAAATATATGGATTTCGTGGCTTTTATTGTGCATACAGTGTATGTAATTAACACTTGCATTCAAATGAAAACAGAATTAAAAAAAAATCTTAGGAATACAAAATAATTGTAGTTCTTTAGTTATACAATAAATTACACTCAGGCCTCGAAAGAAATTATAGACTTTTAAAAATATTATTTTTCATATAGTCATTTGAGTTATCGATGTTCGATGTTGTTATTCTATGAAAGAACGCACACGCAAAAATTAGTTCAAATGCTTATTAAAAAATAAATAAAATCTGCCAGAATAAATAAAAGTGAACACCATCATTTAAGACAACAACATCGGCATAAAGGTGTTGTTCGTTACATCTATCAAGAAAATGTCATGTTAAATCACTTCATAGACCATAATTACACTCAAATGCCAATCAATTGCTACGTGTAAAAATATCTTGTTGCAAAACAGAAATTGTACTGTTTTTCTCCTGCTTTTTATTTGTAAAGTTATTATGAAAATAATTATAAATTGTTTTACGTTTCATTTTCATTACAGATAATGTTTTCAAGACAACAATTTCTTAACATTTTGAAACTCTATTAAGTTCATAGAGAACTGAGTTAAGAATGCGCCTTTTTAAGACGCGCAAATCCATAGACACATCACAGAATCCTCTATCGTCGCCAACCCCAGCCAATAGCCATTCACCTGTAGCAACATGTGCCTCCAAATTTACCAAATCAATAAGTGGTTCATCAACGATTTCATCGTCGTTGCCCGATTTGCACGATAATTCGCCCGTTATGATTTTAAGCTGTACAAATTTAAGTACCAGCGGTTTACCGCCGCCTGCCACTCTAACCCCCAACACGCGTAATACAGTCAACTCGGCTCATACCACACCACCTAAAAGTAATGAGTCCATATCGCCTCAACAGTGTTCAACACCGGGTCTTCATTATCAGCCGCATATAAATTATGCGAACAGTGGTCGTCAAACTCCCTCCGCCTTATCGGTGGCTTCGTTAAACGATGCTGTGCTGCAAAGACCGGCCAGTGTTCATATATTTAGTCACAAGGCCAATTCTTTACTGGCGAATTATGGTGGCAGTAGTAGTGATATAGCGGGACCAAATGGTCAATACCAAAAGTATTCACAAAGTACAAATAATGGCACAATATCGAGAGGCTTATTGGGTCAACATCATCGTAATGCTTCGTCATCAAGCAGTTGTATATACGAAAAGCCTGGTGACAATTACTCAACAAATGGTGGCAGCAGTCTAAATATAACACCGAACGGTTGTAACGGAAAACAGAATTCACTATCGCTAATGGGATCAAATGGTAAGTTGCAAAACTTTCAAATAGATAAACGATCGTATATCGATTTAAAAAATCAATACAAAATCGGAATTAATAAAGCACATGAAATCATCGATCTCAATCATCATCGAATCATCTTAAGAGTTTTTAAAAATTCAATACAGAGATTCAGTAATTTTAGAATTTCATTTTTGGACACCCGTTTCTGCATACAAGCCTCCATACAGCGAAGTTATCGGACTTTTCAACATTTTACTACATTACGTCGATAAAAATCTCGTACAGTTGGTGATTCATTCTGTTTCTGAAACTATCATCAATACGTATGGGATCACAGATCTCATCAGCTTCGTCGATTCACTGCGCACTAGGACGGCTAAGATGAATGATCAGCACACTTTCATATTGCAAACTGAAGGCATTTGCATGAAGTTTCTATTTTATTAGACCTTTAGATCTTTAAAATCGTTTGTTATTAACACCGACATGTACACTTCCACTTCTTAGAGTTTACTTTAGTGAAAAAAAAGAAAAGAATATCAAAGGAAATCAAATCTTGCATGTGAAAAATAATTTCAAATTTTATTTGTAACCACTTGCTGCAATCTGTCTTTACAACTAAAATGATGGACATCGAAATTACTTTTAATCACAATAACAATTCAAATAAGAGAAACATTATTATTGTTATTATTTTTCTTTTTTTTTTCTTTTTAAAAAAAAAACTTAATAGTATTCATTAAACAAAAATCGTTTTAAACTTGTACAATTATTAATAGACCATAAACAATTTCCATTGTTGTTGTTATTGTTGTTATTATTCAATTCTGAAGTATTTTGCCATATTATTGTAGAATTTCTTGAGCATAACATTTGATTGGTTAAGGAATTTTGTAATTTATACGATTCAACGGTAACCGGTTTCAGATGATAATCATTAAAATTATCATTTAAATTATGATTATAATTAACAAATATTTCTACGGCAGTGGCTTTGGATTCTAAAATTAATTTCTGCTCAAATATGGAAGTCAACCACAATGAGGAGTCATCGTTGAGGTCAGGGGATAAGCGGAAAGTTTTATCTGTTTGACAGGAGAGATATAAATTTGTATTTAAGGGCCCAATACATAGATTTGTACTGAATATTAAAAGTCGAATGCCTTTGGGCAAAGACTGTTTAATATTTATTAGAGCGAGATTTAAAATTCTATCATTTTCAAAATTATAATGGTTTAGTATGTACCTTAAGCTTAAAGTCAGTTTGTAAATCAAGTTTAAGGACAATGCATTTTGCTGTTTAAGCACTTTAAACAATTCTATAAAGTATACAAGTTTGGTTTTATTTAAATTAATAAATAAATTTAAACGTTTTAAAAGTTTTGAATGTAAAATTAAACCGTAGGTACTGCTAAGACTCAATTTAATACATCTGTCTAATATTGCTAAAGGCAAAGAGCTTAAGTCATTTGTTAAATTATTAAATTCATCAAGATTTTTTAAAATTAAACAATTTTTAAGCTGCACAGATGCTTTACTTATTATGTTAAATTCGATATGATTTAGGATATCTTTCATTTTTGCATACGATATTAAATCTTTGTTGATTTCCAAAGCTTGCTGTAGCTTTAAGCTTTGTTGTATGTCTAAAGCTTGATACCATTTATAGTTGTTGAAATAGATTTTTTCAAAAAACATTAATTTTATTAAAATTTGTTTATGATTTAATAACTCGAGACTAATTTCGTAAAGTGTTTGGGCTTCTGTTATATTTTTCAAAACTTCTGCGGCCTGTTGTAGGTGTTCTTGTTGCAATTTATTTATAAAATTATTAGCATCTGCCTGGTTCCCACAGTTGACCGTTGTAAACGACAATGTTATAAAGAAGAAAATTATCAAAAATTCGAACATGACTTGTTTGCTTAACGCTTAAAATGCTACTGTTTGTGCATTTTTTTATTATCAAAAGAATTTAAAAATAAAAAAAAATAAAAAATAAAAACATTTCATTTGAGCAGCAGTTGATTTATGCATAATTTCATAATTTTTTCTCTCTTTTTACTTTCATTAACAGTGCAATTACCCGACTACAAGCTGGTCACTGCTGTACCAGTGGTGGTCTTAGATGATGAACAAAAATCAACCATATCCACAACTTCAAACACCTCTACGGTTACCACTAACTCCATTGCCAGTACGGCTACATCCAGTGCTAGAAATGGTAAGTCTTGGAAGACAGAAAAACCAATTTTTAGCTGTAACTTTTCAAAACAACAACAACCAAGAAATTATATATTTTCAAACAGTTAAAAAAAAACAATGCCAGTGTTATTAAATGCGGAATTAAGTGAAGTCATTAGCAGTGATTTACTGGACAACCTGTACCTGTTAACCCAATTCGTACAGTATTTTAAAGCCTAACGAGTGGCATTAACGCTGCTATATAATTCTTCTTTTTTAAAGAATCTCTAGAAATTCAATACTTTGCCTACCATACCGTAAGATTTTTAACCCATTTAACCACAATGGCTCATACGAGTTGTGTTTTCCTACTTCTTCTTGTCAAATCTATGCCAATTATTAAACAGTGTCGCCGTACGTTTTAAAAACCAAACAAACAATTGATTTATAAAACGAAATAACACGGAAGTTACAAATTGCAAAGTCATTTGGAACCGCTGAAATCAATAACTCGGTTAAAATGCAACTTAAGTCAAATCTTCTCAAATTACCAGCCATGATTTATACGATGTTTTTAACGTCTCTAAATACACGGAGTGACACATTTTTTGAACATAATTTACAAAACCAAGACTACAGGGAAAACAAATGCCTAAAAAAAGATGTAAAAGGCAATAACATGACAAGGCATAAAGAAAAGGGCCAATAATGGATTTGGAAAAACAAAAAAAAAATGGGAAGAAAAATTTCATCATACACGTCTCTTTTTTAAATAAGTTCATTGTTCGTTTAAAAAAATGTTGGGATTTTATTGGTTACGCAGTAGGTTTTTAATAGTCAATTGTTTATATAGTGTCGAACAAGTTCGAGTTTATTTTTCAGTAGAGTTTTATTTCTTTTGGCTAAGTTTGCATAAGTGTTTTGTTTATTTTTGGTAGGTGGTTAGGTTAGGTTAGGTCGGAGTGGTAGCTCTGATATCACGAAGCTCACTTGAGCACGCATAGCGGCCCGTTGTGAGGATACGGGTAGGTGGTAGTCAGGAAGTATTTATTTTATTGAAGCAAGTTTTAATTCAATCGGATCCGTATAAATCCAATTAACATCCATTTAAAACTGATAAATTTGTAAATAGAAATAGAATAAATCAGATTTTAGTAAAAATAAAAGTATATTGAAAAATTAGAGTCGATTAAAACCTTAATGCATTAACACCCAAGTTGTCTAGCGAGATTAGTTTCCTGCTGTCCTAATGACTTACTAGATGACATACTAGTGTATATAGTATCTATTGTACCTAAGAAAATTCTGATTCCCTGGACGAAGGAGAGTTCTACAGTCTTATGGAAAATATTATGAAATTCAAAAAACTGTTAACATCCTTCTAATGACTGATGCTGGATGGAAAATTGAATCCATTACGGGACTGAAGATCTTAAGCAAATTGACGAGAACTCAGTGAACTCTTCTTGTAATATGTAATTACGATTCGTATCACAGAGTTCTATTACAAATGAAAGACAAACGAAAGTGCTAAAAAAATTATTTTTTCATCAAGATTATCATGTTCGTTCAAACATAATGTTTACTCATATGCAAAAGAAACTCTAAACGGAATAACCCTGCAGTTTAAAAATATTTTCTTATTGTTAATCACAAATCAATTAAAGTTTAATCAAATTGCAAAAAACAAAATAATTAACGCCAACAAAAAATTGAAAAAAATCAAATTTAAAAGCCTTTAAGCTGACCATAATTATCGTTGATTATAGGCGAACAAAATGTATAAAATTTTACACTTGTCATTAAATGTCAAATATTTATGAAATATTTTATGTCTTTCGTGTTTGATTATGACAGTTAAACTATTTGATTGAAATAAGAATAAAACGTGTTTGGTATATAAAGTTTTTATATTCTGTATTGTATAATTTTGTAGACAGATTTAAGAATTTATACAGTAAATAATAAATAAAACAAAACACTACGCATATTTAACACCCTACAGCAAATAAACTTGTACACCGAATAGAAGAAAACAAAGAAAAAATCCACAAACAATTTATTTGTTGTTTATCAAGCTTGTTTTAAAGAAATAAAACGAAACAAATTTTTAATTCGAACCAATTTTTTCTCACAATTTATTCAAATTATCGCCGTCTTCGAATCATACGATTTAAACTCGTGATGTTAAGCATAATTGTATGGCTTTATTTCTTCAAGTGTAATACTCACATTTCAAAATTCAACATTTTTAAGCCTCTTTTTTTATTTTTATTTCTTCTCAAATACGTACATACATACGTACATACAAGTCAATTATGGAATTCTTAAGAAACTTTTTTTCACAACCAACTCTAAATAATCAATTTTTCTTTATTTCTTTTTTTTCAATTTTTATTTTATTGTTTTATTTTTTGTCGATGATTTGTTTTAAAAAACAATTACAATTATTCCAGAAAAATCCTCACGTACGCATAATTTAATGGTCGATATTATGCCGTGCAGTTCATGTTACATGCAGACTGATAGATTGGACAGACATTTAAGACTGACTGATAAACATTAATAAAACAATCAAGATTTTGTTTTCTTTTATTTCGTTGTACACATCTCTCTTATGGATTTTCTTTTTTTTTATAACAATCATGAAACATGGTTCACATAACTCATAATTTTGATTTCTCATATTTGATTTGTTTTCTTTTTTTTTTAAGAAAATATATCGTTAAGATTATACAGAGAGGCCTAACACAATCGTTAGATATAGTACGTATAGGGTGTGTGAGTATGCTGCTTTAAGACATTATAGGTGTGAATAAAGAGTTTGGCTATAAGATTTCCTGCTGATCACACCAAATGTACGGGAAAGTTTTCCTGATCTTTACATTATTAGTCAGTATCAATTTTAGAATCGAATTGATCTTGTTTCAATACAATAGCGTTTGCAACAGTTGCTTGGTAATAGAAACAATAATTACATGATGATTAGATTTTATTCTTAGGATGATTACACGTTTTTATATTGAAATATGTAACTATGTATAATGAAATTGACAAACGTATACGTAATTGTCCACTTTGAATTTCACTTATTCCCGCATATGATTAAACGATCATTCCTGCAATGGAATACATTTCCATTGCATAAAACATGACTTTTAAATTGAGGTGGTTAATGTGCTCATGGAAATTGATTTAATTTTTTAAACCATCTTCCTTCCTTCTTTATTGAAAAACAATTAAAATTTTCCTGATGAATTCCTTGGAAATACATATAAATTTCTGTCTAACTATGCCATAATATGTCCGTTTAGTTGGTTGTTTGGCTGGCCAGCTGACTGTTGGCCATTTCCTTTATGTCAATATACCATCTATCAACACATTGCAGCATTTTTTAAGCATTTCAACGAGTATGGAGATTTAAAAAAGTTTTATTTGACACTTGAGGCATTTAACATAACATTAACAATATTTTAGCAAATATTATTACCATCATAATGATATAGGAAATGTAATGTAATACGAATACCAATGATAGAGGAGAAACGAACAAATTCCTAAACTTACTTTTCTTTGTTACTTACTCAACACACAACGAACGTGTACAGCCAGACATATAGGCAGATAGATATGACACACAATGGACAGACAGACAGACAGACAGATCGGCATATAGACGGACAAGCAGACTAGAATTCTTTTCAAAGAACTTTAAAAGACGAAAAAAGTGTACAAAAAAAAAAAAAAAACACACACCTCCACATATTTGAACATATTTTATGGTCATACTTCTTTAAGTACGAAAAGGCCCACAAATAACCAGGAAAACTTCAACCACCTCAACTATAAACCACCACACCAAAACAGTAACAGTCACAGCAACTTTAACAGCGACAAAAAAAAAAATAAATAAAAAAATTATAAAAAAAATAAAATGTGCTTGAAAATCTAAAACCATCAAATATAGTTTAACATAATAAATATGTGTAGTTAACGAGTTATAGACCTACTAACTTGGCCTTTTCAGCTCTTTTCTTAGGTTTTTTTTTTTTTTTTGGTCTCTTACCTTTGTCATAACGACAAACACCACAAACAATATTTTTTTAATTTTTTGTTTGTTTTTTGTTTTTTATGTGTGTGAGGTGATATTTTATGAGTTTGGTATGTGCTGTATGTACGCGAGTAGGTACACTTTGGATATCTGTGTGTCCAAACTGTATGACTTGTTAGTGAAAATTCCGTTTTTATTAGTTAATGGCATTTTAAAAGCGTAAAATTATATTTAATACTGAAACGTTTTTTTTTTCTTTTCAATTTTTCTCTTCTCACTTAATTTTTTTTTTATTTTTTTTATTGTGACAACAATATAAAAATTTATATATGATTTTATTTATGTATATGAAAACATTAAGATTAGCCGGCTTTTGTAAAGTTTATACATCAACAACAGAATAGAAAGGAGGCGAATGCCAAACGATTAAATCGTAATAAATTTAAATATTCATAAATTTAGGAACTTTAAGTATCGATGATAAATTTTAATAAAATGATGAAAAAACATTTATTAACGGCCATTAAATAAAAGTTAACATTTATGGAAATAACGGTTTTGTTATAAATTTAGGATTTTAAATAGATCCTCTCGCATTGTGGTATTTGGCAAAGGAAATTAAATTCTTCGAAAGTTAAAAAAGGATGATAAGAATGCTATAATGGCTTGAAAATGACTAGGGCACATGACATGTTGTCTGAATTCGAAGATGCGATATGGTTTGTTTTGTTTAGAAAAAGCTTTTGTGTGACCAACTTCTCAAAGCATTACCAAAGAGAGTAATTCGTTATCTAATCCATACATTTTTCATTCAAATTTCAAATCGTCAAAGAATTCAATGCCCAGTGTATTCAACCCCCTTCAGGTGTTAGTGTCAATTTCAATAACAGATTAGATACTACCTTAGTTCGCTACTTATTACTCCTGCTAGTTAAGGGCTTTTACAGCAAATCTTAAAAGAATTATCTGGATTATCGGCTTTATAATCGTGTATATTTAAAAGTATTCAAATTGGAACCAAATTTCAATTTTCATACATAATTAGAAACATGTTTAAACTTCTGTATAGAAGTGTTTTTTTCTTTTAACTAAGGTTGGTGCCTATTTTTAGAGCCAATACCTTTCAACGTCATTAACAAAAATCCATACTAAACTTTTGTGTGAATAACGACGTGTTTTTATAGACAAGTAAAATTAAAAAAAAGAAAAACAAATTGAGTCAATGGTAAAAATAACACCTTTAAGTGACGCTTATTATAATTGCAATTTTATGAGTGCCATTCTTAAAACACAACCAAACAGACTGCCATCCAGTCAGCCATTCATACATAACTATTCAGCCAAACAAGCGCACTCGGCAATAATAACACAACTATGGCATAAAGCGAGAAAAAAAGAAGAAAAAAAAAACACGGCCAAAGTAACAAAAGAAAGAAAACCACAAGTACCATTTGATTTGAATTCCATGCACATGAATAAATAGTTAAGCAAAGTTAAGATCTTTTATTTTTTTTTTTATTTTTCGTTTTTCAAATTTTAGTGACTTTATGATTATTATTATTATTTTACATGTTGTCTTTCATGTACATGTTGCATCTCTTGTGTGCAGCATCCAAGCGTTAGCTGTGATACAAGCATCTGCAAGTACATATATAAAGTCATACTTTCGAGTATCATTCATTGAATTCATATTGTCTTGTGCTATAACTTTAAGTGTCAAATCTCTGAACTATTTGCATTTTTCTTACAACTTTTTCCAACAAAAGGTTTCGAGTAGTAAAGAGCAGAAAAAAAACAGAAACAAAAACAAAAACATCTTAAGATTGTCTTTTTATTATAACACTTGTTCCCCCTCTTGTGGGTTCATAGCCTCCACAAAGACTTTTTAGCCAAAAGAGACAAGAACGAAGAAGGAAAGTCGATTTCAATAGACAAACAGACGAACGTACACACTGTGATAAGTCCTTATGGCGGCACGTGTTAATGTTGATTGTTTTGCCATTGGCATTGATCATCGACGGTTGTTTGTATTCGTCATCTTATTGTGGTTATTGAGTATAAAACATAGAATAGCACAGAGCTACATAGAGTCAGGGCGTCTCTACCTAAGGATTCCTACCATCACTATCACCATCACCATAATCATCGCCAGCCACAACCAACTACAATCTCAACGGGAAAATGATTTTTTCCTTTTACTTGCTGGTTGGTTGCATGTGTTAGACATTGCTAATTCAATATTGATTGGTGTTGATAGTTAAGCTTATTGGCAACGCCTTAGTGTTACCTATTCATAAGAAAACCTATAAATGAATTTGCTTCCGACTTGTGGTCTATTGTAACTACATACGTTTCAGCTATGCTCTCTCTTTTTTTCTTCTTCTTTTGTTTTGTGTGTAAAGGCGTCAAAATTTATTAGAGCGTTATGATTGTGTTGTAGAATAAGTGAGTATGGCTTTACTATACTGAATACAGCTTATTGAAGCTATTGTAGAAAATAGAAATTACCTCTTGGCTAAATATATTGATTAAGAAAATATAAATATATTGTATCTGTATTTAATTTCATTATTGTTTATTAAGGACAAACATAAACTACTTGATTAACATCATAATAAACAATCATTTGAAATTATTATTTTTATTAAAAATAAAAATAAAATAAATAAATCCTTTCACATCCTTCCATAATAATAGCCTAATTATGTGTATCATTTCACTTCTCTCAATTACAGTTTTCACTTGGGGTAAACGTATGAGTCGCAAATTGGATATTTTAAAGCGTAATGATGTCAACAATACTCATAAATCACATACAGACCTTAGAAATCTCTTTCACTCGCCAAATCATCAGCAGCAAACCAACGGCAACAGTAGTAATAGCAACACAAATCCAAATAACAAATCGAGCACAACTAATCGGGATGGCCATTACCAAACCAACACATTGAAAAAATGCAAATCAGGTCCTATAGAGACTATAAAGAGTCGAGAACAACAACGGAATCAAAGTATCAAATTGCAAAATAAATTGAACGAAAATCACTCGGTTTCGGCATCCAATACGCCTACACACTCGGCCCAACAAAGACCTCAAAAGGCTATTAAAAATTTCTTTCATCGTATTGGTTCCACGGGCATGCTGAATCATAAATCTCACAACTTGATTAAAGCAGCCGAACAACCTAATAATCAAAATTCTACAGCTTCTTTATATCGTAGTAGTTCAACGAGTCAGTTGGCAACGTGTTCCTATGTGAAATGCGACGATCCTAGTGATGGTTTGAATTTTGCGAATGGCCAAAAACGACCGTCGATGGGTGGTTTAGTGAAAAACGGTTCGAATTTACTCAATGGCAGCAGTGGAAGTATAGCCAGTGCAGGTATTAAGTCTAGCAGTTGTGATGATATAGCCAAAGTGGGTCAAGTTGTTATAACATCGCCGCAAAATTCCAATTCTGAACCGACCTCAGCCACTTCTCCTCAAAACTCAGCAGATGCCAATGGCAGGCGGGGAGCCTTTCCATATGCATTTTTGCGTTCGAGACTGTCGGTTTTGCCCGAAGAAAATAATGGATCGGTTATGAAACAGCCTTCGTTATCGAGCCTTCATACTTTGGCCGAACAGCAGCAACAGCAACAATTTTTACAGGTGCCCAATTCTCCTTTAACAAAACATCGTAATTCGACCATACTACCCGCTGTTGAAACCGATTTTAATCAATTGACGGACAATTTATCAATTGCCAGCTCTACACCAAATCATTCTGGAAAAATGATTTATCGGAATGATTCTTTAAATAAGCGTTATTCCTCGGATGATAGTGCTATAGGCAATTGTTCACCTTTACAGGCTTCCCAACAATCGAACAGCAGCGGCAGTGTTGATGTATCGCGCAACAACAGCATTACTTCCAAGGACTGGGAACCACTTTACCAAAGATTAAGTAGTTGTCTAAGTTCAAATGAATCGGGTTATGACAGTGATGGCGGCAACAATATATCACGCCTAGGCAATAGTCTTGGTATCTCCGGTGGAGATACAGAATCAATTGCTTCGGGTACTTTAAAAAGAAATTCACTTATATCACTAACTTCATCAGAAGGGTTGGGAGGTGGAGGAGTACATACTTCTAATACCCCTAGATCGAGCAGTATATGCAGCACTATAAGTGGTCCTGTTTCGTTAGGGGGCTATAATTATGACTACGAAACTGAGACAATAAGGCGTCGCTTTAGACAAGTAAAACTGGAAAGGAAATGCCAAGAGGACTATATTGGTTTAGTACTCTCACCCAAAACTGTACAAACCACCAATAATGAACAGCAGTACAGATACCTGATTGTCGAAATTGATCCCTATGGCATGGCTCAAAAGTAAGTACTTTTTTTTATTATTTATTATACAAGGGCATGCATATAAGCTTTTAATGAAAACAATTCATGTATATCTCGTGTTTACAGAGACGGCCGCCTACGTTTGGGTGATGAAATCGTCAACGTGAATGGCAATCATTTAAGAGGCATACAATCCTTCCAGGAAGTCCAACGTTTACTCAGCAGTTTTGTAGATAATTGCATTGATTTGGTTATAGCCCATGATGAGGTTCATACTATAACCGATTTTTATACGAAAATAAAAATTGATGGGTCCTTTATGTTTCAACAAAAACAGGATATGGAAGGTGTTGCACAACAGGGAGACCTTTATAGTTCTTTGCAATCATTGTCAACTGACACTCATCCACCGAATTTAGTGCAAACCCATAACGAGTACTTGGCAAGAGCCAGAAAACGTTTAAGCTACACTCAACGCACTCAAAGTACGGACAGTATCAACAGTTATGATTTACACAGCTTACAGCTGGCTCTGGAACATGAACGTCCACAAGACGATGACACGGAATCGATTGTTAGTAGTTCGACCGTCAACTCAGCTGTGGATGCCACCTCACCACCTTTGGGTCCTATGCCGCCCTCAATGCCTTTAATGCAACACAGGCGATGTTCAACACCGCGACACTCGATGGATGCATCGACTTTGGAACATTTAAGACGTCGGGCACGCTCTTCTTCAGGTCAGCGCAATTTGGAATTGACCCCAATGCTTTACACAAACGACTATACACCCGTCTATAACAATCGTTCGGCGAGTGTATCGCTAGCAACACACACGATAAGCGATGATGAGAAATGGCAATTGTTGAATCGTAAACGATGCTCTGAGGGCGCTGCTTCGCTTTCGCCCTTTCAGCAGAGGGAAGGACATGTGGCCGGTAATCGCAGTGCTTCACTAAGTATAGAAACCAAACGTAAAGCTAGTCTCATAAGCCAAGATAGTATAGATGGCGCAACGGCGACACAATCTGCAACACCGCCCTTTCCTCCACGCACACACTATACGCGCAATTCGATAAATCTCTCAAATTCGCATTATCGTTCGTTGCGTTTTGCACACTCTCGCCTTAGTTCGTCACGTTTAAGTCTATTCCTGCAGCCAAATAATACTAACAAAACAACCAATATTACAACAAATGCAACAACAACAACAACAATAGCAAACAATAAAACTAACATTAATACGCCTACTAATTACCACTCAAATACCAATAATAACAATGGTAATAATGATAACACAACAACAACAACAACAACAACAATAGACACAAATATAACACCTACAATAACCTTAGCAAATAATATCCTTGATTTAGATGATGTCAAGGATCATGGCACATCGGATAGTAATAGTGGTAGCTTAATTAATTGTAATAAACCATTTGATAGTTCTGTAAATGCTCAACAACAGCAACAAACAGACTATAGAAATGATCTCAATAGTACAACAGCAACAAGCACTGCAACTATGCATATACAACCAAAATATATTAGTAATACTTCTTTAACTTTTAATCATTTAACTAAACATAATTTGCAACTGCAACAACAACAACAACAACACCATCACCATCATCATCATCATAATCAAAATCAACATTCTTCCCATTTAAATGTACCTTCTTCTTCGGGTTCTACTGGCACAATTGCTTCTTCTACTTCCTCCACGATAGTGGGTAATAATCGCTTATTTTTAACACCAGCCATGGCAACACCGTCAGCCGCTATGTTAAAATATCATCGACCCTCATTACCTGTAGCTAAACTAACAATTAGAGATGAAGAAATGGCCGAAGTAATACGCGCCTCGATGAGCGATGGTAAGTAGATAGTGTTTTACCATCACAAGTTTTTGGAAGAGAAGTAATTTCATGGACATTGTTCAAAATAAGTTTTCTTTTTCTATGTACCTATCAAACATTTTAATAAGCCAAGATGACAATAGAGTTTGAATATTAAATTTTATAATTTATTTTTTGTATTTCTATTTAATTAAGGTTCACGTCGTGGCACACCCAGAATAGTGACTTTCTTTAAGGGTCCTGGCATGAAATCTCTAGGTTTTAGTATTGTTGGTGGCCGTGATTCACCCAAAGGGAATATGGGCATTTTTGTTAAGACTGTATTTCCCTCTGGGCAAGCAGCCGACGATGGTACCCTGCAAGCAGGTAAGAATGTCAAGATGATCTTCTATCATTTAATTGATCGTTCGTTCTCTTTGTTCTTTTAGGTGATGAAATTATAGAAATTAATGGAAATTCTGTCCAGGGCATGAGTCATGCCGAAACCATAGCATTATTTAAGAATGTAAGGGAAGGTGCTATAGTTTTAAAACTACTAAGAAGAAAGTAAGCTATTAACTACATGTTACACAACAATTTTGATCGTTAAACAACAATAATTATTTCTTTTTTTTCTGTTAACAGATTACAAAAGGCAAAATCCATGGGAGCTTAAAAAAGCAAGGAAAATAATACATACTTGCGAAAAATCATATTCAAAAACAACAACATACATATCCTAATAATAGTTTTGTTTAATATTTGAAAAATTTTTAGCCGTAAAGTTAATGTTGTATTATTGTTTTCTATTGTTAAATATTGTTAAAAATACAATGTTAGTATTAATTCTTTTGAAATGTACTTCTCTTTTTTATTATTACATAATAATCAGAGCTATACTATCATTTTATTAAACATCTTTATAATTTATTAACTTTAAAACACTTCTAGTTAATTGTATAGAATTATTATAAAATACAATAATAATAATTAATGTAAATGCTATTTATTAGATGTAATTTAAAACAAAAAGTCTTGTTGTTAAAACTTTAAAATAACGTACAAAATGTTAAAAAAAAGAAGAAGAAAGAAACAATTTTATTATCGACATAAGAACTGGAGAAAAATTTGTATTTAAATTAAGTTATTGTTAGTGTAATGGCTACAATTATTTTAATTGTAATTTATCGCATATAAAATTTTGAAAACCTTTTTTTGAATGTGTAATTATTAAATGTTACCAATAAATAAATATATTTACCTTTGGCTTTTATTTGACGGCAGCACATTATTTTTCAATTAGATTTTTTAGCTTGCACTACCAAACGTTGTTTTTTAACAAAATGTTCTATGCGATTTTCAAGACTTTCTGCAAGAGAGAGAGAGAGAGAGAGAAAGAGAAAACAATTTTTATGCCTTAAATGATTTTTGTTTATACTAAATCTTTTCAAAACTTACCACATCTTTTACGATTTAATAAATTTTGATATTGTCGTGGTTTAACACAGTCTTGTAAAATTAAAGCTTGACTTTTAATGTATTGCGGTTTGAATTGTTCTTGAAGACTGTTTTCTAATTCAAACAAAACATTTCTAATAATAGTGGCTCTAAACGACAGTGAAAAATAAATAATTTTTAAGTTTATAAGTGTTTAGGCAAAATTAAATATAAATGCCATACTTTATGCTAAACTGAGTCCATTCACTTTGTATATTTTCTATGAGTTTTTGTAAATTCTCCTCGTTATAAATCCATTGGATAATATCTGCTTGTTTTGGTGACTCTGTATCTTCTGTACATTCCATTTCTAAAGGCTCTTCTTCTGTCATAAGCTCATCATCTGTTTTGCGACAAGTTTTTGAGCGAAATTCACAGTGAAAGAGATTTAAAGGTAAGCCTATAGCAGGTGTATATTGAGGCTTGCTAAAATTTACCATTTAAGTTCTTAATTAAATACGTTATTAATATTCAATTTCAATTCTGTAATTACCAAGGATTCTTTTCCACATCTAACAGTTCAGTTATGATTTCTGCATCTTCTTTTTCTTGACCTACCAGCAGTAGTACTGCCATTATGCAACGTATTTGATGCCAAAGAAAAGCATTAGCTTTTATTTGTAAATAATACATGCTATAGCCTTGCTGATCTTTATCCGATTCGTTAGGGCACAGATGTATACTTGCCGCCTGCAGGTTACGCATATAATTTGTTACACCATTATGGACATCCATTTTACAGAAATTACGAAAATCAGCATGACGTTGCAGCAACACACAGGCCTTTTGCATAGCCTAAGTAAATCAAAAAGGGAATTTTAATATTTTTTAAATGATAAAAGTAATAAAAGCACGAAATAAAAATACATTTTCGAAATTGAATACTTATATTTATTATTTCTTACCTCTGTATTTAAATCTCCCTTGGGAAAGAAATATCTATAGGTCCGGGCTATACAATCGAATCGCGCGCTATAGACTGGTGACTTCAAAGGCATCCAAGCTATGCATTGTATGTTTTTAGGTAAAATGCGATTTAATAAACCACAATAATCGATCTCTTGCTTAATACTGTCCTCTTCCAATTGCATGTCAGAGGGAAATTTGCTCCTTAAATCTATAGAAATAACTTGACAAAATGCACTGACTTCTTTGTCGGTTCGACCACAGCGATGATAATTGGACGTGTTACGAGACTCAATTAGGCAACAACGGGTTAAGGCCTTAAATAAGTGATGCTCTGAAAAGGAAGTTTATTTAATAAGTTTTTATGTGTACGTTGTAAAATAAGTCATTATACCTATGGTTGCATTGGAATCTTCCTGCGCAGCAAAGCCTTGATAGTCCCAGCCGAAATATAAAAATTTCAAGAGTATATGGCGTTTGTAGCATCTGAAAGTGTTACAAATTGAATTCTGTAAAACCTAACTCTGAAACAAAATGGCTTACCTGCTAAAGTCGAATGTTCTTTTTTTGGATATTTTGCCTGTTTCATTTTCTACTTTACTTCGCTGTTCAATTTCTTGTTTTTTAGCTTCTCCTGTGTTTGTTTGCAAATCTATGAGTTCCTCTATTAATTCTTGACTTTCTTTTTCGTCCCCATTGAGCTTTTTTTGTAAAATGTTTTTCAATTGAAAATTATAGGCTTCCAGCTGTATTATTTTATCGATTAATTGCTCTTTGGATAGTTTTTCCAGTTCTTCACGCGGTAAGCCTTTAATACGTTTATTTATAACTATTTTATTCGACATTTTCTTTTGCAAAATTTTGTAAATTTTTGTTATTGTTTACACTTTTAACTCTCCCTGATCAGAGAGTGCAACACGTTTTATGCTTCTTCTTCTTATCAAATCGACACTCACTGATGATAGTTAACACATTTGTGAAAACGACCCTGTTCTTTTGCTGAATTGTATAAGATTTGCAATACAACCTTGTATGTTCTGGCCACCATATTGGATTATTTCTTACAAAAGTTGTGACGCGACGAAATTTCACTGCTTGTGAAAATTTGATGTTTTAACGCGTTAAAGTGCATAAATTATATATAATTTATAAAAAACGTGTCGTCCTATAAACATTTTAAAAGAAAAGTGTAAAATTTCCATAAAATCTATTGAAAAAGTAAGTGAAATTTGCCTTTAAAAAAATAGAGTGTTGGTGTGTCTGGCGGAGTCTCAGAAAATTTTATATATATGAAATAGAAGCTAGAAGAAGAAGAAAAGCAACCTAAAAAAGCATATGAAAAAAAGTCTCTGACGACAACGAGAAAATTTTGTTTCCAATTTCTTTTGTTGTATAAAACGTAATACAAATAATCTCAAATAAAAACGAATATAAAAGCAAAATAAAGAAAGAAACCCCGCATCTGACAATTAAGAATAATATTTGCTGTCTGTTATAGGAATACCAAAATTCATATATTATTTAAGGATTCTATCTATTAAATATACAAAATAACGGCATTATAATTGAATTGCCTGTAAATAATAGTAATGAGTGTCGCTGCAATGACTATGGACGATCAGAGACCTTTGATGAATAGTTACGATAAAATGTCTAAACCATATGATCAAAATTTGTCTAATAATGCGTCTGGGGTTGGTACAGTTGTGGGAGGTGGTGTAGGCAATGCTGGCATCTTATCTGGGCCAGCATCACCAACGCCATCAGGTTCTGAGGAACCCACTACTTCCCATCACAGCAGCCACCACGCTTCGGCCTATCATCACGCGTCGTCGCATTCGCATTATCATCATCACCATCATCATCATTCGCATCAAAATACGCAGCAACAACAACAAATACAACAGCACCACCAGCAGCAGCAGCAACCGGCCTCTAGGCCTGCCTCGCCACCTTTAACGCAAACGCCGTCACATGTGCAGGATACAGTTGCTGCTGCTGCCGCTATCGCTGCAGCGGAACAGCGTCAACGTTTACTCGAAGGTATATTTTTAAAAACAAGTTTTTTCCCCATATAACAATAAAAACAAAACTACAAAATAGTAATAAATATATGAAACAGAAAAGTATTTGAAAATTATTTTGAAAAAAATTTAAAAAGATTAAAAAATTTTGAAAATATTTTCCTTAAAAAAAGAAAATTTAAATGAATAAAAAGGAAAAATATGAAGGAATTCCTTAAAGAATTTCTTATAAACTGTGTGTTTTCTTAAGTGTGTTTTGTGCGCCAAAATTAATAACATTAATGAATTATTAATAATAATTATTTCAATAGTTTTTTTTTATTTTGATTTTATTTGATTTTTTGGGTGTTGTGGTCATATACTATTCAAAAGTAATTAATTTTTCCTAAAAACTTATTTAAGACTGTTTCTTAAGATGATGTCGGTAATATACAATATATGTATATAGATCTTAAACAAAATCTGAACAATCAGACAGCGAACACTCTTATTGACTCTTAAGAACTTTTCCAAGCAAACAAAATAACTTGGCAGATAAGTAACTCGAACGCTCTTTATTAAAGTTGTCGCTCTGTAATATTGTTAAAGTGGCCTAAAAGGCCTTTTATTGTAAATTATATAAGTAGTCATAAACATCTACCTATAACCAAGTGAATTTAAAAGTGTAAGAAGAGTTAAATAACAATAACAAAAATCTAAAATCTGTATAACACAGAAAATAATAGAAATAATAATAATAAAAAAAATACCTACATAATCAAATTCAAATGAAGAACATTAAAAAAATATCACCAAAAAGTGCTTAAAAACAATTTCAAACCAAATGTGATGAAAATATAAAAATAAAAAAAAAATCAGAAAAAGTTGTATGTATAACGAACTTAAAAGAAAATAAAAAAAGAATTACCAAAAGTATTATGTAGTTTTTGAGAAATACAAAAGATAAAAGAAAAGAAATAAATCCATTATTCCAAATTATAATTTTCCAAAAAGATGAAAAAAAAAATAAATAAATAAATACGAATGAAAAGAAAATAAAAATAAAATAATGTGTATATAAGTTGCCTGCGCCTTATCGTTTATCTCTCCATTGTTTGTTTTTGTTTTGAATTTTTCTTTACGCGCCCTATAAAACTTCCCCTTACTGCGCTTCTCATCTAAAATCTCTATGGAGTAAAATTTATACAATAATATGTTTTTTGTTATTTTTTTATTGTATTATAATACGCTTAAAAGTCGGTCTGCGTGCGCGAGTGTGTGTATACTTACAAAATAAAATATTTTTCTTGAATTTCTTTTGCTCCACTTCGTGTAAAGATGAAAGAAAAAAAATTGATAAAATGAAAGAAAAAAAAAAAGAAAAAGAAAATAATAAGAAGAAATGTTGATAATGAAATAATATTTTAAAAGGATATAAAATAAAATAAAAATTCATATAATATAATATGATGGCACAAAGCATAATATAATTTATTATTATTTTTTAAATACGATAATTCACAAATTGTGTAGCGTGTTTTCGACTCGTATCTTTAAATAATCAATACAAGTTTCTAACTGAAACTGTTAAAATAATTAATTAATTTGAAATAATTTGTAAATATTTTAACATTGAAAATCACTCTAGACATGACCATATTGAAATCGATATTTATTCTTTGAAACGAGGCTCAACTATTTTAATTACTTTTAAGAAGTTAGACATACATACATACATATATGTATATAGTATGTATACAAATAGAATAATTTTCAAACAGCAAGTGATTTATGCAATTTAAGGTTAATGTAGGCTATATTTTAATGTCTCTTGCTCAACGTAAGTTGTGTAATAACTCCTCGTGGCAACCGATAACTGTTAAAATTGACGTTTTTGCTATACACTTTATTATATTACATAGTTATGTTAGCATTGCTATGCTATGCGTCAATAGGCAATACTTTGGTTTCAAATCCTCAGATCATTATAAAAAAAATGGCTAGGAGAACACTGATCCGTAAAGACGGCTTTAACAGGTTTGGAGAATGTTTGAGACAAGTTAAAAACGAACGCCGGTGAGTACGTGCTTTGAGGGAAACCCTTCGTGGCAATAAGATATTCTCAAAAATTTTATGAAAATCGTTTTACCATTGTTAACACGAAATATAAATGTTTAATTTAAAGACCACTAAACTTTAAAAATTATTTGAACGCATAACATAGATAGGAAGCCAAAAATACTGCAGATCCTTAAACAGTTTATGATGCAACAATCAAATTAAAAATTCTATTTTAATAGACAACGCGAAAATGGTTCTATAATATAACATGGAGCCATATGGGACCGTAAGTACGTTTCCCTTCAATAATACGAACGAGTTTTGTCATGACGATAAAACTGTAATGCTGTATTAATTCTCAAAGTAATAGCCCTATGCAATTGAGAATTTTATAATTTGAATTTTATAATTTCATTAGAAACTATTTGTATAAAACGCAATACTATTCTATAAGTTTCTTTGATCTGGACGATCCTAAAGTTAAAGTTTATATTTATATTTTTTATTTTGTATTGTGTTTGTATAATGTGGTAATATTTTTCAGTTTGTATTAGAGGATTAAATGTTTTATGGATTAAAATCTAAACTTAATATGGATTTAAGGAGTGATTTTAAATGTTAGAATCTAGTCAGATACAGAATGTATAATTTGAAGTCCTATAATAATGAAAATTCAAACAAACTTTAAAAGTGTACAAAAATCGAAACAAAAAAGTTCTAAAAGCGTCAATAAGAAGTGTTTATCGGTTTGTAAAGTGTTCATTATACTTTCCATAAATGTTTCTCTCTAGAAAAGTGCTTAACACAAGATTCAATTCGATTCAATTAAAATGATCGAAAATTCATGTGTATTGTAAAATAAATTATCAAATTGAGAAAAGAGTAAGAGAGAGAGTAAAAGTTCATAAAGGCAAAGTGTTGATTTTGCATAATAAAAATTATTATCCATAAAATTGAATTTATTTTCATATTTCAGTATAAAATTGCAATTCTTAGCACTCTCTCTACACGTGTCTAACAAAAAAAAAAAAAAAAAAAAGTATAAGAAAAATAATTAAAAATTATTAAAAATATCGTTCTATAAGAGCCACACTTTTCTTATTACTTCGTTCGCTCGCTCTTTCGCTCGTTCGTTCGTTCGATTACACAGGTGTCGTATCATCAAGCAACAGTCACAAAAGTAACAAGATTTTGTTTTAAAGATAAAACTTACGCACAAAATGACACGATATAACAATAACAACATCAACAACAACACGAATGCGAATGAATGCATATTATTGGTATGATTTCGTATTTTGTTTTTAACCCACAAATAAAAAAGAATTACATTCTCTATCAATATATTTGTTTATATTTATGTTTATAACCACTTTACATTCTTTTTTATTATATCTTATTACTGTATAGAAAAAAGAGTTATAGAAAAAGAGCAAGGACACTGCAAAAAAAAAAAAAAAAAAAAAAATAAAAAAAAAAATGAAAAGCAAAAAATATTTTTTTTTCAATAATTTGTTTGTAATGCTTTTTTATATGTTATTTTATGTGTGTATGTATGTGTATACAGTAGATTATTTATGAAATACGATTTTATTGTAAAAAATTAATTTCTAATTTATTTGGTTTGCATTAATTAGATGAAATCGAGAGTCTTAAAGTGGAGCAGGCACGTCTTACGCAACAAAGCGCTGATGCTCAAAGACGTGAAAAGATACTCATGCGTAGATTGGCCAACAAAGAGCAAGAATTTCAAGATTATGTGGTAAGTTAATCAAACTTTATGGTTGTCATATGTAGTTGCATATTTTAATGCCAATTTTCTTTAATTTTTAGAGCCAGATAGCTGAGTATAAAGCCGCTCAGGCTCCGTCTGCAGTTGCCTTGAGGACAGCTTTATTGGATCCGGCTGTAAATCTTTTGTTTGAGAAACTCAAGAAGGAACTTAAGGCAACTAAGGCTAAGTTAGAAGAGACCCAAAATGAGTTATCTGCTTGGAAGTTCACACCAGATTCCAATACAGGCAAACGTTTAATGGCCAAGTGCCGATTGCTTTATCAGGAAAATGAAGAGCTAGGCAAAATGACCTCTAATGGACGCCTGGCCAAACTGGAAACTGAATTAGCCATGCAAAAGAGCTTCAGCGAAGAAGTTAAAAAATCGCAATCAGGTATATTAGATGACTGTTGATAGTATACAGGAGTTGAATTAAAATCATTTCATTTTCTGTTTCTTTACAAAAGAACTTGACGATTTCCTACAAGAACTTGATGAAGATGTTGAAGGCATGCAAAGCACTATATTGTTTTTGCAACAAGAATTAAAGACAACCAGAGATCGTATACAAGTTCTTGAAAAGGAAAATTATCAGTTAAAGAATGGCTTGACCGACAACACACCTGATGATGAAGATTCAGCAGTCAAAGAGGAAGCTATTAACACAAATGAGTCCCTGGATGACGAAAAAATATCTACAATAAATGGCAACTTTAGTAATACCCTTAACCAGCCTACTAATGAGCAGAATTTGCAACTTTTGGATACAATCGATGAAAATACTTGCCTGCGCAATAATGTGAATAACACAACGACCTCTACGACAACGGTATATTATAATGGTATCGAAGAAATGTCCACGGAAATTTCACTCGAAGGTAATGGTGGTGCTATCGGAGCAAAATTACGTACAGTAGCCTCTCGAAAACGTAACTATGAATGCGATACAGTTCTAGACAGTAACAACATGCCCCATTTATCTGGCGTTAGTATGGTTGCATCTCCCAGAACGTTGCCACCTAAAAAATCCAAATTGCGTGTGGCGCCTGTACGAAGACCGTCAGTGCAAACGATCGATGAAAATGAAATGCTTATCAGTAACCAAGGTAATCCCACTATCTTAGATAATGCTGTAGATGGCATGGCTAATGAAGAATGTTCTTCGTTAAATGAGAATCTGGCAAATATTGAACCCTCAGCGGCGGTAGGAGGTAATGAAGGTGTCGTTGTTGCTCAACGTATTATGACTCGGCGAAGATCTGTTCGTTTGAATGGTGGCAGCAATGGGGGTGATAGTAATCATTGAGCATTTTACCCTCATTTTTTATATATTCTAAAGGCAACAATAAATTATAATTAAAGTAAATAATAATAATATTAAATTGTATATCACTAATCTTATAAACAAAGGATAACGAGAAAAGAGAAACAAATGATGCAAATACTGTTAAACATTTTTTTATATAATTTTAATTTAGCTTTTTTTCCTTTATTTTATTAAGTAATTTCATTTTTGTTGAAATTATTGAAGGTGAAAAAACTACCAATAAGAAAACAAATTATTAACATTTACTACACAAGACCTCAAGAAGATTAAACAAAAGCAAATAGTGGAAAATGTTTGTAATTTAAATTACTTTTAAATATATCACTCATAGGCAATATTATTTTTTTTAAATATATTTGATTTCTAACCTTTTAACCAGTAATTTTAATTTTACAATATACACGTAACTAAATTGAAATTATTTTTCTTTTTCGAAAAATTTGCGTTATGAATTAGAAATAATGCTGCGTTTTGTTTTTTTTATTTTTTTTTATTTACAATATTATTATTTAATTAATAATATTTTTTTATTATTATTATATTATATTACTTGTAATAAAATTTTAGACTTGATTTCGTTAATAATAAATTAATTCATTATTTAATAAAAATTAAAATCATATAAAATAAAATACAACCATAAAGAATATTTTTCAATAAATTTAAACATTATATTGATCAATTTAAAATTGAGATAAACACAATCTTTCTTTAGTTTAGTTATAATTATTTTTTATAGAAATTATATTTATAGAGTTTTAAATAAACCAACAAAAATAATTTAATTATAAGACAAAGAAAAAAAAACAATAAAAAAATTAATAAATTAAAAAACTGAGTTAATTATCTACAAAAAAAGACAAGAAAAAAAACAACGTTAATTAACATGTACCATAAATATGACGAATGGTTCCAGACGTTCGTCTCTTTGTATGGAAAACACAAACAGTATGGAGTATTTGGAAAGACAAATAAAATTGAGTGCTGTTTTGTTTTGTATTTTTCAATATAAACAGACGAACGTGTGACCCACAAACTCCAACAACAACGAAAAGCGGGTGCAGCGCAATACAACCAAAATTACGACAACAAATACACCTCTTCCCTTGTGCTCGTTTCTCTTTCTCTAGTTATTATATAGAAGCTGATAATTTTTCTTTAATGGCAACACCGAACACAAACCAGACATGTCGGTGAATGCCTCCGCTAACAGAGGTGAGATTTATTTGTTCTAGACACACACCGTCCATTTCACAATGTACAGTACATCGATCTGTGGTAATACAGTATCAGTGCGAACAACGGCACTTTGGTGAGTTTCGATTTTATTCACCACACCGGACACGACACTTTGTAAGAACTCACCACACTGGAAACTCACCACAACTACAAAATTCACCACATTCCGTTGTCCAAAACTCCAACAACAAACAACAGCAGTCAAGGACGGACAGACAGCGATCCCCACACAATTAATTTTGAATCATTTTATGAATTTTGTTTCCCGTTGTCCAGATGATTCAGACGAACGGACCTAAGTAGTACGCATTCGATCAGTTTCTAATCTCACTTCTCGTTGTTCAAGTGATTCATGCGAAGTAGTATGTTTACGCAACATACTACTATGCTAACTAGTCTTAGAGGCTTGTACTTGAAGATTTTCCAGTCTCAATGGTCGTTGCTCGAGTGATTCTGAGGCTCGTAATGCTCTTTTCTTCCGTGCTTAAGGTATAGGTCGACCATTTGCTTGTCGCTTGCACGGGAACGACGTGAAAAAAGCGTTTAAATTTATTAGAAGCTCACAATGTACGCAATCCAATTGAACCCAACAGAATTTTTTACAATTTTCCAAAATTAAAATGTTTCAAATTTGTGATTGACATTTTACGGGAATGAGTTATACTAAATGTTATTAAAATCATAAATAATAAATCCTAAAATGTCTGCTGGGATTTGTCCGATCAACACATGAATGATCAAATAAATGCTTAGTTTATAATTCAATTCATTTTGAATAATTCTCAGTGGCGCTATCTATCGGAAATTAATCGCGCTAACTAGAAACCTCCGTCGAACTTTGCTAAAGATCATATTATGATCAAATGCACAGTTTACCATTTAATTCATTTCATTTAATAATTAATGGTCATACCAATTTATAAACCTTTGTCCACTCATGCGCAGCAACTTTGTTAAAGATCATAACATGATTAAATGCACAGTTTACGATTTAGATCATTTTTAGTAATTTTTAGTGGCGCCATTTGTCCGAAATTGGGAACCTCACCTGGGTAACGATCTTGTCGCGATGTGGGGGCTTAAGTGTACTTCGATTCACTCTGTGACCCAGGGTGAGTTGGGGTGCATGACTAAAGGTTACCCTAATATCGTGGGAAGACTCTGGTTTCGGATCGATGTCGTTCTTGATCTGTTCGGATCGTCGGAACACGTATATTTTTCTTTCATACCCCTAATCCGGAGTGTTATGCGACCCGTGCTCATCGGATGGTTTGCAGTCAGGGGTCTAATCCGACTGTATTTTAACGGAGCCTCACTGATACCTGGGCGCCTCAGTGAGTATTAGGTTTCCTACCAAGTCCCTGTCATGCTAGCGGGGGCTATGGCATGATCGACCTCCTTTCCCCCTCACTCGTGGGACTTACATGGACGAGAAAAACAATACTGACGAAATGGTATTTTTGAATGGACTGGACGCGTCCCAGCTCATTGCGCGAATCCAGGCGAGCATTGTTGACAACAACAACGAGATCGTCAGGAATTTCGCCCCAGTTGGCCTGAGGATTACGACTGTGGAGGAGGCCTTTGGTGAGGAGTCTGCTTTGGCGATCCTCACTTCTACGGAAGACATGTGCGTGGAGTCAGACTCTGTCTCCCCACTATCGGATGAAGACGGTGACAATACGGTCATCGAAAGGCTCCCTCTCACTCGTATCCAAATTGCCACTGGGAGCAATGAGGTGGTGACATCCCCTTTAAGGAACCCACTTGTCAGACGGGATGCTTCTGACCCACTAGTACGATCATCTACTGATCCGGACTGCATGGGTAGGGGTGGCTCGTCTGACAAGGGGGGTAGAACTGGGCGGAAACGTTCCGCTATGTATAAGGAGAGGAATTCATATCGTAGGGCTTGCACTGTCTTGAGAAGATTTGCAAGCTGTGATGTGGATTCCCTCTCTGTTAAGGAGCAGAGGATGCTGGCTCGACACAGAGGCACTGTTCTGCGGTATGAGAAAAAATACCCAGACAGTGCCCTCTCACGGGTCGCTGAATCTGATGGACCCTTGAGTGTGGACGAGAGCGTAGAGCCAACTGCTTCTACCTCTCAAGCCGCATGCAAGGGGCACAAAGGGTATACACCCTTACTCCCAGCTGGAGCAAAGAAGACCACCCGGGTTTTCAATCCTTCGGTGAAGAGAAAGGGTGGTGGTGTTACTCCTTCAAGGAATGGTGGAAAGGAGGTAGAAGCTACCGCCAATCCTTTATCCCAAAAGGAGGATGTAAGGTTAGAGGCCAAGGAGTTGGGGGGGGGGGTCACTTCGGCGGATAGGTCTTCTGTGCAGGTTTCTCGCAAGGGAGATCGCATGAAGAGGAACAGGTCTGACGAGGTGCCTTCCTCTAGCTCCAAGCGTCCCAGGAAACAAGGGAGCCTAGGAACTAACCCTTCCCTTCAGCTGGCTTTCATCGACAGGTCGGATTTGGATGGTAAAGTCTCTCCTGAAAGATGGAATCTAGTTGAAGAACGGCTCATTGAGTTCATAGCTGAGGAGAGTTGTGATGGCAGGAATGCTCGCATATCTTCTATTGGTTGGTCCAGGGGCATCAAGGTAGTCGACTGTGAAAACGAGGGAACTGTAAAGTTCCTTGTGGAATCAGTGAAGCCCCTTGGCGAACTCTGGCCCGGTGCGCGCTTGGAGGTGGTCCCTCAATCCGACCTCCCTCTACGTCCAATAGTGACGGTATGGATCCCGCCTACTTTTAGGCGTGTGAGTATCATACCCAAACTTATTGGGAAGCAGAACGATGGATTGAACACCAGTACATGGGCGGTTGTTAACTCCCTGGCTGGTGACGGTAAGAAGGGCTGCGATCTTCGGATCGCTATTGATCAGACCTCACTTCAGAGGCTAAGGGCAAGGGGTGGCGTGGTGCTGTGTGGGATGGCAAACCTAAAGTTCCGTCATCGGGAAATAAGGGGTGCCTAGGAACCCAGAGGAGGCTGAAAGTGGTGCAGATTAATCTGCATCACTGCGAAGCCGCCTCACACAACCTACTAACCACCCTAAGCCACCTTGAAGTTGACATCGCTCTTATCCAGGAACCTTGGATCCTTAGGGATAGGATCCTGGGTTTGAGCGATCCTGATTATAGGTTACTTGTTCCTAGAACAAGCAAGAAGGTAAGAACCTGTATATTAGCTAGGGGTAGCTTAGACTTGTTAATCACTCCTTCCTTTTGTACAGGTGACGTAACGACTGTGGCGTACAAAGATGACCTTGGGATCGAGTTGATGCTGTCATCTGTGTACATGCCGTACCAGGCTGCATCCCCACCTGATGACTTAATTGGACGACTGGTGGAGCATGCGGAGAGGACAAGATGTCGCCTTGTCCTGGGTTGCGATGCCAATGCTCATCACACCCAATGGGGTAGTGCTGACATAAATACTAGGGGTGAGTCGATTTTGAATTTTATTATTCTTAATAGGCTCAACATTTGTAACGTTGGCAACACGCCAACGTTTAGAAACCGTGTTAGGGAGACTGTAATTGACATTACGCTCTCTAACATGGACAGGTCTATGATTAATGACTGGAGGGTTTCAGATGAGTGTTCTTTCTCTGATCACCAATTGATATCCTTCAGTATTAATCTATCAGGTGGCTTTAACAAGCCTTTTAGGAATCCAAGAAGAACCGACTGGATCATATATGAGATGGCTGTGGAGGAGGAACTTAAGACCCTCTGGGGTCGTTCCACTCCTGGCGTCAATGATCGAGTGGGTCTTTGACGGATATTTTGTTGTCTTGTTATAGAGATGCTTGTCCTCTCACTTACCCGGGTAAGAGGAACCAGCCAGCCTGGTGGAATGCGGAACTCCGTAGACTCCGCTGTTGTACCAGGAAACTCTTTAATAAGGCTAAGAAGCCGGGCAGGGATGTTGACTGGTCTGCATATAAGGCCAGTTTTAATGAGTATAAAAGGGAAATAAAGCGCTCAAAGAGAACCACCTGGATGAGTTTCTGCACGAGTATCGAGAATGTTGCCGATGTGGCTCGTTTCCGTAGGATGCTGTCTAGGGACCCCAAAATCCTAGGCTTCATCCAAAAGAACGATGGCACGTGGACAGCCTCGAGAAAAGAAACCCTAGAGGTTCTGCTGAGCACTCATTTTCCCAATTGTGTGGATCCAGAAAGCTATCCGTCTGTGATGCTGGCTTGATGCCCGATTTGGAGGATATCATTAACAGAGACAAGGTCAAATGGGCGATAAATAGTTTTGAGCCCTTTAAGTCGCCTGGTCCGGATGGTATCTTTCCGGCTCTGCTTCAGCGTGCTGGTGATATATTACACGAATGTCTGGTGGACGTGTATAGAGACTGTCTCCGGCGGTGCGATATACCTGATGGTTGGAAAGATGTGCTCGTGGTGTTTATACCAAAGGCTGATAAACCCAGTCACATTGGCCCGAAGGATTATAGACCGATATCGCTCTCATCCTTTCTTTTGAAAGCCTTGGAGGGACTTATCGATCTACATTTGAGGTCAAACATGGACCGGTCTCTGTTGAGTGGGTCGCAACATGCTTACATTAAGGGTAAGTCGGTTGAGAGCGCTCTTCATGATGTGACAGGTTTTGTTGAGACGAATCTGGCTAGGGGTGAGTACACACTGTCGGCTTTCCTTGATATAGAGGGGCCTTCAATAATGTCACCACTTCTTCTATTGAGAATTCACTGAGGGATATACATGCCCCAGATTTTCTGGTGCGGTTTATCATCCACATGTTGGGTAATAGATTAATCCGATCGAATCTGGGTGGATGTTCTATCGTAAAGCGTGCGACCAGGGGTACACCGCAGGGGGTGTCCTATCCCCTCTCTTGTGGCTCCTGGTTGTTAATGTTGGTCAGAGGCTTCTAGAGAGTAGGGGCTTTAGGGTTGTGGCATATGCCGATGATGTGGCTATTCTGGTGGGTGGAAAATTTCTACCGACGCTGGGGGAACTGATGGAGTCTGCTCTTGGAATTTTATCCTCTTGGGCTAGGAAATGTGGCCTGGGTATAAATCCGGATAAGACGGACCTCGTCTTGTTCTCGCGTAGGTACAAAATTGAACCCTTCAGGTTGCCGAGGTTAGCTGGTAGGGAGCTTCCGTTGTCTTCTGAGGTCAAGTACTTGGGTGTTGTCCTGGACAGCAAGCTGAACTGGAAACGAAACACCGAGGAAAGAATGAAGAAGGAACTGAATGCCTACTACCAGTGTAGGAACTCCATAGGTAAGAGCTGGGGTCTTCCGCCTAGGGCCATTCGCTGGATATATCTGGCGATTGTTAGACCGGTTATTACCTATGGCTGCGTTGTTTGGTGGTGTGCCTTAGATAAGAGTTTTCAGCGGAAAATCTTGGATAAGGTTCAGCGGATTGTTTCCTTGAGTATCACTGGAGTGAGGAAGAGTTGCCCTCAGGCTGCTCTTGACACTATGCTCTGCCTGACTCCGCTTGATTTATATGTGAAGCGGTATGCAGCGCGCAGTGCCATTCGTCTGAGGGAATCGGGCTGCTGGAAACAGCGCTCGACAGGTCACTCCAGAGTTCTGAATGTCATCTTTCCTGACGGGAGATATCGACTTTCGGAAAAAGCCACCGATTATATTGTGCCTGAGGCTATGTTCCTGCCTGGTTTAAGGATACTTATACCGGAAAGGGCACAAAAGGGACGATAAAACAAATGACAAAATGTTGTTAAATGCATAAAAAAGTGTACTTTGTGCAAAAAAGAAGACATTTAATGAAGAAAAAATAAACTTATTGTTAAACTCTCATTCTCTCTCTCTCTCTCTCTCTCACTCATTCAATGCATCAGCCATTTTTATGATTAGTGTTTTGGGTTTATTTGCGCATAATATGATTTAATGTTGCATTTACGAACATTTGACAGCTGCGGTGTTGTCGAGATTTGCATTTATGAATATGATGCGCATAATATGCAGCGCAGAAATGCATTTACGAACAGGCCCATATATAGATAGATGTTTTTATTATATTATATTATTATTATTATTATTATTATTATTATTATTATTATTATTATTATTATTATTATTATTATTATTATTATTATAAAAAAGTTTAGTTCAAAGAAAATTGTTGCATGAACTTGAATGTCAGAAGCAAAGTCACGTTTAAATCAAGTGGTGAACGAACTAGCGAAGTAAGTGGTCGGTGCCTAATTAAACGGACTGGGAGAGAGGATTATTAACAAACAAGTAATTATTTATTTCGCGGTAGAGATAGAACAGGAATTGGTAACAAACCAAGACCATCCGAAGATTCTTCTCAAGTCTAATATTTTCCTTTAGCCCAATAATAGTTTTGGTAGCATTGAATTTGACCTTCTTCTATAATTATACACAGTATTGGGCTCCCTGTCAATTTTGTCAAATGCCTAACAAAAGTTTACTGCCTGTTGTAGATGACTCCCTGTAGTATCTGACAAGACACAGAAATTTTCAACGATGAATCCCACCTTCATCAGATTCGACCGCAATAATTTTTGCTTAACGCTGCCATAGATTACTTACTTATCCACATTTGTTTGTAGAATCAAGCTGCTGCAGTATTTCGCTATTGTTGTTGTATTTCAACAACTCTTCGTAGATAGAAATTCATTCAGTCCATGAGGATTGTTTACAGTGCGACGTGCGTAGTGAACTTGTTTTTGTGTCTAAAAACTAAAACTATAAAACTGATTTTTTTTTTCCTTTGCAGTTTTGCATATCAACACATACTATTTCATTAGTTTTTTTTCAACCATAATTTATTGATTGACCACATTTATCAGGTGTCATTTCCGTTAAGGTCGCTTAGTTAAGCATTCTTTCTCATTTCCATATGGAAAATATTCAAATTATCGTACGTATATTTATAATGCAACAATGTTTTGTAAGAAGATTTACACATGCATGCATTTACATACATATATACACATATATGTACGTTTATACTTACATACACACGCATTCATGATTGTCTCATATTGTGAATCGCATGTTGTTGTTGACAATGTTAGTTAAACTCCTGCTATGACGTCTACAAGTTATTCGTACACAACGTTAGTGGTCAGCTCGTTGAACAACCAACGGAATAAGTAGCCAGTAATCTTACAGAGGCTAACAACAATTTTCCAAATACAACAGCAACAACAACAGAAACAACAATAGCAACAATGACTATAGGTGACTTTAAAAATATTTACACAGCATATTTTTCAAATTGTGTGTCTGTCTGTCTGTCTGTCTGCCTGTCTTTATTCTATTATGGCCGCCTCAAACAAGTGCCTTTAGAGTGCGCAGTGACAAAAAAAAAAAAAAAAAAAGAAATAAACGTTTTTAAATGTGAAAAAAAGATGGATTAAACAAATAACGAGTATTATTAAATAAAAGACTTAACTTGGCTACTGCTTAAGCAGCAGCTAATTTATCTGCAGCTGGAAGTGTGGTGTGCTGGTGGTCACTGTCTTGGCCAGAGATAATGAGGAAGAAACGAAATAAATAAAAAAAAACTAGTTTTTCTTCTTCTTCTTACGCTACAAAAATGCCTGAAGCATTCTGTAGTTATTTAAATTGTTTGCAATGACAGTTATTGCATAAAAGAAATGAAGTATTATATATTAGCAATATGTTAATAAACACTAAAGGCTAATAATTTCTTAAACAGAGCTTGGAGGATATGAAATTTGAATTTAAATATTGTCGGAACATGTTGTTTTCTGAAAAGTGTAGTTCAAGGCAGAGATCAGCATTGATTTGTTTTTTCTCTACTCATAAGCACTCATGAAATTTTCAATATAAGTGAGTCAACAATATTGAAATTTAACTACTCTATTCATTCGTACTCACTACAACGTTGATTTATAACTATAGGTTGTAATGAGCATGCGTACAACGTGGTAATCATTCGAAATATGTTTGAATTATAAGTCTACTCATTCAGATTATAACTTTAGAAAACACATAAAATTTATAGTCTTAGTTGCTGTTGCATTTACAAAAAAAAGAAAAAAGACAGAGCAGCAAGCAGAGCAAACACACAACCATTGAGAGTTTATTTCTATGTTCGTACGCGAATCATAATTATTTTGTGATTCTTGTAAATAAATGTTGAGTTATGGAGAGTTGAAATCAACAACATCATACGTGTTGCTGAGTATGAATATGATGAGTACTTCAAACTTTGAAATATGAGTAAAGGTTCCATGATATTAAAATAAGTATTAATGCGTATAAGTGTCACAAATTATGAGTATGATTCGATTCTACTCATCTTTTTGAATACTCATTGCTGATCTCTGGTTCAGGGAAAATCATTATTTAAGCATCATGAACTTGCTTGTTAGAAGCAAAATTAGAACGATCCAATTCAGGATAATGTGTGAAAATGATACAAATAATTTTCAAAGTCTTCTCTACTAGGAGACCGATAAAATAATTTGCTTTCGATGAAAACAGAGGGTAATTAAAGTCACGTTTAAATCAGGCCATCAGAACTACAAGTGAACCACTATAAGAGAGAGTCAAAATTCCTTTCACATTTGCTAAGTCTAACGGCTTGTGTTCTGTTTCCATTAGACAGTCGTATTTTTGACAGTAAGAGTTTGTCTTAGGTTATTGATATGTATACAACTATTTATACAGCCAGCATATGACTGTTTGCCATAAAAAATAAAATGCAGAACATTATCTTGCTGGCTGATAATCCTGTATTTTTCAACTTTTTGTACTGATCATAGTCGATAGCTCTCTATCAATCGCGTAAAACACGTCGCACTGGGCGCTCTATCAATATGGTGAGTGGCTACATGTAGAGGTTTCTTAAAAAAATTCTCTTAAAGAAGAAAATCTATTTGTTTTTCTTTTATTATATTTTTTTCGTTTTTTAAAAATATAATTTCTTTATTTATACGCATTTTCATTTACAATTACTGTTACACAAAATGAATTTAAATCACTCAAAATAAAACAAAAAATTTAAAATTATTACTAATTATTATTGTTAATAATTATTTTTCTTTTTTTTTTTCTTTCAACAGATTAACAAAGTAGTGGCTCTTATTTTCATTTCTATTTATAAGTTAAGCAATTTCTTTTTAAAGGCAGCATAAATTATAAAAAAAAAACAAAATAAAATCTTAAGCAAAATTATTATATAAGATAAGATTTTAATTTAAAAGTATTATTATTATTTTTTTTATTTATTATTTTCCAATAGTCATCCGTCCAACAAAACAAAGGAATAACAGAGATTGAGATTGTTTAAGTAGAGAGTGTTTGTGTTATTGGGGATTTGTTTCATCTTTTTCTTTTCATTTTTGTTTTTAAATATGTGAGTTGGTGTGTGTATGTGTGCGTGCGTAAGAGAAAGAGTGAGTGAGTGGGTGTATATGTGTTTTAGTATTTATAACCTGGTCTGCCACCAGGTCCCTGAGGGAATTGAGGTTCACCTTCGTAACTGACATCGGCATGATAGCCAGTCTTCCAATCGGCTGTATAACGTACGACTTGCATACGACCATCCGGTAATTGCACACGATATTCACCGGTTACCACATCACCATCACTTGAGGCTTTATGAGCATAATCGTTGTTAGTCTCTATGTCGTTAACGGCATATTCAAAGTCGAATGGATTGCCAGGCATATGAACATGATCCTGTCAAAGAAAAAAGCGTGCAGAAACTTGTAAAAAGGTTTAATTTTTTTTTTTTTTTTGAGTTAATTGTTGCAGCAACATGTTGTTGGCAAATAAGGTATTCCGAAACGAAATTATTAAAATGTTATTTTTTATTTGTTTTATTGCAAAATACTAACATGTGCAATATGTTTTAGGCAATATGTCGCTAAACAAAGACTCAACTTTTGTTCTTAAGTATGTACATACATAATTACAATATGTATTTACTTTTATTTTTTATTTCAATACTTACTGGTCCTGGTTCTCCAGGAGGTAATCTGGGTCCAGGTCCTGGTGCTGGACGTGGTCCTGGTCCTGGTTTCTGTAATGTTATTAATAAAAAATTATTATTATTATAATTTTATTTGTATCCAGTTTAATTATAGAAAATTATGTTCTTTAAAATAAAAGTTGATCCATTACAATAATTTCTGGTGTTTTTCTTTGGAGTTTCGATTTTTTCTTTGCCATTTTTTTTAAGGTGACGATATTTATGTTAATGCCAATTTAATGCAGTCAAGTAGTAGAGGTGCGGCCAAGAATGCTTAAGATGGCTTCTAGCACAAGTGGGTAGAGAAACATGTTTCAAAACTAAATGTTTTGCTTTTAAAGTTCAAGATGTTGGTTTTCTTTTAAGTTTTAATTTTTTTCATTCTTTTTTCCAATTATTTTCTTGCCAGAAACTTCGTGCCACAATGACTTTAATATTAAAACAAAAACTTTATTATAAAAGTAAAACAGACATTTGCCATAAAAATAAGGCGGTTTAAGAAAGAAAGAAAAAAAATATGCTACAAAATATTAATGCCATATAATATACTGCTACAACATGGTGCTACATATTGAATGTTGTATAGTAATATACTATGTTGCAAGTTTGATTTTTTTAAACAATTTAAAATCATATCAAGGTAAATCATGACGTTATACTCGTATGGCTAAGTGGTTGGTGTGATTGCAGTTGTGGTTTATAAATGATGAAATCTAAAGTAATGAAAACCAATGAAATTAATAAATTAATTAAAATTAAATATACCCTATAACAATATCGGCAACACACATAATTTCCCCTGAGAAATAGTATCACAAAAATAAAAGACAATGAAAAATAATAAAATCAACACAAAATCTGACATATTTAGTCTGTTGTTCAGTTGCAGTTGCAGTTACACTTACAGTTGGATTTAATAGCAGTTACATTGGAAAACCGCATTAAGTTTGAAACATTTCCAACAAAATACATAAATGCATTTCATTGAGAGCATATACCAGCATATACATGCATGTATGTATATATGGATGTATGTAAGTGTGTTAGAATATTATTATTATTGCTTTTATTTTTTTTGTTTTTTTTTGCTGTTTGTTTGTTTCAAGTTATATGTTAATTTTTAAGTGTTACGATTGGTGTTGTTGTTGTTTCATCTTAATTAAAACACTCATATAGGTTTAAACAAAACTGTTGCTGACTGTTATTGCCTGCCTTAGTAGCAAGCAACAGCAGCACTTGAACATTGTCATTTGCCACATGCAACCGCATGTCAACTTAATAAATTTTTCATGTCATGCCACAATAATTTTTATTCCACATCATCACCAACAACTGCAATATTGCCAACACTATAGCTACAACTACTAGGAGTATAACAATTAAAAAAACCAAAAAAAAAAAAAAAAAACGAAATGAAATGAAATGAAATTCTGGCTGCTACTCTAGAAACTTTAAGTAAGAGTAGTAATACTAAACTTGAATATACTTTTTGTTTTTTTTTCCTTTAACAAAAAATTATATATACATACATATGTACATATGTATATTGGAAAATATTAATATGTTTGTTACTAACTATTTGTTTATATTTTATTTTCCCGGTGCTCTTAACCGAATATCCTTTAGTGTTTGTAGATGTATTACGTTTTTGTAAAAAAAAAACTTTTCTATTTCATTTAAACATTTTTTTGTTGTTTTTCTAACGTGCATTCTTTTTTTATGTGTAACATTTTCATTTTCTTTAACGACTTGCATTTAATGAAGTTGCATGCAACATAAACTACAAATACCTTGCAACACCTTAAAAAACGTTTAAAATACAAAACAAACTACCTTCATTACTTGCCTCTGATTTTTTTTACTGATTTTAATGAAAATTTTTTGTTAAAGTTCCTTAAAATACCTTAGCAGGGTTACCATGCCATGAAAATTTATAACAAAATTTGTGTACAAATTGAAAATTTAGAGAAATCTACTAGTCTCCAGGCTAAGTTCGTAGTGTTGAGGTATTGTTATACTTGGTGTTGTTGTTGGAGACTGAGAAACATAGTCGTGGTGCAAATAGTGCCCATGCCGTGAAAGCCGGTCATAAGGCCTTAGTCGGATATTTGGTGGGTTGAGTTTGGCTAGGAATTACCTTCTGTGACTTGTCCTTTTACGGTCAAACTCTGAATTTCCATCCAGACTACCAAAAATTAAGACATTTAAAAACCACAATTGAAAATATCAGCCTCAGTCAACGGTAAAGAATTTGTTTATTTTGTACATAATGTACAAAAATTTGTTATAATGTACATTGTTTTGTACATTAAAAAATTTGTTACACTGTGCTTACTACCCCTTTTTGATTCAATGTACGTTGTTGTTTTGCCACTGTTGTTTAGTTTTGTTTTTTTTAGTAGAAAGAACCCGTTACAAATTCACTTTTGTTCCACTAACCTATTGAAGTCTTCAAACACTATTAGACAAACAAACAACAAACCAACAGGCCAACAAGCAAATGTATGAAGGTGTGTATTTTATATTTGCTTATGAAAAACATAAGATCACAAACACACTCACACATATACAGACAGTAATATACTCCCCATCAACTTAATAATGGCAAGCGTTAACATTATCATCATAAGCAAACTTCATCATCACTTACAAGTCATTAAAGCTTAGTAAAGGAAATAATAAACAAAGAAACAGAGAGGGAGAGAGAGAGGGAGAGCAAAAAAATTATTCACGTGTTTTATAGGTTACCGTAATACATACCTCTGCTCTGCCTCTGAGTGAGTTGCTCTTTATTATTTTGTGTTTTAATATTTTTTTTCTCGTTTGTTTTATTATATATGTATGTATTTTGTTTGTTGTTTGTTGCTTCTTTTTTATTTGCAAAAAAATATATACTTTAGCATTTGTTTTGTTCATTGTTTTAGTTTTTACTTTAGAAAAAATACTGGATTTAATAGAATGCAATTGTTGTTGTTGTCTGCTTGTGCCTGCCTATGGAGTTTACCTTTTTTCTTTTTTTTATTTACATTTCAGTTTCCACTATGATTGTATATGTAAAAACTCTGTTGTAATGGATTTTAGAGTTTTATTTGAATATAAATATGTATGTTGGTAGCTATTTGTATAAAATATTACTGTTGTTTGTTTTTAGTGTTGTTTTATTTCTGTATTTATTTTGTTTGGTGCTCATTTCCTAAAACAAATTATTTAATTTGTAGGTTTGTTGCATCAACCACTATTGTTGGTGTGTACTGGGAAATAATTTTAATTAATGGTTGGAAATCGTTGTTCGGACACAAAAGTCTGGACCAGTTAATTTGAATTGAATTTGCCATAGAAAGGCTATCATTAAAAATTATGAAAGCACACTTTTTTTTAATCAATTCAATTTGCAAATTTGGATTTAAGGAATTTCTGTTTAGGTTGAATACTCGTGTCGGTAATTCAAATGAATGTTGGCGTTACAATTAAAAAAACTCAAAAATTGGAGGGGATTTCTTATTAACAATTTGAAAATTTTGAAATTTTAAAATTTTTTTTTACGTTTCGTACATGGAAATTTTATTCTCAATTTTCTAGTCTCGTTTTTTCTTTACGAAATCTAAAGCTTTTTTATAACTAGTTATCCTCAATTGCTATAATGGGTTCAACAACGAAACTGAAACAAGCTCAACAGGAGTAAATTGAAAAGTACTGCTTAAGTTTAAATTTTTGTTATTATACTTACAAATGGCTTTTTTGGCTCTGAATAATCGTAACCATTTTTTGTGGGAGGCAAATATTGATTTGAACCGGGTGCTATTTGGGCACATACACAGGCAATACCCACTAATGATATACTCTGAAAAAATATAGAAAAAGGAAACATTTTAGAAATAAGAAAATGCAATGCATTGATTTCGTAATATTAATTAATTAATGCGTTAACTATTACGAATAAAATATATACAATTTTATTTAAAATACCTTTATACAAATGTCTATTTGACGTTTCATTAATCTTTTAACCCCCACCATAAGTATGAATATGAAATAAGAACATCAAATTGAATATTTATAAAGAAGTTAACAGAATTCTTTTACTATGATGACAATTATTATTATTAATTTTAATTAGTGTAGTATCTATTCAAATCAATTAAATATAATATATTATGAGCATAATTTACAATCCATTTAAACGCATACAGTGTATCAAATGTAATAATTCTATGTTCGCTATAGTCTGATATGCAGCAAATAGTATTAAAATTCTGAACCAAATTTGGGTGGTGACGAGGTTAAATGGAAGAGTTATGATAAATTTAAATAATTATGAAAATATTATGAGAACATTTGCACTATGTTAAGATAATAATAATTTACGAACATTTCCCAAATGAAAGAGAAATTTTTGATCAATTAAAAAAGAAGTTCGTTGCTTAAGTCTTTTGATTTCACACAGAATTATAGTCTTAAAATGTATGTAAATTGATTACATGGGGCCACAATTATAACGAAATGCCATTGAGAAGTTCAGTGAAGGCATCGGCATATATAAATTCACATTGTTAATTATTTGACCTTTTAGCCCATGTACTAATTAACGTGACATATTCTGACTCAAAATGTATATTGGATTTGCATTTAAGGAGCGTGTATTTAATTTAATTTCATAATTTTCAATTAATTAAGGTATAAAAAATTTCCAACTGCCCTTCATAAATACTCTTGGAGACGATAGCAGACTTAAATATGGAAATGGAAAATTTATAAAAGATAAATTAAATAACGTGCTCTTAAACATAAAATACTAAGTGTTAATGTTATTAACATATCCAAAAAAGGCTATATAGTCAGTCTATCAATGTTCATCATTAAATTATTGATTACTGAGCTCAGCTTACATTTTAGACATGTACATATGTGTTTGCTATTTCTGTCTGTGTGTGTAGCATGCTGTTGTCAATTAAATCACTTGCTAGTCAATGGCTGTGAATGCATGGGTATGCGTTTGTTCTTTTTTTAAAGAAGAATCGATAGTTTTTTGCTAATGTTGCTGTAGTTTATTGTATGCAGAACATCGATTTTTTTATAGTTTATAAAGTTTCATTTTGAATTTTTTTCTCCATGGTTTGCTGCTAGCCTTTAGAAAACTATTTTGTTTTAATTTTTTGTTTGTTTTGATCGTGAATGCTCTTGTAGTTGATTTAATTTAATTTAATTGCCATTTTAAATGCCCTTTTAAAAAATTTGGTAACAAAAAAAAAAGAAGACATTTCATCTCTTTTTTTTTATTAGTTTAGTATTCTAAATAAATACAAGAAAAAAATGGTTGCACCTGCAAAATAGTTAATAGTTGTTGTTTATTCCCATTGTATTCTCAGCTGTAGTTGTTTTTGTAGTTGTAGTTTTAAGCTTTCGTTTAATAATTTTTTGTTTGTATTGTATATATTTTATTGCCTGTTATTATTATTTTTTTTTATTTTTATTTTAATGTCAATTGTGATTTTTATCACATTTAATGGTGTGTGGTTTTACTCTTCTTTTGTTTTCGAATATTTTGAATTGAATTTTATTTGTTTTTCTTCCAAAAAGGACTTCTATTCTCTGAAAACAAAATGTAATTGTACGATTTAAATAACAGCATAATAATGAATGAAAGAATGGAAAAAATAAATGAAAAATAGAAATTTTAATTACTGGTAATTAAATATTTTGAAATGGTAATAATGAAATGTAAAAATCAAAATCAAATGAAAATTTTATGAAATTATTAGATAACACAAAGGCAATAAAAATTCTAATTAGTTTTGTTTGACAAAAAATGAAGCTATTTGGCATATTTAGCGTATTAAAAAAAATATTTAAAACATAACAAAAGAAAAACTTTATTTGACCTGATAATAGTTGATTTACAAAGGAAATCTGTAATATAAGTTAGCTACTACAGGCTATTGTTTGATAATTAATAGTTATTAACGAATCATTATTAAAGATTTCAAAAAATATTTTTAATTTTTTTCTTTTAAATTTTGTTGGCCTTTGTTATTGAATGAATTTTATAAAAGAGACCTTCAGCAAGCAACACGTCAAGGAGCAATCAACCAATAATTTTGAAGAAGGAAAAAGAAGATTCATTCGTAAGGCCTTAATGAGATGCCAAGATGAGAACTGGAGCTCATAAGCAAGTCTAAGGTGAGAAAAATCTGCAGATATCGTGAGAAGATTGTTTAAATTTAAAATTGAAAAAAACGGAACTTTTCCAGATCTGTTTCCTTGCTCTAGTGTAGAGCTATAGGAAGCCAAATCTACTGATATTAGGGACTGCTAAGTCACCGCTGGGTAAATCACCGAATGCATTATATAGTGAGAATTCAACATCTTGTTGTTATCAGTTGTTAATTAATTGCTGATATGTTTTGTAATAACATTCCATTCAGATGGCATTGCCATTATATATGTATGTATATATACACAATATGTATATGTATACAAGCAATATGATGTACTAGACTAGGTCTGATATGATTCTTGAGAATTCAAGCAACTTCACAGGGAAGCTGAAAAATCTGAAAAGATGGAGACGAAATAATATTCAATAGCCTTATGATTCCCAGGGATTGTTGAAGTAACTCAGAATAATGACTATAGATCCAAGTGGAAAGCATATCATATTACCGCCATCGGGGTATATATGTTTATGTTGAACTAATCTGATGATATCGATTTTGATAAAGTTTCTTGCTTAAGTTTTTTGTTTTGCAATAAAAACAATTGTTTCATGTTTAAATCACTTGTATTTAATTTAAATAAAGATGTTATGCAATGAATAAATCTGTGATTATAATAGAAATGTTTTAACGCTGTAATAATTAATCAAATTATATGACATTTTCCTTTCAACACTTCATTGAAATTTACACAGTCGCCAATTTACAACCCCAGGAGGTATCACTCACAATTATATGGAAATTTAAGAAAAAATTAAATACATTTATAAACCGTAAACATTTTTATTAAATAATAAATTAAGTTTTATTAAACAATTTCTGGTAAAAATTGCCAACATTTCGGGTAGACAATAATAATTTGGTATTTGCCATGTTTTGATGAACAAATCATTAATTATAATTTTATCTACTGTAAGGTATGTTTTATTATAATTAAATGTGTGTACGTTTGTATGTTTGCATGAACATATGAATGATGATAGATAGTGTAATAAATTTCATTATTTAAATTAAAATACAAAAACATATTTATTAACAATTGTTTTCTGTTTTTGTTTTTATTTTCGTAAAATTTTTTCATTTCGGTTTGTAAATCAATTACTTAGGTTACGTGTACATATAGACAAAATATGCATGTTATTTATTTTTCTCTTTCCATATAATATATAAAGAGGAGGTCTTGCTGTCTCTCTAGTTAATGGCAGTTGTTATCTTGAAGCGTTTAGTAAAAAAAAAACCGAAATTGATAATCAATTGTGTGTTGTCGTTAGATTATTGTTAGAGATGTTTTCTGTTTTTTTTTTTGTTTTATTTTGTTTTGTTTATACAAAAACTTAAAACATTTATAATATTGTATATGATTTTTTAATTGACATTTGCCATGAGGAACCTTTTTTTTTTCCTGCATGTTTGTTTTTGCAAATGAAGTGTATAAATAATTGTTTCCGTTTTTTTATTTTATTAAGGATGATATGCTAATTAAATGTTTCTATCATAGTTATAGTATCTTGGAAACAAAAAAGAAATGAATAACAAAACAAATATAAAATTAAACAATTAATTTTAATTATACTGATTGAAAATATGACAATGATTACTGAGCGATAACTATAATTAAACAGGGATTTATAAAAACTCCTCTATTCACAGCTTGATTCATTTAAATGTTTATTAAACAGAAACAACGAGCATGCACGTTAGTGGCATCAACTCTTAAAAAATCCCAAAAAAAAAAAATTCAAAGAAATAATATAAAGTTTTTTAAATTTTTAGGCATTTAAAATATCGATAAATCACAATATTTACCAAAGACAAGCCGCCATAGAAGCCATTAAGTTATTAAGCCACCAGGATGGAAAGCAAAAACCCTTTATGGTGTGAGTTTACAACAAAAGTTTTTAAATTGTTTTTCCAATTCTTCTGATTGTTGACATGAAATTTAAGCAAACTAAAGAAAAGCCACGACTTTTAGAAGAAATAAAACAGAGATAAAATATAATAGAAATATCCAGTAGTTTATGTTAAAATGTGACTTCAAACTGAAAATCAATGGAGCAAAAAGGCCAAAAAATAAAAGAGGAAAAAAGAACGCGTCAGCAAACATAATCAAGATGTTTATCGTGGTTAAAATGTTAAAATAATAAATATTGTTTTTGGCTGCTGTTATTGCTATTGTTATTACTATTGTTAATGCGCCTATTAGCTACATAATTTTGATCAAGACTTTTATATTGATTTTTGCAAAAAAAAAAAGAAAAAAAAACAAGTGTTTTCAAATTGTTTTAACTTTTTTTATATCGAAAATTGGCATTTATGGATTGAATTTGAATTAAATATCAGGGGGGCTATTTAAATAATGCATTTATGGTTTACGGTAGCCAATTATTTGCAAATATTGCTGGTTAATATTCCAACATTGTTGTTCTCTCACAAATCGTTATGGGATTTGTTGATCTTTAAATATAAAACAGGTTAAATATGATTGATTATGGCTCATTTCAATAGTTTGTTGATCTTTTATTAGGTTTTAAAAACATTTCTGTGGGGCATATGTTTTAGAAAATTTAAATTTCAACGCATTTATAGAGTTGCAGAATTTAACAACGTTTACCTAAAAAGCCTGCCACTTAAGCCTTTTATTCCTTTTTTAATTTTCTTTCTGGAAATTTTCCAGGGAATAAATTGCTGACTTTTAGTCTCCAATGTTATTTTAAGTAACAAACAATTAATTCTCTCTTGGATATCTATTGATATCCACAAAGTGTAGACAGTTACATACGTTGTGTAAAATAGCTCGAAAATTGAGTTTGTAATCAAGATTTTGAATTTTCCAATGATTCTTATTGGAGTTTGGTAGGAAATTATTGAATTCAATTGAAAAAAGAGATTATATTCAGAGATCTGTTTAAATGAAGTTTCTCGCTTAAGTCTTTTTTGTTTTTTTTTTAACATTCATGTTAATGACGGTTGGTATAGTTATAGTTTGTTTTAATTAAAAAACTTTTAATTCACCTATTTTTCGCAATTAATAAAATAATAGATCCTCCAAGAAGTTTTTAGAATTTATTAAACTTTCATTTCAGTAAGTAAATATATGATGGCAATTGCCTTGAAATTGTTAAAATTATTTCCAAGTCTTTTGTCTTTTTTCTTTAATTGGATGTATTTTATAAAATAATTTTCTGCAATTGCCAAAAGCATTATAAAATTTTAATCTGAAACCTTAATTGCCAATACAATCATTAAAATCTGTAACAAACATTTACGTGATGTCATTAACAAACAAGCATTTTGAATGAATTTATATAACTCTACCACCAAATAAAGGCAAACCTTTATTTTCATTTGAAGCAATTAAAACACGACAGTTTAGTGGTTCTTAGCAGAGATGCGCCTACTAGCTTTAGCATATTTTGTATGTCATTTATGCCCATAAAATGCTTGAAATGAACTTCAACTCAACCGAATTCACTACACTTTACTGCAATGCGTTACACTTCATTGCCATGCTAACGATGACACTGATGTCGATAAGTCTGTTAAAGGTATGTATGTGACGAATATCATCAAATCGATGTCGATGATGACGACGATGATGAAGCATTAACTCATTTAAGTTAAGGCAATTATTTAAAAAATGAATATAAAAGTAAGCTGCACATTTATATACACAAACATTGACAAATATTATTAAGCTTAACGACGGCTAATGCCATAAATATATTAAACAAGATAATAAGCAGTTATTACAATCATTGTAACAGTTTATCTGTTTAACAGCCAACCAACTCAACGTTTAACTAACTGACTGACAGACTAACTGACTGACTGGCAAACAGACTAACTTGTGCTTGTAATGTGAATTCATACTGAAAATTTATGCACACAAAGTGTCTTTTATTATTGGAAAAATGACAGCTCATGTTAAAAGTACGCGAATATTAAAAAAGTTACGTTAAATTTTAATTTTTATTTTTATTTTTAATTTATTTGCAGTTGCTGTTCTGGTTATTGTTAGAGTATCGTTGTATAAATTATTTTAAATCATAAAACATAAAACTATAAATAATTTATCACTATTGGCGAAGAAGACGAAGTTATGTACATTATGTGCATTTGTTATTAATAAATTAATAAAAATTTAAATGCTTACGATAGAAAAAAAAAAAAAAATAACAAATTATTACCTATAAATACTGAAATGGAAATGATTGTTTTTATTTTTATTAAATACGAGAGACTTTTATGAGACATTCAAGTGGTTTTTATATTTTTATAGAACTTTTAAATATTCTTTGTACCATAATGAACACTTCGATATTAATGACACTACAGTGTGGTGGCGTACAATTGTATAAATATTTGCAATTTTCGAAGTGATGTGTCTCAGAAACAATAAAACGTTTACAAAATAAAAAATCTGTTTATCTAAATATTGACTATTGGCTTCATAGGATACACTAAGAAAAAAAAACTATTTAATTTGGTGTTCTGTATGATCTCCATTCTTAAGGCTTACATGCCATATTCGCTGATTTCTTGATTTTTCTTATTTTTTCTCTGCCATCATTTTTCACATTGTACAAGTGCTGTTGAAATGTATACAATATCTTTTGAGGGCATGTTATTTTAGCTGATATGCAAAACGCCCACTTGTTGCTACTGTGTCTATTGAACAAATATTTTCCGCAACACGCAACATATTGCCATAAAAGTTAGATTTCAGAAACATGATAGACTTTGTTGCATAGATGGTGGATGTTGTGGTTATTGAAATATGATTCATAATATAATGATGTCGTAACCCCAACTACAAATGGTAACACCTTCAACACAAACACTTTAAATAGAAAATTCCAAAAAAAAATTTTTTTTAAACAAAGAAAATAATTAAAAAAGACAACATAAAAATAAATGGTGTTTTCCACAGGTAGGTAGACAGACTAATGTGCGTATAACCTGCGAAGTAATTTATGGACAGTTTTAGCATGATGGTTAATAAAAATTAATGCATAAATTTGATTAATTTTTTTAAAAGTTTCATTCCAAAAACTAGCTTAGTTATGTTACTACTTTTTTTCGATTACACACAAAACTTTTGTAGAAAGTCTTTTGAAATGCTGGGAACAAAATGTGGATTGCTTAGGGCTTTAGTCGTACAAAATCTTGACACCCGAATCTTCATTTGTCATTCGCAATATAATACAAGTATTTTAGAATACGATGAGATGTGCGGACCATTAATGTAAAGACGTATGCTGAAGAATCTGAGAATACAACTTGCAAGCCAAAATAAATATACTGAAAGCATTAACGGTAAATGCTACTGTTTTATTAGATGTCTAGAGAAGAGCACCGCTTAGAAATGGTTTCAATGACTGGAAGGTTCTTATACATCACATTTTAAATCTGGAAACCTCTGAACATTTGGTGTAAGTTTATTTTCAATAGAGGGTAGATTGTTTCAATCTACATACATACATAATTGGTCATTACAACCGCTCAGTCAGGATTACGACCTAGTTTCTCACACCACTAATGTTGTGTGTGTTAATTTTACACATGAGTGGCGGGACCTACAGTTTTAAAGTCGATTCCGAACGACAGATTTTTGAGAAACTTTTCAATTCAGTTTTATTTACTCTTAGTTTTTGCCAGAAAACCGGCTGAGAGGAAGTCGCCGAAGAAATACTTTTTGTATTTTGTTTTGATGTCTGGCCTGGGGATCGAACCCTGGCTTTTCTTCTAGTAAGCGAACACAATCAATCTAACTTTTCTTAAAACGAACCAGTGATTTTAAAAAAGGGATACAATGAAGTTGCTTTCAAAATGACTACAACTAATGGAATAAAATCTTGCATTTTTGTTGACATGCATGAGATCTGAGAATTTAATCATGCTCACTAAAGTCTTCAATTTTATGCAATTACCATTACTGAACCTTAGATAATGTAATAAACTTCAAGGCTTATGAAATACATTTTCTCTTGCCTGAATTTAGGTTAACTCTTTAAATTCTTTAATAATGCATATGCTTTAATGGCAAAATATATTATATTTTCGAAATTAAAGTTAAATTGCCAATATAATCGTTATTGTTATACGAGCAGCATAAGTGTAGGTGTTCAAGCGTATATATGGATGAGTGTCTTATGCAATGAATGCATAATTATCTTCTAATATATCCCATGGTTATGTTTAATTTTCCATGCAAAATAAATGCATCTATTTTTTGGTTTTGTTTTGTTTTATCTTGTTCCATAATTTACTATAATTGCATAATAATGCGTATAAACATTAAAATAAATAACCATTAACTACAAATGGCTAAAAGGTGAATTTTTGATAGCAAAGCAAAATTATATGAACCTTTTTTAAATGGAAAATCTTAGACAAGCTTTTAATAAAAGGAAATATACAAAAAATTTGTTTAATTTAAAACAATTGAATAGTTGTTTCTATAGTTTACATACAAATATGTATGTATGTATACAATATTACTTTTTAATATTACACTTTATCCTGTTTTAAGCATTAAAGAATAATTGTCACCTTTTGTGCTTCGTTTTTAAATTTTATTTCTTTAAAATGCTTTTATTTCTATCAGCAGTTTTTTCTTCTTCCTGTTTATACCCAAAATTTATTAACCGTGACTCTATAAATTTTCAAATAAATAAAACGAAGCTTCATCCAATGTCTCTGCATAATTTTAAAAAAAAAAAAAAAAAAAAAAAAAAAAAAAAACATTGGCTAGGGTATAATAAGGAGATAATTTTTATCGCAAATATTGTACAACGAAATGATTTCTTTGGTTTCTTTGGCAAAAGAATTTTCCTTTTGACAAAGACAAACAAATTTTACAGATGGGAAAAAAATATAAAATTCTTTGATGAATTTCCAAGATAAATAGCAAAATTCAAAGTATATACGTTTCATTTTGACCTGACCTGTCTGGCTTCAATGTTTTTAATGTGGCTGCTGTTATTGCAGTCGCTGGAAAATTATAAAAGGAACGCGTAATTTTTCTTTTCGTTGTGTAAAAACGAAAATTACTACAAGAAAAACTCAGTATGTGTGTGTGTGTATAAGAGAAGGGTAAGAGAAAAGTCATATTAAAACTTTTTGACTTCTTAGCAACCATTTCGCTATTTGATGTTCCTTAAAGGAAAATCTAGAAAATAGAGTGGCCAGATAAAAAAAAATAATCGAAACGTTGTATTAAATTTCAGACTGTTTATTATTTTGAAATATATATTGGGGATTTTAGTAGCATTTTTGTGCCTAAACGACATATTAGTATGGCATTGATTACTTGGATGAAAACTTACCAAAGCGCAATGAAAATGCTAAAATAACAATTTTCATTCAATAATATCCCCAAATTCGAAGTAGGTTTTGAATGGTTAGCACTTTGAAATAAAGTTTCGGACTTAATGCTTCAAAAACCTTTAGAGAAGTGTGGTAAGTTAGTTGGCCTCTGCAAATTTTTTTTTACTTTTGATATGATATGGTCCTCCTTTTTTCAAAATAAGAAAATAATTCCAAAATATATCAACCTCTTATTACAAGATAAGGGTGTCTATTTTTCCATTGAAAAGTACAATTAGAAAAAGGAAAATAAAACGAAAAGCGCCGGAAAATATAAGTCCAGCAAGGCATTTGTGAATGTCTCGGCAGAGCACTGCTTAAAAGTTCCGTATCATTGCAAATAACACGTTTTGTTGCATTTGTTTTTTTTATGTTTCCAAAAAGAAAAAAAATGAACGCTACTCCGGCTAGCTTTTTTTTTTGCTATAAAAATATGGCTGAAAAGCTATACAATACCGCAAAGATCAAAATCTATACCCTAGTGTTGTTGCTGCGGCTGCATGTGTTCAAGAATAACTACTGGATAAAAAGACACAACACAGTAATAACAACAATAACAGCCGGGGAAAAATACCAACTAACCAGACACTTTTTTACTGCGTTTAAATTTTTTTTTTCGCTTTTAAATTTTTTTGTTTGTTTTTAAACAGAGTCTACCACCAAACTCTGTTCATGATCCCTATTTTACTCTTTGGGAGTCCTGAATGCTGGGGATAAAAAGTAAAAACATGCATAGAAATTTTATGTGTGTGTAGATGTGCGTGTTAATGTGTGGGTATGTTGTTGGATACACGTGTTGGGCTTAGAAAATTGTGGCAATTTTTCCGTTTTTTCTCCACAATTTTATTTTGAACCAAAAAAATAGGAAAAAATTGTTGTTTTTGTTGTTGCAAAACTTCTTCTACATATTACAGAGATATTTTTGTTTTTTTTTTTTAATTTTTATTCTGTAATGCAAAAAAACGTTTATAATTCGTTTTTTTTTTTGTACCAAGGAAGTTGGCAATTCATTGCTATTTTAAAAGTGTACTGAGTGGGCCAAGTGTGTGTATGTATGTATGTTTTTTTGGTGAGAGATTGTTTTATTAAAAGTAGTCCTGTTAGTTTTTCGCCTTTTTGTTTCCGTTTCTTTTTTGTTTGTTTCATTTTTTGGGGTAAATGCTACGGTTGTTAAATGTCAGAAAATGTGAGTTGCATATCTAGTGGTTTTCTCTCTACTATTTACTTTTTTTCTACTCATTTTCATTTTTAAATTCAACTGAAACATGTGAAACAACTACAGAAATTATAAGTATAACGGCTAAAATATTCGTCTGCATGTCTGTCCTGGCTTCCTTGTATCTCTCTACGTCCATTAAAAGTTAAATGACAAGGCTTTAAGGGTATGAAAATTATCTTTTATTGTATGTAATTGGAAAGGAAATTATCACATTATGTTAAAATTCTGTGAAGACATGAGAAAAAAGTACAAGCAAGCAAAAATTGGGTACAAGTGTTAGAAGAAATTATCTTGACAACTGTCATTTCAAATAATTTAAAAAAAAAAAAAATAATGAAATAAAATAATGCCTAAATGTAGACAGCGGTGTTTGTTTTCTATTATAGCGTAGAACATAGACCTTAAATTTTTTAGATTCAAATATAAAGCATATTAAGCTTTCACGATTTCTGAAAATTCTTTTCAAATAAGGTCTTCACGGAAGTTGATCTATTATGCATTAAAACTGTAAAGATCACAAAATAAGTATGTAATGCATACTTTGCAGGTTGCATGTATGTATTTCATAGGCGTCTTTATAATCAATATTATTTTTAACAACCATCTTTGGTAAGATCTGGACTCAAACAATGTGATAAGCAACAAGTAATATGATTTTCTAAGAATTCGATTAATATTCCTCTTTGAAAGATGGAACCAATGGAAAGATTTATTTTGATATTTTCAAACTATTTTGATGATGAATTTTTAGGTTCTACACAAAAAGCTTCCTTGGACATTTGAAACTCCAGAATTGGATTGGAGATGCTAAAATAATTTATCCTTATGATCATTAACTGGTATTTTAAAGGTCAATGGACTGTCAGATTTGAATATTAAATTTTTTTACTTTATTTCTCTGAGTGATACGGAGATTGTTCTATTATAAAGGAGATGGAAGCATTACAACATTATATTCGATAAATAGACAATCCATAGATTTTAAATACAATAATATTTCCGTTTTTAAATCGCGAATTGGCTGAACTTTTATTTGATACCTACCAATATTTTCTATTGCCTTTTATAAATTCTTTTCTGGTCCTTTATTTCTCTAAAAATTTATAAACATTTTAAAACTACCCGATAAATATTAAGCCCATTTCAAAAGTGAAATAACATTCACACATGAAACATAAGTATACGTCCGGAGAGACAAAGAGTGAGAGGGAACGAGTGAGGAAAAGGGAGATAGGGAGCAAAAAATTCTTTGATGTGGTTTACAAATAAAACTTTTAGTTTCTATTTGAATTTTGAAACAAACAAAAATTTGTTTTCACAAAAATTTACATACAAAAAACAACAAATAAATAAAAAAAACTTTTGACAAAATTATTTTGAATGAAATATATTTATTTGTTAAATAAAATAAAACAAAATGAAACGGAGAGAGAAAACAACATGTTAAAAGAATTTAAATGTTACACAAACAAGCAAACAACCCCAAAACTATGCCACAATTATTTTTAGAAGAGAAAACATATAAACAACAAACAAATATAAATAAATTATTTATTCATATAATTTTGTTATTAAAACACACACATGAGCATACAAAAATTAAATCTGTAAGGAATTTAGGCAAATAGTTTTAACAAAGATTTATGGAAGCCCTTTTTAAAAGTGATGAAAAGCAAAAAAAAAAGAAGCATGTATTTAGGCTTCAAAACAAACAGTAAAATGATTAATTTTACAAACATTTCAATTTAATATAACAATATAAATTTATTAAATAATTTAATTATTAAACTAAAAAAAATTGAATGAACTAAACTTACATATGTATGTATGTACTGTGATCCCTTTAACAGAAAATACAAATTTATGCTAGAATTTTTCTTTGAGTGTCTTACAAATGTGTCCCACAATGAGTTTAAACGTTATCTTCACAAGTAATAATCCAATGTATGTAGAAAAACACAATAAAAATGTAGAGAAGAATGGCAAACATTTGTTAACGAAATTTAGTACATCATTAGGATCTACTTGTACATTAGGTAACATATGTAGGTGAAGCTGTTCCCAACTACCACGACGCCATTGTTCTCGACATTCGTGTATATTACGAAATGAAAGAAAATAAACTTTTTTATTTCCTAATCTAAAAAAACTCACGTTTTTGTGTGACATATTTTTAGGTTTTTGCTTTTGTTTGCAATCATTTCAATATTTAGGAAAATTTTTTTAAAAAATTGTTCACATAATTGAAGTGTTATAACATTTGTTGGCAATAATTTCAAAAAGAGAAAAGAAATACACAAAATATGGATTTGATAAAACAAAAAAAGGGCATTTCGTTAGAAAGGATTTTAAAGCAGAAATTTTACTGCATCATGATACATACATTAAATGAAAATAGTTTTAATTGAAAAAAGTCTTGTAAGGAGACTATTAATTTATCATTTGTTTTCATTAGATCATCAAAATACCTTTTTCCATTTAAATGTGCAACAACCCCAATATTGAACCAAGCAAGACAATCTCTTCACATATAATCCCGTTATTATTGCTTCTAAACAATTGTAGAAACAATTTCGTTACCATAACTGTTTAACAGGGAGGTGGGAGTAGAGTCAAACCGTAAGCGAATTGTAAAAAAAGGAAAATATAGAATAACAGTTGTTATTTTGTTACATTGTAAGCAACATATGTTGTCAATGAAATGTTTATTGATAATGTTTTACGACCTTTTTAAATTTTTTTGTTTCTGCTATTACAGTCCTTGTTGTTGATAGTTTAAACATTTAAACATAAATATTAAACGCAAACAAAGTTTACACGTATTTAGATGTGGAAAAAATCGGAAAGAAGCCAAGAAAACATAAATTTTAAAGCATACTCAAAGACATCCATTAGTCTACATAAAAATATAGAGTATATTTTGAGGTATCTAAAGGAAATAACATGTTGTAACATACCATAACAGTAGATTAAATTCGTATATAAACACGTAATAATCATAATTTTGATAGTCAATAAACAAATATGTCATTTACGCTATTGGTGGAAAGGAATAACAACATAACTGCAAGGGAAAATTAAGGGCTACGAAATATTTTTCTTTATAAATTAAAAATAAGGTGGTGATGACTCTCTGTTATAAAGTGAATTGTATAATAAGTGAAAAGAGGACTATAGAACAAACTTTCTTAACTTTTATGAAGTATGATGCTGGTTTTTTTTTCATTAATATTTGTGATTTTAGGGTTATTGTTTATATTGCCTAACTTTAGGCCTTTATGATTTTATTATCATATATTATTATTACATACTTTTATGCATTTATGTTATTCTGCCACGAGTAAAGTAATCATTCAGAATTATTTCAAGTTATTCATTTACTTAAAACGTAATTACACGTCGTAAATATATATTGGGAAATATTTTTAAATTTACACTTTTTAAATTACAGTCTACTTTTAGACTTCTTTAAAAATGTTAAAATATTGTATATATTTAGGAGGCGTTTCAATTTAATTGCTTTTCATTCTATTCTCCACCTACTTTAAGTTTGTTTCTCTTTTTTGGAAATATTTTAATTTATCATAAATATGTAAAAATTATTATTATGGCTCAATATGAAATAATTCTTCGATTGTTTTGCATTTCTCAAAACTATTTATTTAAAATTTTCATTTAACATGCCAAAGGAAAATCTTTATTTACTTTTTTAAATTCTTTACATAATTTACAAAATATTTTTGCAATAGGTAAAAACAACTATTGTGACATGGAGAAGACAAATACAAAGAAAAAAAATCACAATTTCAACATTTTTTCCACAATGTTGTAGCTTTGGAATATAAACAATAACTAAATAATTTTTTCTTAAGAATTTATTTATGAAGACAAATATACTAGGGGCAGTAAACGTATATTGTTTAAAAAATAGCTAAAGGATTAGAATCTTATCAAATAAGTATAAGAAAAGTGTATCTAAATTTTTAGTATGCACTGTAATACTTCAAATATTTTCTATTTAAGAGAGTAAGCAAAGAAATCTATGTTAAAGGACATTTAACATTTAAGCTGGACATTTTATCTTTGTGTATGATATGTTTATAAGATTTATTCGTACTATATATGGTAATAGCCTCTGTCATACTCTCACATACACATTATTATCATTCTCTATATATACAATATGATAATTTTTTTTTATTAAAATAGTAAGACAAGTGTTTTATATGAACTCGTACATACATATTTATGTATATGCATAAAGAATAAGATGAAAGTAAATATAAATACAGATGGCAATAAATAAATATGTATGATATTGAATTACATATTCCAAGTTCTTCGTCTTATATTGCATAGACATATTATTGTATATTAAGTGTGTAAACGTAAGTGTATTATGTTATTTACTATAATGATTAAAAGAGAGTGTATGTTGGAGAAGAACATGTAAATGGGCCATTTCCATTCAAACTTTTAAAATATAGGAAATATTTCTATTCTTAGTGTGTGTCCTTAAAATAAGAATTTCATTCCTCTCTATCAATTATATATGAACAGTGCCATATACATACATGTACACTATTTTAGTGCCTCTGGCTATTGGACAATATGATTTGCAATATGATTTTTGGATGGTAAGACAGATAATTATGTTATTCGTATGTACATGTACTTTTCCTGGCACAATATTTGCTTTAATTTTAAAAACGCCACATACTCCTACCACATCTTCCTAAAGCACTCGTATCTGCTTAGGGGAAGAGCACAATTTCTATGTATATTTTCACTTAAGTTTTGAATAAATTGTGTAACGAACTTATAGAATTAAAACAAAAAAAAATATTTTCCACAATTTAGATCATTTTGAAACATAAAAACAAAAAAATAAAACTGCTATTAAATTTTATTTAAGCTATTCAACAAAAATCACTAAAAGAATATGAAGGATTACATAGGAAGGATTAAATATTTATTTTTTGCCGTAAAAGCAAAAATTAATACAATAAATAAAGTTAGTTGCCACAACTAAATAATATGATTCAAATTGTTGCCAGGAGAAAAAGATTTGCTAATTTTTTTAATAGCTAAATCATACATACATTTTGTTTGCCACAACTAAATACTATTTTTTCTCTTATATTAAATAAAAATTACATCACGAAAGTTGTTTTCATTATAACAACTATGTTTATTGTAACGAAAGATGTTTAGCACAACTAATTAATATGATCATAATGGTAATAATATGGCCAAGTGGTTTACGTTTTATGAAAAATATATCAATCTCACCCAATAATAGTAGATTGTATTACGTACATATAAGTATCTTGGACTGAAATTCATTTAAAAAACTAATAAATTAGAAAATAATGTCCGAAATGGTTTATAATATTTCAATAATTACGTTTTTCTTCTCAATATTTTATCATATTACCATGTTTAATAGTTGCAGCAGTTCAAAGCCAATAAATTCCACGTTTTATTAGAAGAGATATACATATTTTCAATAAACGTAAGTATTTTAAGTGAAGTAATAGATCTTAGTAATTAGCTTAAAATGTAGTCTTTTTGAAATATGTACTTGTTTTTTTTTTCTACAATGAATTGTTTTAATTTTAAAATATTGAATAATTCTTTTGAATAGTTCGTTTTTTCTAAAAAAAAACTATGAATACTGTTATTTAACAGTCAAGAGATTTTCTAATATTTTGTGTACATTTATAGCCATTATACGTATGACAATAAAATAAATTGTTTAATAGAACATAATAATTTAATTCGAGGTTTGTTTCGATATTTTTTCAAAATTTTATGAATTTTTTTCAAATATTTTATAGTTACCCATAACGATAAAAATTTTCGCCATATTTAAATAGTTTAGTTGGGATAACTAAAGACTTAAAATTATCTAACATCTTTTTCTGCTAAGTTGTATTTAATTTTCGGTTTAGAATGTTACATTTAAGCCTTCTTGTTTTATTTATTTTTTTATTAATTAACAAACAAAAAGATACTCACAATTAAAATAAATGTTTTCATAGATAACATATTGCTTTTGTTAAACACCAACTGTTTCTGATGATAATCCAAATAGATAGGCAATTATTTTTAATATATTATTGACACTTTACAGCACTTAATAATCCATAAATTCTTAACAAAATCCTTTATAAAGATTTTTAAAATCCTTGTTTGTTATTTGTAAAATAAAAATTATTACAAACTTTAATTTTTTTTTTTATTTTTGTATTTAAGAAAATTTATTTCTTTAATATTTTTCTTTTTGTGATAAATTTTTCAAATTGAACGTGATTGTTCGTTATTATTTTGATTTACAACAATTTTTTATTTATTTATTTATTGTTTTAATAGTAATGAATAGTGTATTATTAAATGATATAAAAGTAAAATAATAAAATAATTATTAAAAGTTAAAACTTGTAAACCGCTCGAAACAACACGAAAGATTTGAATTAGGGTTTGAAACAGCGATGCATTGCTTTTTATAACAATTACAGATGGTGCGCAAGCGCAAATGATTGCTGCCACCGACACAAACAGCGTCAAGCAGAAGCGCAAATTTTAAACGGAAAACAAAATTTCAAATAGAAAAACAGAAACAAAAAACAAAAAAAAAAAAAATAGAAAAAAAATCTAAAATATTTAAACTGGAGTTGCCAACAATATGTTTGGAGTGAACATAATAATTGTAGTTGTTGTAGCAGTAACGATCATATGGAACATCAGTTGAAATCAGAAGTAAGTAGAAACAATGACTACAACAGTATTTGATTAAATCCGAAACATTTGCTCTGCTCTTTAATGGAAATAGAAATGTTGCTCTATTGGGATTTTATTTTTTATAATTATGTTTGTTGTTATTGTGCTTTTGCTGTTGCTATTATTTCTGCTGCAGTTTTTATAGATGTTTAAGTGTAACTGCCAAGCAACCAACGAACTGCTGCTATTGTTGCAAAGCTTAAATGAGCATGATCTTCTAAATTATCATCATTATCATCATTGCTAACATCATAATGCTTCTCATCCCATAGATTATGATCATTACTTTATAACAATAGTACACTGTAATAATCATGATAATGAATATTAAAGATTTCTTCTCAATTGTATTTGAAAATGTAAACTGAGTACGTTACTCACAATTACTCTTGAAAGAGCAAAAACTTTGCTGTAGACCATCTCTTTATGTAGAACTACAAATGAAATGTCTTTGAAGCATCATAATAATGATTGTATTCGTAATAAAGTTTCATTTTAATAATCATTTCAAAGAGATTGTCTTGATGATTAGATATTTTAAGAATAATAGTTCGGTTAAGGTGGCTTCAATAGTTTTTTGTTCGTCTTTTCTTTTGTGGCTTAAATGCTCCGTTTCCAGACAAGTGCTGCATCATATTGATTAGTGTCTGCTTTTTTGACTAGCTTTTTTTTCGTGCTTCGTATTATTGGCAGTTCAACTTTTTAAAGGTTCTGTTGTATGTGTTTTTTCGATGGCATTAAAAATGAAAGTCTGTTAGAATTTTAATTGTAATTGGGTTCAAGGTATTCCATTAAATCTAAACGAAATTGAGAATTTTAATCACAAATTGAAGTTTAATCAAATTCTTATAGACTCTGGCTATTAAAACCTTATATATGATATTGGTGATCGCTATTTCACGCATATGCTTGCACGAGCAGAAACTTTCGGACTAAATTCTCAACTGAAATTGACGTTTTAGTATTTTGTACACAGTAATTCGTTTCAAAAATTGAGTAGATGGGAGTGACAGCTATTTTGACATGATACCAACTGAAGCCACCTCCTAGAGTTAATTGATCAGATAAGCCTAGTCTCAAAAATCAGAATAGATGCTTAGGATTAAAACTAGACTTCCTTAAAATTAAGCAGTAAATCAGCGTAAAAGTTTAATGGATCGAATGATTGGTTTGAGTTCAAGCAGCGATAGTTCCAAGTCGTCAAAAGAGAAAAGTCTGCGTTGAGTTAGAGATGTGCATTGCCATTTGAAGTGAGTATAGATCACTCTACCTCTACGGCTGCTCTGTAACGAAGTCTTTTTCACATGCTAACCCATTACCCTTATCTGTAATTTGTGAGAATGAGTATTTCTCGTCAGTCAAAGGATTGGCAGTGTCCAGTATACATTATTGCCTGATTGATAGTTTAAAGAAGATGTACTTATTTCCGGATGAATATTTAATTTTATTTATTTGTTTTTGCAAGTTCATGAGAATGTGAGTTTAGAACGACGACGCAGTATCTTATACTTTTCGTATTTTAACTTGTACTGTCACTTAATAAAAAAATTGTTGTAATCGCCGTACATAGCTTCGTTTCAGAACAGCGGTTCAAATAAAATCTCAATATATTTTTCATACAATTTCGTGTATGACTTAATAGTAATAAAATTTATTGATTTTCAAAATAAAAACAACAACTATTTTCCATCTTCTTTTCTGTTTCTGTTTTTTTTTTTGCTTCAGCACATAGTAAATGTTATTTTCCATTATTTATTATATATATAAACAATTAATTTATAAATTATACAATTTTATATATGTTTGTATAAATATTTGCGGTTATGAATGTAGTTACGTTTGCATAATTATTCAAGATATCAAACAAACACTCGAGATTTTTTCTAATTTTTTTTCCTTTAATAAAATGCACATCTTGAACGAACATCTTTTATAAAACAGTTTTACTGTTCATATAACAGTAGAGGGGGTTTTTTTTTTATAACATTTCAAAAACAATTTAAGTTGTTAGTAATTTAAGCAACAAAAAAAAAATAAAAAGGGGAAAAAATAAAAAAATAACACAATGATTATATAAAACAAGTGTACTTATTGGATTACAAAATTAATAACAATAAACGGTTTTTTATTACATTTCAATTGATGGTGAAATTATGTATTTTTAGGTTGAAATAACTGTGTTATGATTTCATTTTAATTTATAAAGTGACCTTTAAGGGGAAAACAATTTTTTATACACAAACATTCGTGTTGATACTCAACTACTAGGGAAACACTCCCTACTTAAAGTGTAACACGACAGAAAACCAACCACATAACCTGCAAGAACTTTTTTCTCAAATGGCACCTCGTTAAACTGAACTGCTACAGAAAAGTTGAAAAATTTCAAATGCTTTTGCAAATGTCAACTACTTTTAACAATCGCAAGAATGTTACAAACTTAAATTTATGGCATATCCTGGCACTAGAATCTATGTGACAAATAGCATTTATTTTTGTTTTTTGTAATAAAAACAGCAATTCTATTTAAAATTTCTATTAAAAGAATATAGAAGAAAATTTATGAGATATTTTACGTTTACGTTTAATTTTTTCAAGAGATCCGCTTTGTATGATTCTCATTATTAAACTTGAAATAATTACTCATTAACCATGATTTTTATGGCTTTAGAATAATTTGAATTCTTTTTTTGTAATCATTTTCTTTCTGTATGCAACACATAAAAGTCAATCATAAAATTAATATGAAAATAAGCTAAAGAACACACGACGTATATAAGCGGAAAAAAATAAAATTCCCAACTAACATTCGTTATAATTAATGTTTACATTTGAAATATTTATTTGAATATTTTTTTTTATTATTTTTTTTAGATTTTTTCTTTGCTTCAACCAACAGTAACATATTAAAAACAAAAAAGATCTCCGCAAACGGCCAAACAATTGTTGCACTTTTCACAGTAAATAAACTGAAGAAAAAAAAAAAATAAAAAAAAATATCCACATTTAACGCCTTTTACAAAAGAAAAAATAAAATAAAATAAAATAAAATAAATGGGAAAAAAGGAAAAAGTTCGCTAGAAATAAAAAACGAAATTCTGTGAATAGTTTGTAGTTTTAATGGTATTTGCGAATATATTTTATTTAACTTTTTTTTTTAATTTTTATGGATTTCTCCACTTGTTTTTCGTTTATGGTTTTATTAACATTCTTTGTTTTCATGGCTTATTTGCCTGGTTAAATGGATGCGGTAAGGAAGGAGTTGGATTTTGAAAACGGAAAAATTTATACAGAACACTCAATGCCCTACAGTTTTAATAAGAGGCAGTTATTTGATAAACTACGTAGTCACTCGGGAATAATGCTTTAGACTATGGGAGATGAGGAAGGAACTTGCTAATAGGACTGCTATGGTCATGGTAACATTGACGAGTAATATGATTGAAACTTTGGATTTCTTCAACTAACGCTTTCAAAAGATTCTTATGGTGAAATGGAAAGCTTCATTTACGTTATTTGGGCGACTTTTTCTACTATTTGGTGAAAGTAATTAAAATAATTTAAGATAATCATATGATATTTAGCTTCATTTAAACAAATTAAATGTATTAATCTTTTAAGTATTGAATACAGGATCCTATTATACATTTTGGTTCCTTTCATTTACTTCCATCCTCTGTGATAATCTATTACTCCAACCAATTGTTGTAGTATTTTGTATTCTGCCATTCCATTACTGAAGGCTATTACGGCACTAATTTGAATTGTTTTTTTTTTACATATTTCTCTACGTTACTAAATTTAAATGCTTAACAAATATATGAAAAGGAATTGAAATATAAGCGTTTAATAAAAATAGTACTGTTATGTATAAACTTACAAACATATTTAAAGGCAAATTGAAGATTTTCGTCTTGTACGACTATATGTTCGGTGCTCTTAACGGAAATATAAAAGAAATAAAAACCAACCAAATATTTTATTTAATTTAATTTTATTTTATTTTTAAACTGATTAAGTAATTTTTCATATTATAAAATCATTTGCATATATTTCCGAAAAGAGAAAAAAACCTCAATAGCAAATTAAATTTATTTTTTTTTATGGTTTTCTATTTTTTGTTTCTTAACGAAACCAAACCAAGACTGAAGACTTCAAAAAAAAAAAAAAAAATATTGAAAAAAACATATCCATGGTATTTGAAGTAAAAAAGTTGAAATAGTTATAATAATAATAATGTTGTACTAATCTTTGGTATTGTATGTATGTTTGTATATGGTTGAAAGAATAAATAAAAAAAATTGTAGTGGCTGTTTAAGTACCAGCACAGACAGTAAGGGAATGAATGAATGACTGAATCATACTAAAAACAAATGTTTCAATTTTATTACTCTGACTGAACCTTTTTAACTATGGTACCAGCATTGCGTTACACTTTTTTTCTGCTCATTGACTCTGTTTGACTGTGTTTGGGTATTCCATATCGATTGTCTGAAGTCTAAAGGCATTGTGTATTATTATATACACAAGTTCTTTTAGTATAATTAAAAGAAGAACAAACCTCAAGAAATGATGAGATACGTTACAGTTTATTTACCATATTTTACTTCATGTAATTCACATTTATTTCTTTTCCAATTTTTTTTATGGTTCTGTGTATTATTCTTTGTTTTTATGCCTCCATGCTGTAGACTATATGTATATTGAAAACAATACAAGTAGAATTTCGGTTTCATTAAACGAAAAAAAAAAAACAAAAAAAAATTGAATCTGCTCAAAAGGCATAGACATTATAACACCGAAACTAAAAACAAAAGAACTCAAGTTAATATACGAACATGTACATATATACACTTAGAGAAGTTATGCTTTCAAAGGCAATTTGTTATAAGAAACTTCATTTTCTATTTTATTTTAAGCTGTGTTCAAGGCATTATTACAAACTAAAAGATCGGATTTGTTGAGTCATATGTAAAGAATTTTATTCAAATTAATTATATGATCCGTGAATTTTAATAAAGAATTCTTAATTCTATGGCTCTAAAGCAATTAAAACCATGATAAAAATAATGAATAACCTTATTAAAAGTAGAAAGCTTCCGTTGAGTTATAAAGCTCCTTAGATTGATAAGAATATTTTTGCTCAGTGTTCTATTTTTTTTATAGTTTTTGTAGTTGTATAAAATATTTCTATTTGTTATGGCTTATTTTAGTTTTTGTTATTACTTCTATTTGGCTAATATTTAAAGGCCAACTTCACAGCATCTGTTAAAAACACTGAAACTGAAAAAAAGAAACGTTATAAAAAGCAATAAAAACATTTGATGTGCACTAGAAATAAACACAAGAAAACACCTTCAAAATACCAAAACTTTACAAAAACAAAAATGATTTTTATAACACATACACAAATGAGGTATGTATTATGTATGTATGTACGTACAAAGCAACAATAATAACAACAAATACGAATACAATAATAGAATAATAATATCTTTAAAATCAACAGAAATAAATCAATAAAACCATAAAAAATGTATTGGATTGTATTGGATTGGATTTAAAACTCAGCCTTTAAGAAATGAACTGCTGAGTAGTTGTACATGCGTACATATAGACGTTTAGATGAGTGTGTGTATGTATATTTGAAATGAATTAAAACAAAATAAAAAAAAGATAATAAAATAAAATGAAATACAGAATTGAATTGAAATATATTTTTAATTATGAAATCAAAAAGCGTTTAAAATCCTTTGTATATAACGTTTCATTTTTTTTTCTTATTTTTTTCTCTTCTCTTTTGAAAATGTTAAAGTATCATTATCATGCCGAATGTGATCATCATCATTAGTAACGCCAATGGTAACAATAATCCGTAAATGATATGCCCATTAAAATAAAAATAAAAGCAGAATAAAATTAAAAAATTAAGAAATTAAAAACAAAAAGAGAATTAATATCGCATATTATTTTTCTTGATCAATTGATTAGCGAATTGCTTGGAATTTGGTTGGACTTCAAATCAACACTTTAATTTGTTGCCCGAAAAGTTTTCATATGAAATATTAATTGTTTTAAATTCTATTGCTCTTTTTTCATGGTTTAATTGTATTTTTTGTTTTGGTTTTTTCTAAATAGTGATTTCAAATGTCACTATGAATGTCAGTTTTAGTTTAATTCTAATATTCCCCTATTATTTCTATAAATTTTTTCTTTCGTTTCGTTTCGTTTAGTTTCGTTTCGTTTTTATTTTTACTTGGACAAGCCCTTTTTTTCTTGAATTTATTACCAATTTCTGTTCAATGTTTCAGTTTTATTTTTAATTTTTTTGTTGTTAAGGGGATCTTTTCATCATCATAAGAAGTGGCAACAAAGTGAAACTGAATTTATGGGGAAAAAATGAAACGTGCTGGTATTAAATGTTTGAAAATGATCAATAACAAGTACATTTCATTACAATTTTTTTTTGTCTTCTCTATATTTTCTTATTATTGTTGTTAATTCCTATTGTATTTGTTGTTGTTATTGGATATTGAAGTCTATTGCTATAACATGCCACCAAAGTAGTGCATCATATTTAATATTTTGGTGGTTAAAAAGCGCTACGTTGGGTATATAAATTTATTTAAAACTTTTATTTAAAAGGTTTATTGTCTTTTAAAGGTTTGTTATATAATTTGTAGGATATTAAGGAAAATCTAGAGCGGTATCTAACGGACTGTATATGAATATATTTGAATATTTTTGAATTTTATTTGAATTCTTAACTTGAAATTATGCACTAAATTCGTCTACTGCACTTACATGCATAAACCGGCAAATGATTCTTGACCTGGGACATTATGTGAGCATATTAATAAGGCTTATATTTATATTCTTATTTTGCTTTCATTTTATTAGTTAATTAATTAATGGAAGTAATGCCATTATTGTCTACCATTACCTTCTCTAAAATCTGTTAAGATTTGTCATAAATTTATTTAAATAATATAATTAAGCCAACCTACACTTCATTTTTCTTCAATTATAATTCAAAATTCTCAACCATTCATTATAATATTTTATGTCTTTTGCTTAATTCTTCAGTTTATATTTTAAAACGTTATCTTTAAATAAAATTTATTATATTTACTATAGAGCCGCCATTGTTGTTGTTATTATTATTGTTAGGTTTGATGTATGGGTTTGTGTCTCGGCTATAAATAATTCATTTGTTCATTAAATCATCCATAATAGAGAACATGATTAAATCTTTACTAGTTTATATATCATATTTAGCTCTTGTTGGTGTGTCTTTTTTTCTTTACTTGTTTCTAAGAAGAATGTTTTAATTTTTGTTTGAAATTTTCAGTTATTTTTTCTCTTTTCGGATTTTAATATAATTTATTTGACATTTTCTTAGATATGCAGCCAAAGAAGATTGTGTTCTGTAAAATGTCACTACAGTGTGATGATTTTAATTTATTGTCTTAAAATATTACGATTTTGATGTTTTGCCTTCTTCAGAACAATTTAAAGCAAAAACATTTTTTCTTAATTGATTTGTTTAAACAGAAAAACAGAAAACAAAAAAACAAGATGAAAAATGAAAAATAAAAACAAATAATAATACAGGCAGGAAATGACATAATAATGACATGACAATTATGGCATTTGCATACAGAATAATTGGTAATTGAAAGTAATTAACTCATTAATAAGAATTTTTAGACATTTTAAGGAGTGATAGGCCTTTACTGGAAAATAATAGTATAAGTGATGTACACATATATGTACATACATAGTACATGAAGTTCTAGACACTGTAAGTATGTTTCTTAATTAGAAAATCAAGGTTTCCGAGTGCCACTAAAAATGCAATGCTTCGAAAAAGTACGTATTTTTTATATACGATCAACATTTACCATGTACTGCTCTCTATAATGAAACTAAGAGCTTGTTGGAGTTACATTATTTTTGAGTGTGTGTTTTCTTTTTGGAACAGATCGAAAAAGGATTCTTTAACCAGAGAAGTATTTTCTGCAATACTTTAGGAACATGAACTTTGAGAATAGCATTGTTTCTCCATTGTTTTTATAAAAAGAGAATAAATTCGTAATCGATAATGGAACTTTAATACACCCAAAGGAAAAAAATGGTGTAGTGATCCGATTTAATGAGTGATGACAGGACCTTCATCTGGCGACAATTTTATTATAATTTTTTCCCAAAGATTCTAGGCTTCATGCCTTTATTGTATAGATTTGTCCTCAATTAAGAAACAAATAGAGTTTCTGATTTGCTTTTAAAAATTAAAATCAATTGAATTATTTACTATTGTAAATTAACTTGAATTTTATTTAAATTAAGAGCAATGCCATTTATCTCCATATCTTCATTAAACTCCCTATTTAAGGCTTTAAGTCCCTGAACTTTACATAATAAGTGGTAGAATGATGGTTACGTGTTTTATATATTTTTTTTTATTTATGATGACTTTAAATACCTTAAACAGTCACCATTAAAAACAAATGTGCAGATCATAAATTATGCGTTTAACAGAGTTTTTTGTTCAGTTTCTTCAGTTTAATTAATATTCAATTAAAACTTAATTGGGAAGGCACATTGTCAGGTACAAAATAATAAACATGGACACACTTAAACCATTAATTGCTGGCAACTGTTGTGTAGTGAACGTGTGATAATTGAGATATTTATTATACGCTGTTGTTTTTGTTTTTATTATTATTTTTGTTGCCAAAAGATCACATCTACCAATAACACCAACAGTGTTAAAAGCCTCAAAGTGAGTACGAAAGATTCGCAGATCACATAAATCAAATAAAAATTTCGTTCATGTTTAAAGATTCTAAATCATACACGGATTCCAATTGAGCAAAAACTCAACAAAATGTTTGAAAAAAAAAAATAATAAATACAACAACTAACCAAACTAAAAACGACTTTAAACTGTATAACATTAAAACATAAACTGATTTAGAAGATTTCTTTCCGAAATACTAAACACGTTAGTAACATTGAGAAGAGGCCCAAACAGAGAGTGACAGAGTGAGAGAGAGGGAGAGAAAGAGAGAACACCAAATATTTTTTTGATAGTAATACTGCTGCTAATGATAATGATAATAATATTGACGATGACGATGACGATGGTGATGGTGATGATGATGTAAATGATGACTATAAAAATGATAATGATGATGTTGTACATTGAATAGTTTTCATTTTGGCTGCAAGTAGTGTTTAATAGTTGAACAACAACAACAGCAACGACAATAAAAAAAATGCTTTAAACATTCGATAACGTACGGACAGAGTAACAAACAAAACTATTTGAACGCGATTTGCGTTCACAGCATGAAATGTCAAATACTAATGCAAATGCTAAAAGCAATAATAGAAGCTGCACAAAAAAAAGCTGAAAAAAAACCAACGAAGACGGAGTCTTGTAAACGGACAGACAGACGGACATACCGTAGTACTGCAATGGAATAATTCAACAAACAATTCAGCAAAAAAAAAAAAAAAAATTAAAACAAAATCGCAGCTACAAAAAAAAGATAGAAAAAAAAGTCAACAAAGTTAATATAGTAGAACCGACAGAAACAAGAATCACAACAACATTAAAAACCAACAACAACAATAGCAACAATTATAACGACAACAAAAACTACAATTGACGTTTCTTTTTAAAAATTTGTTCATTCAATAAACATGAAAGAAAATCACCAGCAATCAGCAACGAATATATTAATGCCCTGCACGGCATACACAGTTCTCTTGAAATGTGGAAATAAAAAAAAATTAAACAAAAAAGAAAATATCCTTGAAGACGATCCAATACACTCAAGTGAGATTTTTTCGATTTTATAATTTTAAAGAAGTCTACTCCAGTATAATCTCTATATTGCTAGTGTTACGTTATAAAAAGGCTGTTCATTGTCAGGTTTCAATAGAAAAGCTATGATTTCCATTATACTTTAGATTCATCATTTAAATAACAGTCTGTGGATTGACAGTCGATGCTTTTGAGGTTATTTTCGACCTCTTTTCACACATTTCGTGCGGTATCTCGGCGAAAATTTGATGAATGCTCCAATGTTAGGGGACTATTTGCGTAGATATAGTCTTTGGCGAAGCCTTACAAAAAATTCGAACGACGTCAATACGCATGTTCTTGGTTTCCAAATAACACTTCAAAAACTTGAAATGTAAACTAATGTAATAAAGCCAAAACGGATAAGGTTATTTGAATCGTTGCTTATTGATTGAACCTTAATTCCATCCAGTTCACAATTTTCAATTTCAGCCAGACGATAGTGTTCCCAAAATATCTGAAGGAATTGTTGATCTCACTAAGCGTTGAGTCCAAATAACGTTACATTTCCTTCAATAATACACATTAAAGTCAAATATTCGAGTAGCTGTAGAGCTAATAGTTATGACGATAATATGGAAACAACAACAACAACAATAACAATAAAACCAACAATAGCAACAACTACATAGTAACAGCTAAAAGAACACCATAAATACCAATAATAAGGTTGCTAAAAACAAAAGCAATACTAAAACAACAACAACAGAAATAATTTCAACGACATCTAACAACAACAAAACAACTATAAAATAAAAGGCGACATTTACTAACAACAGCAACAAACAAATACTAGACAGTAACAACTACGACAGCAACAAACAAACAAATGTCGTTGAACACAACAAAAACAAGCAATAGCAGCAAGTGTTTTACATGAAATGAAAAGCTCATGTAGAATTTTAGAGACACTATTTCGCTGGCTGACGACTGACTGGATGACAAACTGGCTGCTTGACAAATTCAGTGATTCTTTGGCTCGTAGACTAACAACCTCATCTCTATATATTGTACCCATAGCTTCAGCTGTTGTTCTTTGATTTTTTTTTGATTTGATAATGAGCTACCTCTCACTTTAACATGTCAAATTTACACACTCACACAGACCTTATAACAGTTGCTGCCATTATTCAACGGAGGACTAAATTGTTATCGGGTAAAAAGAAAGCCTATTATATGTGCTGTAGTACCATTTCATTCTATCCCCTTAAATAAATGGCGATTTAGATGCAACTGCAATTGGTGGCAACTGTTTAAGCATGTGTGGCTGCATCCAAAAAGAAATACAGAAAAAAAAAATAAAATCTTTTCAGTGGCATTTGAAGATTTTGTTAAAAATTACTTTTCCACAGGCACTGATGCCTGTTGTATTCCCAGCTCTGAACCGTGAACGGCATACCCAGTAAAGGAAATATTTTTAAGCGTGATGTTGCATTGACGATGACGGTGACGATTTTGGTATTGTCGTTTGCCTTTTTGTTTGAAAATCAGAATATGCATGTGACACTTGTGTTTGCGATTCGCATAAATGCATAAATTATTAAGTGCCAATTAAGGCGACCAGATATGGTATAGAATTTTTAATGCGGTTTTTGGAGAATTTAAAGAAATATTTGCCTTAAGAATAACGAAAAAACTGAAACTGAAATGACATTATTTGCTAGGTTTCTATCCAAATACATTTATTGGTAAAGGGCAACATTATTCAAGAGATAAATATGAGTAATGTGCTGGTCAGTCAAATAGACAAAGAGAATAACTGTTATCAGTTATGTTCGAATTGAGAATTTCTTCCTACTTGTCGGCCCATCACACCATAAGGCCAGCTGAATGTGATTCTTCGATTTCAAGGAGTTTTTTACAATTCAGAACTCAGAGTTATTACTTCATGATCACAGGCTGCTTGACCAATGCAGTGTTTTCCAATATTATGACATTTTTAAAACCGTGGCAACGCTTGTTGAGTGGCTACATTGTCCCTGAAAATCTTTTGATTTACTCGTATAGCTAGGGTGCGAATAAGCCCCTATTGATCGTAGTTTCAACGTCCGCCTTTGTCTATGATTGTAGCGGTTTTTTTTTTTTTTTTTGGAGAAATTTCTGATCATTCAAAGATAACTCTTATATGGGTTCCGGGACAGAAGGATATCGTTGGAAATTGTATTGCTTATGAGCTGGCTAGGGCCGCTCATTCAAGTATTCCGATTGCCTCAGTTAATTTCGATATTATCTACTCGTTTTACAGGGAAACTAAATCTCGTTGGCGGCAGGAAGGTACGTGCAATATTACTAGTCTCTGCTGGACACGTAATAACTAGCTCACTTCTGTCCTTAAATCGCATGGTCATCGATCGCATAATAGCGATTCTAATGAACCACTATCCTTTTGGTAGGCATTCTGAAATACTCGGTATACAGGCTTATGACTTCTGCAGGAGTTGCGCACATTGTCTGCACGACGCCTGGAATATGAAACATTGTATTTCATCTTGATAGTGCCTAAAACATTTACAAAATTATGATTAGCAATTTCTACATCCCCCTGCCTAATAGTTCCATTAATCTACTGTTTGTTTCGATTTCCTTTAACCACGTTTAGCCTAGCTGGTCACCTCAAAATATATGATAAATAAATTTATTTCGGAGATTTTTTATGAAACAAATTCTATGCAAATAATCTGTTGGTAATAATATTTTTTTTGTAAAGCATACTATATGAGATGAGATGATGCTCCTTTTCAGATGCACTATAACAGTGGCGGTAGTTATTTCTGTTGTTGTTGTTGTTGTTGTGTTGCCAACAGACATGATGCACTTGGCGCCTTCTGAAAATCAACATGTTTCGTCTGAAAGTCTAAGTATGGAGGTGTTTTTTTTTACAGTCTTTTCCTAACGATAAATATTGTTATTGTAACCCTTCTGCCCCATCTTGAGTGTCGTCTTCATCTGTTGTGTTAAAATCGTTTTTGGCGAGATTATTGACACTTTAAGTTTTTTGTTCTTCTGTTTTTTAGTTCCGAACAATTTAAACATGAAATGAAAATTTACATTTTATGTACATATGTATGTATGTATGTATGCTAGTGCATACGTATGTAAAGATTCTTTGAGAGAACATTGTCAGTCTGATGCAAAGCACTTTACGTACAATAACAAAAACAAATTTTCGGTTTCTTACACCATTTGGTACTTCTTTACATGACATTGGGAAAAAAGTATGAAAAAAAATGAATAGAATTGGAGGCGAAAAAAGCTATATGACGCGTAGTTGTACAACTGTTGTTGTAGTTTCTCAGATGGTTAGGTTATGTAGTTGTTGGAAAAGGCTACAGTCAGAGAAAATTGTTAGTAAAACAACAAATACAATGCGGATAGAATGCATAATCTTAGATCACCGAAGAGGCCAGGGGAGTGTAGAGTAACGAATATACTGGCTAGTATTTCAACAAGGTAATAAAAATAGCTATGAATTCTAGACTAGATACATTACCCAAGCTTTGTTCTAACTGTCTAAAAGGAAGTACAGTTTATGCACGAATGGAGGAGGAAACTCATAGTGATGCCAATGTCGGGTATAACTTGCATACGCCAATTCCACTATTTGATGCAATAGCAAGTGCCACAACTGAGTAAGGAGTTTTGGCACTCGGAAACTAACATATAGAGTTTGTCTTCATAAACAACAAATGAGGATATATGATGGCCTTCCTACAGGAGTTGATAATTATGATTTTAGAAATGGTTGAAGTTTGTTCAGCATTTTTTAGTGGTAGAACTTTGCAGTGTTTTGGACTTTAGATTTCTATAGAAACTGTCTGCAGAATTCTGTCAGATCCTAGGAGGAGGAGTAATAGGACCACAGAGTTATAAAACGCGATTCAATATCCTTTTACTCAACGTGATCAATTTATCACCATTGGTATCTCATAGTTCTTGTGAGCAAACAGTTTGCCAATCAGCCTGCATATTATTTGGGTGTATTTGCACATGTTCAGTTTCTTTTTTGTGCAAATGACTAAAGAAATGACGCAAAATCTTAAGACACAGACCAAAAAGAGAAATAGAAGAAATGAGCAAAGAAGTGGGGGAAGGAAAAAAAAACAATAATATTTAGTCTATTGACATTTGTGTCTGTTATCTGAACAACAACAATAAGAAAAACTAAAAGATGGTTACATTTATGGTAATATAATCTATGATTGTGGTCTATTGAAAATATTCACCAAAACTCCTACTTGCTCCCTCTTCTATTGCCACTCTAACTCTAGCAGACAACAAAACAAACTCCCTCACAATCATTATATTCTAAATACATATTGTTATACAGAGTAGCTGTTGTTGTTCAATAATATAAACCATTATTGTTTACTTTTTTGTAGTTGTTGTTCTTATTATTGTTGTTGATCTCAATTTTTTTGTTATTATTTGGTTTGTTTGTTTTTTTTTTCTTTTTGATTTTTGTTTTTAGTAGTTAAAGGTTTATTGAACGCTACGAAAATCAGTTTATAAACCGTTATTTTTGAAAATCATGTGCAAATATGACAGTCTGAACTTTTTGTTGTTGTTGTTGTTGTTCTTCTACTTGTTATTGCAGCATGTTAGTTGATTTGGAAATGATTTTTATTTTGAATTGGAAGAAAACGGCAAATAAAACAATTTCACACTACCGTAGGTTTTACATATATATGTATGAGAATATATGTACATATGTGTGTGACTTGTCTATGTATGCATGTATGTATGTTGTGGGTTAAACACATAAAAGATTAATTTGATAAACATAAATGGTAAAAATGACAATGTTTTCGTTCCAATTCGTTTCGATTCGATTCAATAAATTTTTTTCTTCTTTTTTTTTTTTGGCAAAATTCTTTTATTGAAAATGTCATTTGTCATATGCATCGATTTGTATTGCTATAGTGTACTGCTATACAAAACTGTTAAAATATCACTGCATTCGTAATTTGAAATTGGAATTTGTTTTGAGTACCCTGTGCTAAATAAATATGTATGTATGTATGTAAATAAATAATTTTACACACACATAAATAATTAAGAATTGAAATTCTTACGTTTTTCATTGTTAACAAATCATTCTAGGAACTCTGACAGCCACGGTTTAAGGTGAGCTTTTCAACCTGTGATTATAATGTAGACGACTTCTTAGAGACCTTAATAAAGAATGATGGAATAATTGTATGCAAAAACGAAATATAAATGTCATATACATATTTAAAAAGGGTTTCAATTAATTTTTTGTTTCTTCATCGAATTTGTTTCATGACAAAATCGACTTGTCATGCCAATTTGTTAAATATTTACTCTTGTATTCTGCTGTTGTTAATGATTTGTTTGATATTTGATTAAAAAACACGACTACTTGAAATCGTTTTGGAATTTGAAAGTCAAATATTTTTTAAAATAATTCAAAGGTTCTTTTTTTTCGTTTTTTTTTTGTTTCGTATGCATCTTACACTCTAATAAACCCACGTGGCATTTTTTAATAAAATTTGAATCGGAATGAACTACAGCCAGTCTTTAATAAACATATTAATGAACTACTTAATAAATAAAAATCTATATGATGGATCTAAATTAATGTGAGAATCATGTTGTGTTTTGACAGGTTGATAATACTGTATTTTTACATAGAAATTCTTTATATCTTCAACCCAGTGATAGTTATAGAAAATTGAAAATTAAATAGAAAAGAGATGCCAGAGTCCAGTATAACAGAGCAGAGTCCAGTATAACAGAGTCTAAAGAGTTTCTTGAAAAATATTAAGAAAATTCCACTTCTTAAAAGTATTATCACCATGTAATTAAAAGTCTATTGATAACAAATTTATTATTACTGCCACTTACATCAATTCATGATCATTTACATTTCATACGTTTTTTTGTAGTCTCGCAATGATCTCAGGTCACAGTGAATATATGTATTTTAATTATTCTATTCTCTGACATTTAATATTCGTTGCAATACATTTTTTTTTTCTTCGTTTTAATCCTTTTTTAAATGATTACATTTCGTTGGCTTATCTTTTGTAATAATTTAATGCTTGAGTCCTTAATGCCTTTGGAAGGCGTTATGCTTTGTTTAAGTAAATTAACAAAAAAGAAAGAGAAAGAGAAGAGAAAGAGGGGAGAATTTTTTTTTATTATATTTTCTCGAAATTAAAATGTCATAATTTTTCTACAGATTTGCCGTTGGTGGGCATGTGTTTTTTTCAAAATTGTTCATATTCATATCCTTTTGACTCCATTTATTAACATCAGGTCATTAAGTTCCTTCTGCCTATTGGTGGAACTTTTTCTGGGTCACATTTAAAACGAAACTCACACAGAATGGTCATAAATAAATAGACTTATTGCGAGATGGCCATCGACATTTGCCAACATTTGTGCTTGGCCAGGAATATTTGTATGAAATGAATGAATTGGCTTTAGTAGTGTAGTAGTCATATACATAGTTATACAGTAGAACTTTATAATGGTTGTATAAAAATGTGGTTAAAAGGACAGTTTTAAGCCAAATAACTTTTAATTTATGCCCATTTCTACATAAGTTCGTTGGTTGGTTGGTTGCTTTGAGTTTCTGTTTGTTGTTGTGTTTTGGGCCAGTAAATGAGTTCAAATATTAAATGAAAATGCTTAACAACTGTACACATTATAGTGTACATACATATGTACATGGTGTCTACAGTGAAGTTCTATGAATGAATGAATGAGTAAATGAATAAGCTTTTGTGTATTTAATTGTAAAATATGGTGGAAAAAAATATAAGAATTAATTAAAAGATTTTAATTATAAGTGTGGTTTTGATATAAAAGAGGATGGCTTGCTTGGTTATTGGTGGAGTCTCAAATTATTATTCTTAAGCTAAAGTTTTTGCTTAATTTTAATTGTGGTTATAAAATATAACAACTACAACATCAACAACAAGAAAAAAGTGTCAAAATCATTCCAATCGTTTGTGGGTTCGTTTTTTTTCTTCTTATTCTTTATCTTTCTTAATCATGTATTTGATATTCTTGTATTGTATGCCACAAAATGAAATAAACGCTAGCGAATGACTGACGGATAGTGTAGCGTAATTTAGAAGCTGTTAAAATGTAATGTGTTGCAACAAGAATATGATTTGCGGGAGATGGCTTTGGTGGTTACACAAGTACACCATTTCCCAAGATTACGTTTTTCACAATTCTTTTTCCCATTAAACATTTAACATTTAAGTTATAAAACATCAATCGGATAATAATATAATCATATCATTAAAGACGAGGCCTACGTTGATGTAATCGAGTTTGCTGTGAAGAAATACTAAGCGATCGGTATAATAGAAATAATAATTCAATCTTCAAAATTTCTGTGAATCCAAATAGAAAAGAAAGGATTGTGGTCATCTAAATACATGAACAATAAGTGAGAAGTACGTCACATCTTTAGTATAAAATTTTTTGAGCGCATTGATTACACCTCAACCTTATATAAAAATCAGTTTTTTTTTCAAATATGTCATTTCAAACTGTATCATTTGAATAGGCACTGAGAAAAATCTAAAGAGGGTTGAATAACTAAAAATCGAGAGGAAAATTTCCCATTTTCACTTACCATAATTGCAATGGTTTTTTGTTGCAACAGATATGAGTTTAAAAGTCTTTTCCGGAATATTATGGCTCAAAATCGGAGTGCAAAATATTACGATTTATTTTATAAACGTGTACAGAAAATTAACACGAATGGTAAATTCCTGTTCTGTCCTGAAAGTTATTAATAAAAGAAAAGATAAACTACTAAAAATATGATTAATACGTTGATTAGTATGTTGTAGACTGTCAAACATATCGATCATATCTTCGTTAACCTTTCATATTTAATGGAACCTGTTTTAATGGAAAGAGTTATAAAGTTACTTCGAACTGTAACACTTGAATAGGCGTTCAGAAAGAATAAATGACCACGTAACTGAAATCTGCAGATATTTTCGCATTTTTCTTGTAAATTGTTGACTGGACGATAGAGAATATAATTCATTTTACTTTAATTTGTTCAGAAAATTCTAACACAAAAACGAAACGCCCAAAATAAAGCAAGAATATTTACATGAAATCTACCTGAATATACTTTAATGGTTGTAGATCTTTTTTCTCTAAAATCTGTTCTCCTAATAAAATTATCCAAATAATTATAAATTAACAGAGAGGGAATTGAAAAAAGTAAAAGATAATCCAAAGGAATTTTTTTCCTTACAGAAAGTAGTAAAGACACCGACAAATTTTAGTATGCAAGAAAGAACCTGATAGCTCGTCAGTGTGCTAATTTGTCAATCGTTTTTGGAAGAAAAATAGAAGAATGAATTTTACTTGAAAGAGTTGAAAAAGTCAACCGAAATTATGCCATTCGAACAGGAGCTCATAATGCACTAAGTGTAGTTGATTTTTAGTCATTTAACTTGAATAAGGAGAAATCAATCCCTTTTTGATTTATTATCTAAAAAGATTTGCAGGTACATGCCAGGTATATGCCAATAGAAATATCAAGGTTTAAAATATTAATAATGAAGATACCTTACTTTTAAGAATATTTACCTTTATATCTTTCAATCTTTCATTTCCATCATCCTTCGTTGTCTGTTCACCGCTTAAATAAACACAGTTTTTTCAGTTTTTGGAATTTTGAAATACAAGTGACACACAATTATTTGCAGATACTTATGTATGTCGTATTGATTATTGATTCTTGTAGTTCCAGTTAGAGAGAATTCTATCTGAAATGGACTGTCGAACCATTCATTATCTGTAGTTTATACAAGTATTCTTGCCGTTCGTTATAAAGGATAGGTTCTCATGATAATTTCTTGAATCTTTAGATTATAAAATATAATCCAAAGCGATCAGTTTTCGTACTGGATCTTGATCTTCGTCGTACCTGCTGAGTACAAAACAAAAATTCAGCCAGCTCATGTGGAAAATGATACGACAAAGAAGATAGCAAGGAATCTAACCGACTGTACTCTTTTACATCTCTTTACCTTGTCCCCTATGCTATGATTTTAACTCTTGTACTATACACTTTCTATAAAAAAACCATACCTATACATGTCGAATGTAGTTCATACTGATTTTTGCTTGATATCTCTAAGTATATGCAAGTAATTGTTAATGACATGCTTGTGCTATTTATGGCAAACGGAAGAGAAATGCTACTTTTATGTGGGCCACTTGTAGTCCATGTAGACCCATTAAAAATTGATTATTGTGTAACCGTATTAAAAACCTAAACAAGACTTAAAAGTAATAATTTTTATATAAGAGCCCTTGAAAATGTTTATTGAAACCATTTAAAGCTCAACTGAACTTGAAATTCATATTTTCAAATGGTTTTCTATTTCATAAAAACTATTAAAATAGATATGGTCTACACACAGAGGCAGACATTCATATATGTATGTATGTATGTATGTATGTATGCATTTATTTATACTTCCAACCAAAATGTGTTATTGTATTAAAGTAGACACTTGAAACATTAAAAAACAATTTAATGATTAAACAATACAATCAAAATCAAAAGCAGACCAACACAAACTGAAACGTTTAACATATATACGTACATGCAAACATACACACATACATATATTGCAGGTTATAAAAAAAAATTAAATTTAACAAATTATTATTAAACACTCAACAAAACGAAAACAACAGAAATAATTTTAATCATTATTTGCTTTAAAATCTAGTAAAAAAGAAATACATTGAGTCTAGCAATTATTTGTTTAAATAAAATTTAAACAATTTTCATTAAATAAAGAAGAGTGAAAAAAAAACTGAATAAAACTTATTTTTTATAACGTTTCGTTCATTTTTCTTTTTTTGTTTTTAATTTGTGCTGTGAATAATTATAAAAACCGTTTAAACTAATTTGAAATTTAATTTTCTACAATATTTTTGCAAAATTGTATGTGATGTTAATTAACCACATCTGCCACAAAAACCCACATTAGAATTGTAGTTGTTGCTGTTGTTGTTGTTGTTGTTGATGATGTTATTGCAGCAATTGCTGCTATTGCCTTAAATGCTGCAAACATTATTCTGTATTTTGCAATTTTATAACAGACTCCATTTGCAACATTTATGTCGTTTTCTAAGCCCAGCAAACATTTTCAGCATTGTTATAATGATTATACAAAATTCAGTTTTCAAAGTTCTCAGCAAAATACCAACCGCTCCATTGATAAGGACTAAAACACCATTGCCTCCGATGATATAACATGCACATTAATACCATGTGCATCAAAGGATTTATTAAAGATTAGATTATTATGTGATCTGTCTTAAAGAGTTATTCCCTGTGATCCCGTGTATAGACCGATACTTTAGCAGTGTGTATAAAATTCAATGGTTTACTGGTTTTCTGGTTTACTTTACAATAATGACAACAACAAATTTCATATAAAGCTTAACTAATAACCTGCAAATTAACAAATCAAATCACCTGTTGTCACCCTGTAATTTGAATTTCAACAAAAATGTTTCAAATTAAAATTGAGGTCTACACAGACACGTTAGTTAATATAAACAACAATAACAACAATTGCTATAGCATAGTAATAAAAAATTTGTAATTTTTTCTTCTTCTTATTAAATACCCTATTAATGTTCAATTGCACGTCATTTGCATTTTAAATGGTTTCATTGTGTTTTTTTTTTGCCGTTTAAAATTTTACTCTACAAACACATGATTTTCACAGTTCCGCCTCTAAATTTTATGGCGGTTTTTTAGGGATTTATTTTAAACTCCATCATAATAAAAATACGATGACATTATAAACAGTTGTTTTTAATACTGACTGTAATAAATAGTTATAGCAAATAATAATGATGGAATTTTATTATTCTTAAGACTTACAAAATGCCTTTCAGTAATTGCTAAAAATCAAACTTAACTTCAAGTTTGAAAATATGATCGTAAAATGGTTTTTTAATATCTCCGGTTTTATAAGTTAATTTGTCATTAGACTCAGTTTATTAACGGTTCTCTAAATGAGGTTTATTTGTAGTTAAAATATTATTCAATAATTGCTGGTACGTTGTACGTTATATGTACATAAGTACATATAAACCCAATTATATACAAAACAATGGGAGACTATCTGCAAATATATACTTTGTTCCGTTAATAAACATTTATTTCCAAATAATATTGAAAAAAAATATTGTAATTATTAAGAATTTTAAGCCAACAGAGCATCATTTGTGGGAAGTTTGGTTGTACTTCTTAAATTTGAATAAAAGTGCATTTATACCATATCTTCTACTCATCAAAACTTATACTGGATATGTTGGATCGAAATAAATAGAGATAATCTTCTCATAAACTCTAATCAAATCAGTTAAAACGTTCAAAAATTATAAATTAAGTGCGTCAATTACTCCATGAAGATTAGTGTAAAAAAAGCATGAGGAGCTGCTCTAGCTTCATTTAAGCAAGTTAAAACAGTGAAAGACAATTTTTTATGATCGAAATACTGTTTGAATGTCATAAAAATGATTAATTTGTGAATTGAATCATTATTGGCTATGAGAATGAATTCATTACTACAATGTAAAAAGCAAGAAATAGAATACGAAGCCAGACCAACCAGTTGCAAGGTAATGCTCTATATATAAGGCTGTAGAAATAAAGACTAATCATTGCAGAAAAACTACACCGGAATATGGGAATTGCGAGAAAACTGACAAATGCCCAGCAGTGGGTTAAAGATTGTGAATATTTTACATAGGGTTAAGAGGTTCCAACGTTTCATAACAATAAACTCCGAAAATGTAACAAATATTTCGAATTTTGCTGTTATACACCCAATATTGTGCTCTACATTGTTTTACCTCAATGCCCGTTTCATGACTTTACGTACGCTATTGTAAAATCTTTTCCATTTTCCTCCCTCTAGTATATTCAATGCTGTTTTTCACTGTTTTTTTTTTAACGAAATCTCTTGAATAATAATCAGCTTATAAACTGGAAAAAAAACCAAAGAAATTAATCAAAAAATATTTTCAGCTTTTCAGAAATTATTTAATTTTATATACTCAATCCATTAATAAGCAACGGGAGCTCCCAAACTTTTCGCACAACTTCCTTTTCATTTTTAATTAAGATTTTAGTTCAGGTTTTTCATTTTGTTTTTCTTTTTTTTACAAAAGACAGGTTTATTAATTTTAATACAGTTAATAAGTTTTCCTTTTTGGTTTAACTAATGTAAAAATTTAATTTTGTTTACGCCAACAAATAACAACAACAAGAAAAACCTTTGGCAAGTGTTAACAACTAATCCCACAAAAAAAAAAACGAACAAAAACAGAAGCAAAAATATTTTTTAGCTTAAGAAGCAGCAGGAGTGTTGTTGAGAGAGCGCTTCAATCAGAAAATATTAAGAAGAACGAAGTTTGAAAATAATCACAAGAACATCAATGTTATGCATCTATCATTGAGGTCACGTCATATATTGGATTTTTCTCTAAAAAAAAAAAAAAAAAAATGGAAAAAAACAAAAAATAGAAAAATAAAATTATTGAAAATATCTATAAATTTTACACGTCAAAATCGTGAGTTTTATTTTACTCTCACACATGTACAGATACAAACAAACAAACGAAACGAAAAATTATTTCAACTGAAATTGGCAAAAATTTTCCTATACACACTCACTTCTTTTTGTATCCTCATTTTTTTCTTTCTCTCTCTCTCTCTCTCTCTCTCTCTTTCTCCCTATGGCTCTAAACGCCATTACCAATATTTCATAAGAGTATAACAAATAAATACGTGCTTATCGAAGGCAACAGCCAATGGTAACATAACACTCACACGCACATACACATACACTAACACTAAGATATTGTTTAAAATTCTTTGGCTCTCTCCCTTGCACTCTCCACCCCACCAACTACCACTTTCTACAGTGATTTCCTTCGAAAGTTAAGCTTAAAAGTTTGTTTAATTTGAAGAGAGAAAAGCATACACGCTCGTATTTTCTCTCTATTAAATTAAAATTAAATTAGTTTTTACGTGTTACGTGTGTGTGTGTATGTGTGTGTAAATGAGAGTGAGATAGAGAGAGATACAGAATGAATGAGAGCGTATACGTAATACGTGAGTGTATGTGTTATTATTTTTAATTTAAATCAAATTTAAACAATTTACAATTGTGTGAAAATTTTATATTAAAAAAAAATGTGTTTGTTTTTAATTCTTGTTTTTATTTTATAAACAAATTAAATAGAAAATACATAATTTTTATAAGCAATAATTTCTATGTGTATGCATTGTACATGATGTACGTTCATGCACGTTAAATGTAAGTATGTTTATGAACATAATTACTTAATTTAGTAACTTTCTATGTTGTTGTTTTATTTTATGTTATTAAAATTATAAGTTTGCTTATATTATTAATTACGGCAAAGGGTTCTTCTTAATTAAATGTAATGCTAATTTAGTATGAAAAAACTAATTTTTTTATTTTAAATATGATTATAGGAGACAAAACATTTGAAAACAATTATTTTATGTGAATTCGGAGACAATAATTTTTAAATAAAATAAATTATTTGCTGATATTTCACATTTTAAATAAATCATAATTATATTTAATAATACACTTTAATTAACAAAATTACACTATAATTTGTTATACACGATATTTATGCTACAATGATCAATCTTCGCAATGTAAAGGGTCCGCCATCTAACGTTCTTTTTTCAACTAGTGCTTATTTCGTGAATGGTAACACTTAGCTCATGTCTGATTTGACAGATAATTAGTTTTATCCTTCCGCTGAACGAATATGATTGTGTATACGCTTGAACAACGCTGGGAAATATTGCGACATTACTTTGAAAATCATGGTAATGTTGCAGAATTGCGCACGGATTTTGGAAGATGAGAAGCACCGTCAGCTCCGTATGTTCGTTATCTTGTGAAAAAAGTGAGAGAAACTGACATCCTCATCGATAAACCAAAGCGATAAAAGCCAAAAACAGTGCGTACACCCGAGCAGCAGGACGGCGAAACGTGCCACACAGCCGAAGCTACACTCGATGTTTTGCGCCCTGTTTTTGGAGATCGCACTATCAGCCGCAGAGCTGATGTCGTTTGGCCACCTCGGAGCTGCGATTTGACACCGTTGGACTATTATTTGTGAGGTGCCGTCAAAGATTTCGTGAAGCCATTGGTGAAATACAGCTGCACACAATCGATAATGTGCTTACGAATTGGACCAATCGTGTAGGCTATTGCATGGCCAGCCGAGACAGCCATTTAAATGAAATTACATATTTTCCATTATTAACCGGAAGGATTGTACTTTCAAATAAAAAAAGAAATTTGAGAAAATATTCAGTAGTTTTTTTTAAAGCATTTTCCAAAAAAAAAGTTATTTGGCGGACCCTTTATTATACAACATAGGTTAGTTATATTTCGCGTTTTTTAATACCGCTTCAACGTTTTTTTCCGGTTGTCTTATACTTCATTTATTTTCAATTTGGTAAATTCCAGAACTTACCGATGATTTGTTATTGTTTTCCAGCTGTCGTAATCTTTTTACGTAGTTTTGTTATTGTAATATGATTTCTTGTCCCATCATATAATAAAATTCTCATGAGAAGTTTCTCAAATATTTATCGTTCAGCAGCCACTTTAAACTGTTGGTCCCGCTACTCATGGATAAAATGAGCACACATTACATGGGTGGTGAGAGAAGGTAGGCCGTAGACAGGATTAAGGGGATGTAATGATAGATTAAGTAAGCAAATAGATAGTCACCATGTATTGGTTACGACACAAGTTTTGAAACTCTATATGAATATAGGCTTTCCGGATAGGTAAGCTTTTTGAAAGTTATTTGATATTTAAATTTGATAAAAATGATTCGGATTAAAAACTCATACTTTCGTTTTAATTAATAAAACCTGTGTATGTAGATAAATAGGCCTTAAACCAGATTATTGAAAAAATAACAACCTTTTATTAATTGGGTCAATTGCAAACTTTGTTTTGATGTCACTCCCTTTCTACAATAATTCTCAGCCTTTGTAGGTTGCATTTTTATTATTATTCTTTTTAATTTGTTTTTGTTATTGTTGTTAAGTATGTAGTTGTAGGTCTACTCTTATAATACGAGTACTAATTTATCATATTATTGTTTATACCTCCGCTGTTGCTGCTGCTGATATTGTCGCTGATGCTGTTGCTGTTGCTGTTGCAACAATATTACTATTATTGTTATTGTTATTATTAATATTTGTTTGTTTTTAAACAGATTTAAAGTATGTACAGTAAATTAAAGGAATGCATTGTTTAATGTTATATTTTATTTGTTTATATTTTTAATTAAAATATTACATACTGTCGCTCTATTGTATGTCTGCATGTTGAACATAATGTAAGTGTGTAATTATTAGTGTTTGTTGATGACTTTTTTTCCATCGCTATATTGTTATTGTTATTCTCATATGAGTGTCTATGTTCGCTTATACATATATGTTTTATAATTTTTTATTTTATTTTTTTTTTTTTGTAATGCTAATAATCATGTTTATTGTTTAAAAATGCATAAAGTTTGTTCGGTTTAGCGGTTTTCAACCACTTTTTTTTTCTCAATATTTCAGTATGATTTTCACAGGTTTTCGTTTCAATTTTTTTTTATTATTTTTTGTTTGTCAGTTTTTGGTTTCGGTTTTTTGTAACCAGTTAAAAGGGATTAACCGCGTATTAAATGTGCGTTTTTATTACACCACTGAAAAGCTAAAAGGGTGGGAATTATTTTTTATTAATAAAATGTGGCATAATTTTTAATATTGCAAAAAAATTAAAACTTATTTGTTTGTTTTTGTTTTGTTTAATACATTTAAAAGCGAATGCAATTAAAAACGTCATAACCTAATAAATATGCATTTATAAATTGGAAATATTTATGATTGTTGGTACAGTAGATACATAAGATACATACACTCTAAAAACGAAAACAATTTTTAAAAGTTGTTGGAAGCTTATTTAATGGTTTAGTGTACATATATCAGTTTAAAGTATTCTTTTGAGTTTGAGAAAGAAAATTTCCTCCAATTACTTCTCTTTTGATGAACTCTTTAAACCGTTTTAAGCATTAGATTTTTTTCTTTTTTTAATTTTTTTGGTATTTCATTCATTTTGTGTGAGAATTTTTTTTTTTTCATTTAGTTTTTATAATTTATAATCCAAAGTTGTTCATTAACGTTGAAACAAGATCACGTTCTTGACAAACAGCACAACGTAACGAATAAAAGCCAAAAATTGGGAGTGTTTAAAGGGGCTAATCTTTAAATAACATTATGAAGAACATCATTACCATCATCAGCATCACCATTACCATCACTATTTTCATCATTATTATTATTACCATTACCATTACCAGTACTATATCAACATCATTATAACGTGTATGTCGTCAACAAGCGTGTTAACATTTAGTCAAACATATTTTGGAATTGAAAAATAGAATCCAAGAAGCGAAATAACAAAATAAAGCAATTGCCGCCAGTGAGCACTCTGGTTAAACCTAAGAATGGCTGACAAAAATAAATCGAATAAAAGAAACGATAAAACAAAGTTTCATGAATGCCGATTCAATACAAAAACAAGCAAAAAAACAGAATACGAAAACAAAAAATTAACAAAATATTTTCGAAATACACCTGCAATTTTATATACATACATACATACGTACATTACGTACGAACGTACGTGTATAAATTCCTGCTGTTTTCTTTAACGAATTAAATATTTAAAGTTCAATGTTGTTGCTGAGGCAGATTCCAATTTTATTTTTTGTTTTTTTTCTTTTTTTAACATTCAAAACGAAAATGGTTTTTTTCCTTAATAAAAGTATGTTTCTATGTGGTACACACCTTTAAATGTGAATCGATAATCCACAAATTTGCAGGAGTTTTAAAGCCATTGGAAGTCATTAGTCAGTTAATTATTTTGTGATAAGAGTTTTAACTCTTTTTATAATTGAAACAGTTAACACATACACTTACAGAAAAAAACAAAACTGAAATTTTTTTAGCGAAGGCGATGTTGTTACTAGAATAACAATAGTTTTCTCGATCTGGTCGTTTGGTCTAACAGTAAATAGTTTAACAAATCACAGAAAAAATTGGCAGAGCCTGGCATATAAGCAGTAGAAACGTAGCTGAAAGCTAGACATTCATCATCAAAAAGTTATCAATAATTTGAAAAAAAGGTGAATACCGAAAGAATCTCGATGTTTTTAATTTAATGAAGAGAGTTTAAAAAAAAAAAAAAAAACCTTTTTAATGAAAGAAAATTAACAAGATTTGTGTCTTGAAAATTCAATTCATAAATAAAAGTTTTCTTTGAGAAAAGTTTTAACACTGTTTAGAAAATCTTGTCTATTTTTGAGCTTATTGTGAAGTTTTTTTTTTGTTTGGATTTTTTCAATTTAGCCTGTCATTTTATTTGCTAATTAATGATATTTTATGGCTAAACTTTCTAGCTTATGCTATCAAAACAGATTCTTGCGATTTATTAAAGAGTTTTTTTGGTCCAATATTTTTTTTATGCGACTCCATACTCTACTCATTGACAATCCCGAGTGTGGCTGCTTAATGGCATGGCATTTGAACATAAAACAAATTAAGATAAATTAATATTTCACATGACTATCAGAAACATAAGGAATCATAAGCACTTGAAGTACTTAAATAAGTTTTGTTCGAAGTTTTGGCCTCTTAGTATTCTTATTTCGATAGAGTTTTTTTCAAATTTCAGAAGGGGGGCAAAATAAAGTTTTTAGAGGGATGTTGGATGTTTTATTTTTTCTTTTATTTTTTGAGCGTTACTGAAACGCCTTTTTAATAAAATAGGAAATAATTTTTCAAAAAAGACATCGGCAGAAAGAATATAATTTCGAAACGAAAAATAGAATGAATGAAAATAAAATAAAATTATATTGGCAAACTTTACTACTACAATTTAAAGTTTCTGCCTTCATTTATTTTTATTTTGTGTTTTGTTTTAAAGAACACAGAAGGAGTTTTTCTTTTGCCAAAAGCCATAAAATGCTTATAGAATATAAATTAACAGAAGCAGAGGCAAAGATATACAATAAGAAAGAGAAAAGCAGAAATTTATAAAAAAAAAAAACAAAATACAGCCAATAATTATTAAAGCCCACTCACTGACTGAATGACAGTTTTGACATACCAATCAATAATTTTGTGAGAATTGAAACAAATTTAAAAAAAAATATTTATTTATAAGGAAAAATATTTAATTGTTTAAAATTTTTCAGCAATTTATTCATATGTATTTCAGTGTGTGTGGGAATTTCATGATTTTCACAAAAATATTCAGAGCAAAAATAATAACAAAATAAAAAAAAAGAATTTTATGTTGTTGTTGTGTTACACAAAAATAATTACAAATTAAATTAAAGCAACCAAGAAAAAAAAATTAAATTAAAATAATTTCAACCGAAAACAACTTTATTATTAACATTATTAATATAAGATGTGTGTTGTTGTTGTTTTCATGCATAGAGTTCACACAAAAATTATTTGTAAAAAATGTGTATTTTTTAATTAAAAAAAAAAACATACAAACAACGCCTCCAAATGTATTCCACTAGACAGATCATAAGAATTCGCAAAAAAAGTAAAAACAAAAAATAATATAAATAGTGTTTTTTAACCTTATTTAGTAAACAATGGCATTGAATTTTGAAATAAAAACCAAGACAATCAAAACAATAATGCTGCTGTCGAAACACTATGAGGGCTCTACTGAAATTTTATCTTCTTTTTGGCGAGTGTCTACCATTCACGAGACGTGTTAAGATGCTTCTTCTTACACTTGGCAAAAATTAGTAGAAAAAAAGGTTACTGCTACAGAAAATAAAAATTTTGCAATAAAACGTTACAATTGAATGGCTTTTGTTAAGAGAGCAGTTGGGTTTACTCAATACAGGCAGTTTTTAAACTGAACTCCAAAAAGCAAAAAAAAAAAAAAACAAAGAAATAATGGAAAAACCAAAATTAATCAAAACTTTTAAATAGGTACACTAAATACTTAGGCCTTGATTTAGGCATTTTTAAGAAAATATCCCAGTGATAGCCCACATTTCTCTTTTCGGACTGTAGAAACGGTTTGTTTAGGACGAAAAAGTCAAGACACGTACATGAGAACTGATCTACGGTTGATATTTGTATTAAACCATATGCTAAGCACATCCGTGTAACCATCACTCGGCATATTGCTCTTTTGAGCCAAGGACGTTGTTCTCCTCAAATTACAAAATTCACATAATTTTGTGAGCCCAAAATGATCTTCAACGCTGGACATACATATTTCTCGATAGAAACAAATCTGCACCTAACGTGAATTTCGGGAATAATTTTATTAATTTTCAAGAGTTGTTGGGTTGTTAGTTCGTCCATTCAAGGTGAAATGGCAAATTTTACTAAATATTTTGGGTTTTGCAACATGCCACGAGTCCTTTAAATCGAAAATATTTACATTAAAAACACCAAATACAACAACAAAAAAAAAAAAAAAAAGAACTCTCGTTTTGATACTACAACAGTTGCTGCAGAATACATCAAAAATAAAAAGAAACCCTTAAGAAAAAAATTAATCAAATGAACCAAATAATGCAACATCTTTAACATCTTCATCGTCAAGACAAATGATAAATTCTTGGCCATATTCTATGTTTCCCTACCATTTGACAATTGTTCACATGAATGAGTGGCTTAAAGAAGAGAAAACTATACCTCAGCGTTTATACTTTTCATATACAATATTTTTCTTTCCTTTCCTTTCAGTTTACTTTTCAATTATGATTGCCTTCAACAATCTTAGGAAATGATATAAAATTAGCAAAAGGAAGAACGAAAAACTTCAACGAAAACTTCAATTGCAAAGTTGAAGTTTTGCCGGGGAATGAAATGGCAAATAAAAAAAAGGAAAGGATAATGAAATTTTCTTTCGACATAATGTGGCCATTTCAAGTTTTTCTTTTAACAAAAACAAATACAAGAGAAAATAAAAATAAACGAAAATTTTAAAGAAAATGAAAAAGATTTCATGATGATGTACTTAATTTTGTCTTGTGTGTGACAAAGTGATACTTTTTCAATGTCTATACCTCCTGTGCCGTGATGATGAAAAGCTTTTGGAAAATTGAAAATGGCATTGAAATGCTTGAATAAAATTGCATTCAAATGTTAACAACAGAAACAGCAACACATTTTTATTATTGAAGTTAAAAAAACTTGCCTTAAAATAAAAAGAATATTTCACAAATTATATTAGAAGTCTGTCTGTCTGTTTCTTTTGAGCGGGTTGTTAAAATTTATTAACTTGTCATGATTATTTTCAGTCTTAGTTTTTGCTAAAAGGGACTATTTATTGTCCTTTTTTAATTCTACTTCCTTTGAAATTATTTCATACTCTATTAATCATTTCAAAAAAATTTGTTTGAATTATAAAAAGGAAAATCATGAAAAAAGTAGCCACAGTGGGACAGCAGCCAATTATATATATATTCTATTCTATTGTGTACTTTTTTAAAAACATATTTAATTTTTGTTCTGCTCAAAATAGACAACAAAGTTAATAACACTGTCAGATAAACTGTAACTGTAACTATGAGTAGTATAAATATCTGAAAGACAGAAGAATTTAATATTGAACACATGAAAATTCAATGCGATAGATTACTAAACAGCTTTCAAGTGTCAAAAGAAACATTCAAGTACCTTAGTTTCTTCAGATTATTAAGGAAATACTTCGCTTCATCTTATGTCGTTACTATTTACACAAGCTAATTTCTAACAGGATGCGGAATATACGTCTTATTTGTGGCAGTCTATTTAGTTGCTTATCGAACACGTACAGGAGAAAGTAGCAGAAGTATACTCAGCTGTACTGATTACGTGTTTTTCGTTTTATCGATACTACAAGCGAATTTGTAGTAAAATATAAAGACATGTACCCGATAATAGAGTATATCTATGCGATTGACTCGTCCTATCCATAAGTAGAAAGTTATTCTTGCAGAAATTTTTCCACCATTTTTTCATGTAAACAGATTATGGTCTAAAGTCTACAAATACAACTTATTTTCCTGGTTCCATTACAACGCACTGCTTGAGGATGACCCATTATGTGAGTGTTGGCATATACAATTGCTTACACTTCAGGTTATATATTCAGGTTATCTATTTTTATAGAAATTTTTCTATTTTATTGAAAATTAAAATTCCTTTTTGGTCTTCTTCTCTCGCTCTTAATTTCTGAACGAGCCTAATTTAATCCTTTACAGTCATTATTTTATAATTTTTTTGTTTTGTGAGAACTTTAGTTACTCTACTCGTTTGTTTTTTGTTTGCTGTCTGTTTGCCCTTTCTATTGTTACCATTTCTTATGGCTTTCATGTCTATTTATTTTGTTAATAAATCGTATGGGTTTTGATTATCGTGCAAGCATACCACCACCACCACCAACACCACCACCACCAGCAGCACTTTTTTTATCTTTATTCTATCTTTATTAGCCCTTTTACATGCAGAATAATTTTGTTATTTTGAAAGATTAGATTCCTGAATGAATGTGGCATCGAAACTATAAATAACCTTTTCTTATTCCTGCTCCTATTCATTCCTTTTCATTCTTTTGCCTTCTCCGTCTATTGTTGATGATGAGAAGCTGAAATGTGAATCTGGAAAACTAATTTGCATACAAATATCTTTTATAATCAATTTAATAATGTAGACTCGTCTCTTCGCATATATGTATGTATGTATTCCCCTAACTCATGGTTGATAGTTTTTTACTTCTCTTTTTCTGTTCATTTTTGTCAAATACGAAATATATTTTATGATTGTAAAGTTCTTTCTTTTTTTTTGTTTTTTGCTTTGCTTCGCTTTGCTTTCTAAGTTTTCTTGTGCTTGAAAATGCTAAGAAAAGATTTCATTTCGAAGAAAGAAAAGAAAAATGAAGAAACAAATCTTTTGTATATGGAAACACTTTTAGTATAGTAGAGTTGTGAAGAAGACGGTGTAGGAGTTAGTCAATATGAATTTTCATTGTGTTGCATGTTAGCAATTACGTAAACTGTCTACATCCACATGAAGGATGCATCATTTATCCTTGTTAAATCAAGCAAAGTTAAATTAAAGTTTCAACACTAAAATCCTATTCCTTTGCTTCTACTACTACTACTACTACTACTGCCACTACCGCTGCTGCTGTTCATTCTGCACTGTTATGGCTTTCATTTGCTACAAGTAGTTGTTGTCTTCATACACTCTTATATGGTGGATAATAAACTCAGTTTTTAGAATTTCATTTCCCAAGGACCTTCTCCTTCTCATATATGATTTTTTTTCGGTTTTTTTTTTGTTTTTTTGTTGCCGCATCTTAAGATTTATAGTTAAGCAAAAGACAGTTTTTAGTGTTTTTTCTTTTTTTTTTTCTTTTTCTTTTAATTTTTTTTCTTTACTGCCAATGTCTGTGGAATAGAACAACAAGCGTTAAGAAAAAATAAAAAAAGAGGCAAAACTCCATTTTGATACATGACGAAAATATTCATTTTTTCTACTATTTTTGTTCTCTATTGTTGCTGTATTTCATTTAATGTCTATAAACAGTAATTTTTCACACTCTCTACTCATTTAATAAGAAAAAAATTAAAAAAAATATCTCCTTTTGGGCCAACAAAAACAGAAAGGCATCATCTTAAGTGAGTTGATAATTTGTCTACTTTTAACAAACTGTCCGCCTACTTTTATGCCATTTGCCATTAGCGCCAGTGCATAGGTGTGGGATTCTCATTCCCATATTCCCTTGTTTACATTTATATTACCTACTCATACCGTAATATTGTGAAAATGAGGGAAAGAAGGAGAGGGTAGACAAAAATGTGTGCATGATTTAAGAACGTGTTGTAGAAACATAAAATTTAATTTATATGGGCCATTTTACAGTGAATGAAGTCTAAAATGGAGTCACACAATTAACGTTGGTAAAAAGACCAGTGAATGAAAATAAAGCCCATGTTTCCTTTGCTGGTTTATTTTGTTTAAAGTGTTTTAATGAAACAAGACTTAAGATTAAGATTGGATATGTTGTAGGAACTTATCGTATACTTCTGGCGGTACTACGACCTGCATTATTACCCTGAAATTCCATCTCTCTTTTTCATTGTTATGAATATTCCTTTAGAATCAACCAACTATCTCGACACCGTTCCAGAAACTGCCGCCACCGAAGAGCCTTAAGGTAGAATTAGCCAAATGTTAACGGAACACACGTTTGTTTCTAGATTATGATAAAATGACAATGACAGTGATTATTGATCCGTCATGTAATTTCGGTAAACATTTGTATTGAACGTTCGCCTAATTCTAGCTTAATGCATGCATTTAGGTACACGTCTAATTGAGCAGTGTTCAGTAATTTTACCCGTTCTCCCAATCGCTGAGATAGCTCTGATTGTTTCTCTCACTTTGTTTATGCTGTTTAGTGTGTGTGATTTTAACTCCTTTAGTGCAGTTACCGTTAGTCTGACAGTGGTATTTATATTACGAAATCTATAGAAAGGTTTGTTTTTTGTACAACTGAATGGTATGACCCATTAGAGAGCATTACTTACAGTTCGGTATTGTTGTGGGCCTTAAATTGTTAGGAGTTTACATAGCTTTCAATTTCTAATCAAGACGGATGTCCCTGATCATATTTATAACTTATTGTAGAATTTTAAAATAAAATTCTCTAACAGATGCTTTAAGTATTTGGAGGTATATTCTAACAGGGCATTCTATTGCTTTGTTAAGTTATTTATTTTTCTATTGAAATAAATTTCAAAATTTTTATTTCACTTCATTCAGCGTGAAATGACTCCCCAGGTTGCTTTTTCTATGTATATAAACACACACGTATTCACATGAAAAATTACGAAAAATGAAACGAACAATTTATAATAAAATATGGGACTATTAATATGAAGTTTTGTGTCGAAAGTATAAAACTGGATTACATTTAAAACGGATTTATTTTTCCGGACAGTTGAACGTATGTATGTATGTATGCAGCTCCTGTCTGTAAAAACTCTTATAAACCAATAAAGACTCTTCAAATAAAACCAAATACATATGTATGTACGTATTGTAAATGAAAATAATAAAAAGAAGAAGAGAAGATTTTGTGTGATTTACATTGAATTGATTTGAGAAATTAGTATTTTCTTTTGTTGTTGTTTTTATTGACGAACCGAAATTTAATTTTAACAATAACTGTGACCTTTCAAATGCCGGAATATAATTTGCTGGCTGGTTAAAATATGATCAAATACTTGTTTAAATTGAAGTTTTCAATAAAAAAAACAAATTTTAATTTATAAACCTGTATTCTTTTTTTTTTTTTTTGGTAAATAATTTTAATCGTTTTGTTATTGTTACTAAAACTGAATGAATGAATTACTGTGTGAATTATATTTAAACAAATCAACAAGATTTTTTGTTATTCAAAATTGATATTTATTTGTTATTTTTTTTTTTTTTTTTGCACAAAGATCGGCAATAGAGGAAGTAAAGGTCAATGTTAGAAAGATAAAAAAAAAATGTAAAAAATTATTTAAAAATATTTACCGACAGCAATTACTCAAAACCATCAAATATTATGTTACTTTCCGGAGAATAGTAGAATTTATTGTATAAAATATGTACATAACGTTGGCAATAGCACAGCAACAGCATCATCAAATTTTATGTTTTGTACGAGGATATCATCATGAGCACATTGCCACATCAGTTCTGAATAGTTAAAGTGTACGAATCTGTCATGTTTAATGATGAGTTTAGTTGCTGTTAGAAAAATACATACCAATTAAGGTAATAAATCATTAAATGAAGATGCGTCAGTCATGTTCAAAATGTACGCACTGAGTTTTTCAGATTATGCGTAAGATTTTCATAGGAATAGTTTTATTAACATTTTTTCATGACTAGCCACTAATTTATGGTTGTTAAACTACTGAAGGTGTTCATGCTTTTTGTTGCAAAAAAACAAAAAAAAAAAAAAAAAAACGAAAAAACTATTTTTTTTAAACATAAATTTTTTTTTGTAAAGTTATTGAGGTGTTTCCATCAACTTGCCATGTGGTGTCATCAATTTTGTTTAGTTGTGTACACAAGTTTCATTGATTTGGCCTTTTCTCTGTAGATTTGTTTTCTCTTTTTTCGGTTACAATGTTGCAAATTCCATGTTGCAATTGATTTTTATTTTTAATTGTTTAACATTTTATTTCAGAATCCTAAAGAAAAAATAACGTGAACACACACACGTGCAAGAAAATAAATCCAATTATTAATAATAACAGCCAAGCGACATTCTATTGCTAAAATGTTATGTTCAATAATTTTATATGCAAATTAAACTATTTAAAGTCGATAAAATTTAATTTTTTTTCTCTTAAAAGCAATAAAATTTTATTCATTTCAGAAAAAAATTTAATATTTCAAAAGAAAATTATGGTGAACAGTTATCCATTTTAGAGTTTCAAATGAAAAGTTAAATAAAGTACTAACTAGGCAATGATTTCGATGGAGTATACATACATATGTTTAAGTGTAATGCATTGACCTTGTCTTAAGTTACCAAATACAAACACTTAAGTGACTGCCGCTGTAGTGGTTGCAAGTTGCAATAATATTGGTTTGCAAAGGTTTTCGACTTGTAAATAGACCAGACAAAAATACTTGCGTCCAACATAATCCTAGGAACCTTATAGCTTTTATAGCATGATACTGGACTTCAACACCCACCCATTGACTTCTACAAAAAATGTTTGGACGAGAAAGAACAGCAAACCACAGGACATCGTCTTTGTCATTTTTCGGCACTTAGGATCCGAGAACTTATTGACAGAACCTGGCTCGCTAAATGTAATTCGGATGGAACACACACATTCATAAAACTGTAGAGATGGTTGGATTTATATCTGCTAACGGAGTATATACTGTCAGTATTATAATGGTATTATTATAATCAATACAAACGATTTCGAAACCACTAAATGGATAACCTGTTAAATTAACTTACCTTTACAATTCTTTTTATTTTTGTTTTTTTTATTAAAAGAAACATGTTTTTTTTTTGTTTTAATATTTTTATTCAATTTATAACAAAACAATATTTAATTATTTTTGTTATTGTAATTATTTAACAATTGTCTAAATAACTATTATTGCACATGGGGTTATTATCTAACATACAAATTAATAAAAAATTAAAAATGCAAAAAAAAAAAAAATTAAAATTAAATAAAAACATAAGAAACAACATCTAGAAAATTTAATTTATAATTCTAAACGAGTAAATAAATGAATTGTAAAATCTTTGTATTAAAACGTAAAGAAAAAAAGAATAAAATAATTAATAATAATTATAAAAAGTTGTTTCGTTATTTTTTTATGAATATGAATATTAATATGAATATACTCGTATGTAGGTATATATGATTAAAATGATGCGTATTTATTAATTACAAAAAAACAAAATAACAGTAATACAAAAGAGAAAAAAAATTAATTCTTTTTTTTTTTTGTGTAAGTTAATATTGCACATTTGCATTTAACGCTACAATAATAAAAATGCATATAAAACTTAATTGAAAACCAATTAACTTATAAAAATTAAATTATAATTATTTTAACAACAATTATTATTATTCTTATTGTAAAGAAACTTCATTATCATTACACTCATTGCGTATAGCAAACATGTGTGTATTTTCATTTTATTCATGATCATCATTTATAATCAATTGTGCTGCAAATTTCGTTTGCCTATACAGGCAGGCAGGCAAGCAATCATTTGATAATTGTAATGAAGACAATGAAAGGACAAAAAACAAAAAATAAAGAGTGTGTGTGTCTGTAGCTGATATAATTTTTATATTGTAGTACTTTTTTCTGTTTTTTGTTTTACAGAAACTTATTAAATTTAAATAAATTCATTATAATGTTAATAAATTTAAATAAAAAAATTCAATATTTTGTATATGGATTCGCTATCAATAAAACTTAGTTTTTTTTTGTTTTATTAAAAATCATATAAAATTTTTAGTAATTGCTGTTGCAATAATAATGGAATTGTTTTAAAATAAATAAATATTAAATTAGAAATTGCTTAATTTTTTATGGTATAAAAACATATTTTTTTTAGAAAATTCAAAAAATAAGAAAATATATATATAAGGAAATATATGAAAGGAAGACGTTTAGAAATCTAAAAGAAACATACTTTAAGGAGTTGAAAAAAATAGTTGTTTAAACTATAAATTCGTAAGCAACATTAAACAACACTAAAAAAGTAGTATAATGAAAATTAGAAAATTTAATAATAATAGTAATAAACAATTTGTCTAGAATAATAAAAATAATTTTTTTTGTGTAAATGAAAAATTAAAAAAACAACAGTGCATACTTTTAGGTATTTCGTTCGTATTTATGTAAGCATTTTAAATAATAATGAATATGGGTTTCATACATGAAAATAATTAATTTTTTTTTAAATATATTTCATAACATACTTTTAGGTAAATATAAATAATATATACTGAAAACAAATTATCATATTTATATATAATATATACATACTTCGTGATGCTCTAGAAAACTAGGACTTCCTTAATTTAGAGATAACTGCGTTTTCTAGAAAAATTTTATCTTTTTCAAATAAAATAAATTCAAATTTTAATGTGGTTTTATAAACCTGATTTTGAATTACAGACCTTTTGAAATTTATACATCGGTCAGTAGAAATTTGGTGCTGTCAATTAGTCTGGTAAGCCAAAGTTTTTAATCAATTTTATGCTACTGATTCCCCGTTCGATAAACAAAACGTCAATAGTTTACGATTTTTTAACCAATTTGCGCTTAATGTGTTTTTGTTATAAAGTCTAATGCTGTATGAGAAGTCATTTCGGAGAATCGAAAATTTTTCAAAAAAATGTATGCGAAACAAAGCGCAAATTTGTCAGAAATAGTAGAATAATGTCGTGATATCTGTGTGCCTAATTAGTTTGTGATTATATAAGTGACTAGAATTCTGCTTAAAAACCTTTAGCTGAGAAAAAAAAATTTTATAATTGCTGTAAAATATTTTGAATTAATTTTTTTTAGTTTAAAGTCACAAAGTGTCTTAGAAATTTTGAATTTTTTTGTAATTTTCTGTCTGGTCATCATCATGTTAACTCTTTGGTAATTTCCCTTTTTACTAATTCATATATCTTTAACCACTCTTTTGTCATTCCCTTTATATTGTATGTGGAAAATTTCTTTTTTGTAAGTTCGTTTATTTGGTCCATCTTTGGTATGCTAGTCGGTCCTATACTTAAATAAAACAAACGGATTTCATTAAAAAGCAGTCGTTTTCCTGATGTTACTTAAATTTTATTTTATTCCTCTGCAATTTGTACGAATAAATTTTTTAAAAATTTCAAAAGTTGTTCCTTACATAAAAAGAAAACTTAAAAATGTTTTATTTTTAATTGAAATTTGAAATGAAGTTTTTCCGGTTAACAAAACTATTCACTCTTTTTGTTCTGAATGCGAGCAATAATTTATCACTATTCAAGAATAAAAATAAGTTTGTATCACGAGTAATTTATATCAAAATTATGCAATACAATTATGAATTGTTGTCACGTGTAATAAAAAAAAAAATATTAAAAATTTTAAACAAAATAAAACTAAAACGATGACATTTCATTCACTTCAGAACAAATTAAAAAAAATATTGACAAATGGAAATCTGAAACGGGCAACAAAAAATTAAAAAAAACCACAAAAAACAAAAACTACTCAATATGAAATGAACATAAGCAGAAACAAAAAAGAAAAAAAAACAGAAAGGAAGAATAAAAAAAAAATAAAACAAAAAATTGGTAAAACAAAATTGCCATATATTTTTATGTAAATTTTCATAATCAAAAATAAAGCCAGGCAAGTGGTATAAATTATTATTATAGCCAATGTTTTCTATAATTTTTTCCTGTTTTGTTTCTGTACATTTACAGAGAGAGAGAAAGAAAAAATCGAAGCCATAAATGAGCCAAATATGAAAATATAATAAAAGTTTTTGTTTGTCGTCGTTCTATTATTTATTTTATATTTATTGGAAAATAGTTATGAAGTATATGCAATATTATTAATATAACCACGCAAAACAAAACCATAAACTACAATAACGCCTAAAAGTATGCATAAGCAAAAAACACAAAAAAATCAGCCCTACAGTATGTATAATAAATGTAAAATACAACATGTAAATGTAATAGTGGTGGTAGTAAATTATAATAAATTTTCGTTGTTTTGTCTATAGGATATGCTTACGTATGTATGTGTGTGTGTGTATGTATATGTTTTAATTATTTAGAGTAGAAATAAAAATAAGAATAAATATTTCGGAATACAATATCCCTACCTTCCTTAAATGCAAATTATTTGAAACCATTAATTCAGTACTCACACTCGCACGGGGTATATAGTTTGTAGTAAGGTCTTCCTTTCCTTTTTTCTTTTGCTCTCTTCATAATTTCCATAAAACCAAAAAAAAAAAAAATAGAGAGCGAACGAAAGAGCGACATCATAGTAGTAGTATTGAATGGAGAATATTTATTTAGTTGTAGTTTAATGCAGCTGCTGCAGTAGTCATGCTGTTGTTGTTGTTAGCGTCCTGATTCAAAACTAACATCCGCATGAAATCCTGTATCATCAGCATGATAAATGACATTTTGTATGCGACCATCCGGTAATAAAATGTGATATTGACCTCTTGTCACACCATGCAAATCACGATTTTGTTTGTGACCAAAATCATTGCCGGTACTAAAATCACGTATACGATAACCAAATGCATACTTTGAGGCGTACGATTGCAACTGATGTGGAATGATTGAAAAACAAATACAGAGGCAGAGAGAAAGCGAGAGGTAGTGTGGAAGAGATGCAAAAAGAGTTATAAACAAAACATCATAGCATACATGAAAAGAGAAAGAAAGAAAAGAAAGAAAAATTGTTTTTAAGATCATAAGAAAATGTTAATAAAAAAAATGAATAGTTTTTCGTAGCATAATTCAAGGGGAGAAATTGGTAATAAAAACTGTAGAAAAAAAGATAATAGAAAACGTAAAAACCAAAGAAAAAAATATTGTTTGTTTGATTAAGAAATGCAAATAGAAATGAAAATTGTTGAAGCAAAAAAGTTAAAAACGTTGTACGTTTGTTTAGTCAAAGCAATGGAATATTGCAAGAGAAGGCCAATATACATATGTGGAAATAGAGAGAAATGCTCACAAGCAGCCAAATAGACGTGTTAAGTAAGAATAACAGTAAGATTGTTCAGCAGTATGAATCGACAATAATTTTATGTGACACTTAATTAATTCACTTTTAATTTAAAGACATGTGCATTTCTATGCATATCAGTAGCAATGTGTTTGTGTGTAACACGTAAAGGTGTCTCTAGAACTTCTTTTGTTCCAGTTGAGAGGTTTAATTAGCCTACGGAAAATGGCTTAATGTTTTTGTTTGCAGATTTCTTGCAATTTCCAGCATCTATTAAGAAGACACATGGATTGGTTATAGTGCAGATTTATTGGAAACATTTTTTACGCTTACCATTTGAATTTATTTTTAATACTGCTTTGGAAACATCGAAAGAAATATAATTTATCACGCGTGCTATGCCTCCAGATTTTATTATATCGTTCCATAACAGTACTGGAATAACATCATGCATAGTCCTTAAAATAATGAAATGAGTCACATATCCCACAAATGTCTTTGACTATCCTTCTGAATAAAATTTTTAGATTTTCTTCATTCCCCCATTTTAATTATTTTAACGAGCACTAGGCTTGGAAAACTAAAACTGTCATCTCCAAACGATTACCTGGTCAAATACCGTGCTGTTAACAGTTATAATTTGTTACAAATATTGTTGTGTCAATTCCTTCCCCTGTTCTAAAGTTCTAAAGAGTTTATTACTTGTCTCATTTGTCATTATTTATGTCCAGCTGCAAACTTTTAACCCTGCTTCCTCCTGTCCTGGAATAAACATTTTTGTTTTTATTTTTCAAATGGAAATATATCTGCAATACATGTAAGCTCAGATAGAGAGGGGGGGTTGGAAAGAAAAAAAATCTCAGTTTGTAACTGTCACCAGCAGTTTGTGTACATACATAGCTGCTGCCGTCCACAAAAATAGATTCCGTTTGCTTTGCTTTCTGTGAAAAACGTTACAAACCTCTGTTAAATCTCATCTAAGTCTAAAAGTATGCAATACTTTCTACCATTTTGCATACAACAGTTTTTATGCTTTATTTTTTATGTTTCTTTTACATTTTCTGATATTATCATTCATTGTATTTATTTCATTTTTTTGCATTTTTTAGTTACACAATATTGGTGTATTAAGCAGTTTGTATTTATGTATATAGGAAAAGGATTTCATGATGACTGAGTAAAAGTGCATGCTTGTATGCATGACGAAAGGTGTGTATTTGTGTTGGCTGTTATTATCATCGAGACACTGTATGTATGTGCATAAGTGTATCTATATACAGTACGTATTTAGCACAAATACAAAGCAATGCAATAAATGTTGCAAAAATATATTAAATTCCTGTCATGTACAAAATCATTGTTTATTTCTTATGTTTTTCTCCTCTCCTCTTCTCTTTTTGATTTTTTTGCATTTTCTTTTTCATTTTCTTTTCTAATTTTTTCTACAATCCACAACGGATTGAGGCAGTTAGAGAAATCTGTTGAAAGCGTTTGTTACATTGAAATTTCTTTGTGTGTGTACAGTTTAAAGCAAAATAAGTTTTTAAAGAAAGAAAGAATTATTTTAAGAAGTATTTAGAAAGAATATCTAACATTAATTAGAGAACAATTTTGAAATAAATCTTACAAACATAAAGCGAAATTAGTTCAAACTTTGGTGTTACAGGTAGATTTGTATGTGGTATAGAAAGACTACACGGGACGTATGAATAATATTTAATTTCATGTTAGTTATACGTGCGGTGCAAATATGTAGCGGAAGTAATTCTCTTTGAATTCTATTTCTTTTGCCTGATTATAGGTCATTGCAAATTCTACCAGTATTGGCTTTGGCATCTTTGGTAGAGTTTTTATGTTTCATATGTACGTAGTATGTTAAGGGTATTATTTTATAAATATTCGCTTCCTTATCTATTATCAGGTTCTTTTTTATACCTCTAACACTTGCACATGCAGAAAATCGCAAGGAAAATATTTCAATGCATGTTTTTATTTATTTTTGCATGTTTTTTAACTGTCACTCTATCATACAGTACCAAAAAATAAAATAAAAACAACGATATTCTTACAAACTCACAAAAATGCATTTAAATATAGAATATAAAGTTTTTTTCTCCATTTTTGCTATGAGAAATGTAAAGTTTTGGAAAATGTAATAAAATTTACAATTTGGGTTTCAGATAATCAACTGCAGAATTTCAACAAGTAGCTGTTCGTACTTGAAAAAAAACAATTTAATTGTGTTCTATTGCTTGATTATCAGTAAGGAATTGTTTCACTGTATAATTGAATTTTTTTCATTTTATTTAATTTTTTTTTTTCCTTTTTTTTTAATAACATTTTATTTCACATGCTAATGATGTGAGATGTTATTCTAAAAATTTAAAGAAGTTTCTTCAAATAAACCTTATTTAAGAGTTCTTATGTGTGTTTTTTTTTTTTTTATTGTCTGTGTAATCAACATGATTTGAGTGTTTCTTTCGTCGCTTCTTTTATTGTTTGTTTGCTTAGATTTCTTGGCAATTTTTGAAAAGGAATCTGTTTTTTTTATCCAACGTTCGTTTTTCAGATTTTTCTTTCTGCTATAAAAAAGTATAAAAAAATGTGTGAAATTTAGCTTTTTTTTTTGTTTTCTAAACGACAATCTTGAACGTGATGTGATTTATTTCAAATTGTTTTTTACATGACTTTCTTTTTTTTTTTTCTCTGGAGAGAAACAAAATGATTTTGAAGTGCTGTTTACTAAATTCCAAAATACCGATTGAATTTATTAAAAAAGAATATCTTGTGCAATTAATCTCAAAGTGCAATTCGATAATAAGAATTTTTCCAATATCTGGAATATTCAGTATTTTAATTGCCTTTACATGCAACAATTGAAATTGCATTCGAATTCAATTGTTTTCTTATAACCAATACACAAGCTTTCAATGGTGTTCCATCCGCATTGTAATTAGTCTCGTGTGGGTATATTTTTAATGGCCATTGTATTCTCTTGTGTTGCAACATATGTTTTCTTTTTAAAAAAGATAAATCATTCGAATATTTCATTACCCTTTAGAAAAGCTGTTTCCAAATAAATAAAATTAAAAAAGGAGAATAAAAACGTGAGTTCTTAAGAGTTCTTAAAAAAAAGCAACAACAAAATATTTGTTTTTCGCAATTCATACAGAACTAAACTAAAAATTCAAAGAAATCTGTTGCAATATGATTTGTAAATATTTATGGTCATTAGAATGCAAATTATGTGTCTTTTAGCTGTTTCAACACCCTCCATCAAATTACAAATTATAATTTCGACTGCAAAGTTGGTCATTTTCGTAAGAGAAACAACAGTGGATTGTGTGGGAAATCCTGTGTGTGCATAAGATCATGTTATATTTGAAAATTAATATTTTAATCCGACAACATTTGCTTTGGGTTTTGATCACAGATGTTGAATTATATGCTAATACCTGTTCGTCTGCTTAGACGTCTCTCCCCTATCTCTTTCGATCGATGCAGAACCCTCTCACTGGATTCTATGCTTCACGTTAGAGGAAGGTAACAAAAATTGGCTCGATTTATTTTTGGCTTTAAAAGACATAAGAGAACATGAATTGCATATGAGGTGAACTGAGAAAACTGCATAAAAATTACACAATAAATGTTTGTTGTATGCACCTTATGCTCTGTTTTGTTGTTGATTGCTTCGTTCATTAATACTTTGGTATTGACCCTCGTTTTGAAAGGAAATTACATTTAAATTATGGTATAATTTCTAAAACAATTTTCGCATAACAACAGCTGACAAGCTTCAGAATAACTTTTAACAAATTATTTCATTTCATACCCTACCATTTTCATATTTAAATGACCACTTTATCTCTCAATTTTTTCTCTTTTTTTATTTTTTTTTTTTGTATAAATTCATTTATTATACGTTTTTGTAGCAAAACTAAAATTATTTTCCCTTCTATTTTATTTTTTATTTTTTGCATATAAAATGTTACTGTGTGTCTGTAATTTGTTCTTAAACTAATAACAGCGTATGCAATCATATTTCAACATAAGCAGCAACAAATAAATATTAATAAACCACCATTAGAGGAAGAAAGAGAAAAGAGTTAGTGATGAGAGAGGGGAGAGAAAAGGAAACGTATGTATATATGAATTTTGACAATAAATGTAATATGGTCTACATAAAAAAAGCAAAAAATACAACAAAAAAAAAGCTACAATAACTTTTAATGAGTCCAAAAGCTCTCCTTGCCTCTTACGACCAAGTATACTTTTGTAAAATAGCAGGGAAAATGTAAGAGTTTTTGTTGGAAAAATTCTGTTTAAACTCTTCCTTTTGGAAAATATGAATATACGATCCCCTGTCTCTTGCTCTTCTAGCAGAGCAGTTGTTGTTATTGTGAAATCTGATCACGTAATTTTGTAGGGGTTTGTTATGGCAACATGATTGAATTATCAGTTTGTTGACTTTATTCTTTTGGCTTTCCAGCAGGATTCCCTCCGTTTTTGTGTTTTTCGTTTCTGAGAATGACTGGTTATTGTCAACGTTGTAAAGAAGCAAACTCAATGCAAAAGGAGTTCAACATTTCATGCATGTGCCACAAAATGCGGCAGCAGAAAAAGTTGCAATTGGAGGGTTGGTGATGGAAGATTCAAAGCATATCCTTTTTTTTTTAGAAAATCAGACAAGCTGAGTGAAGTCGTATAGAGTAGAGTAGAGTAGAGTAGCAAGTGACAGTTGTGAAATGACAACTTACGTGATGATTGAACAAGTATCAAATTTATTTTGACATTTGAATTACGTACATCTTTAGCGAAAAGTATTGCAATCTATTAAACGAACGTTATAAGACTTTCAAGGAAAATAGCAATTGAAAGTCATTAAGAATTACAATAAATGGAAAAGCTAATTAAGAATTAATTGTTCAAATAAAAGGTAATACAAATATTTATTGTTATATATTGAAACGCTTAAAATACATTTGAACTAGGGAAATACCAGCTGGAAGGCAGCAGTGGGTATTGCTATGGCAGTTGATATTAAAAACCAGTGGAAACTGGTAAGTTAACAAATATAAAACGGCATGGGCCGTCCTTGTTCGAATCAGACAAAAACATTATGCAGTTAGGCATTCCATAAAACGTGAGCTAAATGTACTGGAGTACTTATGTTTTCATAGAATCCCACACTAGTTGATGCAATACAACGACATCAAACGAAAATTGTTTTGATCGTATTATGGTGAGTCGTATGAAAACAATAACCTCTTATCCGGCTTGGGTAGCAAGGTTTTGTCGAATTTTTCTGGAAATGCCATACATGATCTCTTATAACAGACAAACATAATTGGTCATGTTAGTTAGGATTACGACTTAGTTTCTCACACCAGTGATGCTGTGTGTGTTAATTTTTATACATGAGGGCGGTCCGACAGTTTATGGACTGTTTACAGTTTATGGACTTACAGTTATGGACTGTATATCAGATTATTTGAATATTTGGAAAAGCGTGGTTTTAATGGATGGTTGTGGAACTCTTAAATTGTTAAATTTTTCTCCAATTTAAGCTTTAAAATTGTCACAGTTACTGTTCTACACTTCATAATTAAATGTCGAAAAAATGTTCAAGTCTCCTGATCACAATTAACCACAATTTGTATGCCATTTATAAACAGTTAAGACGATTCACATATTCCTTCTCATACTCCTACACATATTCTATGAGTATGTGCTTGTACTCATACAACTCATGTAAAAACACACAACTTGGCTCTCTCTGTGCCTTTCTGTATTACTCTCTAAAGAGTTTATGCATTTTATTACTGCTGTTGTTGTGCTGCCAGTCAGTTATTATTGTTGTTATACCTTTTATTTAAATGGTCTTAAGGGCCTTGTATTTTTATTTTTATTTTTTTTTTGGTTTGGAAAAATTTGTATACAGTGCACTCGCGATAATATGAACTAGTTAAAACACAGCCTGTTCATATTTTCGAAATTGTTCATATTTACAAATGGCTTAAACTGTTGAAAAAAATGTTGCTTTCTTGCAAGGTAAACACTTTTCCTGCTTAAATAAAAGCTTTTTTTTCATTAAATATTTTAGTTTTTGTTTTATTTATAAAATGGGACTTAATTCACTAAATTTGTAAAAGTATTCAAAGTGTTTTTTGAACGAGAACATTTAAAACAGCCTTCTCCCGTAACTGTCTCAATACATTTAAGTCTCGTTGTGCAACTATTTCACTTTCTACCCACTCCAATGTATTATTAAAAATTTCAACAGCTTTCCTGTCTTTAATCGTTCGCTTTTGCTTCTCCACACAGTCATCTTAGTCCGATATTTCTTCTATTTCCTCATAGCATTCTTTAACATTCAACTTCAATTCTTTTACAGTGCATTAGCACATTACAGAGAACACAAACCTCGGGTCTCAGGGTACATAAGATATTGGCCGCACTTTCTTCATTTGTAGATTTTGGTTACTTAAACGGATTCCGTCTTCAGGATCATTTTGATTAACCACCATATTTAAAATATTATTCCAGCATTTGGATATCACAGATGCATCTACTCTACTCAATGCTAATTCTAAAATAATAACGGATTCCTTTAATGTAGTTTGCTTCATAGACTTAACTAACCTAAACTACCCCCTTTAGCAGCAAATGGAAGCCAGAAGACTATTTCTATAATAAAGTTTTGTGATCCTGATTGCATTTTGGTCCATGGATTGGATAAGAGGTGTCACGTTCGGTGGCATTAAAATTACAAAAATAGAGCCGTTTTCAGATTTTAGTTGGTCCTCAGGTGGGTGAGAAGGAGCCTTATATATTGGAGGAATAACTTTTTCTGGCTTCACTTTTTTGGCTAAGAATTGTTCTACTACATATATCTACATACATATTTATGTATGTATGTATGTGTGGTTTTTTTAAGATTTGATTTTAAAATAAACATAAATAACTCGGGATTTCCCCATTTTCTAACGCTTTGTAACTGAAATTTGAATGCTTTAAAAATAAAAAAATGTTCATATTTTAAAGCCTTTGTACAAAGTTCATATTTTAGAGTAGTCAATGGTTAAGAAAAAGTGTTCATATTTTGGGGTGTTCATATATTAGGGTGTTCATATTATCGCGAGTGCACTGTATATGCTGGTATGTGTGAGTACATTATTATTTGTTAAACTGTATGCACAAGTGTGTGTATTTACCTAAATATGAGTTTGTATGCATCTGTATTAAACAAAGACAATAATATTGTCATTGCCTATAAGCCTTTGGCTATGGGCAGATGAGAGAGGAAGAATACACAATGAGAATGAGCATGTGTAAGTGTAAGTGGTAGTGTAGATTTTTTGTTATATGATGTTGTAGTACTTGTCTCGCCATCATATTAAGCTGTTTATTTGTTTGTATATGTGTTTATAGGAGCGTTTGTTTATATTTTATATGGCAAACGGTATAGAAAAGAGCATGTGTTATAAACACTATTGCTGAGTGCTGATGTGAATGCCTGAGTTTAGGCATTGTATGAATATTTGCGTTCCTTGTTGCTTTTATATTTTGGCAACTCAATGATATTGTGAACATTGAGCATCAGCATCAGCATCAGCATAAGCATTACCAATGCCACCACTAGAAGACAAAAAAAAAAGATCTTTGGTCATTTAAGGTTTGAACTTCATAACGCACGTTGAAAATTCTCATGCTGCCACTTCACTACTTATGGTAAAATGTGCAGCAGCAACTTCAGCAATAGATGTTGTTCATCCCGAGACTGTTGACGAGAATGCGAGACTGGCGATAGCGACGGCAATGACGATGATGAGTGACATGCATGATGACCATGAAAAGAACAGGCTTAAAAACACTTGTTCATCATTGTTGTTGTTTTCGTGTTTTCTTTTTTCGTTATTTTTTTTCTTTTCTCCTTTTATTCTATACAGTGGAGTGCAATTTTGTATTGCTTTTGTCTTCTTTTTTGTGTTTTTTTTTTGGTCATATAGTATAATGACTAAAACATATGTCCTGTTTATTTGTTAAGCATAGAAAGAACGTAACTGTGTCCTGTAATGCCATGTCCTCTGAATTGGTTTTTCAAATAGCATGATGCGGTGTATAGTACACAGACTTTTGCTCATATTTGTTGGTGAGCTTATGTTTGGTTTTTGTATAAGGATTTTTCACACAGGATTTTTGATGAGCCATCGGACAGAGTGTGAAATTTGTGTTTCAAAATGTCCAAATGTGTCTGTAAGTGTTTTATTATTTCTTTCTTTTTTCTCGGTTTTCCGGATTTTACCATTTTACGATGTTGTATGCTGTACAAAAGTTTGCAATGAATTCATGTAAAGTAGCAGTAGTCAGTCGTCCTGTGTTATGTGGTGTGAAAAATTTATGACATTTTAATGCAGTTGTTGTTTATACTCACTAGCATGCATGGACAAAGAAAAAAGTTTCTCTTTTCTCTTTTCTATTTGCCAGTTTTTGGCAATTGTTAATAATGAATGCTAAGTAGTATTGTAAAAAATTAATTACAGTTAGGAAAAATACTTCCACTCGTATGCACATGTTGAAATTTAATTTTGAATTCTATTCATTATTAATAGTTAGTTTTTAATGGTGGAAAATTATAGAAAATATAATGGAACATAATTATACATTAAAAGCACTTGCTGTTGCATTTTGTAATTTTGGTAAAGGAATTTCACTAAGGAATTATTCATTAAATTGTTTAACGTAAAGCTGCTTTCATTACAGAAAATAGAAAAAGACAACATAATATTTTTAATTCCCCACTATATGATCAGCAATTTCCTATTGTCGAAATTAAAGAAGAAAGAAATCAAAACGAATATAGTTTTCTAAACAATAATACATCGGGAATCAACATTACTTGGAACTGACGTCTAACGTTTTTGTGAGAGCAGCAGCACTATCATGCCTCAATTGATCAATTCAATATAATACATCTGAGGGCAGTTCTTTGAACGCAGGAAACTCTATTTTAATGAATAAATATATTTAAAGAAACTGCAACTTTTTCTTGAACGTAATCTCATTTAAATATTTATCCAACATTTCTAATCTTATAAAAAATTTTCATTTAATTTTAAGCATTCAATTGTATTTCTAGTTCTTTGATTTACATGTAAAAGTAATTAAAGAATGATTCATTCATGGTATCGAGTGAGAACAAAAAAAAAAAAAACTGCTTTGAAATTAATTTCTTTGCACTGATTTCTAAATCTAATCACTTAAATGGACAGCGAGCCAGAAGTCGAAGACGACAAAGACCATAACAGTAGTAATTCATTCATATTTTCCCATCTTAACTTCTGTGATATCAGCACAGATAAGATAATGACATTCAAAAAGTCATAGACATTCAACGGCAAACATAAAACCGCAAATATTAAAAGCCAACAACAAAAACAATAAAAGGAAATTTGTATGGCAGTTACATAAGGACAGAAACGCCAAATAGAAGCAAAAGAAAGGAAAGACAATCAAATGGAAACAGAAACCGAAAAAGAGTCTATGTTTTACTATTACACCCGTTAAGGGAGCAATTACAGAGTGTCTAAAATGGCAACAATGAAATCAAGCATTTGATTACAAATGTTCTCTGCTGCCCTCTTCTCTCCACCTCTTTTTAAGATTTTTTTCGTGAATTTTTTTTTTTTTCGATATGATTTTCATCGAGCCTTTGAAAGAAAATAAAAAAAAAAGGAAAGGAAGAGAATAACTAACGTTTACAAGGACAAGGTTTGTAGATGTATAATTTTATTTTACCATGATTTGCCCTAAGCCTTAAGCCATCAGTCTATGCATGTCTATGTGTATGTGAGTGAATAACGTTTGGTCTTTACATTCAACAAAGAAACAAATGAACCATTAACAGCAATGAAACAAGAATGATTAAATGCAAATTAAAGATGATGATGATGATGATGATGAAGATGATGATGATGAAGAACAAAAAGAAAAACAGAAAAGACAGAATGAAAAGAGAGAGAAAGAAAAAAGAAAATCAATGATCAAAAAGATTGTTTAACAAAGGCAAACTGTTAAACCATTGCCATTGATGTTGAACGACAAAACCAATAATGATTTTAAAAATTAATTTTATAGATTTTTCTTTAGTTTTTCTATTTTAATTCCATTTTTTCCTTATTTTTTTTCATAAAATTTTCTCAAAAACCTTTTAATTTTCTTGGCTTTCTTTCATTTAGTTGTTATTGACAAAATCTTTGGAATTTTGTTTCTTGTTTTCTGTTCTTTTTTCGGTTTTTCGTTGTTCGTTAAACTTAAATTGCTTCAAACTCGTCTGTATACAGCTGCCAATGACTAGTAATACTTAAACTTTATCGTTCATTCTTCTTATTTTCCTTCTTATTTTTCATTTTCGTAAAATAGTTTTGCACATGTTTTTCACTCTTCGTCTCTTCATTTTATTTTTGTTGTTTTTGTTGCTTTAATTTTTCCAGGAAAATCTAAAGTGTTGAAAAGTTTTGTATGTTTTGCTTTGGCTTCATATTTTTTAAAAGTTATTGGAGACAATTTGAATGCTAACCATCATCATCATCATCTACTCTGCGCTAAGCCAGATGCTTTCTTTGTATTATTTTCTTAAGGAGACGCAGGTTCTTAAACCAAGTCTATTAGGAATTTTTTAAAAGGATAACACGAATCCTGAATAATCAAAAACGGATCGCTTACGTTTAGCGGCATTATCCTTCTACAAGATTTATGCTTCCATACATAGTACTTTGGATTTACTATGTGGCATAATTTCTACAATTGAAAAATAATATTCGGTTACCAAATGCTTTAAAAAGAATTTACCATCTATTTCCTGCTATTGTTGTGGTAAACAATTAAACTTGTAAAGCCATGTAATATTACGAGAATTAGATTTTCTAGAAAATGTGACAAGTTGTGTAAGAAACAGAAAGATAGAAACAAAAACCAGATCACATAGGTACTTAAAACATAAGCTGAGATATTATTATGACAATATTTAGTTGTTGTTTTTACTTTATTTTTGATACTCAAACAAATGTGTTTTCACAAAAACAACAAACTAAACCAAAACGAAACTAAAGAAATCTTTCCAATTTACTCAATAAATGTGTAAGTGTAGATGGAGATTAGTTTTGAAAAAAGTCGAGATTCCCAAGCAACTAAACTAAAGCAATTTTCTGTATGAAAGAAAACATAGTAAGTAGCAGAAGCAGCAACAGCAACTACAAAAACATTATGTTTGTTAACAACAAATTGGCAACAACAAAAATGGGACAAGTTAACAAAAGTGTTGCTGTGTGTGTTGTTACTGTGTACAGCATAACTTTAGGGATTACAACAACTCAACAACCGATAATATGCAGACTCACAAATTTAAATCTGCCCAAGCCATAAACAGACTTACACACAGATCCTTACGAATTTTTACAAAATTTTGGTATCTGGTAACGTGCCAGTATCAATGGACGAATGGTTGCAAAGATGGATGTATGAATAGATGGATTGATGTAAAGGAATGGCTACTGGTTTGATTGTTTATCTGTTACGGTTTAAAGCAGCAGTTTTAGTAGCATTTGCTTCATCAATTGATTTAATTCAGCCAGCAAATGAATAAGGACGAAATTTTTTTTATTTTTCTTTGCGTTTCATTTTCTTTTTCGAGGATTTCATAAGACCTTAAATTGGAAATGAAACAGATTTTGCTAAAATGTCTAGAAAATTAGAAAATATGTTGCAGGGCTCTAAGAACTCTTTGTGAAGATTTAAGCAACAATTAATCCTTGTAGCCTGTAAGCCATTAAACTCTCTTAAGCTGATCTTCATTCACCTTGAATTCATATCAGAATGCTTAGTAGGAGTTTTATTAATAATGAGAAAATGAGTGCTTTAATTTTCGAAATAAATTATTAAAAAAAATTCCTTTAATTTCCCATCTTGTCTAGACTATACCCCGAGGACTTTAAAGTGTTAAAAAACCAATCCGAAGACAAGTCAGTAAGAAAGAAGAAATTTGTGTGCATTATATAAAGAACAAGAATTGGTAATTTTCTCTATGGTAAGGTTTAAATTGATTGCATATCCATGTCTATTTAAAAACCAACAAAAAACAATCTTTTCACTTCTTTTCTTCAACATTCTTTTCATCATTTTAATTTTTTTTTTTTTGTTAAGAATCGTCTTTGTATTCTCTACTCGTTTTCAAATTGTTATAAAAAGGAGAGAAAATGAAAAGCGGAAAGAAAGGAAAAAAGTGAGAAGTGAAAAGAGAAATATAATGCATTTAATCGTATAAAATTTTCAAGTTCGACAAACAATTTCAATGTCGTAGTTATTTTGCATTTTTGTTAAACGAAATACCAGCTTCTACAGCCAAACAACTTAACCTTACAAAAACAAGAAGAAGACAAAAAAAAAAGAATAAGGAAAGCGAAGCAAAGAGAAGAGACCACCCTTAACAGGAAATTCATTATTTGCCTTTTTGTGTTGCATTCAAAAAGAAAAAAGAAGGAATCAACGAATGAATGAAGGCATGAAGAAGAGAAAATCAGGAGACGATGAATAAAACTGAAACGACAAGCGGCATTGGTATCATCATCAAACTATAACAGGAAAACGGAAGTACATTCACTTGCACACCAAACAAGAACGAAGAAAAAACCTCTGGCTCTCTCTCTCTCTCTCTCTCTTTTGCTCTCTCGTCATTCCAGACACCGTTATTTTTACACATACCGATAAACACGTACACGGTTTTATCTGAGAGGCTTTAGGAAAAATTTTAAGCCAAACGCATCAATTGACACATACAATTACACACAGACACACACACACGCGTACACACAGAACGAAGCTGTCTTTTAAGTCAACAATACATTGAAAGAAGCCTCCTCTAGAAGGGAAAAATATAAGCAGTGTGCAAGAAAGACAAAAAGAGTGAGAGGGGAGAGTTGAAAGCATGTGAAGTTTTGTTGTCTGGATTGTTTGCATTAATTTTATGTGTTGTATTGGCTGAAGGTTTCAAATAAACAACGTGAAGTTTTTTAGATTTTTTTTCTTCTTTGGTACATTTTGCTTGTTTTTGTTTTTGTATTTGTGTCGTGTTGTAATGAGCACGTAAATGGATTAATGCTGTTTGTGACGTGGCTTAATCCATGGAGGGATTATAAAAGCCAGACATGGAGAAAATTAAGTTTCCAAAAAAAAAAAAAAAAAAAACTGAGGAAAAGGAAAACTTATAAAATCCTATTATTGATGGTATTGCGACAATTCTTTGTTTCAATTAGAAATTATTTTAAATCATTAATTAAAGTGCATTCAAAAATACTTACCTTAGCAGCTGCTGCTTCATAGCCATTATCATTAAGACCAGCCTCTCCTCCTCCTCCGCCGTGACCTTTAACACCAGCGCCTAGAGCTCCTCCCTTATAACCTGCCAAACCTTTATAATTGCCGGAGAGGCCGTAAGCAATATAGGCGTTTTTGCCACCGCCACCGCCTCCGCCACCACCGCCAGCTCCACCCTTACCGCCACCTCCTCCTCCTCCAGCTCCTTTGAACTCCTCTAAAGCTGCTTGCTCTATAACAGGTATATACTGCTTGGACTTGCCCATGCCTATATATTTACCAACTATGGGCTGATAATAACCACCGCCTACTCCGCCACCCAAGGCTTTAATACCTAAACCGCCTCCTTCAGCACCACCTTCACCGCCTCCTTCTCCACCTCCTTCACCGCCACCACCACCTGCACCTAAATTAGCTATTTCTGGGTGGAATAATACCGGGGCTTTGTTGTCTTGGGGTCGGGCCTCACCACCACCTCCACCTCCTCCTTCTCCAGCATAACCTCCTAAACCTTTACCGCCGCCTCCACCCCCACCATAGTTCTGTTGACGCTGCAAGTGTAAACGATTTTGCATATCTTTGGCTAATAAATAAGTGAGACCATGAATTTGGTCATCGGGTGATTTGCCTACCAAAGAGGACAGCTGCTTGAACTCAGGTAAGTCTTTAAAGTTGGCTTTGAAGTTTTCAGCAGGTGCGTGGTACTCAATTTTAATAACAGGTCCTACACCAGCACCGAGTTTACCACCAAATCCCCCACCAGCTTTACCAGCTTCTTGTGAAAAGGCATAAGCATAACCTCCGGCACCTTTGCCTCCAGCATAACCTCCTTCTAAGCCGCCATAACCTTGTTCACCACCACCTCCAGCCCCTTTACCGCCAACGCCACCGCCACCTCCACCACCACCACCTCCTCCAGCTTTACCACCGTATCCTTCACCACCCCCTCCAGCTTTACCACCGTATCCTCCACCACCCCCTCCAGCTTTACCACCATATCCTCCACCGCCTCCTCCAGCCTTAAAACCATATCCTCCTCCGCCTCCTCCTCCTCCAGCTTTTCCGCCATATCCTCCACCACTTTTACCACCGCCGTAGTTTGCAGCTGCCTTTGCTCCTGCTAAGTTATATACGGCTGCTGCTGCCTTTTGGCCTGCCTCCGCTATGGCTTTGGCTTTATCTTGTGCTTCCAGCTGGGCCTTGGCTATTAGAGACTCTGGAGAGTACAATTTCAATTTAAAATCTTGGGTTGCACTCTTAGCATACTGCTCTACAGTAGGTACTACACTGTATTTAACCTCCCCTTTGAATTGCGGAGCGGGTACTGCTTTAATAACTTCATTGCCAGCATTTTTTCCGCCAGCTTGTTCGACATAAGGTAGACCCTTTCCAAGACCGCCACCACCGCCCCCACCCCCTTCTGCTACTACAATGGGATGAACAATAGCGGCAACCGCAGGGGCAATCACATAGCCAGCACCATGACCACCACCGCCTCCATGCCCAGCACCTTCAGCGCCATAATCTGCATATCCGGCACCATGAACAACAGCATATTCGCCGCCGCCGCCGCCACCGCCACCATGTCCGGCAACTTCTGCCTCACCACCTCCACCACCATAACCCCCTTCAGCAGCAACTACGGCATAACCACCCCCATGACCAGCACCACCTTCTTCCGCACCACCTTCTTCAGCACCAGCTCCAGCTTCTTCACCACCACCGTAACCACCGCCTTCAACTGCGACTACAGGAGCTACATATTTGATAGCCACTGCTGGTTCGTAGCCACCACCGCCTCCGCCGCCGTGACCCCCTTCCCCAACTGCATATCCACCTCCGTCACCGTGACCCCCTTCACCAGCTGGGTAACCTCCAGCTTCAACAGCTCCCTCACCGCCAACCTCCCCACCTCCCTCACCTCCACCATAAACAGCACCTTCATCACCACCTCCATAACCTGCTTCTCCACCTCCTCCTTCACCACCACCATAACCACCGCCTTCTCCACCACCTCCGCCTGCAATGGCTACATATTTTATAGGTACGGCAGCGCCTTCTCCACCATGACCACCACCGCCGTGACCACCTTCACCACCGTAACCACCACCATGACCACCTCCGCCGCCATAACCGCCACCTCCATGGCCACCTCCGCCTCCTCCTACTGCTTCGACTACCACCGGTTGATAAACAAACTTAACTGGCACAGCATGAGCATATTTGCCGTAAGCAACTCCACCACCACCTCCGCCACCGCCGTGGCCATAACCACCACCACCTCCACCCTTGGCTAAGGGGTAGGCTACCTTCAAGTTGTTGTAGTCAATATGTTGAGCCGGTAAGAATTTAACATAAGCTTTAACACCGCCATAACCGCCACCACCATAACCACTACCGCCATGGCCTCCACCTCCTCCATAACCCCCACCACCGTGACCACCTCCTCCATAACCACCACCACCATGACCACCTCCACCACCTCCTCCTTTAATAATATGAGAAATTATATTCTGCACATCATGAGGTATGGCTGCCACAGATTTCTTTACTTTAACGGGAGCATCTTTGAAGACAAAAAATCTTTTGCTGCCCTGACCCGACTGATCTGTTTTTGAGGTATCTGAGACCTGGTCCGAACTCTTTTCATCCGCTACTGATTTTGTCGCATCCAATTTTAAGTCTTTGGCATCTCTACTTTGTTTGGTTTTCATAAAAGCTTTCAATGAAGGGTCTGGATCCTTGGCGTCAGAGATTTCAAATTTAATCATATCAACTGCAGCAGGAGCCTCACGTCTTGTTCTCTTGGGTTTCCTTTGTTTCATATATTTAGTGCGTTTAAAGGCCGGCTTTTTAGTAGTTGTTGTTGGAGCAACTGTAGCATCTGCAGTGTTATCGATTTCAACTTTAGAGGGATAAGAAATTGGCAACTGTTTGGCTTGCTTTTCAATTTCCAAAGCACGCATACGCTTAATTAAGATTTTGGTATGGACGTCTGGTTCCCTAGCATCGGATTCGTCGAAAGGTATATATTGTACCCTAAAATTGGCAGGCTGTTGGTATTTGGTGGAACGTTTGGGCCGGGCCGAATGTTTATTGCTCGTTTTAGATTTTTTATTTAGAACTGGAGGAACTGTTTCCAAATATTTTTCATTCTGCTGCAATTCGCGACTTTTGTACTGGCGTATCAGTTCCTTGACTTCTTCACTAGGCTCAACAGCATCGGATACTTCGAATTTAATTAAAGCGGGTTTAATACTCAACTCTTGTTGAGTGTAGTTTTCGGACGTAGTAGAACGTTTAGTTCTCAAAGACTCCTGTTCATTATGCTGATTGAAGGCTTCAATATAAGTGTCATCCAAAGGATTGTCCAAATGCCTGAGTCGGCGATGATTGCGATGATCGAAATAACGCTGCATATCCTGAAACGAAAAGAACAGACGTGATTTGTTATTAAATTGTGACGCTTTATAGACTTCTGGAAAAACTCACCTCATAGCTTGAAAATGTTTCCAAAGCTGGTGGTGATTTCAACTTTGCTGTCCCGTCCTGACTGGCCTTGGCAGTGCCAAACTGTAATACAATTAAAAAAAAACCCACACGTGTTTAGCTTTCTCTTTCTAAGTAAAACAAGTAATTTTAAAAGAAAAAAAAATTCTCTTTGAAATTTTAAAACCTGTTAGTCCAGAGTAACAGACTGTCTGTCGATGAATGTCTCACATTGCGCATGTGCAACTAACTGCCTGCTGCATCGCACATGTGACAATCTTGTGTGCTCGCTGTCAGCGGTGGTTAAAATTTTGTTTCGATGTCATTAACTTTTTATAAATTTTGTCTTTTTATTGATGTTTTCTTCAAATTGTGCGTATAAATTTATCATGCATTTAGCGGTTGTTGTTGTTGTGTAATATTGTATACATAACTGATTTATTATGTAATTGAATAGGAAATTATAAATGATTGTAAGCATGTTTTCTGATTTGTCAAAGAAGAAATTTATCGATAACATTTTTATGATTTCTTTTCAAAGCAATAAACATGAAGGCTTAAGTTTAATAAACACTTCAGATGGTGAAAATATCATTCGACTAAGGAAAGACGCCTTTAAGTTAACAAATTAGTTCTTAATAATGATTTGTAATTAATTAATGTAATTTCTATGAATTCAGGCATTCAGGAAAATCATCATTGCTTAACTAAAAATATTTAAAATTAATAACCATAATCGACATATTTGATTGGAATTTAATTCAACTGAGTTTTCTGATAATACAGCAAAATATTTCCAATGATTGAAGTTAAAATCTGCATTAAATTCTAATATTTTGTTAAAGCAGTTCTATCTCTGGACTTTTTGTATGATTTTCTTTCGCTATCGTCCTTATTGTGTTTTGTGTTGCCTTTTTGTCGCTTTCTCTGAAATTGTTTAAAACTCATTTTGACATTTTAATTAAAAACCAGAGTATTGACACCCTCAGTGAACGTACATACATACATATGTACGTACGTACAGACATATAAACGTTCGTTTCCATCTTGTTATTGTTTTCTGTTTTTTGTTTTTTATTCAATCGCGTTTAACTCTCTTCATTTTTATAATTTTATTTCCTTGTTTTGTTAGTGTTACTATTATTGTTGTTGCTTTTGGTGCTTTTATAAAGAATTAAAGTAAGTGTGTTTATATTTTCATATGAATTTGTCGTCTCTGCGATGAGCACACAGTATTAAATGCTCTGAAATGGATTGAAAATAAAACAGGAGACATTCCATAGAAATGAAGTGAAAACGATAAGAAAGAGAGAGAGAGAGAGAGCGAGTAAAAGAGAGTGAGGACGAGTGTGAAGGAGTGGAAAAGGAAAGAGACCTTTTAGTTAAATTGAATTTGGTGTCATTAACTTGATTCACTTAAAATCGTTTTGCCGTTGGTTTAATAAAACAACAACATAAACTGGAAGTTATCGTTATTTTAAAATTGTTTTTGCTGTTGTTTTGTTCTGTTACTTTTTTATTTCTCTCCATTCTGGTTATTTTTTGTTTGTTTTTTGTATTTACATATTTCTTCCTTTTAAGCGCTTCTACTCTTGTTATTGTCATACTCTATGCTTATACTGCTGTCTGCTATTTTTCCACTGTATGGCTATGTATTTTTATTTACGAAAGCAAATGAATGTATGTATATATATGTATGTATTAGTAGGTGTTTATAAAATTATTGCATTTGCTATATATATTTTACACATACATACATACATACATACATGCTGGTAGTTGTGTAGTTGAATTGTGCTGTGTTGTTATTTGGCATTATTGTCATTCTTATTTTGCTGTTTATACGTTAAACTGTCATTAAATATTGAGTAAGCGAATGATAAAAAAGGTGATAAAAAATCTCTACACATACATAAACATCTTAAACATCTCTTAACTCTATTATTCATTGCTTTCTCCCTCTATCTTGTTGATACGTTGTTGTATAACTAAATATGTATGTATTTATGTCTTCGTGTATATACTATATGTTTAGGAGTGTGTATTGTAGTGTATATTTATAATAAATTTTCTAGTTTATGGTTTATAGCAGGATACATAAAAGCTTAAAAGAAATTTGTTATTAGAAAACTTAAACTTAATGCAGCTTTAATTTAAAATTTTAATGAATTCCTCTGTCTCTCTCATTTCTTGTCTGTGAGAGAATATAACAAGAAATATTATTAAAATAGAAGATTGGTATTAAAATTCATTCCGATTATATCGAAAATGTTTAATAGTGCATTAATTTTTTAAGGAAAAATGTATTTGATTTGCTTAACAACTGAAATATGAGTATACCATGCAGAAGAAAGTGATATCTAAAACGACCCTAAAAACGTTTATTGCCCGTACGGCTTTGTAACGGACCTGTGGACCTGCGTCTTAGATATTGGGTTTGAAGAAACTATGATGAGTATGATACATATATAGAGGGGCATCATAGATGCCAGCTGAATAACATTTTTTTTTTATGAAATTTTGGTTGCCAAATTAAGTTTCATTTGCTTGCCACAATTTAAAAAAAAAACTTTATTGAGAAGCTTTCATAAGCCAATATCTTTCATTAGCTGAGTTATGCCAAAAATATTAGTTTCCATTATATCTTGCACACAAATCGTTAGAAAATCACAATAAAGTATAAAGGGAGCTCTAATTAAAATTTAAAATTTTTTTCTTCTCCTTTGAATACCTTTATAAAGGAAAATCAACATCCGAGTCATAATGCTTGAATAAGAAATAACAAAACAGATAGAGAGAGAGATGGACAGACAGACAGACATTCTTATACAGTTGGTGCTTTAGCAAACCAAAAAAATACGATGAATTTTGCATTGTGTTATTGGCAACAAAATTATACAATGTATATGTAGGTATGTATTATGTAAGTATAATAAATATGAAATGAAAACCCAGTTGTTGATTAATTTCAATATTGATTTGAAAATTAGAATTGAGAAAACTAAAATGTACAAGCAAGGAAACGAAGCTAACTAATGCAAACACACACACATACACATATACGTATACATTTATAGTATGCACACAAACATATTTACATACATACCTATAAAGGAAAATGAAAATACATCAATAAAATATAAGAGAAACCTAACAAATGTAAAAAACAATATTTTACACTATTATTGTTGTTAGAGATGGAAATTGGAAAAAAACCAATTTGAAAAAGAAGAAGAAAAAAATGGAATTGAATGTAAGGCAAAGAAAGAAATAGGAAAAGCAAAAAAAAAAAGGAAATCATTTAAAACTGCAATTTATAGTCCTTACAAATACCATGACAATGTACATACCGATACAAATACAATCGACAATACTATGTGAAAAAAACAACAACTACAATATTTCAGAAGAGAGAGAGAGAGAGAGCGAGAGAGAGTGAGGTAGACAGACAGGCGTACATAAATAAATAAAAATGACATTTGTTTTATGAAAATATTTGCATTTTTAAAAAGTTTCATATAGAATTGATGAATCCTTTAGGAAATTGATTAAAACTACATCGCATAGTAAAACTTTCCATTATTTTAAGGCTCTGCATCGAAAAAGAGATACATAGATCACATAACAAAAAAATTGCTTGTATGTATGTGTGATGAACGTATGGAAATAGAGACAAAAATATTATACATCATCAGCAGCATCGACAAGTTTAGCAACAATAAACAATATAAACAATACAAACAAAACAAAACAAACAATAAAAATAAAAACAAGAACAAGTAATTTTCTAAAAGAATAAAAATAGATTTTCTTTCTTTCTTTCTCTTTATCTTGCTTGCTCTTTCTCTTTCTTTTTATTTTTATTTATTCTCACTCTCTTTGGTATTGTTTTTCTACTGTGGCCTTTCTCTCTGTAGTGTTTTGCTTTTATTTGTTATATTTGTTGCACAAATGGCCACTATTGTTGTTAATAATTTGCTGTAATTGTTTTTTCTTGTTACCCATTTTATTACCGTTATTGTAAACGTTTTTTTATTCTCTTTATTGCTGTTGCTGTTGTGTATATAGACTATGGTTTAAAAATAAAAGAATAAAATGCTAAATGAAAAGTTCTCCCACTTAAAAGTATATACATACATACATATGTCAATGTGTGTATGCAAGAGATGTGTTGTTAACACACACAAACATTTAAACCTTTATTTTTTTATTTTCTCTTTCTCCCATTTTGTCTCTGCCTGTGTTTTTTGTTTTGTTTGTTTTTTTTTAGAAATTTCAAAAGGAAACTGACTGAAAAGTAGGCCACAAAACTTTTCTAATTGTTTGGCTGCACGCAATGGTAAATTGTATTTCTTTTTTATTTTCGTTTTGCTCCATTATTGCTTCTAATTTTCATTCTTTTTCATGTTTTCTTTCTTCCTATAAATGCAGAAAAGAAAGGGGAAAAATATATATATAAACAACAACAACAACTGCAACTATGACATTAGAAAAAAACAATTGCAATTTTTTTGAATCAAATTCTTCTATAAAGAGACAAAAGACGAGATATTTTCGTCCTTTTTTTCTCTCTCTTTAATATTTTAATGTGAGTGCACAAAATGGCAAAAGTAGTTACGATTTTTAATAATAAAAAAATTGTTAAATTGGAAAATTTTGAAAACTCTAATTAAAATAGAACATTATGTATACAGAGGAGAACATCAAACGAAAACACAGGACAATGTATTCATGAAAATCATGCAAATAATTCAAAAAAATTAAAATGTTGAAGACTCTCCTGTATATTTTCTAAAGTTATTAAATTGTGTTGAAATATCAACTACGTAAGGGTCACTAAAAATAAATCAATACGAAATCAATAAATTAAAGTTCAAAGCTACAGTTTAAAGTCAGCTCCGAAAGATAGATTTCTGTGTATGTGCATGAGTATTTACTCTTAAACTTTTTCCCAGAAATCTGCCGCGAAGAAGTCGCCGAAGAAATATTTTTGTCATATTTCATTTCGTTCGAGATGTCTGACATGGGTTTGAACTGCAGCCTTATGTGTAATAAGCCAACACACAACTTACCAGAATATGGCGACTTTAAAAATGACTGCGAGCGTGAATAAAATTGCCATGAAAATCTGTCATTTGGAAGCGACTTTAAACTGTAGATCCCGACACTCTTAGATAAAGATTAACATACACAATATGGTCAGTGTGAGAAGCTAGGTTGTAATTCTGACTAAAGGGTTGTAATTACCAGTTAAATAAGTATTTCTCTTAGTAAGATTTTCATTTGTTTGGTAAAAGTGAACGGATCTTTTCATTTCTATTTACATTTCCCCCTTGTTAACAAAGTTCTTCATTCAAATCTGCTAGTCATTGGTTATTGACAGCGACTTCGAATAACATTTATCTGTGAATTCATATCTTCTCTTGAGAACATGAATCTCCCTGTATTGCCGGAAATCCCAAGCTTCTTTTACTTCTTAATGTTTTAATTTTTGTTACAAGACTCCTAACAAGTTTATTGAACTTTTTATTTTATGCATAATTACATACAAATTGTAGTTGTTTTTGTTGTTTTTAAAAATATTTTCAATACAAAATGTAAAATTCTTCTTTATGCATCCACTAATAAAATTTATGAATGTCATCAATTTTAATTATTTTATCTTTTTGTGTTTATCTAAAGCATTGTATGCATAATACTAATATGCTAATATTAACATGTTTTTCAGCAGCAGCAGCAGCAACAATAACGACAGCAGTAACAACAACAATAACAATAAAATAATAAATGCATGACAAAATATTACCAATTATTTGAAAAATATTTCTTTCTATGTGGGTGTACTATATGCATGAGCATGTGTGTGTTGAAGAAGAGGTAAAAAAAACAATTAAAACTTCCTGTTTGTTTTAAATTAAAAGAATTCCAAAGCCACACACAGAAACACAGAGAGAGTGTGACAGAGAGAGAGAGAGAGAGAGAGGAGAAGAGTTATGTGAATTATTTTTCTTATTGTAATGTATTTCATTTTTAATGTATGGAAGAAAATAATAATGTTTGTTTAATAAGCGTTAATGATCATTAACAACAATTTGAATTTAATTTTGAATTAAAATGCTTTTGTTGATGTCTTCCACAATATAAAAGAAAACAAGTTGGATTATTTTTTTTTTTCTAATTTTTCCGTTTCTTTTTATATGATTTTTTTTATCATTTTCATTAAATAAAATTAAGTGTGGTGTAGTGTTATGTTGTGTTGCTGGTTGAAAAAGAAAAGTTATAAACAGTGATGTTTTTTGTTTCTTTTTAAGCTTTTTAAACATAAAGAAAATCATTCGCTATTCAAGGCGGTTTATGAGAGTTTTCTTGTGTTTTTTATGATTATTTTTTGTTTTAACAGTCAAGTTGTATAGTTTATTTGAGGAAAAACTTGAATTGGCTAAAACTGTTGAAAAAAAAATAAACCGCCAACAACTTACCAAAGCCAAGGTGAAGAGGCCCAATATAAAACTCATAGAAACTGGCTTAACATGTACATGTTGCAGAGGTGAAGGTAACAGTGAGGCTATGACAGCCTCTATACCATTACCAACTAATGACATGTTGCTATTGCAACAGCTGCTGCTAACGTTGGTTTATTTTTTGCTAGCTTATGCGTCCGTTGGCAAATTTAATGGAAAATTGAATATTTTTTTCCAATATTTTCTGTTTTTTTTTATTGACAATGTTACAGCATCAAAGAAAGTAAAAGTTATAATTTTTTTACACTTTTTTATTTTAATGTAATAAAATCTATTTATTCGATAAAAATGTAACAAGCTTTTGTAATATAATATATTTTTTATTTTTAATTTTTAATATTTTTGTTTTTTTTATGAATTAAAAATTAATTTTTTTTTAATTTTTCCACATTTATTTTCTTGCTTTAATTTAATTTTTATTCAGTTTAAAATTATTTATATTATTTTTTCAAACACTTATTATATCCTTTTGCCTTGTTTTTTTCTGTTGTTTAATTATAAATTCATAATGAATTTCTTTATAAATTTAAGTTTTTAGTTTTACTTTAAAACCTTTTTGTTTTGGTTTTTCTTAATGTCTCTGTTAACTGTTGTAAGCTATTTAATCGACTGTTTGCTGTTTAATGTTTTTACCTTAGTTTTGTTTAAAAAGTTTCCCCAACTCTTTTCTTTTACAATTCAACCAATTCAACACAATTTCAGCCAGTGAAACAAACTTCAACCACTACTTTCAACACACATTAACCGCTTGTGATAGAAAAAACAACATATTTTTGGCTAAAATCTCTGGCTAGTTTTTTTTTCCATTTCTTTGAGGAAACTTGTAGCTACGTAAACAACAACAACAATAACAATAAATATAGAAACATACAAACAGGAGTTGTAGAAGAGCCCCTTTTCTGTAACCTCTTTTCTTTTAAGATCATCATTAAAAATCTGAAATTAAATCAAATCCAAAAACAAAATCCCAAAAAAATAAAACGAACTTAATTAGCCCCAAAATTAAACTCATTTTCAAAAATTTCAATTAAAAATCAAATGCTTTAAAAAATAAATGAAATAAAATAAAAATGAAATCAAATCAATAAAATGAAAAACTAAAAAAAAACTTTTCCGGTAAATTGTGTGAAAATTGTGTTACCATGTTTAAGCAGCTTAATCAGCTGTAATGAGACATTAATACCTCTGTGTGCCTCTCTTTGGCTGCGTATCTGCCCCATTAAGGTGTTTAATTAATTATTGTATACATTTTGTTTAATTATTCCTTTTTATGTCAGTCTGTACAAAATTTTCACAATTTCATTTTTATTTGCCTTTTTATTTCGTTTTTACCCAGAAATGCTGTTCTTATGTAAATCTGCCTTTTTTCTCGATATCACTCTCTTACTTGGAGCGTCTGAACTTGTGCAATGTTGGTTGGACAGGCTGTTGATTTCGATAAGCAGAAGAAAAAACAGAAAACGAATTAAAAATATTTGCTTTGTTTCCTTTCAGAAGATGTTTTGCCTTAAAATTATTGAATAAAAAGTGAATAATTAATACGATTACCAAAGATAAAGTGAAAAAGTTAATGAAATCGTATCTTAATGGCTAATAATTTAGGAAAGTGACAGTCCTTTTAGAAAATAATTTCTGTTTCTTTATTTTTTTTAATTAATATTGAATATTTTTTTTAATGAATTTCAATTTCAAACAGAAATTGTTTTCATATGAAAATTTATTTCACATAAGGCTTTGGTGAAAAGTAACTTTTTATTTTATATATATTTATATTATTTAAAGCATATTTAGCAAGTGTATGCTCATTAAAGTGACTTTGAGTAATAATCACAACCATTATTTGTGCAAATTACATAAACCAAGATATGATCTGTGACTAATGCCATCAGAATCAGGATCAGGCCCATAAACCAGTTCTGTCTTATACTTATAGGCTGTCAAAGAATAAGAATAGTTTACAGTGTAAAGTTTACAATTCCTTATGAACCTTTAATAAGCCCTTAGTGAGCAATATGAAAGCAATGACATCGACCAAAGAACAATAAAAAAGTTCTAAGCAAGTAGAGCCGAACGATTTAGTAGGCGCACTTGAAACTTTAATTTTTGCAATACAGTGCCGTTTTAAATTAAATTTTTTTAAATGGATAGGATTTCAAAGTTATTGTTCATGGCATTTACTCATTATCCTCAGAGCTTTGTACAGAAGACTGTGAAAAGAGGGACTCCGAGGGAAATATTGTTTGAAGTTGTTAGAGCTAATGTTTTAACGCTCTATTCCTCGTCCTGTAAGCCAGCAAACGATTAATATAACACCTGAATTTAATTAGTGTAGTTTGCTGCACGACTCTGTTAATTCAGTAAATATTTTGGGGTGTTGAGTCCACCGATTAAGAAATGTATCCTGACCTTTATAATGGAGTGGTTGAAGTTGCGAACATATTGTATATGTATTTGGAACGAATATATGTATAAACATGAGAAGAAACGGAGAGGTTCACATTAGTTTGTATAAATAAAATACTTGTCAAATTTTTCGTTCCAACGAAGAGTTCAATGATATCTTTTGCAACTTAAATTGCATTGTATTTATTTCAAAAGCATCAGATATTAAATGAAATAAAATTTTTAAAAACTCAATGACCCAAGTTCAAATCCATTATATCTAATTAAGCATTTTATATTCATGTCTGTTACTTTTATTTCCTTTTTAAATTTGAATGAAAAATTTAAACAAATTTTACTTTTTCATTTTCATTGTCTTAAAAATAATTTCAATCATCTTTGTGTAATAGTTTGAAATAAAATATTATAAATTCGTTTGTATTAATTATACAACAACAATTTGTATTTGTTTTTTCCTTCTTATTATTATATTATCATCATAAGAAACGTAATACGTTTGCAAAGAAAAAAAGTCAATGAACTCATGTAAAATTGTTTAAGCCTTTGTATAAAATTGTTAAGCCTGTATAGATATAATTTCATTAAATTTTATCAGCATACTTTAAGAAGAGTTTATTGGAGTCGTGTGAGTTCTTTCTATCTATCTATCAGTTATATTGTAATTGATTTGCTTGTCTATTTAAATTGATTTATTTTTAGCTGAAACGATATTTCTTTGCTTCTATTGTCTGTGACAGTCATGAGACTTAGTAGACTCTGTCTGGGATCTATTGTGCTCAATTCTAAATTTAGCAAATAATTCTGTTGAATAACATTATATTCCTGGAGTATTCGCAGATGCATACATTTAACATAAACGTGTCTCGATAATAAATAAATTATTTAATAAAACATTGCATATAATCATACAAAAAATATCTCAACAACTGAATAAAAAAAAAAACAAAGAAAAAACAAAGGAAAAACAAAAAAAAAAAAATAAAGAAATGCATGCAGCATAAATTTATAAATAAAAAGAGGGAACAAATTATGCAAAATTTCCATTCAATGCGATTCAATACGTTTAAAGCAGCCACTTAAAGCGTGAAAGTTCAAATCTGTATTTGCAACAGCAAGCACTACAACAACAAGCAGTTGCTGATGCAGCCTTCAAACAGCATCATTAGAAGTAGTGTCATGACACATCTTTGGCATCCTTTAATAAGTGTCGAATATGAACAGATTCAACGAAAACAAAAAACAAAAAAAAAAAAAAAAGATGAAAAGACTGTCACTATATTTATAGGAAACATAAATCATAGATCGTTGCTATGCTATGCTGTGCTACGGCGCTTAACTCCAACTTTAGTTTAAAATGCAATATGATTTGATTCAGATGGTTTTACTTTCAAATGCGATTCAAAAACGATTAACGTTTAATTGATCATGTGATCGGGTTAGAGTTGTTCATATTGAGCATGATTTTTAATGAGCACTTAAGGAAGGAAAGCTTTTCACAATTGCCCAATAAAACTGAAGACGAGTCTCTACATTCCCCATAACGAAAAATGAGGGTACACTGGAGGTATTGGATTGGCATGGTGTAATAATACATGCATTTATCGTTTTATGCCTGCCATCATGCATACCATATATGGCAAAGAGATAAATAATTTAAACGGAAACTAACTATTATAGAAAATGCGGATACTTTATCTGTTTATTTTCTTTAATTTTTTTTTATTTTTTTTGGTTTGGTTTTTTCGGTATGCCACAGAAAGAAAAGCAAAATTAAAATCAGCCTTTGCATCCAGATTTCTTTATCAATACAAGCGGAAGCATTTCTTCACTATTTTTTTATTCATTGTTGTTTTTCTTGTTAATAATGCTGGTGTACAAGTATATTTTTGAAATTTCTGTAAAAATAAGTAATGAGGCCTATTTATACAACATACACCACACAACATCTGTATTGTGTGTGTGTGTGTGTATATTAAAAATGGAACATGAATCGCTTTCTTTAGATTCCTCTCCTCAATTATTTTTGCGATTCGTTTTAATTGCCAACGCAATTACGTTGAAAACAAGAAACAAGAAAAAAAAGCCTTTTGTTGAGGCACAAACCCAGTAACAACAATGGCAACAATACAGAAAACAACAACAACATTACTAACATACCTTTTGTTTTTAAAAATTTAATTACTGGGTTTGCATGTTTTTGGTTCAACATTTTTTTCTAATTTTATTTGTGATAATTTACTCACTTTGAAAGGGGGAAGAGGAAAAAAACGGTGTCTTCATTGATGTCCATTTTTGGATGATTTTTGCTTACATTGACGTACATACAATATAACCTGTTAAATAGGTCTCTTATCATGAAAATAAACTCAAGAGATTATGGGGAAAATAAATTTGATTTATTGTTACAGCTTAGTGCGTTGTGGGTAGGCATGTGGAGATACTTTGTTCGCCTGCTAATAACTCCGCAATGATTATAGATCAGCCGAAAAGGTAGAGCCCATTGCAGATTAGGTCAAGAGTATCTGACTCATCGCAGATTGGATTACCCTTTGCAAATAGTTAAACGGAGATTTTGTTTCCTTAAAAATCAAATGAATCTCCAGTTATACAGATTACAGGTGAATTTTGGAGTAGTAAAAGGTACTCACGTTGTGGGGAGAAGCCATTGTGGTCATTAAAGAAGTCTCAGTCAATATGGGTCTGGTAGTTAACTTGTCGCTTGTTTTATGTTCCCAAATGAGCTTTGATTTCACAATCTTTTCGGCTTAAACTACTCGATCTTATTCTTCCTATCTTATGATTTTAAGATATCTTTTCCACTAAACAATTCCAACAACCGCCATCTATGCGCGAGGATAGTAGTGACAACCGACTAGTGAATTTTTCGCAATAAAGTGTATGGCATACGATTATCATTCACCTTTTCTACCACTGTGCTATATTGTCGAGCAAATGAAATATATTTTTGTGCAGAAAAATTTTCGATATTTTCGATTACCTGAAGTAAATAAACATCAGTAGTAATATTTATGGCTTTTAAAGTTTTAATAGCAAATAACTTATTGAAATACAATTTTTTTGCAGGACATATTAACTGATATAAACTATCAATATTTTGTAGAAATAATTTTATTCTCATTTTTACTGCTGAATTCTATTTGAAAATCTTCTTACCATTTGCTAGAATTTTATTGTGCCATCCTTTTTTTTTGTTATCCTTTGGCACTTATTAACGTTATTGTCACTTGTCAGTTGTAACAAAATGTGGTCAAAACCCTTATCAGCGAATGAATGAAAAATAACGAAACGACACATAAAGAGGAAAAATAAAACGTTTGCAACAAAAACAACAAAAAATCTAATTATAACTGTTCAAAAGTAACCCACGCACTCTTAACCTCTCCCTCTCTCTCTCTCTCTCTCTCTCTTTCTGTCCGATACACATTCTCTTAATGACAACCTCTACGTTTACATGTGACAAACACTTTCATATATGTATTGTATACAGTATGTAGTGTAGCCACACACAGACACAATGTCATATTGTTTAACCACATGCTTTACAGTCATCTCCTCGCTAGCACAAGTCAATTGAAGTTGTAAAATGTGGCATGTTTAGCTATAGAAACGTACGTATTTCCTACACAATTATAAATGAGTTGAAGTAAAATGATATTGTGAATAACTACACACATACATACATACATATATGTATACTCTCCAATATACGACATGTGTAGGCTGCATAAAGTGATTTACTTATCTCTTCTGAGCTGTATTTATAATTTCTATGTTTCACACTTTATTATTGACATGTCTATTTAGTATCCTTTATCATCTGTTAATTTACACATACGAATAAGTTACATGCACAGTCACAGACACACGTATACGCACACGTACTTACACAGCCACTGAAACGCATAATAATTTTGATTGTTTTAGGAAATATTGGGCGGTGTAGTCATCTAAATCCCACTTTCCCACTGATGTTTTTATTGTATAGAATTTGGAGGACAACAACTTCTGGTAGCTATTTGTAGCTCCCTGTGGTGGAGGAGATTATGTTAGTGCCAATAAAACAAGTGGATTTAATGGAAAACGAATTAAAAATTTAAGAAAATTTGCAAACGTATGGTAGTTTTTATACTCAACTCTGTAATCATCGAAGAAAATCTTCAATAGAGTTCATAAATAATTTTTTCAACTGACTTTCGAACAAAAACAAAATTTCTAAACGTTAATTCGTTTCAAGAATATGACGGTCCAAAAAAATTTTAATTATGGTATGGATAAGAAGGATAAATACTTCTGTGAAACTTGCAGAAATTAACATTCTTTAGCATAATTATTTCAGAGTAAGACAGACCTCTACTCTTGTATTGACTTTAAGAACGACATGTATACTGGCAGTGAATATAACAGATTTCTTTAGAATTAAGATTGTTCCACTGATAGCGATCAACTTGCAAATCTATCAATAATTAATTAATTAATCTATTCGAGGATGCTAGAGGTATCGTCTATCATTGCCTAGATACAATACTCTTTTACACATTTTCTACATCTTTTTTTTTTTTTTTTTTTTGGTTTGTTTTCTGCACTTGAATTTATGTGGCTGTGACCCAGCATAGTTTGAAATCTTAAAGTATATATATGAACTTGTTAAGTGTACCTATATACGAGAGAAAGTATTTTATTTTGTATTTTTCAGTTCTCGTTTTTAAAACGTTTACCGCGTCTGTTGTTCTATTGGCTAAATTTCATATTTTCCTTGGATTTAAACTCATTTGATTTTCTTATAATAACCACTCAAACGTATTATAATAAAAAGTTTACGTATATGGATTTAAGCTTTTATTCTAATTAAGGCAGCCACTAAAGTGTAAAATGTTAAAATAAAACTTCTGAAATCTTATGAATAATTTTTCTTTCCTTTGCCTGATGCAGTACAACATTTCTAATTGAATTAAAAAAAATAAGAAATATTGGTAGAGAAACCAAAAGTAGCAAAAAAGAAGAAAACAAAAAAAGAACATAAAAAAGAGGAGAAATTCTAACTAAATAAGATTTTGTTTAATAGAGTTTCGAACACAAATATTACACAACAGTAATCCGCCACCAATACCACATGCATTCCACATTCTACATCCTTTCGCGTACATGTGTTTTTCAAATCTTTTCAAGTGTTTGTATGCGTATGTGTATGTGTATGATTATGCTTATGTTTTTTTCTTTCTCTTCAATTTTTAGCATTTTTCCTGTCTCTCCCACTCTCCCACTTCCATTCTCTCATTCTGTTTTCTTTTTTGATCCAATTAATTATGTTGCTCAATATTCGTTAGTCGTTATTCGTAAATTGTCGTACAGAACGTCTGATGTGTTGATAGTGGGTATAAATTATGCTCTACAATCCTGGTCCCTCCCCCATAAGTTTGGGTCTTTTTTTGCTGACATTTTTTGTGGTACTAACCAGACGTTATACTCTTACGATACAGTATTATATTTACAATAGGAATACATATATATACATACATATGTGGGTGGTTTTCATTTGAAGTCTGTGCAAAAAATTTTTTGGATGTTCTATCGGCACTTAATAAAAGTACACATTAGAACAAGGTATTTATGCTGAACAATTAGAAAAAAAAAAAGAATAATAAAATTAATATGAACAGGATTAATAAAGTACTACATTTAAATGAAAGTATGTACGATATTCCATTGCCAGTAATGGCAATTAGCCCATGTTTAAAATTCTTAATTTTGATCACGGACGTTATGCCTGTGAGGCTGTTTAATGATAGGGTTGTGTTATCTGACGTTCTAAGTTGGTTAGCATAGTTATCACAATCCAAAGAGATTTGTGATAGTCTATACACTTCGATAGTTCTACAGTGCATCAGTGCTTTCTAATATCCTCAATATGTTTGGTATACTGGCAAACTAAAGAGAATTGAGGCACGCAAAGACGATGATTGGTCATCGCTCATAAGTTCTCTGATATGGTACGTCAGACTTAAATCACCTAAGTGCTTTCTTTCAAATTATTATGAATTAAGATAACGACATTGTTAACCAATTATAATTGCAGCCATTTGAAATATCCGGAGATGTATTATAAGATTATCGAGTTGTTCAGATGAAATACGGGAAATATGTTAAACAAAGTATAGAAAAATGTGGATACAACGAAGCTTATCATAACATTAAACGTAAAATCACCCATACATTTAAGTTGTAACAATACATGGCATACGTTTGAGTGTACGTGTATGCAACTTTAGCTACTATTGCCAACGCCATTTACCAATGATTTTATTTAATTTTCTTTAATAGAAAATCCATGTTTATATTGGATGTCCTTTTCGAGTTCTAGCAAAAATAGAAAAAAAAATTTAAGAGGAGACTGTAAAGCAGAGAAATCTTTTAATTCCTTTGGAAATCTTAATTCCGCAACCTCAACATATACACACACAACCATAGGTCTGAATATACAAACATACATATGCCATCACAGAAACTTATAGAAATATTCGAAAATACTAACTAACCAACTCTGATTTTACTGTCTCTCTCTCTCTCTTTCTCTCTTCCAAAAACACACACACATACACACACACACGCAAAAACTCTCCTTTTTAGACATAAAAAATCTGTTAGAAAATGAAAAGAAACCCAAAGGAAAACACCAGCAATAGTAAGAAATTGTAGCCGATGAAGTTAACATCGTGCTGTAAATTGCTACGTTATTTTGCTAGGAGGGGGCGAAATTTTGGTCGAAAAACAGAATTGTAAGAGCAGTTGAAGGGCTACAGTATCACTGTGTATATATGTAAATGTGTATGCAAAAGTAGTGTATGTGTGTATATGTTTCGTTAAAACATTTATAAAGTAAATGAATTGAATTTGTTTCTGTTGATGCTTTTGTTTTTTTTTAGCTTTTAAGCGGGAAAGTAAATGTGAATGAATATTCCCATATAGTATAGCTTACTATGTACATATATGTATGTACTACTTTATGTTCCTTTTTATTTTATTTTTCATTTTCTTTGCTTATTTTCGGTATTTTTTCGTTTTGTTTGTTGTTGTTGTTTTTTGTTATACGTTCCATTATTGTTCTTATAGTTTGTTGATGTCTTTTTGTTATTGTTCTTGTTGGTTTTTTGTTGTTGTTTTATGTTTTTGTTATTGTTGCCTTTCATACTGACAATTTCTAATCTTAATCTGCATGTCATCTAGAATACCGCATAAATCACAAAATAATCCCAAAGTAAAATAAACGCAAGTGCTGATGGTGATGGTGATGATGATGATAATGATGCTGATGCTGATGATGTTGATGACGATGACAACGTCTACGATGAGATAGAGAGTATGTGTGTTTTCTATGGAAAATAGGAAGTAAAACAAGAAAATTCAACACAATTTCCTAGAACAATTGAAATTCTAAATGAAGTTGTTACAACAAAATATTATTAAACTTAAAAAAAGCATTAAAAAAGAACTACAAAAGTACCTGTCAGGTACTAATTTCATTTGGAATCGTATTAACACGCATTAAAATGATACGGAAAGTATTTTTGCTTTATGATGGAAGGACTATCCACTTTTTGTAACACAATTTACTATGTAGCATTATTTTCCAAACATTAATGGCATTCTTAAAGTAGTGAGAAAAAAGTACTTAATGATTTAGTACCGTTAATTTAATTTTAAATTAGCGTGATACCAAATGTTAATAGAAAACTTATATTTTCACAGATAGTCGCCGCAGTCTATTAGGTAGTGTGTTTGCTTATTAGGCGTGAGGTCACGGTTCAAACAACAAATCAACGAAACGAAGGATGAATAAATAGAATTGCTACAAAACATATCTTAAAAAAAACTGTCATTTCAGAGTTGACTTTAAGCTGTAGATCCCGGCACTTATGGACACAAATTAACACAAACTCAACACACATACGTGGGTGAGAAGCGATGTGGTAATCCTGAGTGAAGGGTTGTAATGACCAATTACGTATGCTTTCGTCTGAAAAATGTCTTTTACATCCTGTATGTATGTATATTTAATGCATTTACTTGAACCATAACACTTGCATTTACCATTGAAATGGTGTATTACCGAAATAAATGCTAATGATTGTATTTTCTATTTATTTTTGGGGAATAGACCGTACAGGAGTCAACTTCATTTATTTGATTCTCCTCTTGTACAGCCATTGTTTATTCCTTCTTTTACCAACAGCTTTCATTTGTAGTTGCGTCAGTATATTCTTCACGTATTACTGGGGGAATATGGTCGGCGGTAATAAGTTTTTTGGTATAAAATTGTAAGTTGTTCAGTTGTTTGTTGTTGTTGTTGATAGAAATGCAAAATAAATGAAAATGTCGTCGTTATTTTATTTTCTCTTGTCTTTTAGAATAATACCATAAGAAAAGACATTTTATCTGAATTTAAGTCAAGATGTATCTTCTATTGTAACAGATAAAATTTATTTTGTTAAAGAGCAGGAGGAGGTGGATTGGCATGGAATGGAATACAATGGCAATGGCAGATGAAACAATTTAATGAAAGCATTTGTATTGCAAGTGTAGGATGAAAATTTGTAGTTTCATAGCAGAAAGCTTATTAAGTTAAGCTTAAAAACTAAATAAGATCCACTTAAGCTAGCATTATAAACAACCATTGGTTTAAAGTAATGCCTGCCTATTTCTAGGCAGTAAACAGAATTCAAAACATTAAAAGCTTTTATGTTTTGATAGGTTTTTGTATTGTTTTGCTTTGTAAACAACAAACAGGGGTTTAAAAATTGTAAAAGATTTTATTTTTAAACACCTTGTTATGCTCTAATCACCACCTTGTTAAAGGAACTCTCAGAGATACATGACATAGAGGGAAAAGAGACGGTCTCTCTCAGTCTGATTCTTTTGTTGTCGCACTTAAAACGGCATTTAAAGCATAATGACTCTGTAAAAGAGTACAAGTAACACTCTTGTAATCTTGTAATACTGCCTGCTGACTTAAGTCTGATGCCTGCTGTTAGTGATACTACGATTGCCGCTGCTGTTGCTGATGCTGCACCATCACCACCACATTGTGTACAACTTTTAAGTTGCAACAGTGGCATAATGTAGTTTTGTTTTTTTATTCTAGTTGTTTTTGTTGTTTCTTTCATTTTATAATAGTGCTAATGTTGATCGTTTCTGTAGTAGTTGTTGTTGTTAAAATTGCGTTGAAACATTTCAATTTAATTCACAACCCAACACAATGTAACTTTTTTATATATGCTTTCTTTAAATAGGTACATACTATGTGTACATACGTGTATGTATGTTCATGGAGTATGTAAGTATATATATGTTTGCGTGTATTTGTATGGTGTTGCTTGTCAATTTTTGTGTATGTATTTTAAACTTTTTCTTGGCCATATATGTATGTTGTTATTTTGTGGTAAATATAAAACAACAACACCAACATTAATAAACAAACAATCAAACCAAACTTGTGTTTACATTTAAGCCCAAATAAACTACTCACACTGTCACAGAAAATAAAAATTATTCGCAACTTAAAAACTGAAAGAGTTCTAATTCGTATGAGATGGGTAAAGTAAGTTAAGACGCCGTCTAGAAATTCTACGATGACATATTGCTAGCATTAGAAAGCATATGTGCATATGTGGTCGTAATTAGTATTCTCTGTAAGTTGAGTATAGTCAAATCAAATTAGACTCAACTCAAGTATTGTATATATAGCATATATATATTCCACTCTTTGCTATGTATTGCCTTTAATCGCCTCCTTAAATGTCTCTTCATGGACCACCAGCGAACACCATTAAAGGTGAGAGAGGGACTCAATCAGTAACGTACCTCACTATTAGACCTGATATAATTTCTTAAACGCGTATGACGCATTTGAACCAATGAAATTTTCAATGTACGGTTAAAACCGACAAGATAAGCTCGATGTTGGCATAATCTATTCATGGAATGAGCCTGGTAGTGTCTATGGATTACATCTCTCCACCTATAGTTTCTGTAAAATCACAGGATATGTGACTACTGCCCGATTCGATTGCGGTTTTCTTAGCCAGGACTGTCTCATTTTTCAGTGATAACTCGAATATAATTCGAAAAATGTCTGAAAGCAGCAGTTCTATCAAAATATGTAGAAAGGTTCATTGCCAGTGTGTACGTTTTATTATGCAAATTTCTAAGTAGTATGTAGCATAACTAAGTATATGTTTATTTTGTACAATGGAAGGTTGTTTGATAAGTTATTAGAAATTTGGAGAATAACCTGAATTTGTTTCAATCTACTGACAAAACCTGTAGTATCACAGCCCTCCTTGTCGGCGATACCTTAACAGTTACCAGGCAGTATAAAATTTTACATTTTACTTGAATATGTTGAAAGCGTAGCGTTACTTTACTTACAATATGGGAAAGTTAACGCATTTTGTTATAAACTTTTAACGCCAACATAAATACACTGGCTATATAGGTTGCCATAAAGAAGACACAGAGGCAGACAAACAACTAAAAATAGAGAAAAAAGAAGAAAACAGGCGAACAAATGAAATAAAACAGAATGGAGCGTTTAAAAGCCCAGGTACAAGTGGAAATAGTTGCAGCAACAAAGTTAGCAAATGTCTATGGAGTATTTGAAGAGAGTTGGGACGACAACAACAACAGCAACAACAACAGCAATGCCAACAACGGCAAATGCGACTAAGGCGCAGGCAGTGAAGCAATGCAATTAAGTTAACAACAACTATAACGACAACAGCAACAACAACAACAACAACAACTTTGTAACGCAATACACTTAAGTGCTGTTCAAAGCAAAGAGTCACAGAGTGAGTAAGTGAGTGAATGAGTGTGTAGGTGAGTGTATGTGTAACTAGTTAAAAACTACAAGACTGTTACACACAATGAGACAATGTTGTTGCAACATCTTTAATGTAGTTGCTGCTCTTGTTGTTGTTGCTGTTGTTGCTTTTGGTATTGTTCAATGCATTTGAACATATTATCTTACAAATACTTGTACACACATGCACACTTACACGCACTCACGTTTTTACACATGTTTTCTCTTCCTCAACGAAATGTTGTTGTGTCTGTCTGTACGTGTGCATTTAATTTTGATTGTGTCTTTGGATTGCACACACACAAAAGAACGTAGAGCGTAATCGAGAAAGAGCTGTTGATTAAATTTTGTTAAACATACGTTTACAGTTTTGGAAATTAATAGGATATTTTATTAAAGCATAGTTTTAGGCTTAAAAAAAAATTTAATTTAAATTAAAAACAATAGGGGACAAATGCAAACATAACATTAACTAATGCTGTACAGTGAATATCTGCTTATACGCAATAAAATAATGAATATGTATATGTATTTAAAATGAATTTTAAACTTTTTTGAAGATAGCTTAAGAGAAAGGCCGTAATTCTGTCTGAAGGGTTGTAATGGCCAATTATGTTATGTAGCTTAAGAGAAAGGAGCATGGGAACATGCTTAATAGTATTTATGGCAGAAACTTGTTTGTTATTAAATACACGATAGGCATTAAAAACCTGTGATTATTTAATGAAAATCTTAATTTATCCACTTATATTGATAGAATTAAATATATTATGTTGCCTAATTTCAGGCTTGATATTGTAAAATATTTTTTCTGCTGATACTTCGGTATCGTATCACTTTCAGAAAAGGAATAAAATCGTTCAAATTTTAGTGCGTGTTTTTGTTTATTTAATTGCATTGGAATATAGTTTAGGGCAAATTTTTCTTTGCCACGTTTTGTGCAATTATATGCCAACTTTTAGGCTGATCACAATATGCTCTATCAAAATACGATTACTAACCATTAAACCACAATGCTCGAAATGGAAAACTTAAAACAAAACCAACAATATGTAAAAGAAAATACCAATAGGAAAACAATTTGATTTCCCCAGAAATGTTTTTTCTTCACCAAAAACCTTTCGTACAATTTTTAGAAAACACCACAAGACCAATGACTGTATTACCAAAGACCAATAATTGTTGTTACACAAGAATGGAGCTAAAGTTGAATGGGAACAATAGAAAACAGAACAAAAACAAATTGGAGCAATTAAAGTGGCAAATTGTCTGCCAAGTTATACGCCTTATCTACTGATTGTGTTTATTTTTCGGTTGTTGTTTTAGTTTTCCTTTTTCTCTTTTTTTTCTATTTTTGATTTTGCAATATTGGTGGTATAAATGATGTTTGCAACAACGTTTCTTCCTTTTCATTTTTTTGCTTCTCAACGTTCTTTACGATTTTTCGTCATTAAATTGCAAGTGGCAACCAAGTCAAATCAAGCTCGATACTCTTTTATATGCTTTGTTGTGATGATGCTGTTTTATTTACATGATTGTGTTTCTCCAAATGACTCTTTATTACTGTATGTGTGCACGGGTAAGAGTGAGAGAGAGATACATACATATATGCATTGCGATTGATGTTGAAGCTAAATGTTGCATGTGTAATGGACCCTTAAATAAGTTCTTGTCACAAAAATGTCACAAAAAAGATGGAAAAGAATAGGAAAAATGAAATGAAAGGAAAATATAAAGACACATACATACACGCCCCATATTCATGTACTCACACTCTCACACTCACACACACTAAGCTAGTTTCAAGAAACACTTGAGAGCCAAACAATTTGACAATGAAATGTTCGAAAGCGTAAGAAGTTTATTTGTTTTGTACTCGAATTTAAGAGATATAATGGCGTTTCATTAGAAATCAAGAGAATGAAATTGTTTGAAATAAATGTTTGTATCGTCTATGCCCAAAAATAGGCAACATATTTTAAGGAAAATGGTTAATTTCTTAAAAATAAGAACGGGAGCAATTAAATTTGATTTTTTAACTCATTTTTCAATGTCCTAAAATGAGAAATATTATTTAATTTTGAAATTACACAGTGCGCCTGAAAGTATGCAAATGTTTGTGTTGAATTATTGAAACGAGTTTAAATATTAAAGACAAAGGCAACTTGGCTTTGCTCAAAAAATTTAATGAGCTTTTAGAAAAAGGATTTTAATAAAACCTAGGAGTAGGCAATATATTATAAAAATAAATAAAATAAATGCAATCTTTACTGAAATCTGCCTAATGACACTTTATCATTATGAAAATGTTGAATGGTATTGGTTTGACCCCAGTATGCAAATATGTTAATATTATTATAATTAAAAAAAAAATCAAAATTAAAAAATAAAAAAATTAAAAAAATAAATTTGTTTAAAACTTTTTTATGTCGTCGAAAAGTAGGCAACAAAATTTGTATTTACAATACAATTTTATTGTATTGTATTAACAAACCTGAAAATTTTCCAACAAAACGTATGTTTTCTTTCCATTTGAAATAGAATAGACCCAGCATAAGCATACAGATTTTGGATTAATAAAAAGAATTTAGTTATTCACACATTTCGAAATCTAAATTAATTTCCTTTTAATTTCAAATCTAACATTGTCCAACAGATTTTATTAGCAGCGTCTTTCCCACAGCAAATGCTTTTAATTATGCCTAGAAAAATTATCATATTTAAACATTCCATTTAATTTGTTTGCATTTTTGAAAATTTTTGTTTGGTATGCATTTCATTAAACAATATACACACATAGACTATGTGTGTATGTGTGTTTATGCATAGATTGCAATATATATGAGTGTACATATAAGTATGAATATATGTTAATGTGTACATTGTATGAAATTTTTTATAGACTAACCATAGCCTCCAAAGTCTGCAATTATTTGCATCATAACTTTTTGACCTCCATTCACCCCACCCCCGCCAACCAACCAGTCAGTCAAGCTCCAAACTAGCAAACTGCGTAAATGCACAATAATGCAATCAAATTATTGCTATTCACATGCAATGCGTATTGCAATTAGATAGCGGCAATTGGAGAGGGGGTGGAGGGGGTGGCGGAGTTGAGAGGCTATCACTAAAATGGAGTTGCGACCAGCAGACAAATAAACGCACAAAATTACCAACAATCAAAACTATGCATGCAAGTTTCCGATAAAATAACATTATTGACACCCTCATGTATTAGAATGTTATTTGGTTTGTTTTGTATTTTTTCTGCTTCTGCTTCTTCTACTGATAAGTTATAGACTTTGTTTTGCTGAATGCCATACTCCAGTACTGACAAAAAGATAAACCACAAAACATTTTTTACGTACAGAACTTTTAGAAACTATTATGACAAGTGAAAGAAATCAATTAAAATTACAAATAACTTTAGCATAGCTTAGGTTGAAATGTGGCCTTTCAATGCCCTCTACGACACTGCATTACCCATGAAAGGTGAATATAGTCGTTCAGTAACTTATTTAATGATATTTTCTTTCCGTCTTTGAATTGTTCACTGGGTTAGTCTGTTAGACTCCCTAAAATATGCACATCTTTTTTTTCTTGTATTGTTTTGTTTACTTGATTGTTAATATTACCCATGACTCGTGTAGAGAGCGGGTGTTTAAAAATACATTCGAAATCCATGTTTTTCGTACGAGACTATAATGTTAACAAAACAATAAATACATGTGTGAATATACTGATGCAAATACGTTTATGCCTTTATTTGTTTTATAACACAACAACAATAAAGTCTACACCAAATGGCCCAATTCAATGAATTTCACTTCTATAGTCCGCCTTAAAAGCAGCTACTGTATTCTGCTTGTGAGCATTTAAAAAAAAAAATCTAAATTTATCAACATGTTTATAAATGTTGTCGTCTCTGCTACAGCAGCAATGCACAACACAATAACCAACAACAGCATCCCTCTACAGCAACAACTGTAGTGGCAGTAGAGTAGATTTTTGGTTTTTTATTTCATGTTGTTTTCGTTGTTTTTGTGCTTTTCATTTTTCTATAAAATGACAATAAATTTTTGAAATAAATTGTCCGTCGATATGCTGCTAAAATATATTTGTTTGGAGATTTCAGCAAGAATTATGCATTAAATACATTTGGTTAGCAGTTTTTGTTGTTGTTGAAGATAGGGTGATTGTTGTTGCTGTTTCTTGCCAAGGAATATATCCATAAATATGTGTGATTTTTCTAATGGGTAAATTCGATAAATGAGAGTCTCGGAGAGCCCCTAAATTTAGGCTACACTTTTATTTATAGCTATTTGTGTAGTGATAGCTAATACAGTACAAATATATGTAGGTAGGTGACTATGGAATAATAACTAATCGGCAATTATATTTAAATTGTGTAAGCATTAAAAATGCATATTTAATAATAATAAAATAATTGCTAATCAAATAAAATCCTTGAAAGTAGGCATTACTTTTATAACAATAAAATTAATTGTAATAACTAAATAAACCAAACATTAATAGATCGTATAGAAGTTTGTTGTCTATTTTTAGGACTCTTCACTTCGTTCAAACTTAATTTGTAAGTAATTTCTAGTTTGATGTCAGATATCAAAATTTTAATTTCATTTGTAGAAAAAGAACCAAAAATTATTTGGAAAACTTGAAAAACTTTTAAATTTAAAAAAAATTTTTTAATTTTAAAAGGTTAGTTCCAAGGAGAAGGTAGTTGGAATGTGAAATAAGAACTTAAGCGTACAGCAACCGTATGGGATGGTGAGGACAACTTTTTTACTTCTCCTTATACCTTAGTGGAAGGGCTGATCAATATATTACAAATTCTAATAGTTAGAAATTTATGTTCTTGAGTTGGGTTCTTTTCCTTTTTGTGTCTTTTTAAAGCTTAATTACTAGAATTTCCAAAAAGTAAAATTTTCTAAAAGTTAAGAGATAGTGACATTATTTATTGCCTACTTTTAGACAGCGCCAAAAATAAATCCCTAGAAAATGTATTTTGAAATTGTAATTGTGAATTTTGTAAAATAATTTTAAAATTGATTTTTTTTGCATAATCTGCTTTATTTATACATACATACATACATAATTGGCCATCACAACCCTTCAGTCTGGATTACGGCCTAGCTTCTCACACCACTCATGTCGTGTGCCTTAATTTTAGACTGGAGTGGCGGAACCTACAGTTTAACGTTGACTCCGAACGACAGATTTTTGAGAAACTTTTTCATGGCAATTTTGTTTACTTTCAGAGTTTTTGCCAGAAATCTGCTGAGAGGAAGTCGCCGCAGAAATATTTTTTTTTTTTCATATTTCGTTATGATGTCTGACCTGGGATACGAACCCGGGCTTTACGTCTAATAAGTCAACACACTACCTACTAGACTACGGCGATTTTAATTCTTCTTTAATTATGCTTAAGTTTTTTTGTCTTTTTGGTCTGTAAAATTGGTAGGTTTTCATTCCTTTTTTTACTTGGATTTAGTTTATTGCAGTTCAAGGCCTGATTTAAATTTAATTTCAAATAGTTGGAGTCATTTTAAAACTTGAAAAAAAACCAAGTTTCTTGATTCAATTTAAAGTTAAATTTTTAACTGTATTACATTGCCTGTATATGCTGGTAGTGAAGCAAGTGAAATTTATTACCAATAAATTACTTTCTAATTGCAAAATACTTCTTTCTGTCTTTATTTTTAAAGAAGAACAACACTTTTCCATACCGAAATTGGTCTCATAAATATTCTTAAAATAAATATTCTCTCCTTTTTTATTTTTTGCATCCGAACAATTCATTTTTAGAATTTTAAAAATTATTAAGATAATAAATTTATAACCAACACTTGTAAACTTGAATAAAAATAAGAAATAAAATAAAAAAAAAAAAATCAGAAAAGAAGCAAGCAGTAACCAATTAGGGTTGTTATCAAGGAGATACAAAGGAAAAACATAAAAAACAACCAAAATTAAACAAGATGAACATAAAAGAACAGCATAAAGACAAATGTAAAGGAGGGGAGATGGGGGTCTAAACCTCAATATAAAATATAGAAATTCAAATTCTTCAACATTTACACTTAAAAGAACACGTAACCACAGCAAAAAAATTTATGGCCTTAACGAGTACGAGTACGTATAAAATAAATGTGAAAAAAAGAAAAAAACAGAAAACAGCAAAAAATAAAAGAAAAATAATGAAATAAAATAAATTTTATAAAACATTTTTAAGGTAAAAATCTTTTTTCTTACCAAAAATAAGGAAACATTACTCTGCTGATAAAGCCAGCCAAGTAGAGACACGTTACAGGACAGTAGATTTTAAAGGAAATGAAAAACAAACAAAAAAGGAGAGAATCGTTAAATTTGTGTATGCAGCAGTTAACAGAGAAACCCTTTTCATATGTAAGACACGTTCATCTTAACTATATAAAAATGTACCAAGATTTCGCATTTATTTCTCTCTCTCTCTCTCTCTCTCAATTTTGTCTCCTTGAAAGAGTCCTTGTTTATCCTTGGCAAGCACAGCTAGAATTAAAGAAATAAGAAATATAATTTGCCACAAAAATAAACATTTCAACGTGTGGTACTTCGTACGTTCAATAAAAAAGTAAAACATTTTTTCTCAAATATTCCCTCGTCTAAGGACAAAATGCATTTCCCAAAAATATTCTTATCTTGAGTAAGATGTTATCATTATGACGGTTATAAAATGCAAGCAGTGGTCAGAAAAAAGATTTGCTGACATGCGATAATGGGAAGGAAAACAACTGTACAGTCGATATTACTTAAAATTGTAAATATTTGACATCACATTTGTCATCAAATATTTGAGCAAATCTACAAATACCATAACAAATATTGTTTAATCTTATTAAAGTTTCTTTACAATTTTAAATTTATTTGCCTTATACAAGAATGTAATTTCTTGGTAACGTAGGCTATAACAGGCATTAGGTTAGGTGGCATACCCCCTCAAAGGAAGCGATCTGCCTTAGACAAACATTTAGGTACCATTCCCTAGAGAAAGCCATTCCGAGTTCAAAATAAATCTTGCTATTGTGGCAATCTTTATGTTAGAGTGCACGGTCAGAAGCCTTCGTCTCTTTATGACAAGAGTAGGCGTTGGTAAAAGACTTTCTTTTCGTAACATCTGTTCGAGATCCTTAGGATAGCGTTAACTGCAAGTCTGCAAATAAATTTTTCCAATTAATTAAATATCTTCTAATAAATTGTCTGTTTTAACCATGCTCAAAGCGAATTTTAAAATGAGGCTGATTGAAAACAAAAATAATTAATAATAAATATGCCTTAGAATTTCATTACAAACTTATATTAATAACAATTCTAAAAGCAGCCTTCCTATAATTTAATAAAGAAAAGTGTATACTTTAAGGCTGATCATAAATACTTGGCATATTTTAAGGATAATCATAAAACGATTACAACAATTAAAACAATCGCTTATATTTTGTATTACAAATTAAAGTTTTTCATCTAAAGTTTCCTGTCGTCGAATTATTTGTTTAATAATCTCTACGTAATAAAGTTTTAAACATTTAAAATAAAAAAAATATTTTTAAAATAAATATTTGCTTACAACCCATATTATCACCTGCTTTAAACTGTATGTGGCAATTGATTTATAATAGTCGACTCTCAGTCGTATTCTTTTAATTGCATCTTTATGATCCAGCAGCATTTGTTGTATTTAAGCCATTAAAACAAAAGGTGAGAGGCTCTTTGTCCTCAAAATATAATGGCCTATTACTTTAAAACTTATTTCAAGTAATAAAATGTTATCATAAGCCTTCTGTAAAAAATAGGTCATGGATGCCTTTACTACCATTAACAGTTTTCCCAATGTAGGTAAGTGCTGAAAAGTACTTACGCAAGTACTACAGTACTGTAGTGCAGAGGAGAACTTGTTACATTAAGTTTTCGAATAATAAAAGTAAAGAAACAAAACGTATTGCGAGGTAATATGCTGTAACAATTTATGGCACTCGAATTAAATGTATAGGCCCTGCAGTTAATAAAGTTAGAAGATTTTAATTTATTTGAAATGAAATTTCATTGTAAAATTCAAGAGTTTAATTTAATCATTTGCTTGTAAAATAAGCAAAATAGGACTCTTTGAATATATCAAATTAGGAATATTCATACATACATACAGAGAAGGCTACGAATACCACAAGGTTATGTGTGGTTATAAGTGATCGATTCAGGCCATTTTAAAAGTATCCCCATTATGATCTCAAACTCAATCGATTTTAGCTAGCTTCCATTGAAGAGAATTAAAGCTCTACATTGTTTACTTAATTTGAGGCCAGGTCTGTATAACATATATGGCCACACCTTTATTATAATCGAGCTCATGCGTGGCGTGGAATTATTGGTACTGAATCCAGATTCAAATTCTACACTTGCAGGCTTTTATTTTCTTTAGATAGTCCAGCGGCAGCCAACCGCCAATGCAAATCTCGTAAACCACATTGAAAGACGTTCTCGATCGTTAATCTCTACCCAGGCATACTCAAAATCGGGCCTTGTTTGCATTCTGATTCTATAGCGCTGTTCTTAGTTGCCTATGTTGCACATCGTTTACAATGTCGGTTAAAATTATTGCAAATATCAATAATTTCAGCAACTTAACATGATAACGGTTTACTTTGTCATCATTCAAGGTGTTCATGTTGTGTTCACCCATAAACAAGAAAGTGTCTTGAAAGTGTAAAGTTTATTTCTTTATACTTTGTGATTAAATGGAAAATTTCATCATTTTGTAGAGCTGCTGCCCAGTTTCTTTTACTTTTTTTGCGGAAACACGTAAAAATTTTCTGCGTAGCACATGACACCAATACTAAAACTACAATAACAACAAAAAATATGAAATATCTAGAGCTAAGGCACCAAGCAGTAGCCTGAAATGAAAAGTTATAGAAATTTTAAAACTCCAATACAAATACCACCACAACCAAAATACAACAACAGTGATTGTTTACTCTTTCCCTTTTTGTCCCCTATCGCTCACGCTCTCGCTCTTCTTTCGCTTTTTCCCCCCACTGTCGCCTTTTCTATTGCTCTTATGTACATGTGTGTGTGCCTGTGTGTGGAAAATGTGAAGAGTAAAAAAAGTCGAGAAACTTTAAGGCAAATGGTGTATATCCGTTCAACATTGTGTTGCAAGCAAATGAAGGATGCTGTGTATGCTCAGTCAACTATTCAATCCGGCAGTCACTCATTCATTTCATTTCACTCATCTGGTTAAATGTACATGCCCTTACACGTATTTATGTATGTATGAATGTGTGTGTGGTTATGTGAATATGTTTTGTTTTTTTTTTGGTGTTGAGCGTGTCCTAGTCTCTTACTTTTTGATTGTATTTGTTTAAGTCCTTTTATTTAACTCTTGCAACATTCTAAACACTTACATTGTATATCTCTGCTCTGCTCTACTCTACTCTGTTCAATTCTATCTTTTGCCTCAAAGTTAATGCTGTTGCGGATCACCTGTGAAGTCAAAAGTTAAATGACTGTTGGCTAAAACTGTTACAGTTAACGCTAAATATGTATGTTGTTGTATTAGTTGTTGTTATTGTTGTTAACTAAAAAGAAAAACATTGTTTAACAGGTATTTTCGTTTATGCATTAGTGTATGTGTGTAAAAATATGTTTTTCTCCCTTTTTCTTACTTCCTTTCTTTGTTTTTTTTTGTTTTGGTTGGGAGGGGGTGGAGAGTTTGTTTAGAACTTTTTTTGTTTTGTTTTGTTTTTGAATTTCTCACCTCTACGTTATGGTTTACAACCATTAACAGCCATAAATGTTAAAGTTTTCCTTTCGGTCACTTTTGGCCTAATAACAATGTTGTAATACAACACCAACAAATACAAAGAACTACAACCAACTTATACATACTCACGCCTGTTTAGAATACATTTTTCACAACATAAGATTGTTCCATCAGGTAGGAATAATAGTCGGAGAGAGAGTGGTCGGCTTGTCTGCAAAATGTTGCTTGTACAACAAAATGTTTTACGGTAATATTGTTTCAGTACAGCTACAACCACATCATGACACCTTGATTGATGGCCGGCTGAATGGATGGTAGGTTACCATTATTAGGTGGTTGGATGCATGGAGTATTTCAAAGTTATTAAAATAAAATGGTTTAATCCCTTAACTCAGATTCTCTCTCTCTCTAAGTAAGAGATTGAGATCTTTTAAAGTAAATTGTAAAATTTTGTGATAGGAAATTAATTCACTCAATCATTAATGAGTCTCCTTTATAAGCCTATTTTAAGCGAAAAATATCTGTAGAACGGATTGCTGTTTTATTAATTACAATTTCTTTAATAAGAAGAATGTTTTATGACTGTTCATTTGCATCGTTTAGTTTTCATTTTTAAGCGAAATAAATGCACATTTGATTAGCCCTATTAACACATCCCACAATTAGTGTTCATGACCTCACATCGTTGTACTCTTCAATTACAAAATTTCATTTCGAGTTTTTTTTCCACTTTTTTTTTGGTGAAAACCTGCTTAATTGTGCAGAGTTGGCTGTTACCGTTGATTATTGAATGAATGAATGCCATCAATTGTGGCACTATGTTTGGCAGTTATTTTCTTTTTGTTGCTGGTACTGTTGTAACGAAAATTATGTTATCACTTCATCTATCAATAGCGAATAAAAGCAAATAAAAAAAAATGTAATGGTCGGCGGCATTTTACGCACCTCTTTAAACGCGCTCGTATCGATTTCAAATTTTTCCGAAAACAAGTTTCCGTTGATACTGATGGCTGCCTGCTACTGCTGTAGCTACACCTCAATGCATATGGAACGTTTGTTGGTTTATTGAACTATTGTTTGATGACAGCTTCACTCACACTGGTTATTTTGGAAAGGGAGGTGTATAGCGGCAGACAAAAGCCTGGCTGACTACATACATGGCTGGATGGTTTGGCTGGAGAGGTAAAATCAATGGTTGGATAGCTGATGTTCAATATGATGTGTTTCATTTGTAACGACAAGAGTTTTCTATGTTCAAAGGAAATTAAAACAATTTAAAATTTAATTTAAAAGAAATTATTTTCAATTATAACAGTGAAATGCTTCTGTTTTTTCTTTTCTTTTCGTTTCTTTCTTTCTTTCTTTCTCTATAAAATAAGAGCAAATTAATTTTCAAAAATAAATTTATGGCCTCGAGTTATGAATCTAATGATGGTGGAATTTTAAGATATTCAAGTTGAAATTTCATGAACATTTTTTTTTTATATTTCTAATCTCTTCTTCTTAGAAAACATTTATATTTTTGCCATTTTTTATATTCTGTTGGGTTTTTTTTTTAATTTGAATTTTTTTTATGAAATTATCACGCGTCAACATGTGTTCTTTATATACAGCCATTCTATTTTATTTCCGTTTTTATATTTTTCTCAACAATAAGCATGTAAAATGTGTGAAAATCTTTTTGATTCTTTTTCGATTTTTTACAACAAGATTCCCTTGTTGTTTCCCAAAAAACACAAGCATTTGAGGATGAACATTTTGTTGGAGCATCAGCATCAGCATCAGCAGTAGCAGCAGTTAAAGACGTAAATATTGTTGGAGCACGTAAAATACAAAAGAAATCAAATGTCATTTGCAAACGTTGGCAGGATTTTCGTTTTTTATGTCTTTTTTTTTGTTTTTTTTTTTGCTGCCACTAAATTCGAAAATTCAAACAAAAACAAACATAAACAGGACAGTACAGAAACAGGCAAATACATATGAGTATACAAATAAATGTTTTTTGTTTTTCAAAGGATAGAAAAAATAAATAAAAATAAAGTAAAAGAAAAGGGAATTATTTAACACATACTCAAGTTATATATGTATGTACACAATGCAAAAGCAGCGCATGAAGAAAAAAAATAAATAAATTTCGCAAAAGAAAATATATGTTAGAAATACGAAACAAAAGAAATCAGGGAATCAAAGGAATTAATTCGTTCAGCTATTTTTCGAATCCATTAAATCCAATGATATTAGCGTGCATATTTCAAAGCCTACTGTAATAACAAGAATCAACTATTAATGGATATCTGCATGCTGTGTACTTAGATGTCTTGATATAAAGATCCAACGAATAACAAAGTCATATCCTCTAGCCTAAAACTTACGACAATAGACAGGGCAACATATGATGAGGTTTGGCAGATGGGAGACAATAATGAGGGCCCCCAATTAGCAATGATAAAAAGTGACAACATTTGACATGTGTTCACAAAGCTGTGGAAGCGGAGTTTTACAGACAAAGTACGTAAGTATTTTAGTCGCAAGTGGAGTACTTGCTTGATTTACAACATGCGCCAAGAAATTCCAAAAGACTTTTCCTTCTTCTAAACCTCTGAATTTTTTTTTTTTTTTTGACAAAAAAGTCAACATTTGTAAAAGCAAAAAAGAAAAAGTGAAAGAAAACATGCGAATAAACGAAGGTTCGATAAGTATTTAAACTAAAATGTGAAACGTGCTAATGTGATGTGTGAGAGCCAATATTGTATACCAAAGGGCCACAGTTTGGCTGATAAATCGTGGGTGAGAAAGGGGGAGAGGGAGAAATGATGTGTGTGTTCGCTTTCCAAAATTTTTAGAAGCCAGAGTATAAGTATGTGTTAAATTTATTAGCTGTCAAATAAATCTTAAAGTATTACTGCCGTTTCTACTCTGTTTTTTTTTATTGTTTTTGTTTTTGTCTTTTGTAACATATAACGAATAAAAGCCAAGCTAGAACTCAGGAAACAGTTTTTCTAGATGTTTGAACCCTTTTTCTTTTGCACACAAATTTCAACTCTCAATTTTATTTAGAGGAGAGTAGAAAAGCAACACAGGAAAATGTATCGTTGCTGTAGTTGTTGTATTTCTAACGTATGTATCTAAGTACAGTAAAGGATTTTTCTTTTTTCAGGTCCTTAAGCATTTAAAATTAATTTTTTTTTTTCAGATATTATTTTGGTGGTTCTGATATGTAAATTTTGCGTTTACGAGGCGTATGTGTTTAAAGAGATAATGAATTTACATAATATTGTACGAGTCAAATGGCTGAAATAAAATTAACATTTTTGCTTTGTCTGCTTTTAGGCTGTTTTAGGCAATTTGAGCATGCACACACACACACATACTCGGTTATATTGTTTAAATATGTAAACACATACACAAATTATGAATGTATAGAAGTAAACAATTGTTAATATTGTTAATTGGTAAATGCTGGTAAATAACGACGCCTTACTATATGCTTTAGTTTATTGTTATTACATTGTTGTTGCTGTTATTGTTTTTTATATATTTTATGAGCTATAAACTGCTAAAATTAATTAACTATGGAAATTACTATAAACGTAGAGTATACACTATAACTGCTTAACCGTACACATACATGTACAATTGCTATTTGTTTTCTAAAGTCTAAATATAGGCAATTAATTTTTTTTTTTTGTCGAATTCATATGTTTGCGTAAATTATTTGGGCACTCTTTCAATTGCTATTTTAGTTCATTTTCTTTAGCTTTTAGCTGAAACTATCAGAGAAATAAAAGTGGATACAATTTCCTATAATTAATTCAATTCTCAATTTTCTTTTAGCATACTTTTAGGTAGATTATGTTGAAAAAAATTTTGAAGCATTAATTTAGGAGTTAATACAACAACTATCTAAACATTAGTAATCGAAACGATTTTAGTCAAAAGACATTAAAGATAAGTGGAAGTAAAAGATTTCAAAATAACATTAATTAAGGAATAATGCTTTAATTGATAGATTTTAGAAAATGTTGGAACTAAAGGAACTTTTAAGAATACGTCAGTAAAAAAAAACGCAGCTGTTTAGTAAACTAATTCAATTATTTTACGTCGTTTTTAATTTTATTTGTAATTAAGCACCTTATGATTAAACATTATTTTAATAAATACAATACAAATACGATATTTTTAGAGTAAATTAATGTAAAAACAATAAAAAATTCATTTTCAAATGTTTGGCACAATTTTGTTAAAAATAAATAAACAACAAATTTAATATATTTTCTTAAATATTTTGTTTGTTTGTTTGTTTGTTTGTTTTTTAAATAAATGATAAATATACATACGTGAGAAAGTAAGTAAAACGATTAATTTTAATTTTTTTTGAATGCCCCGAATGGCTTCACTATGCTCCAGTGTTTAGCTTTCTGACAGCCTGCCTCTTCAAAATATTCTACTCCTCTTTGCCTTTAGCCAAATCGGCTGCTGACTTAAGAGGCACACCCTTATCGTCGATTTCCACCGAGGGCACTAGAGGCGGCTTGAAACCATATTCCACATGTAGATTTCTACCAAAATCGGGACTTCGTTTGAGACTATGACCATTGCGCCATCTCTGGAACTCATCGAAATTCGTTTTAAATCCTTGAGCTTGTCTTTCGGCTTGTTTTGACACTTGTATAGAACCTGAGCCTGATAAATCTAAAGGCAAAGTATTGTAGTCATACTGATAACGAGCTCCCATATCCCATGTGGATTTTCCTTTGGGGCGTGGTGGTGGCTTTAAATCATACAACATATCGGATATTTTGTAATTCGGCTTGACATACGGTTTAGGAGTTAATTTAGGTAAGCCCTTAGTAGGAGGTGAGCTTTTATACGCCTGCTGCATTTGCGGTACCAATTTCTTTAACATTTTCGTGTAATACGACTTCAAAATATTCGCAGGTATACGAGCAAAAGAGCCGCCATTATACATTTGAGGCCATGTCGAAGCATAATCTCCTGTCGCTTGGCCATAATAAGGGGGATGGGAAAATGGTGGTGGTGGTCCATGTAAAGAAGGGGGCAAATGCAAAGCCACTGGTATTTTAATGGGTATAGCGACGGGTCTGTCAATATACTTTTTGACCACCTTTTCCACTGGTTTCTCTACAATCTTCTCCACTTCTATGGGCACATGTTTTTCCACCACCTTTTCTACAATTGTTTCCACGGGATATGGTACGGGCTTCTCTACTATGGTCTCAACCGGAAAGGGTCGATCTATAAAATGTTGTATATGCACTGGTATGCCCACTGGTTCGGGTATACCATAGGGTACGGGTATATGTTTTTCTACAATCCCTTGAACTACCAATGGTGAGGCTGAGGGTGCTGTCAGTTCCTCAGCAGGCAAAGCGTAGGGTATTTGTATGTCAGGCCTTTGTTGTATATTTATAGAGCCATAATGATCCTCAAGTTGAGGATGTGCTTCACGCATGAAATGGTGATCATGACCTTCTTGCTCTTGTTCATAATGATCCTCATGTTGATCTTCATAATGCTCTTCGTTTTCATCCTCATGGTCTTCTTCTTGTTGTTCTTCTCGCTGTTCCTGTACATGTTGTTCGTGGTAAATTTGCTCCTGATTTTCTTCATGATGATCATAATGTTCTGCCTGCTCTTCAAGCTGTTGGGGAGCCTCTATTATATGTGTCTCCTGTATAAGATTGGATTGCTGTATGGTGGCATAATCCCCTAAATCTTGAACTGGATTTGGAGCATGTTGTTCTGCTTTAAGGGAAGCTGCCGATTCATGTTGTTCCTCCTCCTGCTCTACGTGTATGGGATTTTGTGATAATGACACATACTCAGGAGATGGTTCTTGTGTTGCTGGTGGCTGAATCGGTTCGATGTGCTTTTGTTGAGGATATATGGTCTCATGCTGTTCCACTAGACGACCATCCTTTTCAGTGATTAATTTATTGTGTATATTAATGGACTTTTGTACCTCCACAAAAGTATAACCATTATTCTGTGCTTTCGGAGGGGGAGGACTACTTGCTGTTGGCTGCTGCTGTTGAACAAATTGAACAGGTTGAATAGGTTGGACATGGAAGTAAGCCATGGCATTGGATACAAACTCATGAGGTGACCTCATGGGCTGAGCTGGTATAACTTGAGCCTCTTGTGCATAAGCTTGCGCAACTTGATTCGTTTGCTTTTTAACATTGACGGGTGGGCTTATAGTAACAAAAACTAAGTTGGCTGGCGTCGAGACATGCTGCTCATGTTGTTCGTTTCCAATGTGATAGAAATTATTGTCATTGACCTGTACTTCGCCCACTACTTGATTGTTCAATTGTTGCTGTGGCTGCAAGGATTCCTGTTGTAATGCTTGCGCCTGGGGCTGAGGCTGCACTAATTGCTGCTGTACATATTGTACTTGGGCTGCTGGTAGCACTGTTTGTATATGACTTTGAGCGGAATTTTTTTCATAATGGAAATTGCCTTTCGTAATGGGTACACCACCAGCATTCGGCGATAGAATAGGATTTTGGAAATTTTTTAAAAATTTCCTGGAGGGAGCCTCTTGCAAAGAATTTTGTATTAATTTGCTTTGTTCCACAAATGATTGATATGAAGGTGAACTACGTGCAGACTGATGCTCCTGTCGGGCCAACTCCTGTTCCTGTCCTTTTCTCAAAGTGTCATCATGTATAATGCGCACATTGTATTGGTGTGTAGGTGTGGCATGGAAATTGGTACTTTCAGCTGGTGGTAGTGGTGGTGCCGGTTGGTATACCTGATGGACCACGTCTTGCGTCTCAGCTATTTGGTTGTCGTCTTCTGGAGCATCCACAAAGTCGTCGTTATTATTGTTTTCGTCTAAAATAACGATAGGATTGTGGATCGGAGTGTTGGTGCCATTCACAGATGAATTGGTTTGAGGATTTACTAAAAGACTGGGCAATACAGAAGCCTCTTTGGCTGCCCTGTTAATCCTTAAAAGTTCATCTTTAGTTATGGAATTACTACCGTCACTGAAATCATCATTGGACTTTCCTGTACCAGGCTGAGTGAATATTTTCTCAACCACAATTTCCACATGACCTGGTCGAACTTCGCGCCGAATTTCCCTAGTAACTGATGTGGTTACCCTTATGAAGGTGCTGTTATTGGGCATAGCTGGCTTATCTTTCTTTTTTGTTTTTGTCGAAGGCATGGGCTTAAAGGGAGCGGGACTAGATTTTATAACTGTAATAGGCTGATGAGTGGTGGTAGGGTGAACAGTTTCGGTTTCATCCACATAGCTAAAGCGGAATATATCGGAAAATCCTTTGGGAAATAGATTGGAGAGCACTTCGTTTATAGTAGATTGGCGGCTATTTGCCGCTTTGGCTGCCTTCTCTTCAGTGGGATCATTGTAGTCTAAATCGAAGGGTATATAAGCGTGTGTAGATGAACTGGGTTCAGGTGTTACCACATCAAACGCTGATGAAACTGTCACAAATGAAGAGTCCAGATTCTGTAACGAAACCACGACGTACATTTTAAAATTTTAAATGAAGAAAATAACAAATCGTACACTCTCGTACTCTCTCTTAAATAACTACACTGTTATTCGTTTACGAAAAAATATAAAACCAAAGAAAAGGAGAAAAAATTCTCATTCGTTTTAATAAAGAATTTTTGGGAAAAATTTCATGACAGCAACATAAATGGCAATTTGTTTGTGATTTTCTTGGCCCCAAAGAGGCTTCTGTCGACAATATTTCCCTGTGAATAAGAGTGTAGCAACAAGAATTTGTTTTCAAACTGTGTAGCAACTATGCTTGCTTGCCTCCTTACCTTTTTCTTAATTTCTTTATTGTTGTCATTTGCATTATTATTGTTGTTATTCTTGTTGTTGTTGTTGTTGTTGCTTTCGCTGTCGTTTATTAAATGTTCATGATGATGGTTGTGTTGTTGTTGTAGCTGTTGTCGTTCCTGTGTTGCCTCAACATCTTGTACCTGTCGATTCTGTCGTTGCTGTAACAGCAACAGTTGCTGTTGTTGTTTTTGCCTGAGTTGACGCTGTTGTTGTTGGTGTTTTTGGTTTAATATTAAACTTGCCAAAGTTGTTGATGTCACATTTAAAGGTGGCTGTAAGGGCAGCAATGATGTTGTTGTCTCTGTTTCTGCCAACACTGCTGTTGCTGTTGTTGCTGGCGCTGCTGCTGCATTATTTAAGAATTTCTTTAAAAGTTCTGTTTCTGTTGTTCTTCTTGCTTTGTTCGAGCCTAAAACTGTTGCTGATGAAGGCAAGATAACAGAAGATTTTGGAGCGGCTGCTGTTGTTGTTGTTGTTAATATTAATGTTGGTGTTGATGATGGTAGTAATGCTGGTGTTGTTGTTGTTTTTATTGCTTTTGTTATCTTAGCCGTATTAGTTGTTGCCTTAAATGCTGATGTCGTAACAGATGTTGCCTCCGTTATGCTTGTCAAGGTGGTTAGTAAAAGTAAAATACTGACAACAACAGTTGGTATTAGAAATTTACGTAACATTGCCAATCTAAGAAAGAAAGAAAAGACAGACGGGAACAAAAAATAAATAAATCATTGCAAGAGGGACTGAATGAACAAAGAAAATATAATTTAAAATTTATTTAAGGTTTTTCAGATTATTTGCAGTCACAAACAACCATTTGTTCAGTATTTCAGGAATTGCTTATAAAGATAATGGAGGCTGTGTGGAATTGAAAATTAATTGTTGCTTTAAGATAGAAATTGTTGTCACAAAGCATCTTCATAACGCTTCGAATAATTCTTATTTGCTTTGTTGCAAGTTTTATCAGCTAAGCACGTAATTGATGGACTATAATAGGCCCTAGAATGATAGCAAGAGCAGCAGCAGCATCGAGGAACTTTTGCTGATTAAGTCGTAATCTTTCCGTTGAAAAAAATCCTCTAAGATGTTAATTAATAGACAATTATCACAAGCAACGGCTGGAAGTGCTACAGATGTGATCAGATATCGTGTCGTTACCTGTCTTATTTGCGGCCTATCTTTCAATTTATTATGTATTACGTACTTGTAATTTCTATTTGCGCCTCTAATCTTAGAAAGTCAAAGTCAGTTAATAAAGGAATCCAGCTGACACTACGTCGTGACGTAGTCTGAAATTAACGATGAAATCCCAGCGAAATATGAGAAACATTTTTTGGTTTACTTTTGAAACCGAATAATAATGAAGAACTTTTAACTTAAATTGTTTTAGAAAAATAATTAGTTGTTGTGTAGTTTGAGCAGTAAACCTATGTTTGGATGCACTGCACCACTGAGTTGCAATGTAAGATAATAAAGAAATATGGCAGTTGGTGATATCCTTAGAAAATTATACAATTAGCCGCTACAAGCCGCTATCAGAAAGTTAATAGGATAAACTGTCAAATGCCATCAGCAAAGGACCATCAGCAGAAATAATCACTTCTCTTCCTTTTCAATATGTTCTTGGCTTTGCCTTTAAGGGTATATATAGTATGAATGAATTTTTATTGCAAAATTTGTGATAGTCAAGAAAAAATATCTTTACGCTCAATAAATTCCAGGTGAAGTAGTAGCATAATCAGCAAAAAAAACCGAAAAATTATTATTTTTTTTCAATTCAATTTGAAATGTTGCAGTTGTTTATGGTTTTAAATAAATTTAAAGTTATAACTTGTTACACATGTTATTGGCTAAGAAAAAACAAGAAAAAAAGAAAAGATCCTCAACAACCACAAAGTTGCATATAACGTTACATTTAACTACCCCGCCAATTTTACAAGTTAAAGCCACTAGGCTGGCCTTTACTTAAAAAAAAAAAAAAAAAAGAAACAGACGACTTTATCATCATATGGGTGTGCTTTAGCGTAAGTTGGACTATAACTTAATAAATAATGTTAAACAAAAACAAAAACAACAATAATAATAAATAATAAAATAAATAAAAAAATTGGAAAGAAATGAATTGCATTGCATTGTATTGGAATTCAATTGGAATTGAATTGAATAAAAAATATGGTGCGGTAAAGTTTGTTTTTATTTTTCGAGTTCGTTAATCGCCACAATTTTTTCCCAATGGTTTGGGTCACTGACCGCAAAGTGTCATAAAAATATTTATTATTACTACCATTGTCGCTGTTATTGTTTTTGGTTTTGTTGTTGTTGTAGTTGTTAGTGTTTGTGTATCATTTTTCATCTGATGCAAACTCATGAATTATGAAAATTTTTTAAAGTTATTATTTTTCAGTTTCTGTTGTTTTTTATTTATTTATTTTTTTTTTTTAAAGTCGCATTGTCTTTTACACTCATTTTACAATCATATGGCATGGAATTGCATAAGTTATGCCTCTTTTGTTTTAATTTTTTTTTTTTAACTTTTTAACTTTTTTGGTATATAAAACAGTGTTTTTTTTGGCAATGTTAAGGCCATAAAAACAAATATTTGAAAGTCATGGCTTTATGACTCCTTTTCTTTTCTTCTTTTTTCTTTTTATCAGACTCTTCACGTAACGTTTATATTTGTGGTTGAGTGATTGAGGGAAACAATTTACGGAAAAGTGTTTAAAGTGATATAATCTCATTACTTTTAATGATTTATTCACAATAAATCTTGTAACCACACAATGATATGCACAACAACACATTCAAAATAACTCATTAGTTGCCACCCTAAAGAAGAATTAAAATAAAAAAAAAAAATAAAAAAAAAATACGAAAAGAAAAGGAAAGAAAGAAAAAACAATTAGGGAAAGAAGAAAATTGTATTTGAAATGTACAATGTAAAGTTTTCTTTTTTTTTCATCAAATTCCTCATTACAAATAACAAGAGAGGAACATTTTCATGGTTCCACTTCATATTTTTCTTTAATCGATTTTAAACAAATATAATCAGCTTGCCGGTCACACAGTCAATCAGTCAAACGTATCGATATTTAAATATTTTTGTTTGTTTTTTTTTCATTTATTGTCGTATGGAATTGACAAATCGTAAACTGTATTTATAGATTGGAATTGTTAATGGGCCTTATAAGCATGTTAGGGAGAATGTTTAGTTGTGTTTCAAATTATTGGTTGCCTTTGCTTTCAATTCATTACTTAGGAAGTGTTTCTGCTATCTAAACCTACCATACATATCGTTGATAGCAATTATTGTTTTTAATAAATAAACTCATAACTATTATGCCAACTAGTCATAGCAAACGATAATTTAAATTTACAAAACCAAACGATAAAGCGGATATTTTTCAACGGTTATTCTTGTATAAATTAATTATTAAAATTAATTATTGCTTAGTCCACTTTAACAGACTTGGCTAATTTCTAACGCTATAATTACAATAAAATTTTTCTTTAATTACTAAAGCATTTTTCAAAGTATTGATTGAGTAATTGCTGTCTTTTGCTCATCTAAAGCAGAACGAATTGCTGTTTTTCACGATGACTTTTTCCATTTAGCTACTTATGCACATAAGTATATACATATATTGCCTGTCTATTTCCTTTTTCATTATATTTTTTGGCGTATATACATACATACTTGCGTCAAACGAACCTTTTCCGCTCGCTTAACATTTTATATCAAAGAATTTGTACCAAATTAAACAAAGTAATGAAAATAAGATAGAAATTAAAAAGGATTTACGAGTGGTTTAGAGGCTTAAGTTTCATTGCAAATAATTCAGACATACATAGCTCGCCTTACCACCGAAGAGAACAACATCGTTAAATAGTAATTTTCAGAAAAATAAGCACTTCATGATCATTTAGCACAGTTAATACAGCAATGAAATACAGTTTACTGGGACTGTAGCGTCTAAGCAACTTAACTAGTTGTTTTCTATCATTTTGGAACATGCTACAGCCGATCAAACGTCAGCTCCGTTGAAAGAAAGAAAAACAATATATATATAAACAAAAAGTTTAAAAGATCCTTGTTTGGAAACAATTACGATCATAAAAGGTGGTGGAATTAAAGTGCTTAATTACTACTCCTGATAATTCTAATGAATCATATTGTAAGTGTAAGGTTCAATCAGCAAGAGATCAGCATATATTGGTAGAGGAGATAATTTTTAGGCATCAAATGGTGGACCAGCTATCATTCTAGAGTGTGCTACAGTAGACCAATGACATGTTTAGTACTGAAAACTCAATTAATGAAAATAAAACAAATTAAAGAAATAATGGAAAAATAGGACTGAAGCTTCTTCATAATTTGAGGATTTAAAGAGAATTGTGAGTATTAAATGATTGCTTGGTTTAGTATTGGCTTGAATACAAAGGACTAAAGTGTACTTTCTTTTTTTTCATATTAGCCAAAAGATCAAACTAGGTGGCCAAAAATAAGAATTAAGTTAATAAGTTCATAGTTTCATCAATCTATTATGAAATGATGTCGAGAAAATAATGTAAAAAATTAAAAGTTGTATGAATACCGCATGCGTTAACCGTTAAACGTTGAATATTGAATTTATATGGTAGAATCTTTGCGGAATCACAACAAAATTGATGCTGTTTTGCAAAGGATGTTGAGTAATGAAGCAATTGAGAGTCACTACAATGTCAACACAACACTATAGTGCTTTAATAGCAGTGTGCTCGAGTGAATAATGGATAAACCGGGATTGATGGTGATAAAAGTTTTGCTTTTGATGAGATTAGCAGGAATTCAACTATTGTAAGGTGCTACTGTGTGATAAAATTCTAAAAGATGATGAATAATAACAATACGGGCATTTGTTACGCAACTCTCTGCAGTAAATAAAATGCATTTTTGGATAGATGCAAATCTTTACAATGCAAGCATAATTCATCAAGGATATCATTCGCATAATTTTTCGCTTAGTGCGAGATGTGAATGGTAGAAATCCGAAAGTATAGGTATGGAATACAAAAGAGTTGTGGATTAGGCTTGAGCTCATCGCAAACTATGATGCCCGAAGAAGATGATGAGCTTGAGCACACTGATAACCTTTCTGAACTTGGGATTAACTGACATCACAGCAATATTCAAGTCTCTGGAATCTTAATAACATTCGGCATGCCATTCAGCAATTGTTTAGCTCTTGATATTTCACGCCATATAAAAGTCCTCTTCCTATTGGAAAATATTTCAATATTTTTTTTACTGTTCTGCAAGTGATGTTCTTAATATACTGCAATTCATACAAATCCATACTAACACTTAACACTTTCCTACAACATGTTTAATTTATACTCTAATTATCAATTTACTTCTTTATTAAATTTCATTTCTTTTTTTTTTGTGCTTATCAATGTATGTAATGTAATTAATTTTCATAAGTTCCTTTGAACTTATACTAAGTCTTGATTTTGTTTTTTATTTAATTTGATAGTAAGTTTATTGTAAAAGCCCACCTTTTAATTCCATTAAATTTTTAATTAAGAATATAAATGACTTTTTATACGATAAAATTGTTTAAATTGAAAATGTTGAAAAAATGTTCAATTAAAATGGAATATTTTTCCTGTGGCGTTAATGTAAGAAGCACTTGTTCGTTTCGAATAATTTCTTTGAGAAAAAAATTGAAAGCGTCACTTCTGTTAATGAATATCCCGATTAGTGTCCAAAACCAAAACGTTCGTTTAATATTTTTCACTGTTTGTCTCTTTCTTTTCGTTTTTTTGCTTGGCGTACGTATAACACGGATTAAAAAGGATTTAATGTTGTTTTTATATTCCAGTCAATTAATTTTCGTTTTTTTATTTTATTGAATCTTTTTTTCTTTTCCTATTTTTATTTTATTATCGTGTGAATTTTTCTTTTGTTTTTATTGCAGATGGAAAACCGCGCTTTTCGACCGTCTCTAAGCAGTTGTGTTGAGCGAATGAAAGTGAAATTGAAACGACTTGAACATTTTCATACCAATAGTTGATGAGATGATGATGATGATGACAATGATCGTTAAAGTCAGCGTTGTAGTGTTGTACGATGCTAAGCTACTGACTGAGCTTGGCTTTGCCAAAATCTAAAGAAATGCAGTGATCATTGCAAAACGTCTCGATTAAAAAAAATCATCAACATGTTGATGATGTCTGGTTTAAGCTTCAAAGACGTAGAGAAATGCTTCAAATCCTGAAAAAACTAAAGCAAGACAACAGCTTCCGAAAGATCTTTTTTGTTATTTCTGTTTTTATTTTTGTAATGCTTTTGTAGTTGTCGTTGTTGTTGTTGATGCTGTTGTTGTTGTGGCATTAACCATGGCTTTGGCTGTTATGACTTTGTTAAAACTCTTGCGCAATTGTTTTTTGTTTTTTGTTTTATTTTTTTTTGGTGTGTTTCTGTCGTTGCTGCTGTTTTTGCATGCCGTATTACCTGCATTTCGCTAAAAAAAAAGGGGGAATGAAACACGTTTTTATTGCTGCTGCTTTTGATTTTTAGCTATTTGAAACAACAACAACGACAACAACAATTAATTGAAAATAAAAATAAAACATACTACACGAGTCAGTATTTCATTTTTCTGTTTTGTTTTGTTTAGTGTTTTTGTATTTTTTCTTGTTGCATTTGCTAACATTGCTTATGACCTTAACGCAAATGCAATGTATGCTGCTGCATACCTTATTTATGCTGCATAAATAATGTGCATTATTATGTTGCAGCCAACAATGCGCGCATGCTGTGTAATGACAAATGCAGACAGACAGAGAGAGAGAGAGAGAGAGAGAGAGTGAGAGAGAGTGCGCAAGATAATGATAAGGCAGCTGGGAAATTTTTAAACTGGTTATTTGTATAAAATCAATAAAAATCCATTAAATTATTTAGTTTTTTTATTTTTATTTTTAATTTTTTTTATTTGATTTGTAAATATTATTGTGATTATTCATATGCAAAGAAAAGAGGGTCTGTAGTGAAAGCCAGCCCTTTTCATACAAAGTAATGACATGAAAATGTTCAGAGTAATAAAGAAAATAATATCATTAGCGGTCATAAATCGATAAAATCATGAAATTATTAAAAGAATTTGATGCTAATGATGCCAATGCTTTGATGACAGTGTTTAAAAGCTAGCAATTTAATTTTACAGAGTTTTTCAAACTGCTATTTACTTAGACGTAGAGTTTACATCGGTTTGCATTTGTCCAAGAATATCCCACAAAATTTAAACAATATTCAATTTTTAAATATAATTCGTAATTACACATACATACATAATTGGCCATTACAACCCTTCAGTCAGGATTACGGGCTAGCTTCTCTCACCACTCATGTTGTGTGCCTTAATTTTATACTTAAGTGGCTGGACCTACAGTTTAATGTCGACTCCGAACGACAGATTTTGAGAAACTTTTTCATGGCAGATTTATTTACACTCAGAGTTTTTGCCAGAAATCTGCTGAGGGGAAGTCGCCGAAGAAATATTTTTCTTTTTCTTATTTCGTTTTGATGTCTGGGCCTGGGGCTCGAACCCGGGCTTTTCGTCTAATAAGCGAACACACGAACAGCGAACTAATAATAGAAAGTGGGCATGGTTTACATAGCTAATGATATGAATCATTGCAAAACATTACTAAAACTATTCCTTTAGGCTTCTATTACAAGTCTATTGCTAATATTTCACTGTTCATAATTAACCTTAATGATCTCGAATGCTAATCTACGTGAGAAAATGCTTTTCCTATTTTTCCATATGCATTTTGCTTTCCTTTGTGTGAAACACAAATTGAAAAATGCATTTTCACCATTGACTAATGCAAACAAACAACAAAACAACACCTTTTACGCGCGTAATTATTTGGCCTGAAAAAATTTTGAACGCATTTTTTCCTTGTGTCTCTTCCTGTTTAATGGTATTTTTCAGGTTGTGGCTTCATTATAATTCATTCAATGCATTAGAAATGCATTTTGACATATTTATGCTACTGGCTTAAAACTCGGCACGCACACTTCCTTCCTCATGAACCAAATTCAAGTGTGGTCATACAGTTGTCAATTTGCTTGCAAGACAACAATGACTGGCTAACAGAAATGGCATGAAAAAATATAGAAAGAAATGAGCAACAAAGCAATAAGAAAAAAAAGGAAGCTTAAATATTTTGTAAATCAAACAAAGAAACAACAATAAAAACCTAAATAAAAAGCAAACCGATGGACAGACAAACACCCAATTTCGTTTAAATTTAAACAACAATCTTAGTTTTGTTTCCATTTGTTTGTAGTCTAGTTTTTTTTTTCTTCTCTCTCCTTTAGTTTTTTTTTTGTTACTTTTTCGGGAAAAGCTCTTTCTGTTGGTTATAAATGTTGCAACAAAAATATATAGAGGAAGTGTTTATGGCCAGTCTACACCCATCCATCATTTGCTTTCATTGTGTTTGGAAAAAATAAAAAATGCAACACAGATTCAGTTTTAGTTTCTGGTGCAGTTCAAGTCTTTCTTTTTTCTAATTGCTGCACGCAAAATCTGCAAAATGTTGTTAAAAGATAGATCAGCTTTATAATCTTTCTTTTTTTTTTTTGTTGCTCTCGTGTTTTGTTTTTTGCTGTTGTTTTGTTGTAATAGAAACATAATTTCCGAATGATATGATTTAAAATTTTTAAATTAAATTTAATTGTTACTTTTATCACAGCCTCCTGTTTCACTTAATATGGGATGATCGATGGTATTACATAATATGTACGTCTGTTAATAACAAAAAGTTTTTTGCTTTAATTTTTTTTCGTACAATTACTTTCTTTTCTTCTCTTCCTCTGTTTCTGTTTTTTGTACTCCTATTAAATTAATAAAATATTTATTTAAAAAAGAAATTAAATTAATTCGAATTGAAAAAAAAAATAAAAATAAACAAAACTTTACAATTATTTGTTTCCCTGTGTAATTGTTAAGGGGTATGAGAGCGTTTATATAATTGGAATTGTGGTCATATCTGGACTTAATTATACAGACATCTGTTAAATTATTTAAAACAAATAGTTTTTTATGTTAATTATTACGATTTTTATTATATTTACACAGGCACAGGAGTATTTTTTTCTTATTGATTGTTTTCTGATTTTTTTTAATTTCATTGAATCATAGTGGCACTGCAATTTAGGTTGTAAGCAATTTAACAAAAGTTTTTTGTTTTTTATACCAGAAACCATAAATTAAAATACCAGAAAAATTAAAATCCAGATATACATACATAAATGTACATATGTACGTACATTGTACATAGGAATGTGTACATACATATATGTATGTATTTATCATATACAATTTAAACTTTTGTGTAAAGGAAAAATAAAAAAAAAAATAAAACAATTGTGTTGCAAGTTGAAAAGGTAGAATTAAAAAAAATAAAATAAAATAAAATATTGTCAGGCTATTAAGTCAGGTAATTAAATAAATTTTAAATTTAATTCCATTAACTAATGATATATGTATGCAGACATGGATTGCTTAATGATTGTGTTTGAAATTTGTTGAAAGATTCCAAGCAATACATGAATTATTGTCAAAACAAATGCATTAGGCTATTTAGAAAATTATTAGACTTCCTTCATAACTTTGTTTCTAATGATAGACTCTAGATGAGTATGACAATTGTTAACATTATACATACATTCAAGGCCTAAATAGTTGTGTGTCGATTTAAGACTTAAATTTTCTCACAGAATTATAATTAATTCGAAATTTTATGTAACAAATGTATTAAGCTTTTAACACATGTTGTAATGGCTAGTTAAGCCAAAGTTCGTTATTAGGTAAATAGATGTAGAGTTTTTAGTTTTACTTTTTAAAGAGAAACAGTGAATTCTTTCTTGTAAAAGGAGTTCAGTTTGGTTTGGCGTCAAGCGGTCTGAAGTGGCTGTATTTCTCCGATCAGAAAAACAATCAAATGGACTCACAAACAGGTGTGAACACAAAAATCTTGTCGCATTGATATAATGGGAGAAAGTAGATTTGCGACAGCATTTGACAAAAAAGTAAAGGGACGAAACGTAGACAAAACTAAAACTTTCAGATTACTTGGCAAACCTTTCTTGGCTTCTAACGGGACTAATTAATGGACGCTCAATTGTTGGACGTATAAATATGTATTGATTATCCATATTAGGGCCGTTGCAAGAGTCGTTCTCTAAAATATCTACCACAAGCAAACAAATACATATAAAACACTTGTTTTCTGAAACGCAAAAATAAATTATGCTTCATGCCTGAGAATCAGTATTCCAATGTATGGAATTTCTTATTCTATAATACATAACAGGATACATTGCCGTACAATATAATTATGAACTATTAAATGCAATATTTTTACAGATAATATATTGCCCACCGTTTTTCGTTTTTTCATCTCATTTGATTTAAAAACCTATAAAAGACAATCGAATTCATTGAGGCGAACATTTAACAATTAAATTAATTAACAGTGTTATTTATAACTTAAAATATAAAATAAAAATTCGAAAATAAAAACGAATTAAAATAATTATAATAAAAAAATTTTATAATTGCAGACGACAAAACAAAAAAAAAAATAAATAAATGAGTGAAGAACAATTCAAATGAAATAATGAAAACTATTCTGGTATTTAATAAGAATTTAAAGAAAAAAATAATAAAATTTCTTAAGGGAGAAATAACTGGAAATGTTGTATCAAAAAAATGAGGCTTCTAAGTACATACAAAGTACTTAATGATTGATTTTAGCTTTTTGTAAACCTTGAGAGTTTGTTCTCGTCTTCGCGGCCTACAGGAAACAAAAAAACTGATTTGAATAGCTCTGGTTAATATCTGGAAAATAGGTCAAACAAAATTGTACTCACTGTTGTTAAGCATATTTTTCATTTAAGGTTTTCCTCGTTTTCGTCCGATATTCTTCCTAATTAGCTGGTTTTCGATCTAACCGATCATGCAAAACAGCCTTCGAATAACCAGCGAACAGCTAATGGAGTGGCGCTCTACTCTATCGTGTATATTCAACATATCGAGAGGCATTCAGTACACATAATTGCTCTTCGTGTCCTTATAGTCAATTTCGAAAATTGAATTTTTTTCTATTCAACACTAAATAACAAAATCTTACTCCAAAATATAGATTGATAATGAACAGAATCTATACATTGAAATTAAACAAGAGAGCCGAAAAAAGAAAAATCAAAAACTTAACTTATTTAAGAATAAAAATATTTTCGTTTTTTCGCAATTCGTATTTCTTTTTTGATAAAGAATATCTTGCAATTAACCATCATCCAGTGGTATTCAATAACCAATATCATGAAAATGAGCATAAAAAAGAATATAAGTTTTATTGAAAAGCATAAATACAAGTGCATTGTTAAGAACAACAAACATATAAAAATTTAATTTAATACTGAAGAAAACAGCAAAAATCTGTATGAGCTAAGTTTCAAGGATAAATGCGTATCAACAGAGTGATCAATCAATATAAATACGAGAAACGATTCAAAAATAAAGCAAGGCTTCAAGTGCATTTTTAATCAAACTTTTTTCTGAGTTTGGCGCATTCGGCGTGGACATGCGTATCCATCTGGAGTTTCTTCACTACATGTGACCAATATGGAAAAAAAGAAATTATAAAGGTTTCGCGTGATATGCAGAAAGGAACGAAGCTTGTTCTAATAACCTTAAAAGCAAAATTCCAGCAGTCGAAGTTTCATGATTTCGGATCACTGTGAGATTGAACAAGATCACATGCTGAAAAATTCTTGCTGTATTCACAGAGAATAATATGAGGTAATAATGAATCTAGTAACCGATTGTTCTGGACTTCAATGGATCAAATCTGGAGATAAACTTTAACATCTACAATATGCCAGTCTAGAAGCACCTGCGTTTCAAAGCTCAAAGTTAAGTTTTTTTTTTTTTGGTTAAACTAGTTTGTTTGAGTAAACGCTGCTGTGGTCCTAGCTCCGAGTTAAAAAGATTATAATTGACCCTGTATAGCTATACCCTTGACCATACCCTGTATGGCAAATAATAACAAAAAAGCAGTATTTACCCTATATTTTTCTTTCCAATATGCACAATTTGTACTGACTGTATGCGTGTGTATGTATACATATGTACATCCGCTAACAAGGACAATATAAACAAACATTTAAAATTATGCGTTCATTCTCTCCTTACACGTACTCGCACACTACGTATACAAAAGCATTTAAATGGTTATACATATGCATACATACACACACACTGACAATAACTGTTATATACCATATATTTGCAAAAATATTTGCATTTGTATAGTTTTAAATGATATACAAATATATGATGATGTACATACGTACATACGTAGATATGTAAGTATTTGTGTATAAATATCTGTATATGTATATGGTATAAGAGTGTGTGTGTGAGGTAGTGAAGATGGTGGTTGCATGGTGTATAAGTGTTTATGGATATCGACAATATTTATGCATAACTGAACAATAACAACATTACACTTATAAAATGTTTAATTTGTCTGTAATTAACTCAATTAAAAATCACAGAAAATTTTTATTTAACAACAACAAAAATATTGAAAAAAAATGGGAAAAACTCAACAACAACTGCTATGAGAGCATAGAACAGCAATATTTGTTGTAGCAGCAAAGAACATCAGCAATAAATTTATGTTTTCGATAAAAATAAAAATGAGGAAAAAACACGAGAAAAAAAACACCCATAAATGAAGAGGACAAATTGATTTCATCATTAAAAATTATTGAATACACATACATACATAGCAGCAGTAGATCGGGAGAAAATAATAATAAAAAAGGAAAGAAAAATAAAAATCACAGAAAATAATCAACAAAATATTCTACAACAACAAATTAAAATAATAAAAAAAAACTTTGAAAAATAAAATGAATTTCAATTTAAATTAACGGAACTTCAATTATTTTTGTTTACTTATCAAAGTATCTGTCCTGTACTTGTTTTGTTAAATTAACAAAAAAAAAAAAAAATACACTATATTGGGTTATAGAAAAAGTAACGATAGATTTTTTTTGGGTTAGTGTTTGAATTAATTTCTTCTTATTTGAAACGCGAATGGATTAACATTGTGGAATGCGATAATTTTGTGGTATGCGGACGGCATCATATTCTGGAAAGACAGTGAAATAATGCTGCAGCGAATGTGAGGGAATAGTTGGATAATACTGTCCTTAATTTAGCTGCACAGAAAACAGATACGATACTGATAAGTTGAAATACAGGGGCTGTGTTATTCACGTTATAATTTCACAGGAGAGAAGAAAGTATCTTGGCACAACGATTGATGCGATTAAATGTTGTCCGACATATCGCTGTCAACACCATCGAATGGAAAAAAGGACTGCATATACTTTTTATATAACCCAATGTATGTACCATAACAAAAGTGTTAAAAAAGAATTCCTTTATTATGCATGGCATTTAATAAAATTCATCGTTTATTGGATTTCATTTTGAAATCGAGACAAATTTCATTGCCATGGATTGTTGTTGATTTTATGATCTACCAATAATGTTGTTAAATTGACAAGCCTTTCTCCCAATTTTTATTTTCATTTCTTGTATTTTGGCGGTTGTTTATTGAATATAATTTTTTTTCTGAAAATTTATGTACAAATATATATGGACTCTGATTTAGCCCTCTTTCCCTCTGCTTCTCTCTTTCTCTCGCTCTCTTTCGCACTTTGCCTGTCTTTGTCTCTCTTTCTATGTTATAACTAAACTCTAATCGTAATTTACAACACTTACAAACTTCGACATGTGTCAATAATTGTCAGTTAAGTTAAGTTTTCTTCTCGATTTATCGTTATCGTTTTCGGGTTGTCTTCTGCACCACCACCCTCCACAACACAGTCTTCTTGCCACAGTGCTCATTGCCGAAATTGTTTTGCTCCTATAATGCCTACAAAAAGCAGCAACAGCGGAGTTGTTTTGCAGTAAACAATTTTTATAGTTTTTCTTTCTTTTTTTTATTGAATTTTGTCAATTTCAAGTTTCTCATTTCATTTCAATTCAATTCATTTGGATTTTCGTTTGATTTGTTTTTATTTCAGTTTGTTTTCGTTATTTTCTACATACAAGCCTTTGCTGTTGTATTGCCAAAGTCAAATACATTGTTTACACAGTCTTACATTTTTACGCTGAATACCAATAGTTAAAGGCAAGAGACACATACAAACACATACACGTATAGTTAGAGAGATAGACAGCAGCAGTATTTAATATATAAGCTGTCAGCTATTTGTGGCTACAAATATAACATTTTTTGTATACGAAACAAGTCACATATGGAGCAATACTCGTATAATATGCGAAATATTGATTATTAAATGCCATTCGTAAACCACGATATTCAACAACACTGAGAAAAAGAAAAAAAAAACATATGAAACCTTTGAAATTCAAAGAAACAATAATCGAATATGTTAAAATTAAATTAAAATTAAAATTTTCTATTCGTCGGTCTTTGAGATGTGTATGTGACTTAGATTCCTTGTGCTGGAGTTTAATTGATTATTTATAGAATTCAGATGATAGTACCAAGACAGACAATACCCTAAAGGGTATATTGATATCCAGATATCGTTAATAGTCTATTGATTCATTAATAACCTAACCATCTTTGCTCGTAAGTAAATTCTTATTTAAAGGCAGAATTTATTAATCTTGTAAGATATAATATCTAGTTCTGTGGACTTTAACAGTTGATGCGTGGATGCCAAAAAAAGCGGCAGAATTAATACACAAAACATGTTTGGCGTGAGAAACTACGTCATGAAACTAAATCCAATCCCCAATTACGTAAATAATTTATAAATATCCATATGAGTTAACTTAGTTTTCGGGAATAGAAATGCTACCGCACCACATATATTTAATTTCCATGTGTTTATGAGTGAAAAAAAGGATAAAAAGTTCAGCTCTTGACAGTCGATTCTCCTTTAGCAGTGTTGTCAAATCTGTCAGCATATCGCGATGCTGTAGAGATTTGAATAATTTTGTATCACGAATTTGGAAGACTTAGTACTTTACAAGTGTCATTCACAAACAAACAAAGGTTCTGATTTGCTTAAAAGATCCATAATTGATAATGAATCAAGTGTTTGTGTTAATTGTGATATCGAAAAAAATCCAAAGGCTTTTAGATTTAAAATGATTTTGTTAAGAAATAGATGAAACAAAAGGTGCTCGTTTCATTAATTATTCGCCATGTACTCTATTTTTAATTTACAAATCGTCAGCAGGTTCCTCAATTTTTTAGCCTTAGCTGGTTACTGTTACCAATTTGTTTTACTTTAAGTCATTAACGCCACATTTTAAAAAGTTTTTAATTTTGTTTTTGTTTTTTCAACACAGCCACTCATACTTACATACATATGCGTTGCATGCCGCACAAGCCGCCGCACTTGTTACATTTGCGATAACTTCTTTCGTTTTTTTTTGTTTATTTTGTTTGTTTGTTTCATAACTGGATTTGATTTTCCGAAAAAAGCCATTAAGAGACTTTAGGCCAAAAACTAAAGCGCGTCCTACAATGTCGTTAAACTTTAACAACAGCTATCACTGGAAAGCAACAAAAATAACAACAACAATAATAATAAAAAATAAAAATATTACAAAATACTTTAAAGCCATTGAACGCTAAACATATGGAAAGACAGACAACAAATGGCCAGACAAACCGACTGACTGACGCTTAACAAAATGTAAAGAGAAGTTTTACACAGAAAAAAAATAGAAATAATAGAAAAAAAACCGGAATAGACTTGAAGTTAAAATTCAATACACACAACCAGTGAGCCATTGGACTAACTAACATTAAACAACAAGGCTTAAATCAAACAAAAAACAGAAAACAAACAAACAAAACAAAAGCAAAAACAAATCAAAGGAATTTCAAATGTGGCCTTTTACTACACACCACACCGGCCAACATATGAATGATAAACTGAAGTACTCTACACTGCACTGAGATTGGCTGAATGGCTGGCTCACGGCAATGATGGCAAAACTTAAAATAAATGGTTGGTCGGTTGGTTGGTTGGTAGGTTGGTTGGCTGGATGAATGGTTGGATCAATGGATAAATGCATGGCTGGTTGATTGCCCATAGACTCTGTAGCCTTGGCTATGGAAATTTGTAAAGACTCTCCTTTAAACATTAACGGCAAAGGTAATTTGAAGCATACGTTGTTTACAGAGGGGTTTTTATGTCTTGACCATTAGATGATGACTTCAGAAAAAATAAAACAAAACAAAAGCATCAACCTGTTTATAACATTTACATGCATACATACGTAGTATATAAATACATACATACACATTTTTGTTTCCCTTTCATTTGCAAACAGGAAAACAGGAAAAATTATAACGAAAGGCCTTGAATTCTTTTCTATTGACGCACGGTTTCAATCAATTTCTATTACCAAGGGGTGGTTATAATAAAACAACAACAATTTCTTTAATTATAATAATTTTATATTTAAATTTTGTTTATTTTTTTTTTCTTCTCAAGCTCTCTTTCTCTCTCGTTCTCTATTCTTAACTATTAGGCGATTTAGAAATTATTCCACAGGAATTTTTGTTTCTCTGTTGCCAACAACCTAACAACAATTTCTATTTATTTAAGGGTTTCTTTAGACGTGATTTTTTTCTTTTTTTTTGTCGAAAGTGTTTGCCAGAAACTAAAGGTCTAGGAATTGTTTCAATAATTTTTTTTTTGTTATTTTTCTTCTGTTTTTCCTTAAACGAAATATTTGATGTTTCCTTAAACTATGATTGCTTTGATAAGGAAAAACTTTCATTATTTTAAAATTCTGTTAAAGGAACTCTTGTTTCTTGTGCACCATTTTGGTAAACTGTTTTCAGTTTTTATTTATTTTTGTATGGGAAACTACAAAGAATAAATTTGAAAATAAAATTCAAGAGTAAAACAGAAAACAAAAAAAAAGGATTTTTCTTACAGCAAATAAACATGAAATAAACCTTAAAAACTTAGGTTTACACAACAAAACAGTCGAAAAAGTATACAAATTGTGTGATGGAAAACAATCTTTATGTCGAATTAACCCATTAAGGGATCCCATTATGTCCATTGAAGGATGCCCTGGCTTTCAGAAAGTGTAATAATTTGTCGATTAGAGAGAGATCTATTCATAGTCAGTAATATTCATCGCTGCCCGTTTGGGCTACTTTTCCGTTTGAAAGATACTGTACTGTTCTGGTAGTGTTGCCGTATACACAGATTCCCCAATTCTGAGGACTACGTCGTCCACACAAACAATTGCTTAAATTTGATTTTTATTTTAAAAGTTCATTCAATATTCCCTGTTTCTTTTGTAACTCATATCCGGTATTCTTTTTCACAGCATTTGTTTGCCTTGCTTTGAAATTCTTTAGTTTACTTATGATGTTGAGAATTCACTCCAACTTCTTCATTTTGATTTTCACGAAAAACTTTAATTTTAAGTTGTATTTCTTTTAAGAGTTTTTCTGTTGTTGTTGCCCTAAAGGATTAAGGAAATTGATAAAAGTGTATGAATTTCACAGGAATCGTTTCGTTTTTTTTTTGTTTTTTTTTTTGTTTTTTGAGTTTCATTTCTATAATTCAACTCAAAGCAATATTACTTCAATGAAAAGCAAATAGTTGACTCGACTTTTATTTTTGACATACATATACACTAATCCACACACATACGTGCAATCGTTCACAAAGAGAGAAAGAAATAAAAGATATACGCACCCTTCAAGACATTCACTGACTGATTCACTTGAAGTCCCTCTATTTTCTATAGTTTCTGCAGTTTTATAAGCATTTGGTGAAAACGAAAAGAAAAAGAATAAATCTTTAACTGTTTCTGTTATTGAGAGTTGAAAATAAAATGGCAATAAAATTAAAAAATAAAAACCAAGAACGGAGAGCGAGAGCGAGGGAGAGAGAGAGAGTTAGTAAAAAAATTGGCGAATGAAGATGAATTTTCTATTTTAACTTTGGCAACGTTTTGTTAACAAAATGAGTAACAAGATGTTTATAATGTCATCGTCATCCTCATCATCGTCATCATTTAAGGACTTCTTATGCTTCGTTTTGTGTTTTTATAGTTTGCCTTTAAAGAAAACTTAACTGCGTTGTGTGAGTGGTGGAGGGTGCCGTCTTAGACTCACTGACTAAATGAAAATTGTCAATATTTGTGTGTCTGTTTGCCAAAGAGGGAGAGAGAGAGTGTAAGTGTATGTGTATGTGTGTATAAAATTAGAAAATTGAATTGAATTTTACGGAAATTGATATTTGTAAGACACAAGTATATGCCTTTCTTTCTGCCTCTGCCTCTGATTCTATCTCCTTTTTAAAGTTCCTGACTCTCTCTCTCTCTCTCTCTCTCTTTCTATTTACTCCTCTACTACGTTCAATCCTCTGTAGTTTCTTTTCAACTAGCTGTTATAAAAATGTCCTCTGCCTCCATCCTCCTCTGTCTTTTTGATAAATATGTAAGTTTAAGTTTAAATGCAAACATTAAGAATGATTTAAAGTTGAGCAAAACTTTTTTCATCTCATCATATAACGAGAGTCCTTTCAATCTGTCGTCATGCATTCAATTGCATGTGAGAATGTGTTCATGGTTACAATGAAAAAAAAAAGTCCTTTTCACCGTTTGAAGTTGAGTAGATACCAGGAATTTATTGTAAAATTTAAGGAGAAAAACTGAAAATGCGGTGCATAAGTATTTGATTGTATCTCAAGTTGTTTGTATTCCATATTGTTGTAAAGCATACTTTAATGGCTTTTTTTTATTATTGTAGGTGTACTTTTTTACGTGCATACAAGAATATCTATGTGTGTGTGTGTATGTGTGCAAAAGTATACTTTAAGTTATAATACTCTCTTTATTAATGGTCTTACGGCATCTATTGAGTGTTACATTTATGCGGTTAATAATATAACTCTGGGAAATCACATTGAAAGCAGCTTGTTTTAGAGAAAGCATAGAAAGAAGAAAAGGAACAAAATCTAAAAGGATTTTGAAGCAGTCAAACGTTGTTGCATATTTCCAGGTAAGTTTAGTATAAAGTTTACAATTTCATTTTTGTTTTATTTTCTTCAATATGTGGTTGTGTGGGTGATGCATATATTGATTACATGCGCAATTACTATAAATAACCTACTTAGTGAAGAGTTACCCCTCAGATTACTGCCAGCTGATCAGATTACTAAGTTAGTCTTGGAGTTCTGCTTCAAGCTAGAAATCTGATCAATATGCTTTTAGGATCTCTCGCTGTATATTACCGGCATCAAGGAAGTTAATAGAGTGTCAAATTGGATGATTTCTTCAACTCAATTTTGATTTATTTGGGTTTTTCTATCATGTCCTGTTTCTCTTTAAAGGTTATGATCGCTTCACTGGAATCCATAAATAACTGACTCTGACTGACAGCTTGGTCGCCACTATTGGGAATGAATTAACCATTTTGATATATTCTTCATTTTAGTAGGGTCTAAATCTTTAAAGAAATAACTTTCTGTTTAAAGTATTGTATATAAAGGTTCGTTAGATACGTCAACTTTAATTGTATGTGTGCTTGGGTTTGTATTCTTTAAAGCCTAATGTCTTGCATTATCCAGCTACAAATATCCTGTAAATTTTTTATAAAATTTTTTATTCTTTTTTACTCTTGTTTGGTTATTTACCTATCCAAGTATGTATTTTTCTAATAAGTTCTTGTGTTTACGATTGAGGATAGAATTTTATATTTATTGCTGCTAAAAGTATGCCTTAACTTGGTATCCTTTGTTGTTTTTCAATGTGTGCCTTTCTGTTGTAATAAAAGTCATTGAAATTTTAATTTTTATTTCATTTGTTTTTTTTATTTTAAATTTATTCATTCAAATTTTGTTTTGTTCTTTTGACTCATTTTGCATCATCTTTTTTTTTGTAGTTTATATACTAAATTGGCTATTTGTTCTTGTTTGTTTCTTTTTCGTTTATTTTTTAATGTATTTCATTATTTTTTTATGTTTCTTGGGTTTTAAGTTGCCATTGATTTTCATTTCATTTTTATTTTTTTTTTGGGTTTTAATTTTCATACTTTTTTCTTTTTTTTTAAACAACAAGTGTAATATAATAATGAGCTGCGGGGGAAAGGGGTAATTAAAAAAAAAAAAAAAAAAACGTTTTACTATTGGAAACTATTGCAAGTTTTGCGTGTTGTTTGTTTTATTTTTTTAATTTCGAATGTTTAATTAAGGTTCATATTCTGGTTCATAAATATACCAATTCTGTCTTTTTAATATGCATACAATATAATTTTGTATGCTTGTTTTTGTTTTTGTAAATAATATAACTTTTTTTTTGTATTTATAATAATAATTTTTCCTTAATAATTTGTAGTTAACATTACGACGTGTTTCCTTTCATGATTATTTATTAATTTTGTTTTTTCTTTTGGCTTAAAATTATTATTTTTATTTTAAATATACTATATATAGTTTTTTTTCTGTTTTTTGTTTTGATATAAATTATTATATATTTTTTATATTTTATTTTTATTTTTTAAGTGAATTTTGAATTCATTTTTTTTATTTTTTATTTAATTTTTTCTTATTTTAATAATATTTTCTTTTTTAACTTAAAATTGGCGTTTGTTATTTTTTTTATTACTATTTATGTTTTTAATTTTTTTTTTATTATTATTTTTAATAGTACAGTATGAAATGATTTTTTAATACAAAAGCTTGATATTTAATATTTTTTTTTATACACAGTTTTCCTTATTTAATAATTCTTGTCTAATTTTAGTTTTATAAGAAATTTTTTACAATAGTTTTTGGCCTTGTCTCGACTTCATTACTTTATTTGAAGTTTTAATATCTTTTTAGTTTTTTCTCCTCTTGCCTTATATAAAGTAATTTTTATTTAATAAATATTTTTTTTGTAATTTTCCATTGTTTTTAGATTATTTAACTACGTACTAATTGGAGTTTCTTTTTTATATTTTTTTTTCTGTTTCTCTTTTTTTTTTATCGGTTAACATTCATTTATAATACATGGCTAGTGTAGTTCTACTTGGTTTGTTACAATAATATATTAAATATATTGAGCATACCTTTAGGGGCTTATATGCCATATAAAAATTAAATAAAATTGTTACTTAAATAAAGGACGTTTCTTAGTTTCAATTTACTAAGGAGTTCAAATTCAAATCAAATGCTATATGTTCTCAATTAAAAAAAACTTTCGTTTAATCCTGAACTGCCAAGCATAAACGAATTGCAATACTAAAATAATATTTATATTGGGTTGCAAAAAAGTATTCATGTTTTCTTTTAGCACTTTATGATGATGATAAACTCATATTAGAATGCGTTGTTGCAATAGAACATTGGTTTTGTACACGCTGAAAAAAAGTCTTTAATTCGTAGCACGTGTGAAAAATTCTTTAGATTTTGAAACGACAGAAATATATGAGAAAACATGTTTTTTCACAACATAAAACAGTGCGAAAAACATGCTGAGGCTATTGCCAGTGGTTTTTTCCAATCCGTTGTAAATATTTCAACATCATCACTGAAAAAGAAAGGCGAAAAAGAAGGTGAAATGTTAGCGCAAGTACGAACTGCATAGGCATTAAACAACAATTGCATGCCAATTTAAAATCATGAAAGTTTGATGTCTGAATGCCGTTTGTATTAAAGTTAAGTAATTCAAGTGACTGAAAAACCACCAGTGATATCTTTGATGAACTGGTGAAGCAAGGCAGTCTAGCAAGATGTCCGGAGATACTGAAATCTCTAAAGATGTGAATAAAAATTTGGCGATTTTTATCAACTATAAAAAATTTGTTATATACGATTATCAGATACACGAATTTATGGTTAAAACGCGTTGATTAGAAATATGACATCCATCATGAGATCTATCAGTCGAATACAAAAATAATGTTCAGCCTCCATGGTATTTCTCAACAAAGACGTATGAAAGTTCTGCTCATAAAAAAATCTGTCAATAAAAATTTACTGCAAACCGCAAATTCTTTTGATATAACCCAATATATTTTTTTTTTGTTGATTTTTTCTAAATGAAATTTACACAAAATTTGCTTTTATTTTCTTTTAGTACTTAAAACATTATTGTGGTTTTGTTTTAAAAAATAAAACTAAAATAGTCTTTTTTGAATAACAGTATCAAGTCATTTTTTAATATTTTTTATACATAAAAATAAGTGCTATTTTTTTTTAAATTTTGTTTGTTTTTTATTTTTTTTTTTTTTTAATAATTTCTATACTGAAATGGAAGGAATTTGTTTAAATGTACACAAATGATTAAATTAAAACCATAATTTTTGTATATAATTTTTGTTTTTGTTTTCGTTTCTTTTCATAGTATATAATATTTAGTATATATATATATATCTATAAAATGATTTCATTGTATGCTTTGCTTTTTAGAAAAACAAAAAAAAACTTATTTTTTGTTAACAAAAAATCAGTCAATTTTTGATTATTTTACTCATTCATGTCTCTTAAAAATAAATAAAATTCAATAAAACTGATATCTTTTTACAATAAGTTTTTCATAATAAACTAAGAAAAGAGGAACTAAAATTCTATTTACTTTGTTTTTTTTTATATTTTATATAAAATATATTTAAAAAATTATTTGGCGGGCTTAAACAATTTTATTTTTTATTTTTAAAAAATATATATTTTGGCAAGAATACATTTACATTTCATAATTAAAGAACTAGTTAAAAGGACTTTATTTTACTAAAACTGTCCAGAAAACGAAATGCTAAAGCCTACTTGAAGGCTTCCAACAAAATTTTAAAGCATAAACTTAAATTAAACTGAAATTTTCTTTCCTTTTTACTTTTGCTTCACAAATTATAATTACATTTTTAATAGACACACTTTTGTTGAAATTTTTTTAATTAAATCTAAAATTTAATTAAGTTTTTTCTCTTTTTTTCTAGCATACTTTTAATGACATTTAAACACTTTACATAACTTTATACCTTTTAATAGGAAAATACAAAACTTGGCTTATTACCGCTATTAAAGCTAAGAGCCCACAATACCGGCAATTTATAGCGTTTGTAGATGCTTTACCAAACACCGGAAAATGTATTTCTTCGGGTTCACTTAGTTCCTCTTCCTCCTCATCGATGGCATTCGCTATGGATCGATAACGCATAGTGAAATTAACTTTGATAGTGGCCTCAGCGACACCATTTGGTGAGGAGACTACAAAATAAAATGTACGTGGCACACGTTCATGCATGCTGACATAAGTAAGGCGGGCTTCTTTGCAAAAGGGGGTGGGTAAGTCCTTAAATAGAGAACAAACAAACAAATCTTTTAAGAAATATACTTTTAAGAAAGAAAAAATGAAAACCTACTGTTACTCCATAGGCCAAAACAGTGCTGCCATATTGATTTCCTGGCGTATAGATGCGATCCCCATGTAGCCATCGCGCCGCGTGGGCCGGGGGATTGGCACAAAACTCCACAGACAAGTGTAAAGGTGATCCTGGATAGGCTACAGGTGTTGAATTGCGTGCCACAACTGTTGGAAAGCCTAAAAGTTTAAAATATTCAAAATAAATAAAAAGATTATAGAACAAGCTTTGCAAAAATCCTAAAAGTAGGCAACATTTATAGAGAACCTTAGAATATAAAGTAACCAGGTCTTTTTCATGGGTCCATTCATAATTTTTAAAAGATCCGTTCGATTAAATTCGTTAATTGATCATTTAATGTAATTAAATTGAATGTAAATATTCCTCTAAATTAAATTTTAAAATTTTTTTTGAATCTGCTGAAAAAACTTTGAAATTGAAATTTCTTGCTTCGTATTATATTTTTAGGCGAGTTTTTAATTAAACAAATTTTTTCATTATATTGCATATCTCAAGGCAGTTTAATTGAATTTATTTTAAAAACAAATTTTCAATAATCCGCACCACATTTTCAATTTAACAACTGCCACTGTACTCCTGCTGCTACTCTCTTTCCCGTTCTAAATATGGAATGCTCAGAAAACAAAATCCAGCCATTAATTGCTGCTCCTCAGCTGCCATTAAAATAAAATTTTCAATATAACGGAGGCCATTTTTTTAGACATTTTGTTTTCCCAACCGCTTCAGGAGAAATCAATTACCAAAACCAGTGACGGGAGAGTGGTGTTATGTTGTGTTGTGCTGTGTTTTTGGGCAAAAAAAATTCTCTTCTTGTAACATGAAGAATTTCATTGACGAAATGGAATGTTGTGGCAGGCCTTTTATGATGAGTGAGAGAAAAAATAAAGCAACGGAAACATTTTAGAATAGATTGAATAACTAACACTTACAAACACCCTCTATGCAGGAACATTTTCGAAACAGTTATCCTTTTTTTTCAAAAATATTGTAATTTCCCTCGTAATACTACCGAAAAGGGTTAATGTTAGTGGCTACTGGTTGGTTGTTTCATTAGAATGGTCGTCTGAAAGGCTGGTTGCTTCCGAATGAGCTGAGCTAAAAATAGTCTTTAATATGGTTGTTATTTGATTTTCACAGACGAATGTCCAGTTAAAACCAGTGTGTTATGGAAATTCCAAGGGTGTCAGATTATTGTAAATTATTAATGGATGCTTAGCACTCGATATATGTATTGCCAAATTGTTAAAGCACAAGAGTGTAGGCGTAAAATAAACAATTAAAATCAATCATTTGTAGAGAAATTTTTCAATTTTCAATTAGTATTTGTGGCAAGTGGAGTGAGAGTGCTCGCTACGAGTATAGACAGTCTTTGTAAAATTCGGTTCAAATTTCATTACATTGTCTCCCTTTTTTAATTTTCGTTTTTCTTTTTTGTTTGTTTGTAATAAAATTTCTTGTAATTGAATTGAAAATGAGTTTTACAAAATTTTATTTGAAATTAAATGAGTAGAAGGGAATTTTAATTGTTGTTAATATCAGCCAGAGGGACACTTTTTTCGGTGATATTCAAAATAAGTGGCAAAGAAGTAGAGTGTGATACAAAGTGAAAGTATTTGTTGACACATAATTCTTAAAATTTTTATGATTTAAATGTTTAAAGAATGCTTAATGGTGCAGCATGTTTAGCCGATATAGACTTGCGGCCAGATATACAAAAATATGAAGTGAAGAGCCGTAGAAAAATGTGACAATATCAGCAGGTAACCATTTACTTTCAGACAAAATATTAACTTGTAACCAAATTGATTTATCTTTTTATTTTTTAAAGGCCCTGGAAGTTTCGAATATTTAAATGTAATCACTTGTCATTTAATTTGTAAACAACGCAACTTGTTTAACTCCGTTCCCTGAATGAGCTGGTGCTGGTGCTGGTGCTGGTGCTGATGCATTGTTAAGTGACACAATGCATAATAAGAAATTGAATAATTTTCATTGTTCAACTAAAGTTACTAGTAAATAAATACAACCAAAGGCAACAATAACAGCAGGACTCTTTCTCCTTCAATTGCATGCGCTCTCTCTCTCTCTCTCTCTGCTTCCTCCTCCATGGCCGCCGCTCTCTGTAATTCACTAATTTGTGCACTTCTCTAGTCTACCAACTGAATCTTGACTATTGCTTATGCAAAGCAATGCAATAAAACAAAAACTCTACTACCACTACCACTACTACTTGTAAATTGTATTGTAGCAATTTGATGACAACAACACCAACATTAATAACAAAACAACAATAATAACAACAACAGCAATAATAATAATAATAGTAGAAGTAAGTGGAAGTATGACTGAACTTAACAATAAAAAGAGAAAAGAAACCGTAGTGAATAAACGAATGACTGAATGAATGAATGAATGAATAAAACGTTTGAATATTGTTGTTTTAGTTGTTTTTGGTTTTGTCTTGTATTATCAAATATGCAACAGAGTTTGAGAGTCTGTCTAGATGAATAAATGTGTTTGTGTATGTGGGTGTGTGTGTAGATTTTGTATAAAAAACATTGAATGTTTAGACTATCAAGAGAATAGTTGTAATTGCTTTATGTTTTCCTTCTTCTACTTCTCTTTTTTTTTTGTAGATTTCTTCAGTCTCTCTCTCTTGCTCTCTCTCTTGTCTCTGATTGCTGTTAAGTTGTGTTTACATATAAATTTTTTTAAAATTGCTTCTAGTATTGTTGTTGGTGTTGTTGTTTGTGTTGTTGTTGCTGTTATATTGTTGTTAACAAAGTATAAGTTATTCTAAGAATAGTTAATGCCAACACAAAGTGGCAATTTGTTTGGAAAATTCAATTTAAACAAACAAATAGCAACAGTAACAGCTACAACAACGCCAACAACAATAGTTTCAGCAATAACAATAATAATAACAACAACAAATTGTATTTAAAAATAGTTTTTTTTTTCTTTTTTCTGTTGAATTAAAATGTTTTATAGCTTAAGAATGAATTTAGAAATTTGCATGCATTTCTTAGAGATTTTTAAGTAATTTTTAAATGCCCCAAAAAGGAATTGCAAATTATAATGAATTTTAATAAAACAATACAAGGAAATGTTTAAAATGGCATTTTACAAACAAATTTCTGAAGCAGAAATCTTTTTGATTCATTAATTCAAAGCAACACTTTCAAATTAAATGTTTCTAAAACAAAACCAATGAGGATATATAGTACATACGTACACGCATAAGTACAATAGTCAAATCCTTAATGTGTCAGATGGTCGCCTTTAATGGTCCCATTTAATCGACTCTATTATTCCGAAAACATGTGGTTTGTATTACGACATAAAAAAATAGAAGACGAAAGACAAAACTTATCCATTTGGAATAACCTAAAAGGCAATAGCAAACTTCCTAATAGCTTAAGTTGTGGTCTTGGCCATAAAAGAGTGCTCACTGCTAACTTAAAATAAGAAGCGCTGGAGCTTCTGTATTTGCGTAGACGGACAAATAGTCGTTTGTTCCTTTCTACATATTTCACATTAAAACTTCTCGGTTAGTAGCGGAATTGAATTGAGTATCCTCAGTCTTTGCTATCAGATGCAGTGGTTCATACGAAAATGAATGAAATGGAAGACGTAATGAACGACTAGACTTAAATCGTGCGAATACTGTCTGGCATCAGCGGACAATGGATTGGATAAAAAACTGTGTTCCAAAAATCAACTATAAAAGCGAAAATTCCAGGTAAAGCGTTTTTGAATTCTGTAGGATTTCACAACTTGAGATCTCCTTCACTCAAAGGATACAAAATAAAAAAAGAGGACATATTAGACATACATAATATTTACCGCTTGGAACGAATTGGGCCACGCCATCATAAGTAGGTCAGACCATATGGGGGATGTAAAAGAAGTAAAGGCAGTTGCTGTTTTTCTTTACGACTGTCCTGTTTTTACGTATCACAGCCATATCATCAGTGGTTAGTGGGTTTCTCTAGAAAATTACATTTTGATTCAGATAATATCCTTAGGTACCTGAATCTGACGAAATAGTTGCATACAAATACTCAAAACGCTGGTGATAGTTACGGAACTCAACATAAGTTAACCAACGAAGGAATGATAAATCTAAGGAATATTCAATTTATTTTTGTATCTGAGCTTATTGGCAGTGAGGCTATCTAAACTGCTACTCTCTAAACTCATAAGAAAACCCGTAGGAGCTATGATATCCTCCTTCAAAGCACTGTTGTGGTCAGGTAGACTATACGAAAGACTAACATCAGCCTAATATGTGTCCAATATTTTGGTGCCGCCGCTATAGATTTCGTGAGGACAGATGCCTTTTAATATGGGAATTAGTTAATTAGCTTTTAATTAATTCATTTCGATTAAAATTTAAAAATCTTTCCAAAAATTAACAAAAAAAAAATTGTTTGCTGAAGTATTAAAAAATAAATACTAGTTGCCTGTGTTTTAATAACAAACCCAATGTTTTTTTATTTTAATAACCTGACAGTCGTCATATTTGCAAAAGTTTATTTTAATTTTCATTTAATGTCCTCCTTCTTTTCTCATTCCTCGCTACCTATCTATTGTGTCTTTATGTTGGAGTTTAAACTTCTTTTTTATTTGCTACAATAAAGGACAACAGCTGAATAGAGGGGCACAGATAGAGAGAGAGAGAGAGAGAAATGAAAATAAAATTGCACAACTGACAACTTATTTTACTGCTCACATCCGGTACGCTTTTCAACTTTTCAGAACTCATTTCCGCCTTTGTATATGTATGTACATGTACATGTACATATATGCACTGAAATGTATGAATACATAAATGAATGAACAAATGAATGTGCAAAAGTATGTGTTAGAGTGTGCGAACATTTGTCAGTTTGAATGGAAGCTATTAAATGGTAGTCATTAAAAATAAAACATGACAACAACAACAGCAACAACAACAAAAAGAATAAAACTTTTTGTCCTTTTTTGAATCTTTTTTTTTGTTTTTGTTGTTTTTTTTTTTTTTTGTGTAACAATTTTTTTTGTCATGCAAACTGTCTGTAAAGTTATTGCAATCACAGTGTTAATCTTTGCCTTTTTTCCTCTTTTGGTTTTTGAAATTCTAAACATAATGCCACATAGATATAATTTCTTTTTGAATATTTTTGGAAAAATTTCTTTAAACAGCAAATAAGGATTTAAATTTGAAACTAAAATTTAATTAAGAATTAATTAAAATTGAACAAAAAAGACGAAAAAAATAATAACATTACCCCGATTAGTTTTTATTTATTTGTTTTTGGTTTTTGTTTTCGTTTTTCTGTTTCGTTAAAAAGTTTCGTGCTATTTTTATAAAATGTGCTTAAAAACTAATTTTGAGCCACATATGTTCGGAATATCTTGCCACGTACAAATAAAAATTTGTTAAACTTTTGCTAATTTTTTTTCTCCTCCTTCTTCTTTCTTCTCTGGCTTTATCGAAAACAACCCTTTTTTTGTGTTTGTATTTTTCATATAGAAATTCGAAAAGTCTTTAGCTCAGCTCAACATGCAATTTTAATCAAGTTTAAGCATTTGTCGTCATATCCTCGATAACAACCACCAATTGTTGCCTTCAGCTACCACACATGGTGTGGTAACAGTGTTAGCGCTGTGTATGCTTTCTTTACGTATGTGAATATGTGTCCCTCTGTGTGTGTGTACGAGTATATGTATTAAAGGAAGAAATTTATTAATAAAAATAGTTTCATTCATGCATGCATGAATTATATTAAAATTGCTAGTGTAACTGATAATGCAATTTGCCATTCGCTTTTCGCTGTTCGCCATTTGCCATTTATTTATTAATTTTTGTATTTTTGCAGGGGTTAACACAGAAGACAGAGTGGTAATTGAAGTAAAGAGCCTGTTGGGATTGATCCTCTTTTCAGCACAGGTGGGTTCAAGCAAAAAGCCTGGTAATAAAACAGTAGGATTGAACTCTACAAGATATGATTTTTAGATTCACTCTTAATGGAGACACTTAAAAGGTGTTACTATTTGGAAATTTTTAAAAAATGTGTTTTTGAAACACTGTTTACTTAGAACTTTTTTAAACTTTTTTCTGCATATTTTTCTTTAAAATATTTTTTAAAGGTATTTTTAAACACTAAAAAAGTACCGATCCTTCTGACGGTCGTCGCATGCGACGTTATCTGTTCAAAGATCGCCCTTTGTAGCCAGAATGTGACCAAAAGCCAGCCTATTGTTAAATGGTCATTTTGGAAATATTCTTTTGTAAATCCACTAGAACTACATTCTCGATGTTCCCTACTTCTGTCGCTGTTAATATCATTTAATCAAAACTTTTTGCAATTTTGCACAATTTATTGTACTTTGTCTGTAAGAGAAATTGTGAAAGGAATCATGTGGTCTTTCAAATAGTTTTCACTCAGACTATGTCATTTGATGGCATTAGAAACCTTCTATATTTCGTTTCTTCTGGCAGCAATTTGGAGCCTTTCGATGCTTCTTCTAATGCTTTCGTTTTTCTTTATTTGTTTATAGAAATTATTATTAATAAAATAAAATAAAAGTCGAAATAAAAATAATCATATTACAGTGGCAATAAGCATAATATGTTGGGAAGTCATAAAAGCTTAACCGAAAGCCATTCAAACATTAATAAAAACAATAGAAAGTTTTTTATGAGACTCTATTTTATTAGGTTTTTCTTCTCAAAGGCTTTTTATTAAATTTACTTTTTCCCCCTCGAAAATATTGATTGGTTTTCGTTTTGCAAAAGTCTCTGCTAAATGAGGAGAGCATATGGTCAATATAAACTTGTTTTTGTTTCAGTACTGCCAATAACATAAATACATACATACATAATCACATGAATCATATTATAAATGGTCTAATAAAAGTGAAATTATAATTGTTGTAAGCACAAGTACACATCCGCGCACACACAGGCACATGTGTGCGTGTCGTGCCTTCGTAAACATGTGTAGATATAACCAAGCATTTGGTTTGTAGCATACTTTTGGGCATTGTTATCTTGTTTTTGCGATCTTTGAAATCCTTAATGCCTTTTAATGTTAATCGTTTTATGCTTGTAAATCTTATTTCTTTCTGCTCGTTTATTTTGTAATAAATTTTTAATTTAAAATTTGAGTGACATGTGCATTAAGAATTTCTTTTCCTCTTCTTTTTGTTTTTGCTATTTGGACAGTTTCTTTCATCTTTTTAACAATAAAGTATGCGCGTGTGTGTATGTTGACTGGCTCAGGGGAGCACTTTTGGGAACATTTACTTTTCTTTTTTAGCATTTTGTTAAATTTTTAAAGAGTTGTATGGAGTTAAAGAAATTAAATTTTAATTTGAAATTGTCTTAAGGGAGTAACTAAATTGCTGTTCAGTTTTTTCTGTAATTTGCTGCAGACAATTTAAGTATTTTGCTATTACAGTGCGATACAAAAGTGTTTAAACCAATGCCATACATTTAAGTGTCTTAACAAACAATGAGCCAACACATACTCTAAAATTACACACAGAAGTATAAAAAAACAAAAAACAAAACTTCCTTTTTTAAACCCTTTAATATGTGTACTACAGTGTCTACAATTTGACTCCACTTTTCTCCCATACAGTATATGCCTTCGTGTGTCAATAAAACATTTAAAGCAGTGTTGGAAATTTATGTTGACATATATTTTTTAAATTCGTTTTCTTAATACAATAATTACGTCCGTTTAATGGGTTTAAAAGCTTTAAAATATATTGCCTACATTATGGCGCATTTCGTATTTTTATAAATATGTAGTTTTAAATTTTGTGGAATTTTCTATCCTAATCAGTACTTTCATATCCTTCTATATACTTTTCTTTTCATCATTGTAGAGCTTCCATCTAATTTTTTATTTTGTTTTTCTAAATGTCCCCTTTTTGTTTTGTTTAATTTTAGAAACCAATTAAAATTTATTTGCTTTTTTATTATTGCAAATCATTTATTTATTTAATTGCTTTTCATTTTCTACTTTTTTTCTCTCGTAAAAAATGGACTATAAACGAGGAAATAAATTATTAGGAAATCATAGCATACCTTAGGGCATAAATTAAAACACAAAATCATTGTTTGTTTTTAGGCAAAACAATAACATTTTAATAATTTAATTTCATAGAAAAAAATAATAAAAAACAACTACAACGATATTTATAAAAAAATGATGGGAGAACCAAAAATCAAACCACAAATCCTCTAATTTCAAATTACAACGAAATAATCCCTTTCCTTTCCACAAAAATAAAAAAAAAGAGAAAATAAATTAAAAAATAACAACACTAGAGAGTAAAACGTTTATGCAGACACATGTTAAATAACAACAATTGTTTGTGAATGTGTTTTAGGTATGGAAATTTCATTTTAAAATAATACACGTGGGCATAGCTTAGATATATTTTTTGGATTTATTTATGTAAGTGTGGCTTTATTTCTGTATTATTTTTTTGCTTTCAAAGGAGAGTTTTAAAAAAGTTTTAAAAAATATACAAAAACAAAAAGAGAAAACTCGAAAACATAAATTTTGACAAGGCCCCAAGGAGTAATCTGTACATACATGTACACAACAAATTAACACATGCAGAGCAAAAGATAAAAACAATATAAAATACAATCTTTTAGAATGAACCCTGGTAAATAATAATAAAAAAAACAACAATAACAACAACAAATGAAATACAATATATTTGAAAAAAACAAACAAACAAATCACATCGTACAGTCGTATACCGCATAGAATTTCAATAATGAAATGATTTGATGCAGAGCCACACAAAGTGATATTCAAAATGACAGCTGAAATAAAGATAAAATAATCAAAGGAATTTAATTTTTTTTTCTTATTAAAATTATGCAATTGAAATTGTTTTGTTTTGAACTGGCTTTTGTGAAATATGAGGCATGCTTTAGGGGCTTATCATGCATGTCATTATAAAAATCGTTAGGAACGAAAAACACAAAAATATAAAATTATGTTCTGGCAACTGTTATGGTTAATTTTCCCTAAAAATTTCTTATTTCACTCTGACAGCCAATCTGCAGAGAAGTATCATCATCTCGGCGTCTCACTCATGAATTCCAGAAAAATTTGTAGTAACATTCAAGACATGTCTAAAATAAAATATTTTTTACAGGTAATATTTGACCCCCGCGTTGGCCATTGATTTGTGGCGTCGCATTGGGCTTAATCTCTCTACTATGTGTGACCTTGCAATTTTGAAAGAGAGTGTAACCCAATCGCTAACCTGATTTGAGTGTCAGCGGATCTGAGAACATGAAATATGATAAAATGTGTGTTAATTTTCAGTTGAAAAATTAACTCGAACATATAAAATCCTGTATTTGGCAACATTTTTTGATTAAAAAAATAATTACAATTTTAAAAGCTCTTTAAAACAACATTTTCTTTAAGACCTTAAATTTTTAATTATAAGAATTTCATATACTTATACACCTAAATGTAGGCTATAAAATATTAAATTCTTAAACAATTTAAACGATAATAATAAAATGAATTTATTATGTTTATTACAGATATATTTGACAAAAAGCAATACTTTGGCTATCGTATTAGCACTCATTAATATTGCAACATAATAATTCATTGCCTACATTTAGGTGTAGAAATATTGATTTTTGTAGTTTGTAGCCCAACTTTAAAATTCATATTTAAAAACTTTGTAGCCTATGTTAAGGGCCTATTAACTATAGATTTTACACATTTTCGAAATTGAGTTTTTTTTGTGAACTAGAAAGAAAGATGAGAAATAAATTTTATCTTGGGTTCGTTAACTTATTAAAAATTTTCATCACGTTTATTTGTCAAAACTCATTTTATTCATTTTGAATTTTTCCGTTTTTTCCCCTCCACTTTTATACAGCGCAACCATATTTTTTCGTTTCATATTATACACGTCATCATAAGGACAAAAAAAAAAAACAGAGGAGATATTTTTGTTGGTCGGTGTTTTATGCAGATAATTTGAAAATATTTGTTTTCTTGGAAAAAAAAGATATGATTCTTATTTTGAGAAAAAAAAACAAAAAAGAACAGAAGCGATAGAAGGAGCAATGAGAAGATGTTGAAATTTTGATTAGAAATTCTTGGTAATGTCATCAATCATTTGACTTGTCAAATATTTTCTAATAATAAAGTGAAGAATTCGAAATATAAGACATTAGGACCTTTTTATTCTCTGATACAAATCAAAAATGTAAAAAATTGATCATAATAAATAGATTTGTATGAGCTTATCTTTTAAAACGAAGAGCAATAAACAAAAAAAATACGACATTCTTTGTCTCATCTTAGACAAAACAATGGAAAAGGCACGACAAGACATGCTCATCAATATTAAACAAAAGATGTCAGTATTTGAATTCATTCGCCATACTTGTTTGCCATCTTTCCCTTTTTTTTTTGTTTGAACTTAAGCCAACAATATGTGCCTGGAATAATTTATGAGACAAAAGCCGAAAAGAATGAATTATAAATTATATTTAATTAGAAGGTGTTCACAAGTGTTTCATCATTAAATAATCTTTAAGGTGGACTTTGTTTTTCTATTGCAATTTATTTAATCTCATCAGAAACTATTTTAATGCCTTAACAAAAGTAGCAATTTATTTACGATATCACTTTAATTGCACTTTATTTCAACCATATTTTATGCACTTTCCATTTTGTTCTGTAGCCTACTTTAGGGATTTTAACACATATTGTACGTAAATAAAAACCAGAGTTTTTTGGTTTGTGAAAGCTCTTGCCATATATACATACGTTCCTATTTATTGCTTTAAATAACCTTTGCCTACTTTTTGGCATACAGTTTATTCAATAAAAATCACGGCATACTTTTAGTTGATTTTTAATTAAAGCAAATCACTGCCTACTTTTATACCACACAAAAACAAAGTGCAACAAAACGAAAACGAAATCGAGAAAAAGGAACAACTTTTGTTGCACTAATTTATTTAAATCTGATTAAAATGAAATTCTTCTTTTGCCCTCTACTTCTGCTTCTCTACTTCTTAAGTCCTAGTGTATTCTGTTTTGCTTTGCTTTTTGTTTGGATGTTTGGGTGTTCGGGTGTTTTTCTTTTTCGTGTTATACTTGACCTGATTTCAAAAAATCTGCGAATATAAGTGTATATTTAATAGTATTAGTATATTGAAGAGAGTACATGAGCGTGTGTTTGTCTGTGTGTGTATATATATTTTCGAATGCTTTTGAAAACATTAACCAAAAATTCAAGAGCACATGTAGAGCAATAGCTTTTACCACTACCGGATTAATGCCGTTTCCATTTTATATTCAATGGCTACGGAAAAATTGTAACATTTTTACAAACAGAAATTCATTAAATTTTCACTTCAATCTTTATGGCGAGAGCAAATAAAAATGTATGCACATATGTACATACATACGTATATATGAACATACATGACATTCGCTCGTACATACAGCTGATGAAAGCTTAAATAAATTGCAGGTAAAAAATTTATAGCACGTATATATTTTTATGATGTTGTTCCTTTAAACATGTACATATAAATCTATGTACGGATGTATGTATGTTTGTTTGCATATAAATTGTAATGTGAATGAGAGAAATACAAAAACCGATGAAAACACATTTTTAAGAAATAAATAAATATTGGCCAAAGCGTAAAGTTAAATAAAAAAGTAACCAATAGTACAATAGTGCGAATACATTTTCCTGAAAGTAGGCTATAAATTTTCGAAAATGATTAACTGTTTTAAAATTTTATGAAAAATTTTATAAAAAATTTTTATACTCGTAATAGTTCTTCAGTGTAGGGTAGTCGTGTTTTTGATGTGCAGCCCTTGCGCTGACCAACTTCTTCCTTAGTTTGGTGGAACTCTGTTAGTACGGGGATTGCGCTTACCTGTGGCATTATAACGGGCTGCTATGCGTCCTCAAGTGAGCTTTGGTAATCAAAGTTACCACTTCGACCTAAGGCCTAAGGAGTACTGTGCTCACCGTACCTATTCATTTTCGCAACCCAAAAAATTTCAGTGCTTTAGATTTTAGAAAAGAGGTAAGCTTAGTACGCTAAAAACAAAATATTCTGTCTCAATTTCGGAGCTTTTGTTTGATACAAATCTAAGATGCATTAATAATTTTACATCAAATTCAATCGATCATAATTGTGGGGACAAGTAAACAATAATCGATTATTTATGCGAACACAAGGCAGGTGTAGAAAATAGTTGAATATAGTTCACAAAAATTCTTATTTTCAATATTTACTTTTAAATTTCTTTTAAATTACAAAAAATTCCATTCACTAACATTGACACGAACTGTTAAAGTTTAAAATCAAACACATGCACACCAACATCACATGAGTGAAGAAGTAGAATATGAAACCCCAGTGGTCAATTGGGATTTTGAATGGAAAGACAATCAAATAATTCTAATAATTTATTGTTTAGTTTAAGCATATAAATATTGTAAAACTTTGGAGACAAAACTCATACACATAGAAACACATATACACATATGTATGTACATACGGATTCACTCGTACATATGAGTAAAGATAAAAGAAAGTAAAATAGAATATATGTATGGCATGGTATGGTATGGCAGTGGCATGGTTTATTGTCCTTAAGGATTGCAAAACTACATGTAAAACAAATAATTTTAAAATAAAATTAATGTTTCTCTATAACATGTTGGTTGAATGACTAGATGGCTAGCCGTTTGGTTGTCTACAGCAGTCATATACACAAGTAAAAACACCTTAGGAGTCCCAACAAAAAAAAAAAAAAAAAACCCTCTAGAGAGCCATATAAACAAGTGAAAAATATACGCATAAAAAAAGTATCCTGATAGATTACTTGTGTTATAAAAACATATAAAAAAGAAAACAATAAAAATACTTGAAGGTACATGTATCACTCCCTTAAAAGTTCTTTTAAGTTAAACTACAGGATTTAGAAAACTTTCATTCTTCTTTGCCAGTCTGGCAAAAGTAATCAAATGCAATATAGAAAGTCTCTTCTTCTTCTTTTATTCTCAGTTTTATTGTCTTCAACTTATTGTCTATCATTTTAGGTAAAATTGTCTCGCTTTTTTTCTTCTTATTGTTGTTTCTTGTGGTTTTTGTTTTTAGTCCTCTCTTAAGGACTTAAGACATTGAAAAGAAAAGTTCTGTTTTTGTTGTTATTGTCATAAAATAATTTTGTATGGAAAATAATATTTCAAGGTAAAAATTGCTGTTCATATCAGCCTTAAGAACTTGGAAACATTTACTTACAGCCCCTTTCATATTGCCTTGTGGTATATGAAAAATGTGTAGCATATATTTAGGAGTTTATGTTCGTTTGCAGTTGTAAACTTTGCTGTTAAAATGTCATTACAACACATTTGAAGAGCTTGATAAACAACAACAGGAAATTGCAACAAATACTTGTAAATATCTTTATAACTTTATACACAAGAAAATATTTCCGTAACGTAACGTAACTACATTCATAAACACACATACACCTACACTGTATATGTTCTCTCTCTCTCTCTCTCTCTCTCTGTTTATATCTTTTTGGTTTTTCATATGCAAACAAAGGGTGGTATCAGAAATATATTCAAATTTAAAGAATATGTTTCGTAGAAAGTGTTAATGTTGCCTTGCGAATTTCTTTTATGTGAATATCCTACACCGTTTGGTTCACCCTTTCACTTTTCTTATATAAGTAATCATTTTAAGACATGAGCATAATTATGTGTTTGTTTATAATCCGGTAAGTTGTCCATGGACATTTAACTGTAAGGTTTGTATCATTGAGCGTGTGCTCCATGTATGTATGTGTGTTTAGTTTCATGTTGCATGTATTTGTCTTAGAAGGGATACCCCTGGTAAACAAAAAGCCAACACATGTTATGGATAATGTTGTTGTTGTTGTTACCCGTTTGTTTATATTCCTGTCACAAAATTGTTTGTAAAAGTGGTGAGAGATTAGTCGAAGAAGAGAGAACGAGAACCGATAGTGGAATGAAGAGATGGTGAAAATGTGTATAAACATGTGACCATAAGTAAATGACAGTGACGTAGGGCAGTCCTTTAGAAAATTTTATTATTTTAACATAAGTACACTTAAAATAATTCTTATTGCACCTTAAAATAGGCAACAATTGCATTCAATGTGAAACCAGTTGTTAATAAGAAACCAAGAAATGTATCCGTTTTAATTCTCGCTTAGAAATTAACCGTCAGTTACATAGGGACTTGTCTTAATTTAATAACGAAACTGACAATTCTAACCTTAGTCATATTTGAACTTTGAATTCTCTACAGGGCAGAAAAAGTCAGTAATTTATTACACGAATGTCAGCGAAACGTATTTAGAACAAATCCCACTTAATCCCGAATATTGACTATTTTCTATTAAAATAATCCATTATATTTAATCATTAATCATGGATGTACCGTACACAGTCTCTGGGGATCTAATGGCCTCTTTAATTTCAGTAAATGTGAGTAGTACTTGAGATCTCATATAAAATGTGTATCCTAAGAAACGTGTTAAATAAAATTATTTATGCAAAAAAAAAAATTGCCAACAAGTAGGTAACAGTTTTTGAAGAAAATTTCTGTACTGAATGGTTATCAAGATCCATCCAACTTTTTAAAAATCCTTGTTTACAAAAGTAGTCGAAAAAATTCTAGCCTTAAGATAGGCAACAATTATTTTTAAGTATTCGAATTTTATTAAATACTAAACATTTCTCTGGGTGCAGAACAAACAAGAATTATGATGCGTTCCACCTCAAGAACACCATATCCTTTGTGGAAAGCTAGTTACCTACGAAAATATATACATACATGCACTTATTTGTATAGTATCACTGTAATAGTCGATGTAAATGATACAACATGTTTTGTTTTTATTATTTCTGATAAAACTGTTTTTGTCTACAATTTTCTATTTTTTTTTTTTTAAATCAAACATCTACAACATTTATGTGTTTTAGAATCTTTTAAAACCTTTTCTGTTTTATTGTTTATTTTGTTGTCTTTGTTGACATCAGTTAAGGAAAGCAGAGAAGAAATAAAAGAAGATTTACACTCACCTTTAACCGTAACGCCTACAGTTTGTAAAACTTCAAGTTTCTTTTTATTTATGGGTGATTGGCCAATACACTTATAAGTGCCAGCATCTTGATAGACCACATCTTTTAAAGAAAACTGACCGGTAGGTGTGGATAGGCCATGACCCAAGCCACGTAAACGAGCTGTGACAGGATCTAAATGCGACCAGCAGCCCAAGGAACCTGTAAAACAAAAAAACAAAAAATATGATTAAAAGCTTTTAACACTATTGACAGAAAAGGGGATGTTGTTGAAATTTAAATTTATTAAAACAAAAACTGAAAGACAAATTGCTTTCCACTTTGAAAAGTATTTTATTTGGCCCCAAATGAAAACATGCACAAAAAGTATTTGTTTTTTTTTGCTTTCTTCTTATTATTTTTCTTGTCTTTAATTTCATTAATTGTTTCAAGACGAAATTTTTAATTTGTTTAATTGATTTGACTATCATTGGGAGGATGGTAAGGCTGTAACTGTCGTTTTTTCCACTTTCTTGCTTGCTTTTAATTTCTTGTGGCATACTTTTAGGCACCTTTGCATGGGAAAGAGGGTATAGTAAATAGCAGACTATAAATAACAATTTTCAGCGCAAAAAAGGAGAAAAGAAAGAACAAAATACCCAAGCCAGTGTTATAAAGCGTACCACCGTAGCTCTTAATGAATTTTTATTAATGGTATGATGGTACATCATTAGTTACTTTTCGGTGCCTTTTTCGGAATTTATTTTTGCCAATTTTTTGATTTTGTTTATTTTTACTGAGCAATGTTGGTGCTGTTGTTGTAATTGTATTAATTGCTTTTACAATTAATATCCAATTGTTGTAATTAACTTTCGTACAGTTAATTGTCTGGGATGTTACATAAATAAACGTTCAAATATTAATCGTGTAGCAACACGCTATATCGCCTTAAAATAGCCTTTAGTTGTTCAATTAAACTGATCGAATTAATTAAGCGTTCAATTTTGTTCTCCTTTTTTTTTGAGTAGATTTAATTTCTGTGTAATTCCATTAAAAGCAAGATTTACAGGTGCAGGTGGTGGAGAAATAAAAAAAACCTCTGTGACACAAATTCGATATTCTTGTGACAATCATCAATTTGAGTATTTATTTATTATTAAACGCGTTATCTTATTGTGTACTGCATGGCATTTTTTCATCAAACTTATTCGAATTTTTCTTAATATTACCTTGTGGACATTGAAGTGTAACCGCACCACCCAACTGTACTTCAAGTTGACCTTTATTGGGATTATGAGAAGCTGCTGCAGCCACAGAAATATCTTGATCATCTGGCTCGGATGTAACATCAACGGAATCATCTAAAAAGTACGAAAGAAATGAAATCATTAGACTCTTAAGGCATTTCAATAAAGACAAATTTACTAACTGATTAAATAATTAATTCTGTCAGATTATCATAGATAAGAAGCTTAAAGAATATTTGAATTCCTTGGTATTAAAAATTAGTCTCCGTGGTATAAATACTAAAAATTTCAAAGAATAGGTACATCTCATGGTATAAGTAATATTTCGGTACCTTATTAATGGTATAGTATTGAACCGTACTTGGAGGATTTCAGTTGAAGGTTAAATTGATGTTGTATTTAACAAAAATTTCTTAAATTTTCTCATAAAATTAAGTAAATCTTTTAACACCTTATTTAAAGGGCATAAAACAAAAAAGTGCTGCCTACCTTTAGGTGGTTTTTTGTAAATTATTTTTAAGAAACCTTTTCAATTTACCTTTTATGTAAATATTTGAAAATAAGGAAAATATTGATTTGAATTTTAAAAAGGTAAAGCCTAAAATTAGGCTATTTTTTTTGCTCTCAGCTTAAAGCATACTTTTGGACCTTGTCTTACTTATGTATTTTTTCTCTATCGTTTTTAAATATAAGAGTAATCAAATATTTATTTAAAATTTCCATTTATATCCCTAAACAGTCATACTCTTACGATTTTGTTTATTTATTTGTCCATTATTTGTGAAAATAAGACAAAACCTTTATCAGCTTTGGGGAATTTTATGGTTTTTGAGAGCGAATAAAAACAAAGGTGAGAGTGAAGAGATTTCCAAAATGAAAATGTTCAAAAGTTAAATAAAATGTTTACAAAAAAAAATTAAAAACAACATAAAAATTGATGGCCATCAATGGATTCGGTAGATCCGAAAATTTTCCTTTTTTTGTTCCAAAGAAAATCCCCAAAAAAAAAAAAAAAAAATGAGAAAAGTAAGAAATAAAAGAAATCTGAATAAGTAAAACAATATATCTTTTATATAAATAGAATTAAAAGGAATTACAAAGAATTTCAGTGACGTATTGAAAAAGAAAAAAAGTTGACTAGGGAGAAACATTACACCTTCGTTTCAGGCATTAGAGACCAGAGGCCTATATTATACAACTAAAAAATATTGCTTTTAAAGTTTCAAGTATATTTGTAGGGGAATTTCGAAAAAATAGGGTATAGGTTTAATGCTTATAAACTTTTTAATTAGGTTTCTGAACTGAACCCGAAATGAAACATTGAGAATATAGAATTTTTAATTCGTCTTTTATTGCATACTTTCAGGTAATTCTGTACTATTAATAACGGTAAAATTTAATACAAAAAATTATTTTCAAATTGCAGACCCGTAATACGTGTTGTGATTGAATAATTCATAATTCCCAGTTAGAATTTCAAATATATTGGCATGATTTTATGCGTTTAAGCAAATTCTTTAATATCTTAATTTATTGCCCTATAATTACAAAATTTTAATTGTCTGTAATTCTGATCAATAATACCGTAATTCAAATAACAACCACCAACTCAAACACCACCAGCAACAGTTGTAAAAATATAAGATGTAAATCTCAAAATCGAAATTGTTGATGGCGTACTCTAGTTGAAGTGTTGACATATTGAAATCTCTCCATTATTGTAGTGACTGACTGACTGGCTGATATCTTCGTCATCTACATAGTTTGCTGTTCTAGTTGTTGTTCTTGTTCGTGTAGCTTATACATACAATATATTTCCTTAAAACTTCTACAAAAACCTCCAAAATATATTCGCATAATAAAAACATGAAAGAGTGACGTAAAATGATTTTCTATAGCCCGAAGCGAGAGTTTCTTGGCGTAGAGCTGCGTATGGCTGGCAAAAATGCTATGTGTTATATGTGAGCTTATATTATTAATGATTGGTCGATGTATGTATGTATGTAGTTAAGTTTTATTAAAGTATACTCGCCGGGTTATAAAGCATATAAGTGAAAGGGATTTGCCTGTTTTGTATTTTGGCCAGCGCTGAAGGATTTTTCTTTCATGGCTGTCAGTTGTTAAGTTCTGAGTTATTATTTATGGTGGTGCTTTTTCTTCTTCTTTCTTTTACTTAAATAAGTTCAGACTGATTGGAAGTTTATTAAGTTTAAGGCAGGTTAATTTAAAAAGTAATCTGAACTAAAGATTTAATAGTAAAGTAATAAATGAGTTTAAATCCTTATTTTGCAAATTGTAATGCAGTATACTGTGTGTTCATGATTAAAGATTTCATTTTTAATGGAATTTGTTCGCTGCTGTATTATTTTTATCATTTTGGATATAAAATGGAAAGTATTCACAAACATATCTACATTGTGTGAATATCTATATGGTTGACAAATTTCACAAACAAAACTTGTGTGTTATAATAGGTAAGTATACTTTTTAAAAAACAAAACCTCATTTACATTTCGCTTTTGTTATAATCAAAAAATAAAATAAAATAAAATAAAAGCCTATAATGTAAATAATAATACATATTTATACTCTCACACTCGTAAGTCTTTGTGTGCCTTTTTCTTTCGTTTCTCTTTTGTTATGACACATTTATCTACTTTTCATTTATTTATGAGCAAGTCTCTCAATGGGAGAGTGAGAAGAGAACTCGTATAAATAACAATTTAAGCTAACATATGCAATACTTGTGTTTTAAATGGAAAACAATACAAAATGCCTAAAAGTGTGCGAGTGTTAAGAACCCAACACATTTCAAGATTTTTAAACAAAACCACACCACTGAAAGAGGGTATACTTACGAGGGTATTTAGGAAACAAAAAATAATAAAAAGTTGTGTGTGCAAAAGAATTTCATTTCATGAAAGCAATACAAAGAATAAACAATAAATAGAAATAAAGAAGAATAAACATACACAGGAACACACACAAAGAAAATGACGAATAATGGAATAGAAATGAAAAGTATTTAAATGTTGTTTATGAATTCAGAGAGGAGTTGGAATTAGGAAAGATCTTAAAAATAGAGACAGAGAGAGAGAGAGAGTGTGAGAGAGAGAGAGAGAGCTAGATAGAGAGAAAAGGAGAAGAGCAGTAGAAAGAGAGAGATATGGAGAGAAAATTCGAATATTGGATTCTGATTTCAAAATATTGTGGCATAATTTTCGGCGTTTAATTGCATTTATATTGAATATGAATAATTAATTCAGTTTAATAATACACGCTTAGGCATCTAAACATGTGAAAATAGGTTCATTTTTTTAACGATTAAACTAAAAAAGATTAAAATTAATTTTTGTGGGACATATCAGCCAAAAACTAAATTTTTCTTAACACACATTTATTCCCATCAACCAGATTTGATGTACCTGGTAATATTCGAACGCTGTTCATACACCATTTGTTAAGGCTAAAACATAAAGTGTGGCATGAATTCAGGCGTAATATATTTAGACTAACATTTTAATGCATACTTTAAGTCTAACTACACAAAGTTGGTTTTGAAAAACAATTATTTTTTATTTGAACTAAAGAATTCTTTACAGATTTAAAGCCCGAAAATACAATCGCTAAAGTCTAATATAATTTAAAGCCTAAATGTAGGCAATATATTTTCATTAATTTTTTTAATGATTACTTTTCTCTAATGAGCCTATAAAATTTCGAAAACGCAATTTCAGTGTCACATTTAATTTTTCAATTGCTTTTATTATTTTTTTAAACTTTTTTGTTCACTCTTACTAGCTCTCTCTATTGTTGTTGGTAAGCGGCTTAGTGTTGGCGCTTTGGAGAATAATAATGCTATTCAAATTCAAATAATCTTTGAATATATTTAAGAAAATATAAATAAACACGAATGGATTTTAAAAGTCATCAACAAAATCATATTTTAACATAATCTTTATACAGCCAGAAAGTATGCTTTTATATCGTATTGTACGTATGTATAATACAGCCTGTTTACGCTGTTACACCTCTTTTTTTGATAGCAATTACCAACAAATTAATGCCACTTGAGTAAGGAACACAAAAACATTTCCTGATTTGAAGGAAAGAGAGAAAAAAAAGAAAATAACAACAAAAGGAAAAACTACAAAATAATAAGGAAAAGGAAACGATAACGGCTGAAGTAGAACAACAAAATGGCTGATGAAAATGAAAGTGCTGTTATCAAGACAGAGAAACTCATAATGATGATAATAATACTAACGAAGGCAAAGAAAGACAGTGAAAATAAAAAACAAAATTAAATTGAAAGAGGCACGAAAACACATCCTTCCGTCTATTTTTTCACAGAAACGAAATATTTTTTAGTCTCTGACTGTCTGTTCTAACTTTTTTAGACAATGATTTAGAACTTCTGTATTATTTATGGGAGAAATGTTTTAAAGAAATTTTTCTTAAACACTGACTGTTTGTCATCATACTCATCATCGTCGTCATTATGGCCATGATTATGATTATTTTTCCCTCAATGCTCTTCCTTTGCTTCAACTGTCTTAGGAATAGTCGTGCATGTGGTGTTGGCGTAAAGTTTCTCTCTCTCTCTCTCTTCCTTTTGCCTTTTTCTATGTATTGTAGTAAAAATGTAAGTAAAGCAGTAGGTGTCAACAAATCCAATGATATGCAAATCCTTACAAATTTGTTTTTGTCAAACAAATGTCACATTCACAAAGACATGACACATTCACAGGGAGTACTATTTCAGGTAACAATTTATAGCCAAAAAACCTGTTTTTTTTAATAATTTTTATTTATCTCTCTGGATTATACTTCTTTTTCTTGCTCCTCACTTTGACGAGACAAGTTGACAAAAGATTTTTGTTTTCTTTACGTGTCATAAAACAAGCCAATCGATCATATTTATGGAATTTACAAGAAAAAGAAACATTAAAGAAAAAAATAAAAAAAAACTTATTATAGCTATGTATTGTAAAAAAAGCTGATCTGAAAGGAAAAATAAATCTCAGACATTAAAAAAATTTATTGGAAATAAAGAATTTTAAATATTTCATCTTAAACATGTAGCAGAAGTATTTTCTTAACTTGCTTAACTAAAAGTGTTTCATTTATTTGATCGAGTTTTTCGTTTTAAAGTTCTCCAAAATTCCATTTCATTTTGGAAGCTTGAAAATATCTAATTTCAACACTACAGACCGGAAGTAGGCAGTAATGTATAAAAAAACATTCCGTGCCCCAAAGTATGCATTATTTTTATTTAAAAAAATTTTATCATAATTTTGTTTTCGAAATGGAATTTCCATTTTTATATTTATTTAAATATTTGTTTCTTTATGCTAAATATTTACCATAAAATTTTATGTGAAATTTTCAAAACTTTCTAACAAATCGCTTTTCAAACAGCCATCAAAACAAGTCCATTGTAAAATAAAATTTAATTTTATAACCACAAACTGGCATGGACTATTAGGAGTTCGCCAATATCTCTCTCTTTGTAAGTATTCAAATTTAATCTAATATTTGAATATCCTATAGTGCGAAGAATAATCATTTACCAGCCAAAAAAAAAAAAAAAAAATTTACACAAAATGGGGTTGATTATATAGCCTCTACTCGCTAATAATTTCAATGGTTTAAACCAAAACCAAGAAAATAAAAATAACACCACAAACGAACTACAGAAAAAAAGGAAAATGCCATCAAATTTTTATTAAGAAAGAAAAAAAAACATTTTCTCTGTTATTCTCTCTTCCTCCAGCCAGCAACGCCATAAAGATGAGCTGAGATGGCATGTTTTTGGCGCATTAAATTAAATTTTATGATGATAACCATGCCAGGGTAGCTACTGAACAACCGAACAACCCCAATCGAGTCAAGAAAATTACTGTGACAGAAATGTAACAAATTTTTATTTTTTTAATCAAATTTAAGCAGCATTAATGGCAGTAGATATGGGTGCTTAAAACGTATTATTTTTTCACATTTCCCGAAATGTCTTTTGCAAAGTTGCCATCAACGTATAGTGGAAACAAATCAATTTAAATAGTGTTGATGGCCGCAAAGGATAAACAGTTTTATTTTCTTGGAGCCTAAAATTAGGCAATAAAATTTGTATATGATGAAATATAATACTGGAAAATCATTTAATAACATCTTAATGGTGAGCTGAACATCAATATTTCGCTCAAACCAATAATAATATGATAAATTATAAATTAGGCATAAGGAAGCATCATAATTTTGCAAATAAATTACTTTCAATAAAAGTTCGGTAAAATCTTCTCCCCATGAAACTTATCTAAATTCAAAATAATGTTGCCTATTTCATGGCATCAAGCCAGAGTTTGTAGTATGGGTTATTAATCACTTAACACAGTACGTACTATACTGAGACACATCATTGAGTGCTTCCGGGTCCAACTGTGGCCAATGAATTGCGACTTCAATGGATATGGTATACAACTAAGATTAAGATCTTTGGACGGGGATGATTTGGAGTTTTTAATTACAGAGTTTTGGGGGTATCAACAATCCAAGTTGGATATGATTTTTAAAAAAATGTATAGCCTTAAACGGATGCTTACAAAAAATCTGCAAAAGAAAGGCGAGGAAGGAACAAGTTTCTTAAAATGCGCTTAATATCGTCGAAGAATTTTTGCTTTTTGTAAAAATTGTCACAAGTTTACTTAGTTTTCTCTAATTCTCACAAATTTTTTAGTTTAACTTTATTCTAAAAATTAACACCTAAAAATATGCAATGTTTCATAACATTTTGTTGTTCAAGAATGTAGGCAGTAGTTCATACATAAACTAATAATCTCATAACGTAAAAAATGTTATAAAAAGGTTTATTTTTGCAGCAAACTAAAAAAAACATTACAAAAATTTTTGATTAAAACTAAATTTTTTTGTGAATTATATTCCTAAAAAGGGGAGATATATTGAAAATCTCTGCTTAAAATTTTTTGAAGCATGCATTTAGGAAAAAGTGTCGATACTAAAAGAAAACTTTCCTTTCTGGCAATTTATTTTCATTGATTTTGTAACTACTATTTTATCACTCAAAATACATCATCAATCACTGAACTAAAAATTCAATATCAGTCTGTCTAAAAAGACACCGTGAAATATATTTTGATAAAAATAAAAAATAGAAATGAAAATAAATGCAAAATATGCTATATATGGAATATTTGATCAAAATATGCAAAGATTTGTCATAATAAAATAAAATATTAAAAATATACAAAATATATAAAAAGCTCCTTAAAACATACTACACAATACAAATGAAAGGTCGTTTATTAAAATAAAGTAATTATGGGACTTCTAAGAAAAATGTGCATCGTTATAGCGAAAATATGATTGCAAAACAAAAGTAAAAAAAAAAACAACAGAAAAACAGACAATAAATTGGAGACCACTAGATAAAAAATTAAAATAATTGACACCCAAAAGTCGACAACACATGCAAATATGGATATTTTTGTATATACAATACTTTTTTCGTTTTCTTTTCATAGAAAATTTTTTCCTTTCATTATTTATATGTATATGGCGTTATGTGAAGACAAATTTCTTTGTTTATAATATTTGACAAATTGTTACATGCCTTTTCTTTTTCAATTTATTAAATGCGAGCGAACCCTGTCTTTATTCCTTTGGGAAATTGTAAAAATAAAAAGAGAAAAAAATTTCAGAAAATAAAAGCAAAATTTCTCTTTCGTTAAGAAATCCTGACAAGCGACTGTCGTTACTTATTATTGACAAGCACAAATGCTTTATTAATAAAGGCAAACGTGTTACACAAGGTATTTTAACTTTACAAATCGACATTTGAAATGATTGATAAGACATTATTATACAGACAAACGACATAAAAAACATCGGAACAACATAGAGGAGGAGAAAAACAAAACTCTAAGGTAATCGAAGAGTTTTGGAAAGTTTTTCAGGAAAAAAAAATACAAAGAAAAAGAATTGTGTGAACTAAAACAGAAAAAATAATGAGAATTAAACAGAAAATATTTCGTGAGGTTAAAAACAGTATTAACGCTGTAAGAGACCGCCCAAGTTTCGTGAATTTTACATACTGAAAATGTTAGTCGGGGCAGCAGCACACCAAACATATTCCAGTTTGGTATCGCTTTTACCAACTTAAACAAAAATTCAAAGCTTTCTGAATTCATTAATCCAAATGAATTTTATTTAAAGAATCACGCTGACGCATTTAAATTGAAATCTTTTTGAAGCGGATTAATATGTTTGAAATGCTCCAACTTAGTGGTTTTTCCAAAAACAATTTGGCAGTCTGGATTAACGTTAAACAAGATTATAAGCGAATTAAAAAAAAAGTATATGCTCATTGAGTCTAATCTGCTAATCACTGGGAAGAGCGATCAGATGTAGCAAACAAAACTGGTGCGATTTTCAATAATGACAATGCCAGTCTATATTCATAGTTGGAGTCGCGGTAAAACTGTACTATATTTCGAGTCAATTGTACAACTGAAAATATGTTGTTGATTAAAATTAATTTTCAAGTTAAACAGTTTAAGAAAAACTCTCTCTATGACTGTAATTATACGTCATGTCCTTGCGAGTTCACATAATCCCTTCTTGTTTCTTGGAGGGTTAAGACTCAGTAAACTCAGACTCATACTCGTCAACTTTAAGACGTCGTACACTTGAAAAAAAGTGATATTTGAAATAATTTGTACACATTCGATGTATAGACAACACAACAAGTACAACAAAAAGACAAGAAAGAAAAGAAAAAAAAGAAAAATTTTTTGATTAAATTTATTGATAGACAACAATAACATTAACAATGTAAGGAATTTACAACACTGTAATAGACAAACAATGTCTAGTTAAAGAAGAATAAAAAAAAATCCAATAAAAACAAATGACTTTTCAATGAAGGTATCGAATTTCCCAATTTGATTGCAGCTTTAAATTGAAGGAAAACTCAAAATAAAATTTTCTTTTCCTTTCTTTTGAGGATTAATAAGATTTTCGTTGTTGTTTTTGTTTTGTTAATAAAAGATAAAACATGATAAATATTTTTTAATAACATAATAATTCTTTAAATATTCTACATGCCAGCTAAACAAGATTTTTGAAAGTAAAGTGGAATACATCAGTGCTAACGTAGCATTAGAAAATTTTCCCAAAACATTTGCGATAAGCTTTTAAACAATTTACGAAAGCAATTACAAGAAATTTTCCAATTTATTGAACAAAGTAATCATATTTCTTCATATTCTTGCACAGTTTTCACATACTTTTCTCAGTTTTTTTTCTTCCTTTGTTTCTTTTTTCCTTTTTTTTCAATTGATTTCATATTTTCTTGGCTTGTTTGCCTTTTCTTTCTTCGGGAGAACTTTTTTAAATCCTGCAACTGACATTAGGCAGCCAAGCTAATACAACACCAGCCTGTTTGTAGGCAAAAGTTTCTTCGTTTTTACTCTATGTGTGTGTGTGTGCGTATAATTACAACTTCTGTTAAGAAGTTTGTTTTCTTTTTTTTTTTTTGTTTTTGTTATTCCAGAAGTTGTTGCATGTGTTAAGAGTGTTATTATGGTCCTGTTTAGTCGTATGTTTGTTTATATTTATTAATGATTGTTTTACTTGCTAATTTTTTTTCTCTTTTTTGTTTTTTGTTTTTGGTCTCTAGCCATTCAATAAGACTTTTGCGCCCCACTTCATTATCTGCCCTTTCCTAGGAATTGATTATATTATCGGCTGTATTAGTGAAATAGTGTGGAGTTGGAAAATAGCAAAAGTGGAGAAACTTTTATTTGGTGGTGAGAGTAGGAAGAACTTATTGTTGTTGCTGTTTTTCATTAGTCATAATAAAAAGGAAATAAAACTTGACGTTAATTGGACACGTACAAAATTCCAAAAGATGTTAAAATTACCTACAAAAGATTAAATTACGTGTTCTACTTTCAACATTCAACATTCTATGGGAGATTCTTTTCTTTTATTGGCTTTATAGGTTTGAAATGTTTTCGTTGTTGTTGTGCGCGAATGACGCCCTAATTTGACGAAAAAGTTTTTCAAAGAAACTGTTGTAAAATTAATGGCAATATAAAGTGGTAACAGGTAATTGGTTAGATTTCGTTTTCAAGAATGTTGGGGTTAATAAAAGGCATTTTAATGAAGAACTGGAATTACAAACTCATGCCACAAAATCAAGGATAATAAGTGTTGATTATACGTTTATTTTTTATTTTTTTTTTCATTAAATTAAATCATTAAATTTCAATAGTCATATATTGTAGTGGTAGTAGTATACATAATATAAGTTCATACTTTCTTTATCAAAAACCAAAACTAACTTTGACTTTTAATATTCCTATCGGTACTATATCCGCTTTGAAAACTTGTTGCTTGAATTCGTTAGCTACCTCTACTTAGATTCATTCATACTCGGCTCAATTATCCATCAATCAAAATGTCAGACATATCATTTTGCTAGTCAACCTTATGCAAGGGTCCAAGCGGTTTCCCCAGGATAGGGATACGGGATCATAGCTCTCTTGGAGCCTCCAGCCTCTACCCTATCAAGACCGTTATTGCGTGACATCGTCACATCCTGCTAGAGGTGGCTCTGCCCTTCAACAAAACACTACGGATCTATACGGGCGAGTCAATAAACACCTCCATCTCAGCCGGGGTGACTATGGCTGACCCCTCCCCCTTTAAAACGACCCGTTTCTTTTCTTTTGACCACTCCTCCCCACCTGTTTCTGATTTGATTGCCTTGAGCTGGTGGCTGTAGCTTTGTGGACCTAGTTGTGTATGCACGGTAGCACCGGGGTGAAACCTGCAGGCCAGGCTAGGGCTACAGCCGCCCCTGTCCCGTTAAAACCCTGGCAGGCCTCAAAGTACGTTCCTGGTCCGTCGCCGTTAAGTTGGCGGTGTAGGTTCGGTTGAAAAGACTCCCGATTAGTACCCGGTCTGGCTCTGAGCACCTGTCCCCATAAGGGCTGGTGCCAACCCTCGCGTGGCCTCCCTGCTTGCATAGATAACCACGGGACCACTTATGGGTAACTACACATTGCGGGCAAGGATAGCGGCTTTGAGTAGGGACCCATTTGCAATGAATTCGAACCCCAACCCGAAACACAAACCTGCGCTAACTCAAGTAGGTGAGCGTAAAGCATCCACTGTAACCGGTGGACGCAACATCCTCTCCAGGCAGGCACCTGTCAAAAATGCAGCTGTCCCTACCACGAAAGTTAAGGCCCAAGCATCTACTTTGGCAAAATCCCGCTTGCACACAAAGCTCCGGCTACGAAGCCGGTCCCTAGTGTCGCCAAACCTCTCGCCCTGGCACCTCCTACTGAGGCACCGTCTACCTCTAAGGCTGCTGCGAATATGCCCATACACTCTTCGGCTGCCAAGTCTGGCGCGCAAGGCCCTGGCACCAATGCAACTTCGGGTGTCGAAAGTACCCTGAGTGCTAGCGTTAGGGCATATAGAACTCGTAGATCAGCCATGCGAATCATTGCGAGAATTGGCTCGACCGACCCGGCTCTCCTCTCAGAGGACGAGAAGGGTCGCCTTGCCTGGGCTAAGGACCATCAAAATGAACGCTCCGATTTCTCTAATAACCTTAGGGACTGGTTTGCATCTCATGAATGCTCCTTTTCGGACCATAGATATATTACCTTCATTATCGACACGAAAGAGTCTCCTCTACTCCTACTCTACTGGTAGAGTAACCAAACAAAAAATGTGTGCTGGGTTATACATTCTATTAAATTTTTGGTTACAAAATTTGCCAAAATAAAGGAACAAACAGGCACTGAAAATGTCATCAGAAATAAAAAAAAAAAAGAAAACGATTGTATTGGTGTTAAATGCAAATATTTACGACACAACCATAAAACAAGTGTTCCTACGTATGTCACATTGATGATGTTTGTCAGTGTGATTATATTTAAATATAAAACATATGCAAACACATACATATTCATTTGTGTATACTGTATACATCCATTTATTCATGACAACAGACGTTTGTTGTAAAATATTTGTCAAACATATTTGAAAAGCTGCTGTTAGTTAGTCGTTGTGCCCTTTTTCACTCCCTTCCAATAAAGCAACAACAGAGAGAAAGCGAGAGGATTCAAAAATATTTTGGTTTTATGGAAGTATGTATGTATATAAGGATATATGTTGTTATGTGTGGTTCATTGGGTATTGAATTTTTCGCATATGCAAAATTTGTTAACACCCCAAGATTTTCGCATACACTTGAGAGTTCTTTTCTCTTTTATTTTGTTCTGTTTTGTTTTTTTTTTCTTGTTCCTTTGGCAAGAACATATTTTTTGTCAATTGACATGTGTTGTGCCTATAAAAAACACCCTCTTCATTTTTGGTTATTTGTCGTTGTCAATGGCTTTGTTGTCGTTGTTGTTGTTATTTTATAATTTTCGATTTCATATTTTATAACTTGCCCGCCTACACTTTTGAGATTTTTTTTCGACTTTTTTTTATTATCTTAAGAGTGGATAACACAGTATTCATTTTTTTTTTTTTGTGTACATCCAGGGCTGATTTTTTATGGCTGATAGTCTAGGCAATATTATAAAAATTATTGGATGAGGGCAACCATTTTTCAACAGATTTTTTTTGCTTCACATTTTTAATTTTCAATCCTGTGCCAGTGGTTTTTTATGCCTCAATAAATATTTTCCTTTCGGTTGGTGTTTGTGTATGTCTACAGATTTTCTTCCCATAGCCTGTTTGCTTGCATACAGATATGCTTCAATTTTATTTTCTACATTCAATAATAATAATAATAATAAAAAAGAAGAGGGAATTTGAGTGTGCTGAAGGTAATTTTACGCATTTGTGCAGTCATTTGTTATGAAATATTGATAACTTTTGGGTTTTAAATCATTGAGTTTTTGTTCTTTTTTATTTTTATTTGTATTTTTTTCTTCTCAATATTATATTTTAATTTTTTTTTTTTATTTTCTGTATTGTGTGTGTGTTTAGAGTAGTATAGATAGTATAGTGTGCACTTACATCTTACACTCAGATAGTAACCAATCGATGAATATTGAAAATTTAAATGCCGTGATGTGCACTTGTACCAGCCAGAATGTTCACGCCGTATTGAGGTGAAATTGAGGAAACCATCACCAGTTTGCGGGACCTGTAAACATGGAAATTATAAGCACATGATTAAATTTATTTTTTAGTTAATAAATCAGACTTCTTATATAAATTAATGGCATAATAAACAAGGCCATTGGAAATTTACAACAATTATGAGTTGGAGGGTAACATTTAGTGGAACTCTAAAAAAGTATTAAATTATTTGAAATTTGCTGAGAATTGCGTCTTTTGAAATGCTTAAACTATTAAAATGTGAAATGAAGTTATAGAGACAACTTAAGCTGAGGAATTTCGAATTTAAGTTCAATCATTATGCAACAGAGCAGTTAGTTTGTTCCATTCTTGGATATGCAGTAGCCATTTAGTATTTATTATTTTGCCTTAGAATTTAAATTTAACCTACCGGTGGTTCACCATCATCCTTTTGCCAGCGCGGTGTACTTGGTGGATTTGAATCGACATCGCATTTTAGTGAAACCTCTATGCCTTCGCGCAGTGGATAACCAAAGCCGGGCGTACGTGAAATAGCAAATGATGGAGTATCTAAAATAAATAAATAAATAATAAATTAAAATTAATATTGGATATATAAAAATTCATTAAATAAATACAAATTGAATTTTATTTTCAATAAAACTTGAGGAAAACTTAAAAAAAATTATGGGAAAATAAAAATTTATTTTTTAAAATTGAAGAAGAAAAAAAAAATAATATTTGATTTGCTAAATGGTAGGATAAGAAAGAAAAAAAAAAAAATAATAATAAATTTTAATCACAAACTTTTTTGTTTTATTATATCTTTTTTGTACATGAGAGAGACATGAGAGAAAAATTAAAAATAAAAATAGAAAAAACAAACACACAAAACATACAGCACACAACATACAACACATATCATATAAAAAATGTAAAACTAATCAATGAAAAATTGCAATTTTATTTAAATGCATATTTCAATATTATGTTTTTCATTTTTTATTTCGTTTTTTAAACATTTTTTCTTTTTTTAATGAAAAAAAAGGATGGTATGACTGTATTGAAAAAACCACAACGTAACAGATTTTTCAATAGGATTTTCTATGATTTATTAAAATTTTATGATGATTTTTTCCCAACTTTTAGGAGGTGTATGTACGTATGCATGTGTGCATGTATTTGTACAGATATGTATTTATTACTATTGGATGTGCTTAAATAAAAAATAAAAAATAAAAAACCAGAAAAAATATTTCATTTTTTTAATTCTGTATAACATTTTTTTACTCACACTGTATATTTTTTTTTTTGTTAGATATTAAATATTTTTTTATAATGTGTACGTATGAATGTTCGCTTTCGTATTTTTTCTATGATTGAAAATCTCTATTGAATTAATTGTTTGAGTATGATTCATTTGTATGGGCACCTATAACAGGACTCAACAAACGTTACGGCATTTGACTGTAAACTGGGTCGTTGCACCTTTCAGAAAAAAAGATAATTTGTCTTGCGAAATGTTTAGGTATGTTAAGTATGTAATGGGAATGCAGAGCCGTAAAATAATTTTGACCATTGTATGATCCTCGCCCTTTAGTCACGATTACAACCTAGCTTCTCACACGATTCATGTTGTGTGTGGGACCTAGAGTTTAAAGTCGACTCCGAACGGATGATTTGAGAACCTTTTAATGGTTCATAACACCAAGTCGGGATTATCTATAAATATATTGATTAAATATCCTCAAAAAACAAAGGGAGCTTGATGGGTGAAGCAACATAATTGTGAATAAACTACAAAACCAGAATATACATCTTCCAGGAGAATATAAACAAATCAAATAACTCCATTTGTCTGGGAGGAAACGATTCGAGACCAGATTTTGTATGCTTAAGTGCTATAAGTGAAAATATTGAATACAAGATCGTTGCTAATACTGATCAGCAAGTCCATATATAGACTTGTTCTCTTATATGTTGTTCTTAGTGAGGAATGTTCTTGAGCGACGTGACATGACTCATATAGAAATGTATGTGTATGTAATTCTGTATTTGTATTCACATTCAATTCATTTATTTAAAAAAGAAAACAATTTCTGTCTCTGCATATATGCTCGGCTATTTGTCTGTCTCTGTCGACTGTGTGCTATTCTGTATTGTCTGTGTGTGCGTGTTTCATTTGTTAAATACACAAAACCAATGTCTGTCTGTCTGTCCATTTATCTATCTGTCTATCAACTGTCTGTAATTTGTATTTGATTCATCAGAGAAAATGCTGAAAATAACAACAACAAGACATGCTATAACATACTACAAAAACAAAAAATAAAAGACCACTTCAATTACAACATTCACAAGGAATTTATAAAACGCATTCAAAATAAGATTTTTAACCAAAAATCATACACCAAATCAAGCAAAAATATTTTCTTTATTTATTCATTTTCCTTATTTTATTTCATTTGTTTTTATCTGAATTCATTTCGATTTACTTTACTTTATTCGCATTTCGTAAGAAAATAAAAATAATACAACTTATCAGCATGAGTGTTCTTTACATTTTATACTCTGGTTCTCCAATACTTTTATAAGAAATTAAAGCATAATTCCAAGAAAAATCGATTGGCTTTGTAATTAATTTTTATAACTGTGAACTTATTATCATAAGTTAATTAAAATTATTGCTACCGTAAATAATTTAATAATTTATCGAATAATACTAGAAATTTGGAAAATATTTAAAATTTTTTTTATGAAAACAAAACCATTCGTAATTGTTTTAATTATATGGCTTCAGTAACTAATATATGTTTTTAATTTAATTTGATTTAAAATTATTTAAATTTTATATTACACTTGCACGTTATTCTCTTTAATACCACTTTATTTTATTTAATTTATCTGTTTTACCACAATTTCTTATCTCAATGTTGTATTTTCCTTTTTTTAAAGTCGATTATTTAATTGTTAGTTTTGATTTTAAATTTAAATATATTTTCTTTTTTAATTTTCTACCAAATTCCTTTTACAGTATTTTCTACTATTCAAATTTGACTGTGTAACTTTTCTCTTTGTGTACTTGTGCTGGAGAGTATTTATTTATTGACTTGAATAGATTTGTGTTTATGTATGTATTTGTGTATGAACACGTTTTATTTAAGCTCGTCCTGTTTAATTTTTTTGTGTGTCTATTCTCTGGCTCTCTTCGAGAGTATATCGTTATGGAATTATTAGCTTGACTCATGGAGTATTAATAGAAACACAAGAATAAATACTCATTGGGATTTAATGCTGTTACTGCGGCTGCTGCCCAGTGCCGTGTAGTTGTATTGTGGTTTAACTAGAATTTCTTTTTTTTTCTCTTTCCCTCTGTATTATTTACATTTCCATTTACACTCACACTAATCAAACTTAAATGAACATGTTTGTGTTCGTCAATTGCGTGCGAAATTAACTTTTGCAAGCATGAATATATATATGTATGTACACTGAGAGGGGAGATAAGGAGAATAGGTGTTGCCAATTAGTATGGATTTTCTAGTGCTTAATTGAGATTTGTCTAGATTTTTCTAGATTTTTGTCATGGATTAACGTTGAAAACGATAAAAAAAATTTGCGATAAAACAACATACATTTCCTTTTTTTCAGACAAAACGTAATTTTTATTATTTAATATTCTTTATAGAGGAGAAAAACAAAGCGTGGTTGATCTGTGGGTGGGAGACCACCAGAGACTTTAGGTATAATCTATTCGGTAAGATTATCGGATTACTGCATCGTCTTTCAAGCGGAAATTTCGCCAGCACTACCTGTGGTAATGAATTGAAGGAGAACATATTACCCAACTTTTTGATGATTAGGCGGTTTACAGATGAAATGAGACCCTCAACGATATGGCAGTCTACAATGTAGTATTAAATTCCATTAACGCTGCTTAGATATCGAACTCAATCAAAATTGAGCAGCAAATATGGCCACAGTCAGATAAAGATCGCATGGAATGTTAGCAGAAACTACAGAGACGAGTAGTGAGATGACATAGAAAAATTCTAACTTAAAATTATTCTCTTGCAAGATGGCATAAAACCACAAAATCAATTTTAAAGTCATTATTTTTTATTTTATTTTCTTAAGACTACTATTAGTCATTATGATGTCATGTTGTAGTGCGCGCATTAAAATTTAATATTTCCGTTTACCATTTAGTAGAGGGTAAAGTCATGTGAAAACTTCTTCCAAATTTTAAATTAAAAGCTAAGAAACGCTAAAATGCCACCACATTTGCGATTGAGGTTTTAAAGCAGTTCTTATAAAAAATTGGTATAAATTGCCATTGAAATGAAATTTAAAAAAGCAATTGAAGCTGGAGACAGCAGCTGCTTGAGATTCTCATGTTACTTTTGTACACTTCATAAAACACAAAGTCAAGAGTCGTTAAAGTGTCATTAGCCAAAACATACAGCCCCAGTCAGTCAGTCAGTCAGTCAGCCAAGCAGGCAAGCATACAATGTTTGTTCGTTACGATGACGAGGGGAACAAGAGTTGCTTAACAAGCCAAACAAACTCTTAAGATATCAACAGTCAGAAGAGAAAAAAATTTGCTGAAGCTAAAACGAAAATTGTCTACAACTTCCGACTACCACTCATATACATCTTTTTTTTTTTGTTTGAAATTCATTTTGGTTTCTGGTTCTAGATAAGCGTCATCTGTGAGCAACTACTTGACTAAATCTTGTCAATTGTAGCAAAAAGGAAATTAAAATAAAATGCAACATGAAATCTAAAACTTAAAAATGATTCTTCATTCAAATGAAACATTTTACCAAAAATGCTGTGTTAGTGCGTGGAAAAAATTATAATAACTGAACCTAGTTGGAATTGTTAACATTTAAATGCCGCTTCTAATGCTAAGGATAGGCGGTTGCTACAAAAGAGGAAGAATCTATGGTTATAGAAATATTTTCATTTTTTTCTTTTAATAAGAAAATAAATCTAAACAGTCATAATCCGTAAAGCTATGAAATCTTGTACGTCGTTTGTCAATCGATTTAAAGACAATTGCTTCTTGTTCCAACAAAGCTGATGTCATACTGGAATTATTTATATTAACGAAGTGGCCTTTCAGACATTTGAGAATGAGTTGAGCAATACAAGAAGTGTGAAGTGAGCCTACCTTCAAAACAGAGGAAGCAATACCGCTGTAGTTAAACCAAATTTTACGAAAACCATTCATGATTTAGACATGGATCTGTGCATGCAGATATCTGAATGCATTTTTGGCCTCACAATGAATTCCATTCGAAGTGATTAAGAATTGAACATTATTTCGATTTTCCTTTAAATGAAGTCATACGAATTAAATGTAAAAATCGCGAATTAATTCCGAAACTTATTTGTTTAACAACAAACCATTGAGAATTTCATAAAGTAAATAAATTTTATTGGATCGAAATTCCTTCTCTTCTCCTTCTTCCATGTGTTTATTGTACAATCATACAATATTCTCCACATTATAAAGTAAAAAAAAAACATAAAAAATCATATAAAAAAAAATAAATTCTATAAAAATTTCTCTTTGTAGCGGATATCCTTGATATTTATTTATTCGTTATGAGTGTATATTTATTCGATATTTTTTATTCGAATTTCTTTTTCAATAGCTGTTTTGTTCACATGTGGCTGAGACTTTTTAGCCTTGAAGTCAAGTATTATTGTGCAAATGATGACGCTGCTGATTTTCTATTGAACAATAATTCACTGAAATACATATAAAAATACATACACAGAAATTTTGTGCTTCCCTAGCAATTAATTTCTTTATAGTTTAAGAATTAATGTTCGAGTAACGTAGAAAGTTTTCCTAAGAGTCCAGGTATCTCAATGATGTAGACATAAAAGTAAATCCAATTTATTGCTTCTAAATATTGTCAGCGTCCATATATGTATTACTTATTTACTGAATTGGTCAATACAGCCCTACGACTCAGCTTCTTACATCACTTACACGTGTTGTATGTGTCAACTTTATTCATGATTAGCGAGCCATACAGTCAAATCCGAACTACAGAAACATTTTAATTCAAATTTATGTGCCCTCAGAGTTTTTGACAGGAATCTGCTGAGTGGAACTCTTCATAATTGCTTTTGTTCGAGAGGTTTGACCTGGGGTTTGACTATCTACTAGACTACCGCGACTTCTGAAACTAATAAAAAGAAAGGTAAACCTAACTCCTTAAAGACCACCTTCTGCTGCTTAAATAAACAAAATGGAAACATAATAATCCGTAATGTTAACCTCTTATTTACTACTGCTCTTAACACGTTTGTGTAAACAGAACACCAAAAAGATCGACCGTATGAGAATTTTTTCCTCACCTTAGTTTACCGCATAAAATATAAAGAATTTCAAATAAATTGGTCAACCAAAGAGCGAATTGTTACCACCCGAATATAGGTTTCGACTGTTAACTCCATATATTCTACAGAACTTTATATTTTTAAATATTATTAAATATATTTCCAGGAGTTCTTTTCATACAGGCCTTTAGGAAATATATCCTTAAATGATCCTTTCGTCGAGTCTATGCTATTTGATCCATTTTTCTCTGCGTTTATATTGAATATAAAACAATAGCAATAGTTGTTGTTGATTTTATAACAACAGTAAATGCGCTTTATAAACATTAAATAATTTTTCAATATTTAAGTACCGTTATGATGATAAAAAACCTATAAAATGTATAACTCTACTATAAAGTACAATGAGTGCTTTTATTTATTCTCGTGCTTTTTCATGTTTCCTTTACTCTCGATCATCAACCATTCAGTATTTTTTTCTCTTTAAGTAAGTATGTTTTTATGTATGTATGTTTGTTGTCTGTATTTTTACTAATTTTTTGTGTTGTTGTTTTTATTGTAAATATTAATTTATTTATTGTACTTACATTGAACATCCAACAGTAGTGATGCATTCTGGCGTATTTTTAATGTGGGATGCTCCATAACGCATAAAATGCGTGCATTATGATGAGCCCGATAAACAGCTGGCAGACGAGCTTCACTTTTGGCGCCACTATTAATTTTATAGGAGTTTTTATCCTAAAAAAGGAACAAAAAATAGAGAAAAAACAACAAATTATTGCATTTTCAGTAAAACAATTTTTATGGATTTTTTTTTCTTATTTGTTAAACAGTAGAGGGCAGGAATGAAAAAAAAAACTCTTCTCATTTCAACTTCTTCTCATTTTTAACTACACAATGTTAAATAACAAACTTTCCTACTCTGACTTTACTTACGTATTTACACATACACACACATAGCCGCACAGTCGCCCACGTAAAGCAATATAGGCAAGCACAGACAGATATTGTGTTAAATACACGCAAACATATACAAACAGACAGTGGCAGACATTTTTGGCATTTCAGTTTAACAGGTTTTGTTTTTGTTATTATTGTATGTTTTACCGCTATTTCATGTATTTTACTGCTTCCTTATATTGTACATATGTATGTATATGGATAGAGAGTGTTGTGTGTGTGTATGAGTGAATGAGTGAGTGAGAGTATATTGTATGATATTTATGCAACGTATTTCTATGTGTTATAGTGTGTCTAGATAACTGTGTGTCAGTGTGTATGTGTGTGTGTTCTTTGTGGGTTCTCTTTTGAATTTATACAATGTTAACAATTTGCATTCCAACGCTTTACATGAAATATGTGGTGCTTTCACAGTAAGTATTTAATTTTTTTTTGTTTTTTTTTATTTTGGTGCGAGTACTAAATTGTTGCTTCTCTATCTCGCTCTTATTACAGTAACTCTAACCATACAAGTGTAAATGGGGTACTCATGTAAGTAAGAGACTGGGTTTGAACCATAAAAAATTGTTTAAATTTAAAGAAATTATAAATTGAAATTTTTTATGGTATTGTCTACGTATTAAAGTGGTTGAGTACTCGGTTAATCCGAATTTTAAAAATTTAGAAGCTCCAAGCTTTATAAAAAAATCCAAGAAGCCTCTTCAACCTCCAGAGTGTATAACATAGTGAAAAGCTCAGGCAGCGCAGTTTCGAGCGGAAAAGGGTAGAATCCAATGAGCAATACAACAATACAGTAAATTTTAACAGAAGACTTTACTTATGAACGACTTAATGAGTGAAACTGAGACAAAGCAGATAAATAACACATAGACTTTTTGACTAGTTCACAATCTACTTCAACTAAAGCTTTAGGCGTCATTCATCTTTTGTGATATCGTAATACGTAAAAACGTAAAATCATGTGTAGTGAATGGCTCCAAAAGGATGACTTTAAATTTAAATTGAAAAGATTGAAATTTTTCCACTAAGAAATTGAGACGAATACCACTTTTTGCATGAATTTACGAACGGCTGTCCTGGTGTGATCAAGACAAATTCGTTTGCTATTCCAATAACTGGCTGTACGAGAAATTCATTCAATTCTTTAAAAATATAAAATTAAGTTCAATTTGTTATATTCAATATGAAATGACTCATGTATTACGTAGCGTGTATGCCTACAAATATCGTTTTACAAATTTCTGCGAAATCTTACAGTGTAGGACAGAATTTAAGTGAGTTTTACATGCGACATGTTCTTAAAATTTTTTAATACTATATGTTGATGGTATCTTTAACTTAAATAATTCTATAGTCCATCGATTATATAACATAGAGCTCCTACAATTTACTGATCCCTGTATGAAATCATACCACAATGAAAAAATTTTACCTCTAACGCATCATACATACCACAAATAATGAAGTGGTTGTTTCAAGAAATGGTCTTAACCTATATGAATTCTAATTATCCTCTAAAAGAGATAATGAATTGGTCGAAACGTAATGAATTAATGACGAGAAATCGGATCTGATGGTGATGATTATATGAACGTATTTATAATTTTACTCAACACTGTGCACATACATTGTGTGCAAATGATGTAAAAAAAGTGTTGGCATTTATTTTAAGCCAATATAGAATGTAAATTACAAGAATTTCTTTTGGAGCGAAAGTATTTATGCAAAGTAGTTAAATATTAAGAGAATATTAAAGTGGAATAAAAAAAGAAAAATAAACGAAAAAAATAAAATGAGTTCATTTTTTAAAAAAAATTTATAAAATTGATTTTTTTTAAATACATATTAAATAAAGAACAAAATTTTTTATTCAGTAGAACTAAAAGTTATTTCCTTATGACATTTTGTAGTTCTCCTATTTGTTTACTAAAACAATTTTTGTTTTTATTTTGTGTGAAGTAAACCATTTATTATGCATTTGTACATCTATTTTATTTTCTGTTTTTTTTTTTTGTATTATTAAATAGTCTGTCTAAAATGGGAATTTACTGCTACTCAAAGATAGAAAATATATTTTTCAAAAGTCTCAATATAAACTTCATTTATTTCCAATTGCAGCGTATGCATTTCTATGGTATGCATTTTTAGCATCCTTGAAGTATTTTATTGATAATAATAAAAGAGAAAGGAGAAAAGCAATGAATTGGTCTCAAAATTTTAATACGCAAATAAAAAATGTTTCTCTTTAATTCTGTACTTTAACCCATTTGAGCACTTAATATTCAAGAGTATATTGTGCAACGAAGTCGCCGTAGTCTAGTGGGTAGCGTGTTGACTTATTAGACGTAAAGCCCCGGTTCGTATACCACGTCAGACATCAAAACAAAATATGAAAAAAATATTTCTTCGGCGACTTCCTCTCAGCAGATTTCTGGCAAAAACTGTGAGAGTAAATAAGCCTGCCATGAAAAAGTTTCTCAAAACAATCTGTCGTTCGAAGTCGTGTGTTCGTGAGTGTGAGAAGCTAGGCCTCAATCCTGACTGAAGGGTTGTAATGGCCAATTATGTATGTATGTATGTATATTGTGCAACCGAAACAAACAAGCCCGGCCAAACTTTTTAAAAAGGCATCATTGCACAAAATATTCGACTGTAGTAACTGTGTAGATCAGAAGGTAATCTATGGGAAAAATGCATTCCTCTGAATCTATTTCTCTGCTCATTTGCAGTCAGTAAAATGCGTACATCAGAAAATAATTTGGATTACCAATCGTATGTACTATGATTCAGAGCTCTGAGTTCTTCACAACAATATCATCAGTCCAACATTTTATATCAATACAGGAGTAAAACAAGGGCTACTATTTTTACCTAAACAGTTCATTATCATTATCTGATTCTTTTCGGAGGAAACAGGAATTACTTGAATTTTCTCACTTTAAGGTCTCTCTCGATCGAGAAAACAAAGATTTCAAGAGAATTATTTTTATATGACAACGATAAGAATTCAAATTGTAACAACAATACCAGAGCATACCAAACATATTCAGCTTAGGGTAAGAGTGTAGTCCAATATAATCTGTTAAAGCTTGGGCTGGAATGGATTAAAATATGCTCTTCGTTTGTGGGTGTGAGTGTTTTTTTTTTTGTTTTGCATTGAAAAACTTTTCGAGTTTTATTCTTTAAAATGTTTTATTATTATACACGCTTTACTAAAAACATTGATAGGCAGCCATTCAAGCATTTCATTTAATTTCATACACTTACTAGCACTCACTCGCACTCTCGAACACACACACACATATATATACATATAAACATTATGAAAAATCAAAATGTTATTTTGTTGAAATAAATGGCCACAGTAAGAGTGTAAGAGAATGTGATAAGTAACAACACGTTCATATCAGTGCACAAGACGAGAGCGAGAGTGCGAGAGAGAGTGTATTTGTTCCAAATAGTCATTATTATGCTCGTTTATTTTATGTTTCTTTTGTTTTTTGCTTTCGAAACCATTACAATGCATGATACAATGCATTCAGTTTAGTTTTTACGACTTCTTAAATTTTCAGTGAGAAAAATCTCTCACTGCTCTGTTGTTTTTGGTTTGGATTTTATACTGCGGACTTTCTATATGCATTATGTTGATGTATGCAATCAATATTGGATTGAATTGGAGACTGCATTTCGAGGAAAGAGTGTTTGTTCCTTTTAGTTTTTTTTTGGTTTTTATTTTAAAAAGATTGAAAAAATAACTTAGAAAATGGAAATAATAAACCGTTATTTTATTTGCTTTTTATCGTGTAACGGTTATTGACTATGAGTAAATTTACACTTAGGAATCATGAAGAAAACTGAAATTGATTTTCCTAAGAACAAATTTAACTAAAGAACGAAACAACCCATATGTTTATTACGTTAGTGAGCGAGAGGATACTGCTTTTGTTATATTGATTATGTTGTTATTGTTAATGTTATTTGTTGATGTACAGTATTGTTGGCATTGTTGCTGTACTTAGTGATACTGCCAGTGCTGGTTCGCATGCAACCATTGATATATGTATGTGTATGTAGGGTGAAGAATGCCAGTTTGTGTATGTGTGTGATAGAGTGTCTATATTAAAAGTGTTTATGTTTTTTTGTGGTTTCACAGGAGCTGGGATGAATATTAAACTTAGAGTGATAAAACTCTGGCCATTGTTCGAAATCTTTGTTCTATTTTTTGTCTTTTTTTGTTTCTACTAAAATTTGTAACAAATTTAAAGCTTTTGGTACAAAATGTTGGAAAATAAAAAGAAAATTTGGTTCAATAAATTTTTATATGAGAAAGAAGATAACATAAATTTTTGCAAATATTTCCAACATATTTTTTATGTAAAAGAAAGAGAAAAAAAAATAATGAAAACATTTTAGGAAGGATGTAATTTGTATGTCGTAAAAGAGATTTTTTGCAACAAAATTTTCCAACAAAGGATATGCTATTTACATAGCAAAATAAAATAATTTTTTTAATATTTTTAGGTATATGTATTTAGAATGAATATTTGGAATTTAAGTGCAACAAATCAATTATGTGGCAAATACAAAAGTAATTTTAATATGTTGGCATTCAAAATTAGAAAAACGAAACACTTGAGTAAACTCGTTCATTACTATCTTATTCCATTCCATATACACATGTTCAATAATTTATTTTTGCTCACCTTTTCATTTTTGATTTCTTCCAGTTCTAATACCTCAGCTGAAACTTTTTGAGCGTGGCGATCGACACCAGGACTTAGTAAAACCTCCCAGGTTAATGTGGGTTTGGGATTGCCGCCCTCGCTTATGCAGGCCAAATTCAGTTCGGAATTTTCTTTGACGGGCACAAAAATATTGCCAGCATCTAGACGGCGGCCATCGATTAACAAATAAGGAGGCTTGGGTCGATCTAAAATAATAACAAAATACATAGAACTTAGGAACATATTTTAAACTTTTCTTTAAACACCTAAAAATATGCTTCAATTTAATAAATGAATGTTATTCTATAACAAAGTAACAAGAAAAAGTTGTAAAATGTAAAGTTTTAAGTTTCTGGTTTAATTTTTTGTACTTGTTGTCTGGTATAAAACTTTACAATGTTATTTTATTGTTTCAGAGTGTCATATAGAGGTTTAACACTTTCCCCCACCCTATGTTTTTTTTTTTATTCTCGTGCTTTACTTAAAGTAAATGTGGTGTTCATGATGTTCATGTTCTGGTCAGGCTTAACTTTGTTATGGCCATTTCCTTAGCAATAAAACCAGAGGAAAAAGTTTTTTTGTTTCTTTTTTTGTTTTTTTCATTAAAAGCTAAAATAATGGGAAAATAAGATGCATGAAATACTTATTTTGTTCAAATTAAAGCATACTTTTAATATTAAGGATTTTAAAATTTAATATCTTTGGCAGAGAAATTTAAGCTCACCTAATACCACCAATCTAACAGGTCGGGCATTTTCTGTATAGTGTCTGGTATTCTCGGCCTCACACTGCCATTTGCCGTCGTCCTCCAGCATAACGTTGGTTATGGTTAATGCGCCATTAGCCTCTTTAATAAAACGATAATCTGTTACCCTTGACGTGCGATCCATGGCATGAACCACCTTTAAATTAATAAAATATAGCGAGAGAGAAAGAGAGAGTTAGAATATATATATTTAATATATTAGTATGTATTAAACATTAATTAAATATTAAATTATTATACGATTGTGTTGTTGAGTTGAATTTAAAAAAAAAATTATTGTGTTGTTGTTTTATAATACATTTTAAGCTGTTTAATATTAAAATTCAGTTCAGAAAATATTATTAAATGAAATTAAAAATGTTAAAAGTCTGCCTATGTGCCCAGCTATCCAGCCATCCAGACAGCAAACGATTGAGAGAGCTTTAATATTTAGTATATTAAAGCATACTTGCAGGCATGTAAGGCTTATGTGTATATAAATATTTATTTAACATTTTAACTTTAAGCTGTTTAATAACTGTTTTGTTTATAAACAAATGCTGTTATATTATTATTGTTATTATAATTTTATTTCTTTTTCTCCATTTTGTTCTTTTTTTCATTTTTTTTTTGTAACACCACTTCGTTGGCAATTACATATATTGCGTTACAGTGTATAGAAGCAGGATATAAATCCCAAACCCTGGAGACTATGCTTTAAAATTATAAATAATGTAATAAAAATGAAGGCATTAAGCGTAAACGGCTACCAACAAAATAACAAAATAAAGAAAAAAATTAAAATTTGCTCCCATCAAATATTGGTTAAGAGGAACACAATGGTCGACTTTATATATATTCCGCATATAAGGAAATGCTCATATTTTATGGCCAAGAATGGAACAAAGTAATTTCATTAACTCTGTTGAGGATATGCTAGCATACAAGGCAAATTTTAGACTAGAAAGCGTTTGAAGTACAGTATCCCGACTACTCTTTTCTGAGTAGTTTTTAAATGGTCTTCCTGCCTGATTATATGATTTTGACCACTTTTAAGGGGACTGCCTAGATTCAACCCAATATTTTGTGTACGATTGAAGTGTCCTGTGAATGTCTGGTCTGAAGCCAGCAACATGTGACTTCCGTGAACGATATTTTAGGTAGAAAAACACAGAAAACTTTTGAAGAAAAATGTTCGTGGTACACGTTCAAAAAGAACACGAAATAATAAAAACAAAAACTGAAAGCCAGGCTAACAAACCTCCAAAGTGGATAAAATCAGCAAAGAGGATCATGGAAAGATAGGACTCACCACTATACAGAACAAACTCATGGTTTCTAAGTAACTATGGATGGCAAACCAATAATTCCAGCAGCTGTTACAGTAGACGTACTTTTAAATGCTTCTGAAAATACTTTTGCTCTTCACCAATATCCCAAAAAAGCTTAACTTTTAAGTGATTATATTACATTTGTATTGCACACCGATGACCTGTTGTTATTTTAATACAGGTCCACACTCTGCACAGTATATTATTAACGGTAAAATAATAAATTTAACCGTTGTGTGTATGCAAGTAAGAGTGTGTAAATTTACAGTTGTTTTATACTCGAATGATAGTCTGTTATACATATAGAATGCCCATGTGTAAGTGTAGGTGTGTTCAAAAGTATCGTGATCATAAACGAAATAAAAACAATAACAATAATATTGTAATGATAACAAATATTATCCAGAAAAACATTCAACATTAAATACAATGTTAAACAATTTTTGGGTACTAAGGATGATTTTTCTTATTTTAATTTTATTATTTATTTATTATGGTTAGTAATTTGTATTTAGTTTTTAAATATTTTATTATTGTTATTGTTGTTAACTAAGATAGACGCATTTTTAGAGTTAATGGTTTGAGCAGGTTTCTAGAATATTGCTGAAATATAAAAGTTCTCAACTTTGACTTAAGGAGACAGATCTTTTCACCAGAATATAACAACAATGATAATACTTGTTCTCTGTGAGTCAAACTTTTAGTTCAAACATGGACTGTCAACAAATGGATCATTCGAAGAAAAAAACCGTTCACAAATACTCGTCTTTGGCCAACATGAGAAAATTTTAAAGATATACAAATGGATATGACGTGTAACCTGTGATTACTACCTGTTGTACTCCTCCTCCTTGTAGTCGCCGAAGTCTAGTAGGTAGTGTGTTCGCTTATTAAAAAAAATTTCTTCGGTGACTTCCTCTCAGCAGATTTCTGGCAAAAACTGTGAGAGTAAATAAACCTGCCATGAAAAAGTTTCTCAAAACAATCTGTCGTTCGGAGTCGACGTTAAACTGTAGGTCCCACCACTCAAGTATAAAATTAAGGCACACAACATGAGTGGTGTGAGAAACTAGGCCGTAATCTTGACTAAAGGGTTGTAATGGCCAATTATGCATGTATGTATGTACTCCTACGCCGTATAAATTTGTTGATAAGTTTATGAAAATTTATTTAACTACTAGTTTACGAATGCTTAGTGTCTGTAAACCAGACAGCCTTCCTCTCTCTTTTAAAGTTTCCTTTTTTAGAGAGTATAAATTAAAGACTTGCTTATTATTATTGCGTATGTATGTGTGTATTACGATTTCTTTGGCTATCACATTATTTAAATTGGATAATCATAAAAAGGACAAATAAAATGAGAAGCAATAAATGAAAGAATTCAATTTTTAACATCGCAACCGCTTTATTATAAAAACGAAATAAATAAAGTTAAGCATCAATCTCCTCTTTTTTCTTCACATATGCTAAATATAACTGTCAGTTTTCTATTTTTCTTTGTTTTGTTATCAATATCTTACAATTTACTGTCAATTTCTTGTTGTTGTCTAGATGTTGTGCGTCATAATACTGTACTGCCTTAAACTGAAAGCCATCAATTTGCAATATCGCCTTGAATATTTTCACATAAAACGTAAAACTTTAAATGACTGTTATGGACTTTTTCCCTGGCAATTTTCAGTTCCATTTTTCAGTTCAATTTTATCAGTGTACGATTTTTGGGAAATTCAGTTGCAATTTTGGCACAACAACCTCATAATAATTTGTTATACTCTAGTAAAGCAATGATATGAACAAAAGGGAAAAGAGAAACTTAAACATTTTTTCTAAAAAAAAAAAAAATAAGAGAAAAAAAACTATGCAAGCCAAGAAAACTAAAAAACAAAAAAGTTGTTGAGTTGTAATTGCTTATGTTGTCATACTCTTTTTACTCTACTCTCGTATATACGTACACATATACGTTTATAGAGAACAACATCGCCTGGCAAGGAGTGGGGCGTGCAAGGGTTTCTCACAAACTGGCATAGTTATGTAGTTAAGCTAAAAGTTTTGTTGCCTACTTTTTGACTTTTGTACACGTGCTACAAATGCAATTAACAAAAAAGAAAAGAGAAACTTACAAGCAATTTTCAATGAACAACAACAACAAGAATAGTAATAGCTATGACAACAACAACTAAAAATTAAATAGAAAGAAAAGAGTATTTCTTTTTAGTTTTGTTGTGTTTTTTCTCTAGTTTTTCTATTCTTATTGGAATACTGAAGCGAAAAACTTTTTGAATTTTGAGTTCTGTTTGTAAATGTTCATGGTTGGCTTTAACAACTTTAAGCATGACGTCTTTTGGTTTTTTCTTTCTTTCTTTCTTTTTTTGTAGTACTCCCCTCCTATATTTCCTTTACCTGAGAGTACACATTTAAATGTAATAAAACAGAGTAATAAAAAGTAGTGGAGATGTTGTTTTACTCTAAAGGAGAGAAGCCCTCTACAAAAAGTTTACAAAAATATTTAAAATGAATGCTGAAATAATCGTTGTCATATTGTTGGTCAGGTTTTCTGTTTCTTCCTCGTTAAAAATAACAACAAAAAAAAATACAATTCTGCTGAAATTTTATTGTTTTAACTTTACCGAGTAGAAAATATAAAAAAAAAATTATCCAAGAACTACAAAGTTTAACCTGGTAATCAGGTTAAGAACAATTTAATAACTTTGTTAAGGCGCTATAATAAAAATATAAAAATATTGCATACTTTCAGGTTACATTCAAATGGTGTGAGAAAAAGGAATACAATTTTTATGTGATAATGTACCATACTTTAAGGGTAAACATATCTAGTAATCGCTATACAAAAGAGTTACATAAGATTAAGCAGCTTAATGAGATCATCTAACTTGCCCATTGCCTTTGGGGCAGATAGCGTTATATTGAGAAAAAAAATGGCAAAATGGGGAGCATGTATCGGTGGACCTATTGAAGGAAACACTTTCCGGCTAATTATTCTTTAATTTCTTTTTAAATTTCTTTGCATAGCTGCTACAAAATTTCCTGAAAATTTGTTTATTGTTTCCGTTTTTGCACTCATATACACTCACCTGCCCGTTCTTGTACCACATGCTGGAAGCAATGTCCAGGTCAACCTCACACATGAGGCGTATTTCTGAATGCTGTTCTGCATACACCACCGACATTTCTTCATCTTCATAAGGATTAGGCAAAATCGGTCGCAAAGGTAAAGCCAACGGCCCTTCATCATGTGTGTAGTCATCACTCTTGTCGTCAGAGCCTATAACTCCCATTGAGGCATATTCTCTTTGCCTTTCCGCTGCACCCTCAAACTCCTCACCATCATCGATTATAACCATAGACTCCTTGGGTTTATTTAGAACCTCTACCGGTACACGAACGTTCGTATGGGATCTCTTCGATTTGCCAGTGCTTATAAATGCCATGGAGTGCTTCACTAGAGTGTTATTCAAATATTTTAATTGATGTTCGTCTTTTGAGGTTACCACAGCTGAACTTTCAGTTAACCCCTGTTGAACTGAGGCTGTTGTTTTTGTACTGTCTTTCGTATTGCTCTCACTGGCTGCTATTTCTTCGGTTTCACGCCGTGTGCGTTTGGTTTTAAAGCTTTTTCTTGTATGATGCGGCTCAGGCTGATAATATGGTTGTGGTTTAAATTTAGTTTCCCTATGCGTCTTAACTTCTTTGTGTTGCAGCCGGTGGGCCACATGTATTCTTTGGTGCTCTTTAGTTTTTTGTTTATTAGTTTTAGTTTTCTTTAAAGCTTTTGAGCTTAATTTTTTGGCAGGACTCTCAAGTGAACTCGAATACACGTCGTGTGTATCCATTAAAGGCATTTGGGATGGTAAACTATGAATACTTTTTAGTTTGTTTGATTTCGAAATGGAAATTTCATTAAAATTTAGCAATGAAGAGGCAGCCGAAGCAGTAGAAGTTGAAGTGGTAAAAGATATGGGTTTTGTAGTGGATTCCTCACCATCAGCATTTAAATCCTTCTGCTCATCTTCTTCATTATCGCTATCCTCTTCATTTTGATCCTCATCATCATCATTGTTATCGATAACATCTTTATAAGTTGAAGAAGCAGAAGACGCAGAAGACATAGGTATAATATAATATTTGTTTTTATTATTATTCCTGTTAAGGATTTGTTGTTGTTGTTGCTGTTGTTGATGTTGTTGTTGTTTATTGGTTTTAGTGGTTAAAGTTATATCAGAGAAAGAAATTTTTTGGTTTTTTGGTTTACAATTTTTGGCACATTTTTCCATATTTACACCTTCACCATCACGTTCAGCATCACCATCAAAACTATTATTTTTGTATTCATTTTGATCATCGTTTAAATTAATTTCAATATAATTTTTAATGTTTTTAATTTTATTATTATTATGATTATTAACATTGTAATTAGCATTGTAAACCGAATTAATATCACTCTTTGCTGGAGAGTAATAATCTGACAGATGACGATCATGAGGTTTCTGCTCCAATTCATTGTCATCTGTGAAGGCTACATAGTTTTCTTCTTCGTCTAAATCGTGATGTTGCAATTGGTGATTCTGTTGTTGCTTTGTCACCTGTTCGGCATGGGTCTTGGCAATATGTTGTGGCCATTTTGCAGATGTTAATGGTGGTATTTTGTAGTGGGCGGCGGGCTGTTGTTGTTGGTGTAATTGTGGTTTGATATTCTGTTGTTGTGTATAAGAAATACCTAAAAAAGACAATAAAAACAAAAATATGTTTTAAAATATTTTAACATTTTTAAAAAAATTATCACCAAAAATAGATTTCCTATGCCCAAAGGCCTATTTCATTAACAAGAATTGAACTGAAACTGGAACCATTTAAATGAAATTATGTTTCCATTCTCACATTTCTAAAATGTGATCAATAGATTAATTTTGTTTTATATTTGATACATACAATTGCAATACATGCCACATGACAATTCTTTATCGTTATCAATTCGTTCAATAACATTTTAAACCCTAAAGTTCTCTCTGTCGCAGCAGTATAAAGCGAGGAAAGCAAAAAAAAAGAAGGGTGGGAAATTCAATTTGTTTTCCTCATTTAATTTTTTTTCTTTTCTTTTATTGTTGTATTCAATTTGTCTTGTAAAAATGGTCACCAATTATTTACACACACATACACACACTGATATCGTTGTCCCTGTAATTTAATCAAAGTCTAATGGTCGTTGCAAAATTAAGTTTCTGGTTTATCGTGTTGTTGTTTATCTTTTTATAACTGTTTTCAGTTTTTGTTCGAATGGATTTTTTTTTTTGCTGACTTTGAATGTTTATTATACGCCACGTTCTTCCAATAATCATAAAAATAGACAGAGAAAGTTAGGATGATAGAGAGATAAGAAAGTGGATAGTAAAAGAAAAAGTGCAAGAGAGAGAGAGAGCAAAAGAGCGTAAACAATCGTCAATATTTATTTTATTTAAATTGAAAACCAATACAGTCATTACGATTGGCATGACAGTAAGAAAAACTTTAAGAATTTTTATAAGGTTTTCCACACTATAACGGGATACATTGTATTGCCAATAACGAGTCAAAGTATTAAAGTATACTGAGTAGAAGTTGGTTACTGATCGTTCGGACTGAATAATCGTGTGTGAACTCATCACTTATTTTAGAAGTCCTGCCTAAATTACCAACTTCCAAAAGATATCACAATGGGGCTAATATACGTATGTATATCCAAGTGAACCTTTTGACAAGTGAGAATCAAAGGTTTATTGCAATTTTAGAAGATTACTCTTATCTTATTTGTTATTTCCACAAGGATCTTCAAATATGAGAACTGCGAGTAGATAGAAATAAAGTCAAATGAAACTATTTAAGGTAGATGGGAGTTTGAAAAATGAAACATTTTTAGGCAATTACGTTGCATGATTTCAGAGTCAGAATAAAATTCATAACGTAAAAAGAAATTTTTATTAATTAAAATTTATTTTTACTTTTACTGAAAACCCTGATTATCCTGGCTATTTACACAACTTTCTACGAACAAATTATTTATATGGTTGGCAAAAGAAGAGTAAAGAGAGAAAAAAATGAAGAAAATTACCGATAAAATCAAGTTACATGTTCGCTATAAGAATACAAAGTATGAAAACCGTTGCCATTACTTCCACACTTCTTTTTTACTATTTACGATTTTACTGTTCCGACAGTTTTAGATTCTTAGTTTTTTTTGGTTTATCCTTCATCGTCTATCAGTTGTAGTACAATATAAATGAATATTGACAATTGAATTGTTTTGTAGCTTATTACACAATCTAGTTGGTAACAATGTTGCCTGATCATTGTAGTGGATGTTTCATGTAGAAAATGGACTAAAAAATACAGAAACAGTAAAAATACGTAGAGAAGATAATCATATTATGCTTTAAAAAACATTCACAAAAACAAAAAAAAAACAAAAAGAAACTAAAAAAAGAAAATAAAAAGAAATAAAAACACTTAAATACCAATACATAACAATACTTTCTTTGGTACACATACGCATACACATACAACATACATACATAGAAACGTTATGTATTGCATTCATAGACTATTCAGATGGGTTTTCTTCATCACCGCATTCATTTCTAACTTTGTATGTAATAATCCTTCTTAATAAGAATCTCTTTATTTATTTAGCCCCAATACGCAACTAAATTTACAGACATACACACACACACACACACAAAATCGTAACTTCATATGTAAACGGAGATGAAAAACAATAAAAATCAACGCATGTTCTAATAGAATTATTTACTTCAAGAAGGCATTTCCTTTTCCTCTTTTATGGTAGTAAAATTTAAAGGCTTCTTCACATAAGTATAACCACAGGATATTCTGAACACAAGCCACTTGATATTCCGTATCAGCAAATTGTCTAGAATTTATTGAAAGTTATTCTGTTCCGTTACTTAAAAACATGGCAAAATAAAATTCAATTTTCAAAGTTGAATTATGTATGTGAAGGAAATTATGGGAATTAAAGTGACGATATTAAAACATATCCGTGAGATAAAAATAAAACAAAAATCGTCTACAAATTCGCGAAATAAAATATGATCACACAGTACAGTTTAACTATGTATTTAGTATTTAGCACTACAAATGCGGGACTCGTTTCGAAAGAATCTTAGCTGCTATCTGTTTTAAAACACAACATGGACTTTCGTAATAAGGTCACACGATCGCAGGGGAACGCTGTTGAACACATTGAAGGGAAAATACACGTAATATGCTAATAGGCATGTATTATAAGTGCAATGTTTCAAGTTGCAAGGCATTTATAAAACAGTGGCTTGTTTTACTGTTACAAAATATTGTCTTCTTATTGGCCATAGGATAGCCAAAATGTCAAAAATTTCTGCTACACTTTTAAAGCCTTTATATTTGGATGACAAAAAAGTGTATATAATTTTACTACGTGTGTTTATATACGAATTTCTTTTTAAATTTTCATTAAAAACAAATTTTGTTTTTATTGCAATTTTTCTACAATATTTGACCCAATTTTTGAATGCTTTTAAACGTGTTCTACTCTGATTATATTTTTATGGTCTTAAACAAGCATTTCCTTTTTAAATTTATTGTACAAATTTTCATATGAAATGAAATGTTTCCCTTACAATACCAGAGCCAGAGTCATTCATTTGATGTTCAATAACATTTTCAACATTTTTTCCTCCAGTTATTTTTTAGGTTTCTTTTTTTGTTTTTGGAAAAGCAAAGGGAAAAGAAAAATTCACAGAAAAAAGAAAAAAAAAGTGTTTTTAACAAAAATGCAATGATGTGTTAACAAAAATAATCACTCACTTTGTCAAACCTTTTGTAATCACCACAATGGAAACACATACTCGCATACGAACATACAGACAATAATAAAATATAAGCCAAGCCATGGATAGGTTTCTGTAGGAAAAGTACCCGACTGCCATTGTATTGGCCATTGTATAAGATTTTTGGTTTATTTTGTATCCTCTCTTTCTTTTTTCTTTTATTTTTATTGGAGTCTATAGATAATGTTTATACACACATATACGTAGTATGCATGTGAAGGTATATATGTACATATGTACATATGCATGTACATAGTGTATGAATGTTTTCATTCACATTTATTTAAGAAAATATATCGTTTTTGTTATTGCAAATCAAGCGAAAATAAATGATTACATTTATTTTATTTGCTTTTGTATAAATGTATGTATGTACATATGTATGTTCGTGTGTATGTATATATGTATATGACTGATATGTTGTGTTATATTTACTTATTCTGCTGAGTGTGTGTATTATTAAGTTAAATTAGTGAAGCAAGACCAGCTGATTAATGTAATTTTTCATAGATTTAGTAGTGTTGGTATATATTTTTCTTTTATGAAATGACCCATATACTTATACGATTATTTTTGTTTTTTTTTTTGTTTTTGTACGTTGTACGTACCCAGTTTAAGCACAATTGGCATATTTATAATCAGCTTAGGCTCTCTTTTGTTGTTTCATTATGCTTGGCATCATATAAGTAAGACTTGGGTTTGTTCTTCAATTTCCTTTACACAACACTATAACAAAAACACATACTTAAACACATCCCCACACATATACACACCTAAATGTGTGTGTTTTTCTTTACCACAACAATAAGAACTACAATAATAACATTAAACATACCAGTTGATTTACCTTTCAGCCATATTGAGCAATAAAATTAGGAGCATAGGAACTTTCTCCCTTTCTCTCTATCTCTCTATCTCTCTTTCTCACACTTTCTCTTTATGCTTTTCACTACTCATGTGTTACTTATTGTTGAGGATTCTTTTTTTCCTTTTTTATTGTTTATTTTCTGCCTGCACTTAACTTTCATTTCGTTTTGAACTCTCCTTTTTTCATGTTGTTGTTACAATTTTTGTTTTTCGATGTGTGTATGTGTGCGCTTTTCCGGCTTATTTATGCTTGATTTGTGTTTATTTATATTCATGTATTAAATCATTGCTTTGAGCTCTCTCTTTCTCTTTCTTCTTCTCTCATCCTTTTTCTTTATCTTTATTAAAGTGTTTGTGTGAGAGTATAGGTGTTTTCGTTTAAAACGTTGATGATGGAAGATCTTTTATCTTTGTTGTTTATAAACAATAACTGGTGAATAAGTTAACTTTTATTTCACTTGAAGAACAAAGTGTGGCATGTAAATCTTTACAGTGAACGGCAAAAAAATCAATGATATTAAGAAGGATATTTTAGTGGAAGAGTCCAAAAGAGCTTACGAAAGTTGGGTAAGCTCTGTAGTAATCTTCTTGTAAGTTTTTCAATATTATTAACACTTTTAACAGAGTGATTTTGTAGTTCTTTAATGCATTTGAATACCAGATTTTTCAATTCTGACGAGTTAAAAAACTGTCACCTTTCAGTGTTGCTTGGTTAATTAGCACACACAAAAAATAGGCTTTGCTACGCCATGCTCTAGTGTATAGTTTGTTGGCTCATTAGACGCGAGCACATGGTTCAATCCCTTCTTTATTATGCAGGTATGAATTTTTTTTATTGTAGCTGATTTAAACATGTTTTAAACCCCAAAAAATAAATTTTCTTTTTTAAGGTATGTGCCTTTAATTGAATTTCTCTAAGTGTACGTTTATTTATGGCTTATTGCTACATACGGCAGTAACGTATCACATATAAACTCCTTTCGAAAGGTGGTAATTCAATAATTTTTTTTTATAAATTTCTTTGATTGTTTTCCCTTTCACTTCTATCACTTACAGTTGCCTTTCGTATTTTATTGGTTTACAGATTCCTCTTTTCTACCAATGAAACAATAAAAGGAAAATAAAATCAAATAATTTATTGCTACTTTTCCCTTTTCAATCTTCAGCGCCATTAATTTCTCGTTCTCTCATTCTCTCTCTCTAGCTCTCTCTCTCTCTCTCTCTCCTTATCTATAATATTCAAATGATGGCTTATTTAACTATAAATCAATGAAGCGTTTAGCTAATCAATAAAAATAATAATAATACACAATAAAACAATAATAAAAACAAAATAAAAACAAAAAACAAAAAAATGTTGTAACATAAATTATATCAGAGGCATACAACATCAAACATCAAAACAGAATTTCACAGATTTAAATGAATAAAAATAAAATTTAATTTATTGTGAAAAACTGAAATGAAAATAAAAGAAAAAGTGATGAGGTGCAACACGGCGTATGATTGATTGTACATAAAGTGATGGTTTGGCAAAGAGAATATGATTATTAACACGTTATTAATCATTGGCTATGAGTAACGAGGAAAAAGGGAAACGTTTTTCAATAACATTTTTAACGTGTCTTCAACAGTATTTTGCAAAACATCGATTTCTTCGATGTTCAGAGATCAATTAAGCTTATATTTTATCCTGTTGCGTTGGCACGATACTCAAATGATATCGCTAATCAGCTTCAGGGCTTCGCATTAAAACGCGACTTCCGCTTAGCATCCTGCTTAAATTTCTTATTCTATTACAAGTTCAGTGGTTAACATACCAAAAAATAATTTATGTCTGTCCTTAGGATATAGAAGTAGTGTTACGTCTATTATTTTGCACACAACTATATTTAATTTTAGGAGAATGCCTGAAAGTAAAAGATGTGTAATAACGATTCTATCATGTGTGTTACAGAGAAACAGTGTTTGTGGCTATCTATCGCTAGTAATCTTACGCAAACGGAAGTATTTCTATGTAAATATGTCTGAGTTTTTTTTTCTAATTTTGGGGAATTTTCATTAAGTTTTTTCATTTTCTCTCACATTGTATAGCTTGAATTAAAATTGGGTCTTATTTTTATGAAGCCATTCAAACATAAAATTATTTTTCCTGCTTGATGGCTACTTCCTTTTTATAACTTTTTGGGTTAAATTAGTTTCTCTTGCCAGTTTTCCTCCCTTACGCTTATTCTCATTACAGATTTTTGTTTCTGTTTTAGAAAGTTAATGGATTTCGAAAGTAATAGCATTACTAGACCTTTGGGGACAATTGTTCGTAGTTTATGGAGTTAATTAAAATCAAAGCGAATCAAACTTATTTCAAGTGGGTTTTATAACTCATTGAGAGAAGAAATTTTCTCTAACAATTATTAGGTAACCAGATAACTCAGCAATTCGAACTCATTCTCTACGTTGGAAGTCATATGAAACATAAGGCATAAAGCGAAAATAACTCATTGGCCTAAACCGTTTTCTTATAAAGAATTCAATTCTTCTTCACATCAAATCTGTACGAAGAGCTGTGTTCAGGCAAGAGGGATAGGAATTTATCAGATTTACTAGGCTGTAATACAAAAATGACTCTTATTTAAACTGAATATACAGTGTTATTCATTTTGGTGGTGTGAGAAGCAAGGTTATTATTCTGACCAAAGGGGGCGTACTGATCAATTAAGTGGGTAAAAATACCACAAATTATCGTCCATCTCGGTCATGAAACATTCCTTGTAGGAAACTAATAATAAGTCCTGATTTCGGCTAAATCTTCCTTTTTACAGTTCATTCAACGATAACTGCACGAACCCTACATACGCTTACGATATGATCCAATGTTTTTGAAGTTCATTTGTATTTAAATAGTTTTATATTCGTTAACAAAAGGTCCACAATACCTGTTTAAAATATTCATGTTCAATACAATTCCCATATGGTTCCCCTCTCTTTAGTATATTTTATTTTATTTTCTATAAAATTTTTATTAAGGACTTGAATGCCATAATAAAAGTGATCAACTCTTAAAATATAACACATATGTCACTCGAACAGTCAAGGGAATAACTCAGGCCCAACCAGGACAATAACAAGCAGCAGCAATAAAATATAACTTAAGTGCATAATAATGTTGCAAGGCATGTACAGGTTTACATCAATTCGTTACTCTTTTTACATTTTACGTTTTGCGTTCTTCTGTTTTCTTCTTCTTGTTTTGTACATTCTGCCAAAGTTGCAACAGCCATCATCTTTGTCAGCGTCAAGTTTAACGGCAACAACAATGACAGAAACAACCTCACATGAGTAGTGCTTGATGTTGCAGTTGTACAGTGCTTAAATCCTTCTTAAGTATCTTGACAAACACATACACATCTCTGGCTGATACATACACACATATATATTAAGTTTACAAGAGACTTTAAGTTATCAAGTTAAACTTAAAGTGGCAACAGCAAGAGGTACAAATATCAAGGCAACATACAAGGCCGTTGCAAAAAAATAAAAAAAAAATAAAAAAAAAAAATAAAAACAAAGAAAAAAGGCTGAAGGCGGATTGAAGAGACAATTTAGAAAAGAAGGAAAATATAAAAAAAAGAGAGAAGTAGACAAATGTAAGAAATCAAATGAAGATAGAAGACCTCCAACGAAATCAGCAAGCCATACATTCAGAAGTAAACAACTCTTCTTTTAGGGAGAAAAAAATGACACAAATGCCAGCACTGGAATGGGCAGAAACGTTGAATATTTTTTCAAATATGTTTAGAATGAAAAGTAAAACGTATCAAGTGTACAATTGAAGACCATAAAATGCTTGTTGATTTGTTCGAAAGCAAATAAACTTAAAAACATAAAAAGAAAAAACCAGAATTAAGTACTGTGAGCAACAGCCAACATCAATGACTAAGAAACTAAGTAAGTGCTGCTCGAAATTGAGCAGAAAAACAAAACAAAAAAAAAAAAACAAAAAATGATTTAAGTGCACAGCTACAGCTGTGAAATGAGAGAGAACTTAAAGTTATTTCAGAAAAATAGGAAAAATCGAAAGAGAAAAAATTCAAAGAAAGTAGGAAAGCAAATGAATCCAACGTAATGTGAAATCAACTAGACTTAACACTAGATTTCTTGAAAATTTTATAAAACCTACAGTCTCATGCGTTCGCAATCGTCTGTGTAAACGTTTACCTCTTTCCTTCTTATCGGTAGAATGTCTCTGTGCGTTCCCACATACATAACTCATTGAATTAGTTAGGCAGGACCTATCCTGAAACCAGTATTGTTACGTAAAGCAGAATTCAGCGTGGTTCAAAGTGGTAGAGGACCCATTAAATAATGGAGGAATGTCGTATTGAAGAAACATAAGAAACTACTTTTTACTACTCTTCATTCAGTAATGAACACCAGATTTTTCTGTAGAATACCATGCATAATGGGACTAAAAGCTTTCACAAGCGCGGTCGCAAATTCATCTATATATACTATAATATCACAGCCATGAGACGCCAGTCTTATCGCTGTTCAGGGTTCGGAACTAGTGAAAGCACTTCCTTTTGTGGCATCCCTATATTACAAGAACGTCTTATATTGAGATACCTAAAGCCGACATTATCCGTCTCTGAGTAATCAATTAAGCCTGGTCAAACAGGCAGAAAAATGACATAACCGACTCCACAGAAATAACCTGTATTTACCTGGGTGACATCGCATTAGAAATTAAGCTTGAATACTACGCAAATTAAATAATGTACTCCCCATAAACTACTACTTCACTTCAAACCCTTAAGACTGCGATATTTTATCTCCTTTAGCATCAAATCAAAAACTATTTCTAAATAATTTCGGAAATTCTCCGCATGATAATCATTTTAATATCAAATCGTGACACGTAAAGAACAACGATATGAAATAAAAGAACCACAGAACGTATGTGGAATAAATCTGAAATAAATTCAATATTAATCATACGTCGTGAGGTGCTGCAGTTATTGTTTCATAAAAAAAAACTTTAAGTGAAATTGTCCTTTTGTTTCGTTTATTATGAAATTCGATAATAAACAAGAATTGAAAAACAAATAAAAAAAGCATAAGTTCAATATGAACGCTTAAATGCGAGTATCCAACTTAAAAATGTATTGAAAGCATTATGATTTCCTTTTTCTAAAGATTATATTTGTTTTCAAAGAAAACAAGACCTATTGGACACATTCATCTTCAACGGAATTGTTTTATACTTTATGAAATTGGTTTTTTTTAGATCACAGTTGACTTTCAACATATAAAAAGTGGAGTGTGTGCAAAGCAAAATATACGAGTTAGAGAGATTAGGACCTAGCTTCTCACACCACTCATGTTGTGTGCCTTAATTTTTTGAGAAACTTTTCCATGGCAATTTTTATTTACTCTCAGAGTTTTTGCCAGAAATCTGCTGAGAGGAAGTCGCCGAAGAAATATTTTTTTTCATATTTCGTTTTGATGTCTGGCCTGGGGCTCGAACAACGCGGGCTTTATGTCTAATAAGCTAACACACTACCTACTAGACTACGGCTGAATTAGCAATACGATAAATAAAGAGGTAAATATATTTTAAAATATAGGAAGGATCTGTTCTGGTAACATCAAATATAATACAAATTATTTATGACAGAAGCACACTATTGAGTTTTATAAAGATATTCCCTTCACTTTATTACTTACTTAATTACAACTCTTTAGTTAAGGCTACAGTCTAATTGCTCACCAATGAGTGACTTATATGCAATGAATTTTATGCTCAAACATCTCGTTCAGATCTATTTACAGGAATCTAAAGTCATTCGCCAGTTTATTACATGAGAACATCGCGCTCTTACAACTGTTTGGCTATCGGTTTAAAACCACACCTAGAATGAAAATATTTTACAAATATTGTATCAATACATACATACATAACATAATTGGCTATTACATTACATAACATAATTGGTCAGTCAGGATTACGGCCTAGCTTCTCAACACCACTCATGTTGTGTGCGTTAATTTTATACATGAGTGGCGGGACCTACAGTTTAAAGTCGACTCCGAACGACAGATTTTTTTTTTTTGAGAAAATTTTTCATGGCAGATTTATTTACTCTCAGAGTTTTTGCCAGAAATCTGCTGAGAGGAAGTCGCCGAAGAAATATTTTCATATTTTCTTTTTGATGTCTGACCTGGGATTCGAACTCGGGCCTTTCGTCTAATAAGCCAACACACTACCTACTAGACCACGGCGACTTCATATTGTATCAATAACCAGAATTTAATTAGAAATTAAAAATAATTGGAGTAATCGTGGCTTACTTTAAATATGTTGCAATTAAAAAATTTTTCAATTTTATAGACGTTAGTTGCTCCTTTTTATTTTATTACTGCTTGCAATTTATTAAAAAAAATGAGAATTCCTAAACACAATACCTTTACCTTCTTGCCACAAAAGAGTAGAACTGCTAAATTTGCAAGTGTGTGTGTGTTGTAAGTTATGCTCCAAAATGTTACTCCGATATGCTGCTGTTGAAAACACATTTTTATATTCTAGGGAGCATATCCTTAGGAAAACAAGACTGGAATGTGGAGTGTTTTATTTTTTCGGTCTTTCTCTCTTTCCATTTTTTTTTTTTTTTTGTTTGTTGCTTTATTCCTGAACGTTTTGTCTAATTTCATGGTAATTTATTTACATTTTTATTGTTCATGTTATTCATATGCAGTACTTATGTATGTGCTTACGTTTTAGAATATTTGTACTGCTGTCTGTATGTGCTATGTATGCTTTATTAATTTTTATTTTCTGTACAGGTTGTCATTTAAGAATGTGTGTATGCGTATGTATTTTTGAAAAATGTTTGTAATTTTTAGAAAATAATGAAAGAAAATGTAATTGTTTGTGAAAAAGAAATTTACAAAGTTGTTATTGTTTAACATACATATATTGGGTGTTGAGTTAAAAAATGCGACTATTTTTTTGGTACGTTTTGGGTATTTTTCGTCAAATATTGGGTATTGGAGTCATTACTTAACATTACGTTCTCATTGGTTATTGTAAATGCATTGGTCTTGGCCATGTGGCCAATCTACTGAAATGAGAAAGAAGAAACTGTTTCTCAACTCGTCGGTACACAGACAGCGTTGTACGTTAATGCAAGTGCCTAGTCTTTCACCAGGCAAATAATAATTCATAAAGTATGGACAGAGGGTGCCTAAATGCCTTAATCAGAAAATTTGGATGGTTCCATTGTTAAGGGAATTGAAATACTATGGCATCACAATGGGCGCATTTTTATTATATAACCGAATATATTGTTCCTGTTTTTTTTTGTTGACAGCTGTAGACATATTTATTTATTATTTCATTAAATATGTAATATTTCTACCTGTTTTTATGTTTGATTTTGTTTTAATTTATTTTTATTATTTTTGTTTTTTTAATATTTTTTTTTTTAATTTTCTTACACTTGACAGGGCTATTGTTGTTGTTTTGTAGAAATAAAAAATTTTGTTGTAAAAATTTAATTGATGAACTGAAAGCATTTTATGCCAATTAAAATTGAAAAATCTTTCATAAGGAAAATGTAAAAATAATTACAAGAAATATGGAAAATTAAGCACAATTAAGAAAAATTCACAGAAAATAAAAATAATTTTTCTTGGTTTTACAATGAAAATATTTACAATATTGGAAATGTGATGACATCAATGAATTTCTTAATTTGTTTTAAACATTTTATTTAAAATTAGATTTTTTTCTTTTCTTTTTTAAATTCAATTTTATTTTTCTCAGTTTTCGGTTAAACCTCAAAGCAACTCTTTCTAACTCCTTGAGGTTTATAAGCATTTTTTTGGTTTCCAATTCTCTTTTTTTTTTGTATGATTTTAACTCCACAATAGCCAGGCAGGCAGGCTCTTATTGCTGTTGCATGTCTACTCTGTTGTATTTGAAAAAAAGAACTAGAAAAAAATTGTTTTTCTCTTTTCGAACGATAATCAACAAGTAACAATTCAACAATTCAGTTCTGTGTGTATTTGAAATTTCTCTTTTCACAAATTGTTCCTAGGCATTCTTGAAATTGTAAAAATTGTAGAGAAAAATTCATACAATGACTGGTATAAAAGCACTTGAACATGTCTGGCTGGACCACTTGTGACCAGTTGTACTTCAAACCCTGGACGTCATGATAAAAAGGTGGCTTTTATTGTATACTACAGCAGTGTTAATTATAGAAAAAAGCAACACAATCAAAAACGAAACGAAAATCAATTTGAGGTACATATCTACAAAACTGCAATTAAATGCAAAAAAAAAAAAAGAAATGAAGATTGTTTAATTGTTCAATACACGTCATATAAAACAGCTCTACAGCAATAGTTTTTAAGTTTTCATTGCAAATTTTGTTTGAATTATTTAGCCAGAAATGTTTGCTGGGTGTGTTGTTAATTATTTTACAAAATAAAGTTTATGTACTTCATTTATTGCATAATAAATCAATACATATACATATGTATGTATAATATGTAATATACATATATAATATACAAACATATCTATGTATGTAGTTATGTTATGAATGTATGTATCTATCTATATGTTGGGTGTGTGTGCGAGTGCGTTTTATTATTATTATTCGTTTTAATTTTTTATCCACTTATTTGTTTATTTTTTGTCGTATTATTGTTGGTATATAATTCAACTTCCTTTAGGCCGATATATAATAAATTTAAAATGTATATACGTGCGTATGTGTGTGTATATATAAAAATAAATTATGTGCCAGAAATTGCATGACTTAATACAATACAATATGTATGTATTGGTTATATTATATATGAAAATTAAAAATGTTTATGCCAAAAGAAAAATGACAGTCAAGGAAACCGGCATGAGAATGGTAGGTAGGTAGAAGTGGCAGTCCTCTCGATGGAATCATGAGCGGACACACTTAGGCCGCAAACCGGGCCCATTGTGATACCACAGTGCCACATTTTCCCTATTCCAGGAACCACTTGGAACTTCCGATGAAGCGCTTCAGACTGGTGTATTTTCTCCTTTGACCAAGTGCCAGGCATGTGCACAGTAGATGAAGAACAGTTTCTTCCTCTTCCTCATCTCCACAGCTTCTGCAGAAATCATTCGCGTGGTGTCTAAGTCCAATACGCCTCGCATGCGTTCCTATAATGCAATGCCTCGTAATAACCCCGACAACAGCGTTGAGCCTGCTTCTTTGGAGTTTAAGCAGAGCCGCCGTGCGCCTCCTATCCAGCCTTGGCCAGATTTTTTGCGCTGTTCTGCCCTTATCCGAAGCCGCCCACCTTCTGTTGACAAGGTCCACGATTGCATTGTCAATTATAAGCTTGCAGGTATCCAAAGGGATCCCTAATGTAGAGAATTCATCAGAGGGTTCGATGGTCGTACCCTTTCTGGCCAGTTCGTCCGCTCTGCAGTTGCCGGGAATATCTCTATGTCCCGGAACCCATGTAATACAGACATCATATCGGCTCGCCATCTCATTGAGACATCTGTGACAGTCGTTCACCGTCTTTGAGTTTATTACACTAGAATCCAGTGCCTTGATGGCCGCTTGGCTACCGGAAAGTATGGTGATTCTCGGCTGTAAACATTTTTGTCCACAATAATTTTCACCGCAGCCTGAATTGCCGACACTTCCGCCTGAAATACGCTGCAGTGATCTGGTAGCCTTATAGACTTGGATATTCCAATTGATTTCGAATAGATACCAATTCCAACGGCTCCCTCCAATGAGAATAATTTTGAAAGAAAATTTAAAATCAAAAAGAAATTTAGAAGAATCTTTCTTTAGTGCTGTTAATTAATTGTTCGATGATATTAGAACACAGTGGCTACATATTGCTGACTCGTTTAAAACTCACTCTAAAAAACTTAGAATAGGATGGAGAGTGTTGGAATACTACTGCAAAGAAGATCACAGCCTACACAGCAGCCTTATATTGTGAAATTACGCAAAGTTAAATAAATAGGTGTAAATACGATGACATTGTGATAAACAAAAGCCAAAATTAAGCTCGAAAATTTCACCAGGGACTCGAACGTCAGACTAGGTTAGATTATGTTAGGTTAGGTTCCAAACACACAGAAAACACAGATGAGAGCATTCCATATTTTACCCCTGAATCAGATGATGATGGTTTCATATGCTTACTATCTAACTAAAACATTGAAATTTCCCGATTGGAAAGTAACAAGTCTGCGGGTAATGATGAATAACCAGCACAGAATTTTAAGACAGGAGGCGATTGGTTGGTAAAATGCATGCATTAACTTACTGCAGCTTATCACCAATGACACTGAATCGCCAGCGTACTTTGCCCTGTTCATAAATCGAGATAAAACAACATGCACCTTCCCATGCATATCTGATTTATTATAAATACATCGGGGCTATAGTTTTTCGTACGATTTTCAGTAAATTCTTTCAGTACGGGAATACAGGAATTAATAAAAGAGCCATGATTTACAAAAAGCTTTCATAATTAGCTACTCTTCGAATTTCTGAGGTCTGAACACGTAGTTCTCGCTAGTAAAACAACACATTACCCACTAGACTAAAGCAACCCGAAGTGTTTTTGTCTTATTTCAGTAAGATGATTGTTAGCACCCAAACGGAGATGTATGGTAGGCCTATGGTGTCCTTCTCTTTTCTCTTGGAATTTAATTTAACATGAAGAGCTTGTGTATTGAAAACATCTCAATTTTAAACACATTTTTTTTAAATACTTAAGATCTTGTTTTTGATATCAGAAATTTACTACATAAACTAAAATGTTCTAAGCTTTATGGTTTCAAAAAACGGAAGAAGCAAAAATGTCATGGAGCAGTACATAGTCTACTGCATACAAGTCCTTGTAAAAGTTAGCCTTAAGGCAACTGTTTATCTTCCTTTAGTACTTGTGTTGTATTGTCTTGGATTGTGTTATAATAAATATGAGAATTATTGCTTTTAAAAATTAAGCAAGAATTTCTCTCTCAGCGTTTTTTATAGGACGTATTTCATTTGACCGTGTATATGTAAGTGTATTTGCTATGTGTAATGAGAGTGTGTTTGTAAATAATTTTGTCATGCATGCGAATTTAAAATAAATGACGTGACTTTAGTTTATTTTCATTTCTACATAAACATGTGTTACAACACTCTGATACATACATATACACAAACACACACACACTCACAAACACATACAGAAATTTACATTTTCAATTTATTAAAATATTTATAAAAAAAAAAGTGGAAAATTTTCAGTTTTAATATTAATTTCACATGTAATTTCATTGCATTCATTTATTATTTTTCCTTTTTTGATGATTTTTTCTTGGGATTTCTGTAGTTTTAATGAAATTTTGAATGGAAGGTGTTCGCCTTTTTTTCGCTTGCTTTTGGTGATAAATGTTGCGAATTATGGCGAAAAAAATATTTATATACAGTGTTTATTGTTGTTGTATTTTTTGGTTATAAAACAAAATTATGTCAAGGTAAAATAAATTGATTCGTTTTTTGTGTTTGTATTCAATGACTTTGAATTGATTTATTCGATTAATAATTTATGCAAAAATTTTGTTGTGGAAAATTAATAGGTTTTCTCTTTGTTGTTGTTGTTGTAATTTAAATGAATTTATTGCATTTGCAATTTGAAAGTGTATTTAAAAGTGTGATTAATATTTAAATTGAAAATTACATCGAAATGTGTACACACAATTTAAATTAAATTTATTTAAAAAAAAGGGCGCCGTAATAATGTTAACAATTAAATTTTACTTACACTCTTCCATAAATGATTTCAGTACATACCCTTTAACTGTTTGAAAAAATGCATTTAAAAAGTTAATAACCTTTTGGTCATTTTTTTTTAAGATTTGTTCATTTTTATTTTGTTCAAATCCATTTAGTTTTTGAAAAAGAAAGAAAAAAACAGAAAAAAACTTTTAAAAGTCAAGTGGTATTATTGTCATGTTCGATACCAACATCCAACCCCCACCAAATTTTATGGTGCTCATGGAAAAATTATGTTTTTCGGTTTGAAATAAAAAAATTGAACAACTTCAATAACCTCTAACCAGAAACTATTCAATTTATTTATGCGAAGAGAAAATGAAAAACTCTAAAAACCTCTCTGGCAGCTAAATATTGTGCGATATATGTATGTATGTGGTACACAGAAGTAGCGGCAGCCGTAGTAGAAGCTTATAATCTTTAGCAAAAGTGTTCAAATGAAATCAATAACCCCAGAGAATTTGAGACAACGTGACGACAGCAAATTCACTGCGAATGAGAAAAAAAACAAAATGTTTTGGAAGGGGGAAAAACAAAAAAAAAAAAAAAAAAAATAAATACATGAGAGAATCAATGAATGAATAAATGTAAAAATGAATGAATGAATTGGATGCATCAAATGCAATCTGACGATTGTAGTGCTATAGAAACCATCATTTTTAAAACGTACTTATTTTTTCTTTCCTTTATTTTTCTGTTTTTGAGGTTTAATGCAGCCAAACTATATATTTCATGTTGAATTCGTTTTTTTTTCTTTTTTTTTCTAGAAATTATTTTCTGTAGTTTTTTGCACTTTTCTCTAGCAGACGTATTGCTGAGGAAAGCAACTATAAATAATATGGATTTTTGCCAAAAATATAAAAAAAAACAAATGGTGATGGTATATGGTTGGGTAACTAACTGGCTTTTGCAGGCATGTGCAGCTATCGCAGTGTAGAGTAAAGTGTTTAGAACATGAAAATGCATTATAAAATTAATGTGCCAACTAGGGTCAACACAAATCACAGTTAAAAGGAAATGGCACCGAAAAATCTCAAAAGGTCAATACACCAAAGTGACACACTTTGAAATATTGAAAAAACAAAACTAAAAAGAATCGAGATTCACAAACTAGAAATTTAATAAAGAACGAAAATAAATTGGAAAATATTTCTAAAGGAATACGGCTTTAAGGTAAAGTAATTGGAAATAGTTTCTTATTAACATGTGGTACACAATAATTTGAGATAAGCATTCGACTATTAAGTCTTCGTGAAATTGAGATGAAGTAAAACAACTGCCAGTAACTTTGTTGTGTTTGTTGGAATATATATGAAATCATGCATGTGGTCGATCCAGATGCCAGTATATAATCATTAATAATTTGTAAATAAGCAAACGTAAGAAATATCTATTTAATTTCAATTTGAAAGAGACATATTGACTTTTAATTTCCTTTGTTTGTTTCGTCACAAGCCATTTACTTTCGTTATCCCCAAAAACCCTGACCTATTTATTATCGCGTTGTATGCTAAGGTTTAATTAAATTTCCAATTACATTGCGTACTCCCTTGGCCATATTATTAACATTTTATTATTTTCGCTATCTCCCTCTCTCTCTCTCTCTATCACTCTCTCTTTCTAACGTTATATATAACCAATTTGTATTTTTCATATGCTTTCATTTAGATTTTTTCTTTTAATGCCTGTTGGGGCCCAGTTTAATATTTTTTTTTATATTTTCGTTTCAAGCATTTCTTGATTATTTTGCATTGCAGTACATGACTAGAAAAGAGAAAAACTGGGGGGAAAAATAGTAGAAGAATAAAAACCGTTTTATATGGCACAAGGAAAACTACAAAATGTTGTTGTAGTTTTTTTTTATTCTAAAACAGACAAATGCGTAACAGATCCTTAAGGAATTGAACGCAAAAAAATAAAAAAATAATAATAAAAACACCAACTGAGATAAAAATTTATAGAAAAAAAAATGCACTGAAAACTGCAATGAAACCCTGAATAAAATACAATACAATTATACGATTTCCGTTCAGTCTTTCCCCCTTCTCCTTTTTCGTATCTCTAAAGTAGTTGGCTTTACTTTTAAACCCTGACACTAGAAATTATGAAAAAATAAAATGCCTGTTTAAGCTTGAAATGTATAAAGTGGTGGCAGTACAAAAATTGTCTGTGTTTTGTGATAATTTTTCTTGTTGATAAGTAAAATCCCTTAAGATAAGACTGAGATAATGCAGAGAGAAGGACAAGTAATTCAGTGAAGGTTAAGGTAAATTAAACTGCAACGCAAGGTTGTTAGGAAGAATGCATATTAAATTTATGAAATTTTGTGAAACCTTTAGTTACACAAAAAACAACCTCAACTTAAAATGTAATTGCCTTTCCGAAAGTGCTTTAACTGATATTTCTATTCGTAGGGAAATATTTTCTTAGCGTTAAGTTAGGTGGCGGAACCTTGAAGGACAAGCTTCCACTTAGATCAGCGTACTCATTCTTATACCACAATTAATATCCAACCCGCCGTTCAAACTTTCCTTAAAGTGAACCAACCTGACTTCAGATTAAATTTGGCTATTTCAACAAACTTTACATTGGATATATAGTCCAGGGTTACAGAAAATTAGTGGTAAAGAAACTCCGTCTGAGGTGAACAAAATCTCTTGCTTACGCTCAGACCTACAGACCCAAACATGGGTGGTGTGAGTAGTTAAGTCGGAGTCCGAACTAAAGGATTGTTACTTAACTGCTCAATTAAGTAAGGAACTAAGTAAGTGTTGTGTACGATCATTTAGTAGCGTGTAGTTGTAGTTCATATTGTCTGTAGTTGTTATGGCATGTTATGGTATGTTTTTTTGAGGTTTGGGCCAGCAAATTTAATAAAAGAGTGAAATGAAATCGTTTAATTAGAGACGCGTGTGGAAAAGAAGTCGAAAGAAAAAGCCGAAAGTCTCTATCTCTATGAGGAGACCATACTTTTACGTTATGATATTCCTATAAATGTTGCTCTGTTTAGAAATATTTAAAATTACTTTCGTGATTATGAAGTTAATTTTTTAGAGATCATTTGAAACATTATTTTCTTTTTTTTTTTTGTTTATATTTCTGTGTTTTCTGGTACATTTAAATTGTCTCTGTTCCTTAAATAATGCAAACAAAAATGGACATAATTACATACAAAATAAAAAGGAAAATACAAAAAAAAACATGGTGTTCCACATCATTGCTTACGCTATCGTAAAATAGTGCTCCAACAAAAATATATCATTTAATAAACAAATAAACAACAGGCAACCACGATTTCAATAAAATAAAGAACACGCCGTGCAAGACACTCCAAAAAACCTCCGTAATAACAAATAAATGTTTTAATGACCCGACCAATACTAGAAAAAAAATATGAAAAAGATAAAAAAACAATCAAAGAGTCCTTAAAGCAAAGAGAAGTAAAAGCTAAATTAACAGCCAAAAGGAAACAAGACAAACCGTAAACTGGCAGTAATAAGAAATGAAAAATAAACCAAGAAGATAAAAAAATAGAAAAAAAAGAATTCAAAATAATTTAACTTAACGAAGCAAGAATTTAATATGGCAGCCAAATAGGTCGAGAGAGAAAGAGACTAAACAAACACAGTAAAATAATATAAAAAACATAAAAATGACAACAAAACCGGGCTTGATAGCCAACATTTAAAACAACAAGAGCAACAACAACAATAAAATTGGTCACGTTTTTGCTGGTGTTTCAACATCATTTATTTTTTCTCTTTTCATTGCTTTTATGCTGCTACTGCTTCTGTTTATTTTTTTTTTTTTTTTTTATTTTTTATTACCAGTCCTGCCCTTCTTTATCTCTACGCTTTAAGCAAGAATTTTTTGTTTTTTTATTTTCTCTGGAAGACATTTTTCAAAATGAGATGAGCGCACAAAAACGTAGTCAAAATGAATACATAAAATAAAATTTAAAAAACGAAAAGAAAAAAAAAGAACAAAAGGAACATGAGATAAAATTTATTTAACTGTTCTTTTCCAGTCATTTTTTGTTGTAAATGGTCAGTTGGTCTAAAAAAAAAAAAAAAACAGAAGAAATTAAAACCAACAGCTTCTACACCAACACTAGGGCTTAGTTATACGCTGACTCTGACTCTAACTCACATTCACACTCATACAATCGAACAATCACACAGGTTTTTCTTTTTTGTGTTTCTAATGCAATATTTTAACTTTGCGTTGTAACACTTTGTAACACAGTGCGCTTGCTTTTGCTTCATTAAAGAGACCAAAAACAGAATTTTAAGGAGAGTAGGAGTAAGAAAGGAAGAAAAAAAAGCCAGCAACAGCAACAACAACACCAACAATGAAAAACGACATTAAATTAATGGTTGAACAGAAATTGTTTACGACAAGAGGGTGTGTACGGGCCTGAGTCTTCTTAATTTGTGGTTATAAACAAACACCAATACATTAACAATTATGAACGTAGAGTAACCCACACACATGAGCTACCCACATTATGACAATATGAAATTTAAATTGTTTTGCAATTATTTACACACTCAGCACTGTTTTTGATTAAATTTTTGCTAGAAATATCAATAAAATTTTTTATTAATTTTAATCATATTGAAATCACCACATATGTGTGTAATTCACAAAACAAAATCAATAAATATCTAATAATAACAATACTTTATTACTTTATTGTATTAACAGATATATAAACTCTGCAGAAGCCTATTTTTGCAGGTAAGTGAAAACTCTTCGACTTCCTACCTATTAACTGTGAATAAGCGCAGGTACAGAGATTTCCCTACTATACAATTTAAGCAGTTAAGTTACGTTTCCTATCCCAGTTAGTCTAGATGAATGTAAATAAAGAGTGGCAGCCCTAAATTTTTCATGAGAATTGTAAACTAAACTAAAAGAAATCTTATTCAACTTTTTGTTCCGTAAGTAACTACTATGAGAGGATATGCAATGTTTCTTGCAATAGTTTTTCGAAATTTTTATGTGGCTATAAGGCATGGAACAGATGAAGAATGGTAAGGAGGGTATGATAGCAAATTACAAATTATTTACATATGTAAAGTATTTAATTACAATTCAGCTTATGTCTGTAGCAGCACGTACAATAATTATTCCTTCTCCATTCTCTCTTTTATAGTTAGTATAGGAAAATATATTTAAAAGTTTTTATTATTTTCATTAATATTTACAAAGTGCTGTTGAAAAATGGCGAACATATTGTAGAGCAAAGGGTGATGACACTGAAGTACGGATGAATAGTGAAAAACATCTGAACAAACGTATCAAAACGTATCATTTTGTGAAGCATATATTTGACCTGGTATTTTAATATACCTTTTCTGATTGTAAACAGTAGATACCATTATAAATCAAGTACACACGTTGTGCCAACTTATAATAAATAGTTGCCCCTGATGTCATACACAACATGACAAAGATGCCAAGCGATGCCAAGTGCACACGTTGTGCCAACTTATAGTGAATAGTTGCCCCTGATGTCACACACAACATGACAAAGATGCCAAGCGATTCCCTATCGAAGCGATCTCTTCACCCTAGCTCTGTCGTGTGCCATGTGGATGTTCAATGTAACGGCCTTTGGCTTCTTGACGTACAAAAAATTATGTCTGTGTGGAGATCAAGTGCAGAATCTCTCCTGTAAACAGTTGCTGGTATGATTAAGGGGGTAGTAGAGGTCTACTTTGTGTGAAAAAACTAATTCTGCTTTGTTACTCACTGATGAAGATCCTGAAAGAGATGGACTTTGTTCAATATTAACATTCATACACTTCCTTGGAAAAATCGTTCGAATGGGAGGATATTTGATACGATGGTCTGATGTCATTGGTAGAGAGGAAGACATTGTCTACGTTGGAACGACCAAGACGAGCATGTAACCATTTGGTGAACGAGTATTTGGTAGGAACGTTTCATAGTATTAAATTATTACTGCCTGATGTATAAGCAAAACCACCATATTCGATCTCCTTATGGTGGTATTGCGTATTTCGAAGTTTATTTCTAATTGCGTCTTTAATTTTTTAGCGGCCTCCTGTTCATAAAAATTTAAGTTGAAGTGGACATGCAGTCAAACACTTCAACACATATGTATACTCTATTTCACTTACACATACATACACACAGAGTTGGTCTTACAGACATCTCTGTAATTGCACACTTATTTAGTTTTCTGTTTTTTCTTTTTTTTTGTTGTTACATGCACAAATAAGCAAAAGAGAAAGTCAACATAGAGTGTAAATGCAAAAAAGTATAACAGTAAAATAAAAATGAACATATGAAATGTAAAAGTATTTATTAAATATTGTGTATAGAAAACCATATTCAATGTAAATGTATGTGCTCAAGCATAGCATAGAGAGAGAGAGAGAGAGAGAGCAAGTGTGTTTTATTGCAAATGTGTATGTGTTTTTGATGTGAAATACTGTATTTATATGCAATACACATACATACACAGACATTTATACCAGTAGACAAAAAAAAAAAAAAAAGCAAATATTAAATACAACCAGCTTCAGATTCAATGCCAAAAAGTAGTGAAGATCTCTCGCCATAGTGTATAAGTAAATACATGAGAGTGTCTCCCTCTCTCTGTCTGTCTCTGTGTGTGTGTATATATGTTTGTTTATATGCAACGTATGTGTAATTGCGCTTTTTTACATATTGAGCATAGTATTTGTGTTCTCTGTTTTTGTTGCTTTTGTTGTTTTTGTTGAATTTTATTAAAAATAATTTTTTCAAATAGGAGAGAAAGAAGAACTGCTATTAAATGAAAGTAAACGAAAAAAAGTTACTATTTGAGCTTAACAATGCTGCTGCTGCTGATGCTGCTGTTTTTCTTCAGGCTAACAATTCTTGGGATGTGTTAATTTAAAGTAATTTTTTCTTTTATTTTTATAAATAAAAAAAAAAAAACAACAAAAACAAAATGTGTTGAAGTTTAAGTTTTTATTAAAAACTGTGTTGTATTTTATTAACAGAAATTAGAAATAGAAATAGTTTTTAAATGAGTAAAGTTTTCAATTTTCTAATTTTCTTAAAATTACAAAAAAAAAAAAAAAATTTTAAAATAAAAGTTTCATCTAAAATGCTGACTTCATTCAGTAAAGTTAATAAATATATCTGTGTAATGGTGTAGTTGTTGTAGTAGATACGTTTATTGTCTGTGTCTCAGTGTAGTAAATGAAAAATAAAGAGATCAATTTAAATAATTTATTTAATATTTTCCATTCGAATTAACATGATTACATATTTCAAATTACATCTTAAACCGAAAAATAATATCCTTTATTGGCCAAACAAATGCAGAGGCCGACAAACATTTCAAAGTATAATTTTTCCAATAATAAAAAAATAAAAAGAAATATCCATTGCCACTTAAATGAATGAAATTATGTCCTGATGCAACACAAATGATTTATTTCCATGAAATTTTATTTAAAATAAACAATTTCATGTGCTAACTAAGCATTTGCCAAAGCCAATATCACATTTTCAAACAATTTCATTAATTAACTTTGTTTTTTTTATTTTTTTTTTATTTGTTATTGCTGTTTGATTTAACAAAAGCTTCAAAATATTGTGTATAATCGCTTGTATCTTTTAAGATCGCAATTAAATTAAATTATTAATTAATTGAATTCTCTTTCTACGTTCGCTTTCACACGTAGTAGGTGTTAATAAAGGACTGCATAACGTATGAGTGATTTTTAATTAATACTTATTACTCATACACACTGTGTGTAATAATGTTAAGTGAATGATTTTAAATTAGAAAAAAACATAAAAAAACTAGCGAGCAAGTAACCACTACCAATCTGATTTTAAATATTTATTATCATGAACACCTTAACTAAAACCCGTCACATAATGCTGATCATAACAAAAATTGTAGTCTGGTTAAAACTATTGTATATGTGGTACACGCATAGTCATCTAAATACCATCACTATAGTCATACTGAGTGCCTGTGGAAACTATGAAATTTTCTCCTTTTTTTTACGTATTGGATAGAATAGTAGACCACCATCATGTTAGTCGTAGAATATATGGCTATCTTGTCAGAAAATATCGGTGGTTATGAAATGCCACGACGCCTTTGCAACAACCTGACTTTCGTACGCGTGTAATATATATACTTCATATTACATCTTTGCTCTTAGCGATGCTCTTATAAAAACCAACAGACTAATTTAGGTGAAATTTTACCCCAGACTGTAATGTACTTTGTTGTGAAGTTTAAGTTTGTTATTACTCCAGATTCCCCTCAGGTTGGACCTAATTCGATCGGATACTGTTATGCCGCTAAGCTAGACACTCACACTTCCTCTAGTGTCTACGTATTCAATTCTTGTGGATTTTTAATACTTCAGGAAATTGTGATGAAGAGAAGAGAATTTAAAGAATAACAATCAAAGAGAATATGTGAGTGAATTTGTCATTTTATCGTAAATACCTTTAAAACTTTGAAATTCTCGATTTCACCTGAATAAATACGAAAACATTTAACATAACACTCACACATATACAATATACGTATAAACCAACGTACGTATACACATAAATTAGCAAATAAATGTTCTTGGAAATAAAAAAGAGTTGATGCTAAATGAATTAGAAATGTCAAGAGAGTGAGAGTGAGGGACAGGGGGAAAGATAAAGAGAGACAGAGAGAGATAGAAAGATCGAAATAGAGAGGATACGAAAAGTAATGTCTTTAACTAATAATATAACAGACATATTGTCATTTGTCTTTATGTGAGTATGTATGTATGTATATGTATGTATGTATTTGTAAGAAGTTGTGTGTATGTGTGTGTGTATAGATATGGTATTTAAATTCAAATTACATTAACCGCTTTCAAATGTTTAAATGATTTTAAGTATGTCAATGTATTAGTAGGAGAGAGACTTTACTTTGCATATGTTGAAATACGAGTGTGTGTATGTGTGCATGTACATATTTGTGTCAAATACACTAAATGGTCGACTGGTGAAAGTGCCAACACCATAAACATTCTGTTTCAGAAATGTATACAACGGCAATAACAACAGAAATATACACTTGGAGCACCAACAACAACAACTAAGACGACAACAGCAACAGCAATAACATAAACATTTCAAATAGAGATGCAGCAACAACAACCACAACAGCTATGATATTAATATATTTATTATATTCTGTATAGTCTGCATGTGTGTTTGTGTGGTGTGTTGTATTATAAACAAGTTGTCTTCTCCATAATTTACCACTATTTCAACAATAAGAATAACAACTACTGCTACTGCTACTAATACAACTACAATAACCACTTTTCTTCTTCTGTATATGAAATTATTGCATTTGAAATGTATAAAATAACATCATAATGACACAAACAGATGAAGACACACAACACACACACATTTAAGCAAACATAAGCTCTTATTATCACACTTTTATGAATGAATGCATGCTTTTAAGTGTTAGTCTCGTGTTCCCATGTTCATATGTGTAAGATTTTTTTTTTCTAAATATTAATTTATTTTCTCACTCCCCTTGCATGTGAATAAAATACCAGAGAAAAGGGAAGAAGCGAAAGAAGAATCGGGTCAACTGAAAATTTAGTTTCTACATACAGAAACGGAAAGAAGAAAGAAGTTTTATTTTATTTTCATATTTAATGAGTAGTCAAGTTTAAAATTGCGGATAATAAATATAAAGAACGAAGAGTAAATATTTCGCTTTGTAGTTGTTGTTGTGATTTTCATAGAAGTCAACCGTTTTAAAGAGTTGTAATATGTGAAGAGCGAGGCTATAAACCCCTTCACTGATTATCGTTTAGCGTTATGAACGAAAAAAGAAAAGTTTCTACTGTTTCTGCCTGCAATTATTAGCTCTTTGGATTCATTATGGCGATCCATATTGCGACTAATTCCGACTCACCATTGAACCATAACCCAACGGTAAATTCGTGTACTGTTCGTTAAGAATGATTACATCTACTACTTGTTCGTTAAGCATTTACGGCAGGAGAGCAATGCACATATTATGTGGGGGTTTACAATCATGGGAAGCTGGCCCTGTTAACCTGGTCTGTCTCTATGAGTAAATATAGTATTTAAAAGAGTTTTCATAGACTCATACTCTTATACATAGACGCATACTCTTTCCATCAGGATTGTTTCGAGCCCGTGTCATATGTCCCGAAGCGAAGCATTGCAAGCAGTTTTTTCTCATCCTTTTTCCGCTTTTAATATAATGCTTTTAATAATAATGCTTTTTTCCGCTTTTAATCTCAAAGACAATCTCCGTTTTTCGAATATAAAAAAATATCAATTCAACCGTACGATTCGAGTAGAGAAATTTAATGTTACCAACCGGTAGTAGTGGTATGTACCCTGTGGTGCTATACATTGCGAGAGTTTTAAAATTGTGGAAGTCTTTGTAGTAAAATGATAGTGAAATAAAATTGATAGAGTAGTCTTATCAACTAAGGTATGTATTTAAATTTAAATTTTTAATTCTGGAATCCACTGGAAATACTCACATGAAAAAATTAAATTTAATGAAAAAAGTTTTATGGGAAACTTATGGCACATGCCTCCATATTTCAGGGGGACAAAAAAAGACAAACAAAATAGTGTACAATTATGCACTCTTTGCAAAACGAGAGGAAAAACTCTGGTATTTAAAAATATATAAACACGCCTAGAATTATGCATAAGAAAACAAACAAGACAAGACAAGAAAACAAGCCAAAAAGTATGCATTCGAAAGTGAAATGGAACTTTGAGAAAAATTACAGAAAAAAGAACATTTGGTAAAGAGAAAATAAAACAAGAACAAAAAAGAAAGAAGAAAAATATATTAATATTACATAACTTTTGCTACCACTTTTTATAACAACTTTTTGAGTAATTTTGTCACATTTATCTATCACAGAGAATGCAAGATAGAAAGTAGATAGGAGGGATAGGAGTAGCAAGACAACAACGTGTTGTTAACGGAAAAAAATGTGTATTGAAATGGTTGAGGAACATAAGCAGGGAACTTTAAGAAAAACAAAGTTTTTAGTGAATAAATTTCTCTACAAAATACAAGTGGAGAATAAAGTTAAAAACTAAGAAGCAACATTATTTTTTAACTTTATTTTCTCCTCCTTCTTTCCATTCTTTTTTGCGTACTTTTTTACCATCATTTTTTGTTTCAGTGGTAATTTTTTTTGTGTCGTTTTATCAAGAAATTCTAGAAACAAATAAGTGGTAAAGCAAAATAAATATTAAAGTAAATTAAGTGTAAATTATGGCAAAAAGAAAAAAAAAACTCACAGAAAAATTTAACAAATTCTCTTGTAAAAAAGAGAAAAAAACATAAAGAAAATGGAAAATAAATGATGAGGAAAAATGAAAAAAAAAACAAAAAAAACAGGGAATAAATAGAAGAATTTCGTGTAAAAAATGAATTCTAAATTCATAGAATTTGTTAATTTAATAAACAATAAATAAAACAAACAGCAACAATAAAAAAAATAATTTTAAATATTTTTATAAGTAAATATGTATTCCAACATACTACATGGGGCATTCCATTCAATTCAAAAAATTCTTATTATTTTAGTTCAAAGCTCTATATTGTCGTTTTACTATACTCTTTGGTTCGTCCTTATATCGTTTCTTAATAGATTCTTATTATATTTATTTCTATTTGATATACCTCCTGCCTCTATAAATTTCTAACTGCCAAAGGCATTTCGGCTACCAGTTGTAAGTATTGGTCGAATTCTTCTTTTTCTCCCATTCTCTCTCTTCATGCTTAAATATGACAAAAAAAAAAAAAATTAAAATTCTAAGTGATTTACATAAATTTGTGTCACATACTCTGCGGCAAATGTGTGTGTGTGTTTTAGGCAGAGAATTTTGATTTATGTAAAGATATCCTGGTATATGTATGTATGTACGGCATAGATACATTTTTATCTTTCATTTGCATAAATCTTTTTCACTCACATACACACACAGATAGTTTAAAGATAAAGAATTCTGGCAAAAGCAGTGAATAATTTAAATGAGAGATAAAGTTAAATTCACTAAAAATCACCTAAAAGTAGGCTTTAAATATACGAAACGGTTAGTGACCGATAAACTTTCTAAAGGTGAAAAAATGATTTGCAAGCTGAAGTATTGAAAGAAGCATTATTAGAGGGTATTACGAAAGAAAAAAATTTAAATTAATCACATTTGAATTTGAAAGATATGGACAGTAATAAAAAAGGACTGTAGGAAGCAGTAACTCTGTATGAATATAAAAAAATCCTGAAAGGAAAATTAAACAAAATGTTGCACAATGTGTTCCAGATAGTGAAAATCAATAGAAACATAAACGCAATAACTATTCAAGAATTGAATAGAGAATGTCAATTTTACTCCATCTTGACATGAAAGAAAGTCTAAATGAAGCATAAATGAAGAAGAAATTAAGTTTTACAGTTAGACTTCATCAATCATGCGAGGGTAGTGTGCCTTCTTAACATAAACAATCTTAAGTGCTCGAGGTTTTTTTATTATTTTTTTTTTAGTAATTTTGTTTCTTCTTTAGAAATATTTGTATAATAAAGAAATAAAGGAGAATTAATTCATAAATTTCCATTACAAATATTTGTTAAACAAACAAACAAACAAAATCGAAAACTTCTTCCAAGGACTACAAGGTCAAGTCATAAATTTCAAACAATCATCTATCAAGGCACTCCGTGGCCATACAAAACACTTTCGCAGCGTAATGGAAATCCCACAAAAGTTCATTATGGAAAGATAAACAAATCAAGCTCTTACTAACAAGACCAACGGCGTGTAAAAGCCAAAAAAATAAATAAAAAAATATTTATCAAAGCCTACACCACTAACTACAGGGAGAGAGAGAGATAACAAAAAAGTCATTACAAATATCTTTAGCCTATAGGAAGGCGCTAAATTTAACACAGACACTTCACAACAAACACTACTAAAATCAGCTTCTACTCGCACTTCCATTCCTTTTACTATCGCTTATTTTACACCCACACCCACACACACACACACTCACACACTGTGGCAGTTGCTTAAATAGATTTTAAAATCCGGGTGGGGGAAGATATTTATGAGCCTCATACTTGCGATGACAGAGTCCCACAATTCAATTTGTCATTTCGAAATCTTTGGTTCGTTCATTTATTGTTTTTGGTTTTTGCTCTCATGGCTTTTCATCCTCCTGTCATTTCAGTCTCGTCCTCTCTCTGTCCTCTTTTTGGGGTCACTATAACATTATGTTTTTGGGCCAGCCATCACTGCTATTGAGAAGACAAAACAAATCATACATTTTATTGTGAGGGGGTATAGAGGGAGACAAATAATTTTGAATTGAATGGCAGAGAAAAACTTAAATTTTTTCCCATTTTGTATTGTGGATAATAAATCATACAGTAAAAATACAGCAGCAGCAGCAGTTCCTAAAGAAAGAAAACAAGAAGCGGAAGTCAGAGAAAGTGGAGTCTTTGTTCTTCTTCTTTATTTTCCTTATTTTTGTTTGGCTCGTGCTTCAATTTAAAGCGTCGCCTTAAAGGCGCCCTTATTTGACACCAAATGAAAGACATTTTAAAAACGCCTGTGAGGGGAAGAAAACCAAAACTTTGGCATACTTTTAGGTAAACAAACAGCCAAAAATTTATTATTTTTTAAATACAAACAATAAAAAAAAAAGAGAATTTAGCAGAATAAAATAATTTTTTTCTTCTCTTTTTGTAATTTGAGAGGCTATTAAGTATTCGTTTGGCAAAAAGCGTGGGAACACGGGGTCTGTCTAATGACATGGAAATTTATTTTCAAAATGTGTTAAGACCTTAAAGGTTGTGCTGTTCAAACTTCGAAGGTGAAACTCATTAAATGACGAACCAGTTTATTAAAGTTTCTCCAACAATTTAAACAAATTTTAAAGGTCAGCCTCATAACATCACAAATATAGGAAATGTTTGTCTGACAATTAAAAGCCCAAAGCAAACTTCAATGGTAAGGACATCTAAGTTTAAGCATTTAATTAGGAATACTTGCATAATCTTATAGGAAATGGATTATTTGGGACACTGGTGTGCAAAATATTAAAAGCATTGACTGTTATGAAGAAATAGGGGTTATAATCGCTACCTGGAAAAGGCATATATAAAGCCAAAGTTCTATATGGCCTTTATACCAGCCCGCCCTGAATTTTATGTTATATGTATATGGCAGTCTAGATCATTTTTACAGGTACGTAAGTACCGAACATTCGGAGGTCATGGAACTTTTAGGAAATAAATCAAATAAGAAGGGAAATATAAATCAAAAAAGATACCGAATATGAATGCACAGCCCTCTACCAGTGTAACCGGGCTACAAATTTTAGGAGAGGCTACATATCGGCTTCTGACAGATTATTTAAACCTTCAATGAAACCCTATTCTGGCGTATTCAACTTTCTCTTACAAAGAGCTAGACAGCCACGTCTTCAAATCCTCAAGAGCCTTTAAAGCAGTACATGTCTCTCCCTGAAAAACACTGCAGCAGTCATTCACGATATAAAATTCAGATATGAATCTAACCAATGATGGAAGCACCTCTCGGACGACTTAGCAGATTCGCTCTATAAAATATGAAAAACTAAATGCCATTGCAGTTATCGGTAATGAACGTAGTTAAAACCCGCCTTGAGCTGTTAACATGAATCAACTTATAGGAGTTATCACAAGTTACTGTATTATCAGATCTACATATGTGTATCTTAGTACAATAAGCTAACAGAGATAAAAATTCGTGATAAATCAGTTCCTTCATTATCTCGAATGTTTGGAATACGTGGCCTTGTAAAGTCTTACCATGTTCAAACGGTCTTACAAGTATCCTAATAACTACAAACGAATCCTAGACATGGTGGACTATTCTTATATTGTAATCTAACAATTGTTCCATTATAGAGGTGGATTTATTATTACGATTACGATCATAACGGATTTTTAAAAGCAATATGAAAGCACTCGAAAATCTAGACAAAAAATATTAAATCACAACACATAACTGCATCGAGAGTGTGCAACGAAACATCAAATATTTAGAAATCAAATTTAAATTCTGAATTATCATCAATTTAAAATATAATAACAACTATTGTATGACTTTGAAAATTACATCTCATTTTAAACTACAGAATACGAATTATTTGTAAATATTTCGAAATACAAAAATTTCCCTCCATTATTTTCGTTTGAGGTTTTAAAAGCCATGTTTTCAGCAAGAACAACAAGAGCTTCTACTACATCTCAGCCACACCTTTTACAAGAACTATTAAAAACTACTGCATACACTGAGTTAAGCCCTACAGAACTTAGTCAAGCGTACAACAATTCAAAATCATTTTGATGATGAAATATAATGGGTACCTATTAAACGAAATGAACAAAAAAAAAAGGAACGAAAACGAAGTATCAGCCTTGTTGTACACTTTTAAGGGAAATATTCTTGCTGTTGTATGTTTCCATATGACATGTATGAGTACACGAGAATAGATTTATATCCGTACATTATGCAGTGGCAATTAATTAAACAAGCATAGAATCCCTGACAAGGAATACATCAACAGCATAATTTTGAAAAAAAAAGGAAAATCCATGTGAAAAAAGTCTCTCTAATAATTTTGCAGAAAACAAAGAAAAAACAAATAAAAGATTATAAGATTTTATAAAAACAACAACAACAACAAGAGAAACAAATGAATAAATATCAGCTTAATTAATTCTTTCCTAACAGATTCTTTTAAAACAATCTTAAAAGGGATTCGTTTCTGGTTGTTTTTTTTTTTTTTTTTTTGGTATGAAGAAAAATCAGAAACAGCCACATTAAACACAGACACAAAAGCGAAGATTTTTTTTACAATTTTTTTCTCTTCAGTCCCTACAATATAAATTGGAACAATTTAAACAAATATACACACACACAGACATCTATAAGCATATAGCAACTTATATTGTATATTTCTATACCCGCATACATACATATGTATGTGTATTGAAAATGTTTATGTTGGTGTTTGTAACTGTAAAGTCTTAATACCACCTTAATCTTTATTAATTGCATACAAGCACATACACACACAAACCTATACACACACATGCAATCGCTTACTATATTAACTAAAGTCTTTAAAAGAATTGCTTGTTTACTTGAGCAGGTTCTGCCTTTCTTGCAGTTTCTTGCACTTTCTCTCTCTCTCTCTCGTTATATTGTTTCCTTTCAGTTATTTTCTTTGGTATATCATGAACAACTTAAGCCTTTTGTTATTCATTACTTGGCTTGCCTTGGCTTGACTTGACTTAGGCCCTTATGATGATGATGATGATGACGATGATATGCTGCATTGATTTTTCAACTTCATATGATTGGAACAAACAACAATAAAAACAAAAACTACTAATGTTTTATGTCACACATATTCTACAACAAACGTTTGCATAATCACTAATACACACGTAGACACCCATCATTAAACATATTGAGAGTTAAAGAAATGCAAAAAATAAAAAAACGAGCTTCCAACACAATAGTTTTTAAGCTGCTTTCAGTAGGAGAAACAAAAATAATCACGTATTTTTAATTCGTGTGTCTTAAGAAATTTTTTCCATTTTGTTTTTGCTAGTTTTTGTTGTACTAGCAGTTGTTGTTTTTCTTTCATATATTTTCTGATTATTAAACGCTGAAAATTAAAAATTTTTTGAAATTTTTCTATAAGCAGAGTGGAAATTTGTGTAGCTTTTCCAAAGCTCATTAAGAATTATTGTTGATTATAATAATTTCTCAATGCTAGGAGCGGTAATGCACTATGGGTTGGTTGACTTGTAATTTAAGAGAACAAATTCTGATAAGAAATTAACGAGAAATAAAGAAAATGAAATTATCATTATAATAAATGTGTCATCAAACGAATGATTTATTTTCAAATTTTTAGTCTACATTTCAGATAACCACGGCTAAAATCACTCCTAAAAATTACAAGTTGAATGATGTAACTTACTAACAAGCACAAATAAAACACTGAGCACTTAGGTTTTGAAAAGAAAAAAAAAAACACAAATTACGACACACTGTAGAGATTAGCAAAGGTCAAATGAGCAAAATAGCAGTAAGACCTCTAGTCAACAGAGGTCACGTATTACGTGGATAAGCTGTACTTGCATAAAATGATGACCAATAATTAAATCTATCATAGGAAACTATCACATTCATTTGAAAGAGATTCGTTTGAAACTCGTTCAATTTTTTATATAACGTTTTCTATAAATTGTATTTAAATTGAAGAAAAAACCACCAGAGTCCCATAGTGCAATTACACTTTAGAAAACTACATGCTTTACGCCATCGTTCTTTCTTAGACCATCATTTCAATTTGTTCTTCACAATTTTTCATTGCATCTCCATCATCTTTTATTTCAATTTCTCTCATCTTTTTTTCCTCCTCCCCAGTTCCTTTAAGACAAAATGCAAAATGCTTAAAATGCAAAATACTATGAAAGAAACGAAAAGAAAAAAAAAAACAGAAAACAAGAAAAGAATTCTCTTTTTTCTTTCGTTTTGCCTTTAGTAATTAAAAAAATTTTAATGAGCATTTCATGCCGTTTATGTTTTCCACATAAAACGTCAAACTTTTTTAACTGCCATCATCTTTGAAAAACATTTTCCTTTCCTACTTTTCGTCTTTCCTTCTATCTGATGATAGTTTCAAGTAAGGATGACGGTTGGATGCCAAAGTAATATTTGATTTTTGAACAGAATTTTTAAAATACTTTTTGGTTTGCTTTGCTTTGAATTGCTTTCCTACCATTATTTTAACACGTTCACCGTAAGAAGTTTCATTGCATTTTAACATATTAAATGAAATGTTCAACTAGTTTTGGAACAAATTCTTTGCAAACACGATACATTTTCAGTGTGTAGTGTATGTAGTCTTTAGAAAGTGTTTAATTTCAAGTGTTAAAATTTTATTTCATTTTAATTGAAATTCATTTAAAATTTTGTCTTCTGGTAGGCCCTTTTTTTATTCAAACAAATTAGAAGTGTTTTAAGGAAGAATTTTCAAAAATAAAATTGTAAGTTAAGAGAATAGCTTACAGTACAAGTATCTGGTTCGTAGGCATTTTAGTAAATTAATGCAAAATTTTACGAAATGTTTCTAATAAAATGAAACGAAATAAATTAAAATATTTTCAAGTAATAAAATTGTTATTAAACAAAACAACAAAACGTATGCCTTTCAATGCCCTGCTACCCCTTCGCTAACGATTTCATAACGACAAGTGTTTGCTTTTGTTGTTATTTCATCACAACTTATATTTGCGGTTAATTTAAGTTTACATCTTAGCCGCATTTGTTTAAGTACTTCGTATAAGAAAATATTTTAATTAAACAATCAAAATATCAGCAGAGAACAGCAACTCAACGGCTGTCACATTCCTTAACACTCTTGTGTGAAAGCAAAACGGAAATTAAACTGGCGTGTTAGGTAAGAGATTTTGTCAAACACCCAGCGTTTACCGCAATAACCTTTTTGTTTACTCACTCTAGCTCTTTCCTTCTTTCTCCTTCTCTCTCGCTCCCCCTCTCTCTCTCCCTTGCTCTCTCCCTCCCTCTCTCCCTCTCTCTCTCTCAAATACACAAATATGCTTAATAGATGTCAGCAAATACATATAAAGACAGACAGACACTGCGCACCCACACATTTACAAAACCATCCACCCATATCGAGAAGAGAAGACAAGTTCGTTTAATTGTCATTTGTTAGTGAGCGTGGAGGTGTTAAAGCATTAAACCAAAATGAACTTTAACCGTCAAAACCATCAGCATACAACACATGTGTGTGAATAATTTATAACTGATAACATTAAACACCTTTTTAACTATATACAAACGGACGTATGTACATATGCATGTGTTTGAATAATACTTACACAGGCACATAACTATGTATATACATGCCAAATACATTGGCACATGTGTACATTGGCATTTGTTATGTTTGTTAAATAACTATGTACCACAAACAAAACAAAACAAAAAAAAAAAAAGGAAAAGAAATGAATTTAAAATTATTAATAAAAGAAAAAGCAAATAATTTTCATAAATAAACCGCTAAATAAACACAGATGAAGATATCACATAAACCGGAAACGGAAATTGAAAGGGCTTAGCATGCACGATGGTAAACGAAATTTGAATTTTTAAACAAAATTTCAACAATTTTGGGTGAAGATTACACACTTTTAAGGTTGTTTACAAGAAAATATGAGATTGAATTCGTTAAACTCGTGTATTTTGCTTCGTAAAGAGGAAATAATTTTAAATTCAAAGTAAAACGCAATTAAATTAAACATCATTTAAATTGTATAAATATTATCACAGAAAATACCAACCAATATTGAATACAGTATTAATTTAATGAACAATACTTTTAAGGTTGCAGAAGTCCTTAGAGAAGTATGTTCAATCATAAGATTGTAGTACTTTACAGGGTGAATTAATGGCGGCTATTAAAATCTCCGCCATGCGAATTCGGTATCAGAGTATATTTTATGGTGATATTCGCATTTTTACTGTAAAAGTAAAGTAAAGCGGCCATTAAATCCCTAGAGAGTTCGTACACCACATCTCAGATCGTCCGAGAATGGAGGAGGTAGTAAAATATTCCACGGTTATCATCATTTGGGTTCCTGAACACGGGATATCAAAGGTAACAATAATACCGACGAACTTTCCAAAGCGGGCACCATGGAAAATTCAAATGAATTCCTGATAGGCGTTCCTATCTCTTTATTTATTGGCAAAGATGAGATTTGATAATCAAAATATTTGTACAAACATCATACGGATCTAGCCCGACTTGAATATATCAGAACAGAATTTGCTTTGAGATTCCATACGAGGAACTACGTGGCAATGACATAACCGCTGCCACATGTTTACTGACATAACCACTGCATTAAAGACGGTGGTTTAATTCCTGCTGAAGTTTGCATGAAGAGTCAGCATTTAAATTTTGACTACAGTTTGATGAACCTCCAATGATTCCGTAGAAATTTCATCATCATTTGATTTCATTTTCTTCATCGATATCCTGAGCAATTTAGATAATAGTTCAGAATAAAAAAACTTGATGCTTTTAATATATCAGGTGTTTTAAGTTCACAAAATATTAGCATTTGGTTCCTCACTGATTGCTTTCTAAGAGGATTTTTTTTAATACAAAACGAATAATTCGAAAAGTGCAATATTAACTCAATTCAACCTTTTTTTGTTGTGGATTATTTTATGGTTTTTTCATTAACAAAACACTTCATCCTTTCGGCTTAAAACTGAAATATTTGAAGACTTTTTGCCATTAAACGTTTTAAAAGAATAAATTTCAAACCGAAAGTATAATGAAATTAAAAAACAAAAAACAAAATAGCAAAAAAAAATAAAAATTATTCGTTAGCAAAAACAATTTTTTCTACTTTTTCTTCGTCTATTTTTTTCGTTTGGGTCTTTTAAGCAAAGACCAATAAAAGTTTCTTGGTAAAGAATTGCTCTGCAGTTGTTTAAATTTTGTCTTGTAGTTTTTTTTTTGTGTTTTTCAAAATGGTGTTATGACCAGTTCTGCACGTTTCTTAGCCCGGCTTAAGGAAATACGAAATAAGAACTTTACTTTTCAGTTGTTGTTCTGATTCGTTACGACAAAGAAAAATAGAAAAACAGTGGAAGAAATAATACAACAGAACAGAAGCAGAAACAGAAGCATACAACAGTTCACTTTCCTTTCTTGCCACCGTTATTTCTTTCTTGTAGTTAAAAACTAAGTTTTCTATAACGTTGTACTCTTTTCTAACTCGTACTTTATCTCTCTCTCACTCTCTCCCTGTCTCCCTGTCTGAATTTTTCTTTTCCTGTGTGTATGCGGTTGAGCCAAGATGAATTTTAATTGAAACTTTTATGAAAATCTTATTTTATTTTCGAAAGGAGAATACAAGAAAAGCCAAAAACTAAATATTTTATTTCAAGCCATTCAAACTATGTATGTATGTATGTATGTATGTATCCACTCTCTAAAGCAGTATGAGTGAGGGCAGCTTAGCCAAATGCGTAAAGGCCACTTTTGGCTTCCATAGAACAGTAACACTCTTCGCATACATGTTATGCCTTTAAGACTGGAATTTAAATACATATCCACACACACACACACACACACCCTGTTGTTTTAAACTTTAAATAAATTTATAGAGAGAATGTTGCTGCACATTTAACGTTTCAAAAATAGGAGGAGGGAATAGTTTTTGGAAAACTATTTTCTCAAATAAATATTTTGTTTTGCTTTGGCCATCGAAAAGAAAATGAAACTGAAAGAGTTCATAAGAAACCGAAAAATGTGTTTTCTTTTATTTAATGAAAAAGAAAGAAGACAAGGAATATTTCTAGGCCAAGTTGAAGAAGAAGTTGGAAATTTTCGTATTAAATATGGTAATGGATTGAAATTGATTTGCAATGCAGTCTAGATAATTAGTACCCCTGAAGGTAATAGGACACATCACAGCTTTATACGAGGATGCAGTACTCCCAATTCTTCATAACGGCAATATAAGTCAGCTATTTCGCACAAATGGTGGTGCCCCTTATTACCTCAGCTATTCGCCATCGTGCTGAATAATATCATGAGCGCAGTATGTTCAGAAAGAACGGAATTAATATGAAGTCTCCCACGCCAATTCGAGGATTTGGATTATGCAGACGATATTTGTCTCCACTCGCACAAAATCTTCGAAATGCAAACAAAGCTTAACGACAAAGACAAAGAAACACAATCTAGCAAACCATGAGCCATGAGAATTAACAACGTAAGCACCGATAACATCATACTACAAGACCAACCAGTTGAATATGTAGATAGCTTCTACTATATATGTAGGCCGTATAGTGACAACAAATAGCGGCGCAAAAACAGACGTAAATAAGAGGCTGAACAAAGCGAGAGTGGATTTTGGACGATTACAGTCAATATAGAGAAACTCCTAGATCCAAACGAATTGCACTCGAGTGGAATACGCAAGGCTCAAGAAGAAAGTGGCAGTCTAAGGAACATCAGGCCACCTAATGAGATAAAATTGTTTCTAAGAGGGGTAATGGAATAAAAATCTAGGTCATTGCATTCGTTCTGCAGAGTTTTTATCTGGTAGAACTACTAAACTTTTTAATTTCGCTCCGCTACGACTTGTCTTGGAGACTTTCTGTATTAAAGAAATCTACGAAGTACAAGACACAATACACGATTACTCAAAGGGTTTCAGGATTCTCTGAGTATTTTAAGCTCTCCAGAAATATAAGAAATATAATCTAAATATAATATAAACTCATGTCTGTTAAGAATTAAAAATGAAAACCATCAGTCTGATGCTTGTCTTTTCGAAAATCTTTTTCTTTCGGTTCAAATAAATCTGGAAAATCATGGCAAAATAAGTATAAGAAGCTATATAGGACACCGAACCACCCACCCACACAACTTGTGTTAAAGATGTTAAAGTTTTTGTTTCTTTTTCTTTTGCATCTTTATGGTTGACACCGTATGACTCTAACGGTATTTTCTTTTTACTGCTTCTGTTGCTTCCTACTATCTATTATCACAGTTAAGTTTTGTTAGCAATTGTATTTGTTGTTGTTGTAGCTGTTGCTACCCACAGAACTCAAACTGTAGCATGCATTTTTATTTGTATTACGAAATGGTGTAATAATGTTGACGTTGATGATGACATTGTTGCATGCAAGTCAGCATGACAATGACAATGATGACAATGACAACAACTACAACAACAACGACAACGACTATGCTAAGGATGATGAGCATAATATTGTGATAATTTCAAGTCTTTTATTATACTCATGTTCATCCTTATTTTTTCTGTTTCGCAATGCTTCATATATTTTCTGTTTTTCCTGGGGTTTATGTATTAAAATGTTCCCTTTTTGGTTGTTGTTGTTGCAATTCCTGTTGCTGTTGTTGTTATATTTTTAATCCTTCAAACATGATAAGTCAGTCAGTCAAATATATGACAGATTTAAGCATGCTACGTTTTTCTGTCCCCCTTTTACTAGCTGTCTGTCTGTTGGTCTCTCTGCTTGAAAATCACCATGATTGTTACAAAACAAACAAAACAAAAAACTGCAAAAAAAAAAGGAGAGAGACAAATTATAGCTTAATATGACTATTGTTATAACAAAACAAATAATTTCTGTTCTTTTTTTCATTTATTCTTAATTTCTCTTTGGAAAAACTGATTATTGTCATGATGAGAAAAAAAAATCTAAAATGGTGGCGGCGGTAAATAATAATGAATAGCAAAAAACAAAAAAAAAAAAGCAAATATTCAAGTCTATGATGAACAAATAGGGGATAAAAGGCAGCTTTTTCAAGATCATGTAACTGAAATCTTTACAATAATCTACACAAAAATACGAGATCAAGCTATGGCTATGACACCCATAAAACGCATCTTCAACTTATCCAGGAGTCTTTGAAAAACTGTTATAAGTTCGATTTAATCATAATTGATATGTTTAGAAAAATAAAATTTGAAACTTTATTTGTTTGGCTAGAAGAATCATGTGCCTCAATCTTATAATATTAAGTGAAGAGATTTTTTTATTCCAGTTTGTAACGTCCCAGGTTTTTAAAGGCTGTGCATAGTTTTCAATGACAGAAAATTAATGCAAAATCTCTGATCTTTTCTTCTTTTTTTTCTTTTAGACACCATTTGCCGCTGAATTATGTCACCTTTAAGTCAATGATTTGAGAAGATATCACCTGCGATTGTTTAATTTAAATAGAGTACCTCAGATGTGGTCCACATATACCCTATAAAAATGGTCAAATAACGTGAATTTTTATTTGCAATTTAGGTCAAGAATATTTTGAAGGTATGCAAGTAGTGCTACTCGATCTCTTCAAGACATTATTACCAAAGATTTTAATTCATCTTTAATCCCAATTCAAGGGCTCAAGTAGGCACTTGAACCAAAATTACCCAACAACCACAAGTACTTTTATTCTGAAATTATTTTCACTTGCATTTATTTTGACTTTCATTTTGCTTTTTGCCAAACCATCATTTCAAAGAATACGTTGTCCGCAGTTAACGAAGAAAAAGGTGCAGACTAATTTAAAATTCCCTAAGGCCTCCCATATAATAAAACTCTCGAAACATCTTTAACACCTAAGAAACACTGCTTTATCATATTTTTTTCGTCTTATTTTCTATCCAAAAAAAATGATTTTTTTTTCTTAATCTTTTAGCTCATTAAAGAATAGACAAAGAACTCATAAGCTATTAAAACTTCTTTAGGTATGTAGCATATTAACAACAACAACAACATGAATAACAATAAAAGCAAAAGTAGAAGGAGAACAGAGAGAGAGATTTTCAAGATTGTAATGAAAATATTGTTGACTTTCATAGACAATCCTCCACAAAGAAAAAGTGAAGCTTGAAAGCAACTCTTAATGGCTCCTTAAGAATTTCACTTTCTATACAGCAAAGTATGTGTCTATACTGGTATGTGTCGGCTACAGCCTTTTTCTTCTTCCTCTTCCTCTTCTTCTTTTTCTTCATATTCACATGAAATAAAGAAATAAATCTCTGGAAGAAAAAAAGCAAAAGGAGAGGAGAAAATAAATAAAAAACTTCATCATGTTGGCCAAGCAAAAATGGGGAAAGATTTAAATTATTTTGTATATACAAACACACTTACAGCGCACACACACACATACAATATAAACACAATGAAAACACGGTTATATACCAGTCAACCATACCAGTCATACCAGGCAGAGCCAGCATTAATAAAAGCCTTCAACGTTAGTGCTTGTGCCTGTGCCTGTACTTGAAATGATGAAAACAACAGCAACAACAACAAAAAAATGTTTATGTTTGTATATGAGCATAAAATTGTAAACAAATTTACATGTTTTGTATGCGTGCGTTTGTGTTTGAGCATCCGTTTCCGTTACATGTGCCGGCTCTCTAAACATCAAACTGTTTAAACTGCAAAAATGCAACTTTGTATCATGCTAAAATGCACACTAATACACACACCTGCACACACGCACCCTTATGCTTGTATATTTTCTTCCTTTTTCTCTTCTCTTCCCCCCAGGCGTCCATATATACATATTTTACAGTCCAGCTTCTTTCAATGGTGAATGAATGCATTTAGCCTTGTTGTTTTGGGTTATTGTTGTCTTTGTTTTATTCTTTTTCTCTGTTTTATGTAAAATTTATTTTTTAGTGTATATGTGTGCATGCGTATGTATTTAAGTTGTTCCTTCGCTTTGTTTTTGTCTTTTTATCCCTACACTGTTACTCTTCAATGATTTTGCAAGTGCCAAGACATTAATTTTGTTTGTGTTTTCCTGTATGTTTCTATGCCCATATGTACATATGTATAAAATAATGTTTGCGTCTGTATAACTGTGTGCCGTTTGCTCAGTGCTATTTTCCCGCTCTTGTGCTTTTTTTATATTCATTTTAGAGCTTTAGTTATAAACAGTTGTAAAGGCATGCATACAGTTGGTATCTTCTAATGAGCAAGATTTATTTTATTTTACAATTAAACGCGAGTCGTTTAAAAAACACTCATGGCCTCAGGATAAACGTACATTAATATGGCGTGAACACATGCATCGCGAACATAGACGGAAATTGATGTGAGCTTCGTAACGAAGACTAGATTCTCAAATAATGGGTATGAACTGGAATTCAATCGGATTTGTGGATTTGTAAAACTGTATTTGCTTAGAAATCTGGTAACTAACTTTACTGATTAACTTTACTAATCAGTTTCTCGTAACTGGTAAAAACATGATTTATTTCGGTATCTATTTGCAGCATTTTGCCTTCTTTTTTCATACGTTGTGTTCTTATTTATTGAAATTTTTTCCCCTATTTCTTCTATTTTACCAGGCGTTGTTGCTATTTCTGTTGTATGTGTTAAAAAGTCTAAAGAATGTTCTTTACATTTCATTTGCAATTTTTTTTCCACTGCTCTGTTCAATGTTTTATGTGCTGAAAAGTCTTTGTGCGGTAGAATGTGTACATATGTATGTGTACACTGGTGAGTCAAAGTGCAATTTAGTGTGTGGCCAATTATCTTTATGCCCTCAGGTGCAAGTTGGTTGCTTTTGTTCAACTCTAAACTACCCAATGGAAAGCTTAAAGGCAATTGCATGGAACAATTCTGTTTTTCTCATTTTCTTTAAAACGTATGACAGCGTGTGCGAAGTGCGTTATCTGTTTGAGAAAAACGAAAATCAATTAAAAATGAAAGCAATAAAAACGTCACTCATTTAAATATGAAAAACGGATTATTTATTTTTAATTACATACTAAGTTATGTTCACCGTTATACGAATCTCGTGTAAATATTTAAAATTTAAAATTTAAAAAACCAAACACGTTCACTATTTTCTACTTCACTTCACAACACATCACCTCATTATATTTTATTATTTTCAATTTTTGTTGTTTTTTTCCCGTTTTTATTTTAATAATTCGCTTTTAAATGTATTTAACTTCTACAACAAGAACGAGTTAAAATGAAAAGGTAAAGAAAACAAATTAACAACCATTTACACGTAATCATAAACTCAAACTTTATTACGTCACGACATTTACAATTCACATACATGCGTACATACATACATACATACATCCATAAATACACACATAGTATATGTGAACAATTTTTTACATCCCATTTTATAATACCGCAATTTGCTGCCATCTTCCTACTCCATCTGCTCTCACTTGCCGGGATAATTTTACATCGAAATTTTTACTTCAGCGTGGAAGCTGTTTCTCCCGTTCCTCGTTGATACTTTATAAAAAATTTTAAGCACAACACATGTGCAGATGTTAAATACAATTAATAACCGCCAAAGTCAACAAAATGTACACCCGAGTATTATGTTGGGGGATGGTGTTTGATGGCGGATTGTGTGTCTGTCAGTCTGTATAAAAGGCTTGGAGTGGAGTAGACAAATAGTGATAGATGTAGCTGAAGAAGAAACATGTACAACTAAGTTCCTAATTGGCATAAAGGGAATTTATATTAAAAGACTGCTCAAAGAGAAGCTTTTTAGGCATTACAGAGTGTGAGTAATTTTTAATATTTTAGGGATTATTATTCCCTGAATATGAAAAGAAACGAATGAGCATTTATTTCATAAAGAGATTATCAGTTGAGAAATCTTATTAGTATTTTGTTTTTGTTTTGTTTGTTATTTTTATTATTATTAATATTTTTTCTAATTGACATGGTTCCAACGCCTCTTACAACGCACTGTAACAAAATTCGTGCATCTGGGTTTATCTAGCGACATGTCGGACCATGTCAACCCGATTTTCCAACACGAATTCAAATAATCTTTACAAATCGTAGACTGGTCTTCTTTGCCGTCAGCTACTTTGGGGTATTTATTGGAAACCATATTCAGCCAAAATACTTTGAATATTCTTTAATTGCTTAGACATAAGAGAGTACAGCTTAGGAGGTAAAAGCGGAACTTATTTCTAAGTTTAGATAAGGCTGAACACCTACGTTTTTGAATATTTATTTTAATGGGTGGCTGGTGTAACATAGGCTGACTTCATTCGATATTTGAAGTCATCAAATTATGTCAATTTGATGAATGAATACGTCGCTGAGGTCATTTTGAATATTTTAAAACAACATGAGATTGATTTTTTTTCGCTTTCTTTTCCTTTTTATTTCCCAAACTATTCAGTATGTTTTTAATATCACCCACGTAATGAATGCAAAATACTAGAAATTAGTTGGTTCCATCACATGACAATTGCTTAAACTGTGCATACATTGGCATGTACGTGCGAGTTGTTGGAAGTAACAAGAAACAGAACAGAACAGAGCAGAACAACTGAACTGATATTAAAATATCCTGCAGCGCAAACAACACACGACATAATAAAGCAATTAAAGTTTGGTGGCACTGTTCACGGTGCTGCCAATGCTTTTTTTTTCTTTTTTCTTTTACTACTTAAAACATGTACAGGAATTTAACACACATATGTATACACTCTCGCACACACACACACACACAGTACGGTAAACAGAATTTTGTGCACCTAGAAAATCACAAAAAAAAACAAAGAGAAGAACAAGGAGTGTAGGAAATAAGAAGAGTAACGAAATAAAATCAGAAGTTAAAAGTGTAACATACCTCAGAACAAATACAAAACTAATACAGTCAACAAACAGTTACACCTACAAATTACACACTTGCATACACTCACACACACACATATTAAGACATCAGCGAAAAGGTTTTATATGTTTCATCATAACTGTATCAGTATCTGTTTCTGTTTCAGTTGTTTCACAAAATGAGATCATACATGTATACTGGTGTAAGTGTTGTAACTCCCTACACACACATTCATGCTTCGTTTACAGCTTTTTAACGAATTTTCCTTGTAATCGTTGCGTTCCTTCGACAACAGCATTTTGGTGTCACCCCCAAAACCCGAATTTTTGAACAGAAATCAGGCGCTGAAGATATTTTCTTTATTTATCATACACACGTCCTTACATACAAAGAGTAGAAAAATAATTTTGACTCCTTCTTCAAGTCGAACGCATAGATTTAGATTGTGCGAGTGACTGTGCCAATGTTTATTTTGTAATCTATAACACATGATAAGGTATATATGTGTGTGTATGTGTGGTATGTGTGCGCTCAATGTTGGTTCTACAATTAGGTAACCTACATACACAAATGTACATAAACAAACTCAGACACACGTACACACAGCTACGCTCATTTGACACTGTAGGTGATACTGGTTGGTGGTGATAGTGGTTATGGTTACAAAGTAAAGCAAAAAGTATAAAAAGAAGAGGGAAAAATAGTGAAAAAAGGGAAAATTTAATATTTGTTTGTATATGCATAGTATATAGTACATAGCAACAACAACAACAATAACTAATAATAATAAAATCAACAACAACTACAACTATTTTTGTAGATTATAAATACGAGGATGAATTCAAAACGGAATCAGTTCCATTGATAACGTTATTATAACTGTTAATTACATATTTTGAAATAGAAGTGGGTAGAAAAAGATAACACAAATGTACAGACATTTTGTAAAACACGATAAACAACACGTTGTAAGCTTAAATCTCTGGTGATACTTGGTATCCCAGCATGATTAAACTACAATGTTCTGTATAGAGCCTATTATCAGAACTTAATAATACGAGCCCGACAAGAATATCTGCTGAGAAGATATCCTAGAAAAGAAGAAATGGAAAACAGACAGATGTGGAAATACTAAGAAAATGAATTTAGGATAAAACTAACCAAGAATGGCTCAACTATGGGAAGAAAGAAATGCCGTCGTCAGTCAGATGAATCTCATTACAAATTTCAAAATACACCGAATATCCGCTGCCGATAGAGAGTTTTAATTCTGGGAGAACCTCGCTACCCAGAGAATGCCAACTTCTCACACCGAGCTTTACATATTTCTTTCTCACTCATCTCCCAATAAGTTCATAAAGGTAGCAGATGGAAGGATTAGCACCAGCCACAAACTTACCTACCATTGTTCTATACTTTTTTTTTTTTTGCTTTTTAAGAGCAAATATAATAAAAACCTACACTCGTATATACATAAATAAGTATGAATGTGTCTCTGAGAGAACAGGATATGTGGTATATTAATGTTCTTAGCGCTAGTGTTACAGTTACTTCACATAAGAGCATGTGTAAGTCGCAGTCATAGAAATGGAAGTCAAAGTAGAAACCATCACTTCCTTATACAGTTTATGTACCAAATGTCAACTCATGCAGGCGTAAAGGAAACTCTTCTTTATTTTTTCATTTTTTGGGTTTTTATGGCATTTTTATAAGCCATATTTGATATGAAAAAAAAGAAAATAAATGAGAAGAAATTAAAAACACACACTAAACTGCAAGAAGGATGCACAAAATTAAGTCATAAAACTTTTAATTTTAAACTCAAACAGGTAAGCAATTAAAAATCGGTAATGGGTTAAAAGGTAAAGAAATAGTAGGTGAACTAAGCAAAATAAAAAACAAATTAAGGCTGAAGCAAATTAAGGCTGAAAACACATTCGAAAGTTATATTATAACTTCAGACTTTACGTTTAAACTTCAAACTTGTCGCTCTAATATGATACCATAAACGTGTATTACTACTGAATCCTTAAACCTAGAAATCTAGACAGCCATAGAAGACTTCAAATGATTAAGAATGCAAACAACTCATATTCAAAGTCTTATAAAGACTCCACAAAAAAATTGTCATTTAAATTGAAAAGTTTGCTATATTCGCTTATAATCTCTTCCTCTCCCTCGCCCACTCGTACTGAAAATGATGATGAACCAAAACAATCATAAATTCCCACAGAGACATGCTAAAGAAATGTGAAGTTTTTTGTTTTTTTTGTAGTCGAAGAGTATGATGCGCTTTATATGCTTAACTTATGACAAATGTGGCTCAGATAATCGCAGCCAGACAGAAGACATAATTTTTCATGTCCTCTTTGAGACTTTTCTGTTGTTTTAACTGCTGCTTCTGCTTCTGCTGTATGTTGGCTTAATTTTTTTATTTATTTGCTGAAGGAACATTTTCTTAAAAAAAATAAAAAAAATAAAATTTCATAAAATATGGATTAATAAATGGGATTTAAGAAAATCCATTTCGTCTTTATTGGAGCCCGCCTGTTTACGTCATAAAAATATTTCACAAATAAATTATCGCCGATTTGTTTTCCTTCTCAAGGACTTGATGGTAATAAAAAGTGTTTAATATTGTTGGCTTTTTTCGACAAAGAGGCAGCTTACATTCCATATAAAAGAAAAATTGCTTGAGAAGAAATTGATTTTTTAAATATGTATATTCTAAAGTTAGTAAGGCACATAAGACAGTTACAGCTTTTAGACACTGTTCTGTCGTGAATCTACTATTGAAAGATAAATGTTTACCTTTACCGGTAAGGGCTCTCCAAGTAAGGCTTGAAATCGGAATACCAAATTTATATTTCAACCATTATCCTGACAAAATAAAAACCCCACCCTTATAGTCAGTTCTCCACATTTGGTTGACGATTTAAGACTTAAGGTGTGATAGAAGGGCAGGCCATGGAGAAACTCGAAAGAAACATTAAAACGAAAGTTTACACACATAGATGGAGCAGGGAAGACGGAACGAGTAATACTATCTGACAATCTGGTCGCCATCAGAGCACTCAGCTCCTATGATGAGTTTAAAATGGAAAGCACGATTCCAGGTCATAACTGGCAGTACATGCAGTTGTAAATGTGGTTTAGAAGTCTTCATAGTCTAGAAGGTAAAGTTTTGGCTTATTAGATAAGATTCCGTGGTTCAAACCCCAGCACAAACATAGCCTGCAAAACGAAACATGACAAAATTAGTTGTTAATCTCTCAGATAATGTTTCCTATTTTGGTTTCCACATAAAAATTCTGTTAATAATTTAAGACTCCATAAAAATAAGAAAAATTCTCCGTAATATAAATAACGAAAGAAGACTTTTCTTAACAGCTGATAACAGCATAATTTTAGCAACTAATTTCGGTTTAAAATATTCATTATTTTGGATTCATTTGACTTCACATCATATCATCAAATAGGCCTCTGCTACCGTGAAGAAGTCATTCATGAATTCAAATCATTAAATTTATTACCTTAAAATTGTTGCAAGATAAGGATTTTCGAAAGATTTTTCAAAAAAATTGAAATCCATATTGAAGTGAAGAAGTCATTCATGAATTCAAATCATTAAATTTATTACCTTAAAATTGTTGCAAGATAAGGATTTTCGAAAGATTTTTCAAAAAAATTGAAATCCATATTAAAAATGTTTCTTTTCTAGCTTCGAATTCAATAAATAGGCTCGCAATAATTCTATGTACATATATGTATGTGTATGTGAGTGTGTGGGTGTGTTTTCATATTTAATTCTGTATTTATTTATTATATTTTATGTGTTTATTTACTTTTTTCGTATTTGAGTAGGTATTTAAAGTCATATTAAAAGTCTTTTAACATAAAACACCGGGGGTATTTGAGTCAAAGTTGTTTCAGAAAAAAACGTGATCAAAATTTTTGAGTATTTGCAGGTACTGTACATATTTTCTTAAGCAACGTTACATATTTTTGTTTATCGTTTTTGGCCTTCTTTACCTTTTATTTTAATTTGCTAATTTAATATTCAGTTCAGGTCCTAAAAGGCACCCTAGATAGATAAGTAGAACGTTTATTTATTTGTTTGTTTAATATCAATACGAGTCTTCTCTATTTTCTCCTTCTTCTTTTTCTTTTTTTTCTTTTCTAAAACTTTACGTTTATCTTTTGGTAGTTCTTTTTCTATATTTTTTATGTTTTTTTTTTCTTTTTCTTTGTCTATCTAAAAGGTTAAAGGTTGTAAATAAAAATGAGACTAAATTTGAGTTATTTCTCTTTCTCTTTCTCTGTCCTCTCTCTCTCTCTCTGTATCTCTCGCTGTTTGTTAGTGTGGCTGCATTAATTTTTAATGTTTTTGTTTTTTCTGTTCAATGTTGTTCTAATGTTAAAGCATTTCATTTTTATGCATTTCAGTTTCTTTCCTTTTTCGAGAATTTCTCGTTTTAAAGAAAACAAAAGAAAGAAAAAAATTAAAAGAAAATTACCGCAACACATATGCAGCAAATAAGCTTAACTTTTAAGCAAACTTTTCATTTGCTTTGGCCTTAATGCTGCTGCTACTTTTTATTCTGCCACAAAAAAAAAAAAGAAAAAACTCACATTAATGATTTTTTTTTACATCGTCTCTATCTGGCAAGTACTGTTATAATCTTTTTAGAATTTATAAGTGCAAGTGGTATAATAGAGAGGGTGAAAGAGAGAGAGAGAGAGAGCGTAAAACTTAAAGAAACGTGAGAGCAAATGTTAGAGGTTGTATAGCTTTTCCTTTTAATTTTCTTGATACAGTTTCCTAGATGCCGTTTGTTTTTTTTCTTGTTTTAAGACTACGAACGCGTAGTAAAACCAAACAACAAGAAAAACAAGAAGAAGAAGAAGAAATAAAAGTAAAAATAAATAAAAAAAGAGGGATTTTAAGTTTTAGTTGCCTGAACAAAGAGGGCAAAGCAGAGGTAAAGTAGTGTGTACAACCGCGTAACGGCAACAGCTGTGGCACATTTGCTTATCTTATGCATAACACTCATATAATATGTATATATGCCAAGAAAAACAGCAACAACATCACTAATACACACATACACATAGACACACATGTTAATACTCACATATAAAATACACAAATAAACAGAATACTTGAAGTTTGATATTCTTGCAGTTGTAGTTGTAGTAGTAGTAGTACGTGTAAGAAAATTTTTAACTTCTTGTTAAAATATTGAAGCACACTTTCAGGCAAACATATTTAGGCACCCATACATACATCCCCCAAAGCCACAGGCAGACACATTAACACATGTATTGAACTTTTTTATTTTTATTTTTTTATTTATTGTCGTTGTATTTGTTTATAAATATTTTAAAAACTCCTCTGCCACATACTTGTGTACAGGCTTTGTTTAAGCATTTCTAAGAAACCCCGATAAAATACATAATGTTGCTATAATAATTTTTGAAAAATTAAACAAAAACAAAAACAAGAACTGAATATTATATTTATAAACGAGCAATATATATACATACATATGTACATACATGTTGTATAATAATAATTGAAATAAATTTAAATGGCCACTAGAATTATGCAATGTTTAGGCAAATGTTTGATTAGCATTATGTTCGATTTGATGGAAAAACAAAAATTTTTAAAAACCAATAAAATCCTAAGAACAACCCATAAGAATCCTTGAAGTAATTTCAAAGTGTTACATTAGAAATGTGCTTTTGCAGTGTATTCTGCAATAAATTAAATAATTATTTTTAAATACGATTTCGTCGATATGCAAGCGGCATCGGAATGCATTGGAGTCTCTTGCATTAGTAACATAAGTAGATAATTCGAGATATACTCTCAGGATTTCTTATAATGCCACTAGACACCTTCGACATTTTTCTCGTATAAGACAGAGAGATACTTTTTATGAAAACCAATAAAATTAATAATTTTTAAGAAGAGCTATCATGAACTTCGAAAATTCCTACATTGAACTGATGTTTGAAATATCTGATAACCAGTTGAGTACTTTAAAATTTATTCATAGATTTGCTTGAATTGAAGCATTCCCAGTATAATTCTTTTATCTTTGTTATAAAGTATTGAGCCCAAATTTTTCTTATTCTTTCTTATTAATTCCCTCAATTTCATAATTTATCTCATCTGTAGCAGTACTAGTATTAACATTTTAATTTAAAATGTATATATCTTAAGCAAAACACATTTTATGTTAAGGAATTCAATTAATTTTATTAAAAACAAAACAAAACAAAACAAAATAGATGTAGTAATTATGGACTGTACTTACATTGTATTAAAATAATGAACAATAATTTATAAAGGCTTCGATCAAATGTCGGTCTCATGACTTCATTACTTCCAAATATTTTTTGATGGTAATAGAGATGACAGGTTAAAATATGTATTTTAAACGAATTGTATCAACAAAATTTAATTTATTTTAAATTAATTTTTTTTTTTTTCAAAAAAATTGGCACTAGTAGGATAAGATTTTTGTAGAAGTATTTAAAGATGTTCTAGAAAAAGGAGCTGAAAGAGAAAGAAAGAAAAAAATTTATTAAAAATATTAAAAACCATAAAAATAATAAAAATATAAAAAAGTATTTCAGTTCCTGTTTTTAAATGTTGGCATTTTAAGTGTAAATTTATGATTTTTTTTTTGGAATGAAAAAAAAAAATAACACACTCGATCTCACACTCTGTCTTAGCATAACAATAGGAAAATAGAAAAATGGCAAACTAGCAAAGTGAAATGGTAAAATAAGCTTAAAAACCCCCTCGGCAAATGGCCTCATAAACAAGAACAAAAAACCAAAAATCGTAAAATAAGACTTTGACTATTTAAATGCATGTTCTCTTCATTCAGCAGCAGCAACGGCAACAAATATTGTATTGTTCTTGGGTTTATTATTTCTTTTTTTTTTTTTGTTCTTTTGCTTTTTGTCTTTAACAGGGCTAGCTAAAAAGCATGTGAGTATTTGTTGTCGTATACAGTAGAGTAGAAAAGGCATGCAAAAATATTTTCAATGCTCAACATCAGCCTAGTTCTTTACATTTAACCAACAAGCCTAAAAATAGGCAGCATTACATAAAATGACTATGCTTGTCTGCATTTGACATATTGTATGTTTTACATCACACACATGTACATACGCACACTCGCATGCAAATTTACATACTTTCTCACACACTAAACACTTACACATTGACATTTATATTTACATGCTCTTACTTATACACATAAACGCACACACACACACAAACACAAGCTTGCATTTATTGAAATCATACAAACGTTTATGCGGTCTGAGCCACACATGCTTAATGTCTCGTCTGCAGCATGGATGCGGCAAATTCAGGTCAAACCCCTCTTTACATGCAAGAGAGAATGCAGCAACAACAACAATCGAAAAGAAAATCATATTATATATTGTAATAAACTAAGAATGGGTGAGAATGAGAGAGAGAAAAAGAGAGAGTGAGAGATAGAAAAAACAAAGAATAACGAAATATGATGTCAATGAAAATGGAGAAAGTCGCTGACTTATGGTTGGCTTTGGTATGCGTGGCTGTAAAATATTAATTTAATGAGAATTTTCAAATTTGCTTTTAAACATTTTCGCATGTTTTCTAGGGATTTTGAATTTTTTTTTTTGGTTTGTTTTAAGCCTTTACACTCTAAACAGCATATAACTGCATTTTTGCATTTGCTTTTTAGTTCATGTATTGGATCATATAAGAAGTTTCCGCAGCATTTTATTTGCCACCAGATAGTTTCAATAGCCCTAAATCAGCTGAACACATGAGTGCTTGAAAGATGACCATTCACAGCTCAATATTTCCCGAAGACAGTGTATTAAGTGGTGGCTTTTGTGAAAAACTCTAATGACGTGAACATAAGAAAAAACATCAGAAATTGATGGTGTAACTTCCTTTGCACTGAAATAAATAAACAACGATTAAAAAACAAGCGGAAATACATTTTTTGTTTTAAAAATATTGAACAGAAGTTTTTCGTATGACCCAATACGACGTGTTTGTTTATTACAAATTAGTTGCTCTAAAAAAAACTGCTTTCTATTTGAAATTCCATTGGGTTTTAGTTTGTAATGAAACAGGAGCAGAGAAAAAGAGTACTTTTAATGAAAACAATGTCAAAAAGGGTTTATTTGGCCCATAAACCTAAAAAGGCTTAAAGCGTAAAATTTTAAAATTGGCTACAAATTAAAGCGTATTATTTTCAAGACATTTTCAATTTAAGCAAATAAATTAAATTTGTTTGGCTCTCTTCCACCCCTTTTTTGAAAAATAAATTTTCAAACAAATTCCTTATTTCCTCGAATTCACTGATAAAGAAATAAAAAAGAGAAAAAAAAACTTTTCAAATATTTCTGCCATAAACAGATATCCACTTGTTGTTTCCTTTATCCAACACAAACTTAAATAAACAGAAATATTCCTTGGTTGTCAATAAAAAAAAAAAAAATGGAAGACATGATAATAAAGCATACTTTTGGGGATTGTTAAATTAAGTCTCTTATATTATTACCACCTCCCCCCCAATACAAACAAGAAAAGCTTATTACATTTCGACCAACCCAAAATTAATTACATTCTTAAAATTCCTAACAACTCAACCATAACCCTTCCCCTCATTCACCGGAAATTGTGTCATGTCCTGACCTAACACTCCAAAGAAATTAAAGTTATACCTTTAGGTTAAATTGAACTTTACAAAAGGTTATTATGATTGCCAATAACAATAGTTTTGTGCCAGTTTTTTTATCCAACAATGGTTATGTATGTTGTACGAAATCTTTTCACCCCTAAAAGTATACAACATAACTTTGGTGGACTTAAAAAATAATTGATTGTGCTGATACAATAAAACCAGAGAAAAAGAGTAAATAAAACCGATATCAATAGAGTTCATCAGTTTAAAGACTAGTAACCAGGTAACCTGATAAATGGTGCCACTTACTTCTGAATTATAAACACCACCATTTATTTTACTCGTCTTTTTAAATAAATCATACTTTCAGGTATCAATTGCTCTTTAAGGCTGTATACTTTAACTTAAGAGGTTCAATACGAGTTCATTAGTCATATTCTTAATACTTTCTGCTGCGTATAAGTCTAGACAAGTGCTGCGAATATATACAACTCTTTGTTAGACTACAATCGAGCGTTTAGGAAATAATTGCCTTTTACACAAAGGCTTATACAAATGTGTGGTTTGTTGGTTTATGCGAACTACTTCCAAAGCATTGCAATTTAATGCTCGTCCGGATAAGTTTTACGCAGACTAGGCATAATCGAAATGGAAACAGAACGCTGCAGCAACTGGAGCTACTACGAAAATTGCAGCTGGTCAAACGACTGAAAAGTTTGCGCTAGCTGCCACTATCTTACTTCGGAGTGATGTTCTTCGGGAACAGTTGGATGTCTCTTATGCTATCAACAGATACCAATTCTATGTTCGCGAAAAATGCTCGCTATTTCGTTTTGCCCAATACATATCTCCGTTGTTCGATTTTAATACATTGCATTAATATTGCCTAGCTCTTTTAATATCCTGACTGTATTGTTAACTGGAAAACCTGGTATAAAAAGAAGATAAGATACAGGTAAGAATTCTTTAACTGAGAAAATATTATTTCCCCTTAGAAAATTTAAGAGTCTCTCTTATTTCAGCTTCTGTTGTGCGAATGGTATATTGGTTTCTGCCCTCGGGTAGCTAACAACTAGTTTAATTGCTTTGTAGTTCAACTTGTTAACCATTATAACCGAATTCTTTTTGCGACATTTCCTCCCTTAAAGTTTATTTACTGATCACTCTTACGGTGAACTCCCCAAATTATGCTTTAGTTAAATTAAGATTCGTACCCCTAAAAGTCGACTAAACAAAATTTTCTTTTCAAATTGTTTCAGTATGAAATATCAACTTACATTCCATTCAAAGAAGACCAAATAATAAAAAAATAAATAAATTAAAGAAGGAAGAGAACGAGAAGTAAAAATAAAAAGGTTTTTATCTTTTCAAACGAAAAAGGCTTTTCAATACTTAACAAATGAACCATGTAAATGCAGTTTATGGGATTAAATTTCATTCACCAAGCGAAGAGGTATATACAGCAGAGTGTGTGTGGGAGAGAGAGAGAGAGAAAGAAAGTCAAAACCACCAAATCCAATATCCAACAACTTATTTAATAATAAACTTTATTTTGAACAATTTTAGCACCCTTTGGCTGGCTTGATGGAAATACGAAAGGATGTTATTAAAGTGATAACAAAATATTGGCTGCCCAACAATCGAACAGTATAGAACAGAAAAAAGGGTTACGGGACCAGCTGTTGTTTATCCAAACTCGGCACGTTTGTTATTAATATTTAATAAAAGAAAAAAAAAGAAGAAAAAAAAAAAATAAAAACACCAAATAGTTGTATAAAACAGGAAAAAAAAGGAAAAACTTTTCCAAAGTGTTGAAATTTTATTCAAAAATTGATTCTGTTTTCTTCAAGAAATTGTTTTATTCTAGGAATAGCAACAAAAATATTTTTAAACGAATATTTGTTGTTACTCCCTTCTACAATCAAAATCTTTTACTTGCTTCTTAAAAATTTCTACTTATTCTTCAGCTTATTTCTGCTTGCGTTGCCACAAAGCGGAAGTCTGGCATATTTCCTGGGAAATTTATGGCAGTGCATGGAGTAGACAATATTTTTGTTATTCAAAACACAGAAAGAATTTCTTAACTCAACAACACTTGAATACTTTATACTCTATTTTGTATACTGAATTTTTTAAAGTATACTTTTAGGTTTAAAAAAATAAGTGGACATTTTCGTCTCAAGTTTTTATTTAAAGAAACATCTTACGATTAACTGGAACATATTAAAAAAATATATCACTCATAAGAGACCTCTAAAAATAGAATCCAATTTAAATTCGCTCCTCAAGATATGCTACATCTTTTGTAATGAGTAAATCAATTACCTTTACGAAAGTATAAAAAATTTATGCTTTTGTTGTTTAACATAAAGACAATTTATTGATTTAAAGGAAAATATTTCATAAAAAAGGTTTAAAAATTTTAACTCCAACCTAAAAGTATACTTCAAAAAATATTTCAAAAACCCTTTACAGGTAATTCCTCATTACCTCACGGCTATATGTTGAATACTGTTTCTGATTTCTTTTCACTTTTAAAGTTTCTTATTTAACTTTAAACAACTTAAACATTTTACAAACAAGACTAAATATCAAAATTCAATTTCTGTAAAGGCAGCGAGAGAGACAAAAAAGAACTGAAGAGAAAGTCCCATTTGACAGCACAATACTCGTTGTACAATGATTGTAAAACAACTTTAAAGCCCCACTGTCAATATTTGATGAAACCCAATTGACAAACAAACCATACAATAGGGACAAAGTGAAGAATAATAGAGAGCCAGTCAAAGAGTAAAACGAAGAAGCAACACGCAGAACTTGTTATCAACGACATACTTATGAAACACACTCTTACTTACTCAACAGCAACATTTCATCTCATTTACTAGAGAATGAAGACTCACACACATATGAACATACATGTACAATATCATATAATAAACTGACCCAAATCTCTAAAGAAAACAATCGAAGAGAGTAAAGACTACAGAGAATGATAGCGAAATAGTCACACAGAGATAGATAGAGAGAGAGAGAGAGAGTGAAAAACATAACGTAAAACAATAAAGCAGTGGATCATATGCCTAACAAACTATAACACTAATATTGTTATTAGACCAACACACACATACACATATACACCCTCGTACATATACATATGTGCGTGTAAGTATTAATTATTGTTTTTCCAATGTGTAGGCATCTAACACGCTTATATGAATAGATAGAAATGACACACATTAAAAGCAACACAGTTCGTAATTGTAGCCCATATGGGTTATGTGTGGTTTATGGCCACATATATTGAACATGAATTTCACAGGTTTTTTTATTTGTAAGCACAAATAATGATATCCGAAATAAAAACCCGCATCCGTATATAAACCTGCTGAGTCTTGATTTATTTGATCAAATTTAAGCTGATAGTTTCCTATAATTGTCCGTTCATTTCAGGAATTGCCCTTCAAATTTTCTCATAATGTCGCTGCACTTGAATAAACTCTCCCTTCCACAGTGGAATTACTTTCCACTGCAATGAATATCCTTTGGTCTTCATATGTCTTGTACTGATTCAGATACTAAAATTTCTATTGGTAATCTCTTCTATTTCAGCTTCATTTGATTGGTTATAGCAATCAAAAATATTGTCGTTCTCTCGAAGTGTGGTACTTGCAAGAGCATTACATGTTCCTGATTTTTGGTAAAAATTCTGCCAAATGTCAAAAGGAAACGCAATAGAAATATATTTAAATAAAAATAATTCCAAGGAAGAAACTTTCAATTGAAAGACCCTGTATTGTATATGAAAGACAAGAAAATGGTTAGTTTTTGGAACAATATTGAACGATAATAATTCTGTATAGGAAGTGAAACACAGGGAGGAAAAAATAATATCCCTGATGGCAAAATAAATTAAACAAGATAGTTTTTCAAAAGAAAAAAAGAAAAAACAAAACAAAACATTGAATACAAAAGCCGGTTAAAGATTATTATTTTTTAGCTGATTTTCAATATGAAACAGTAACAAAATTCAATGATCCCATACACATACGAACAATATCCGATTACAGTAAAAATGGAAAAGCGTCCCTAAAACATATAATGTATACATATAAAATAATATTTTAAATTTTGGACAAAAATCGCGTTCGTATTAATGTTCCTCACAATTGCCCACCATTCTCTTCTGCCACACAAAATTTATTTAAATTTGAAAATTTCCATAAATTTAAGCATTCAATTCCCTTTACAATGCACATGCCATGCACAAAAACGTTTTATCATCCATTGAATAACCTTTTGTTTACAGTTATTAATTTTATATGAGAAACAAACAAAAACTATTGCATAGTTTAAGGCCATATATTGATTTTTTTGTTCGTTTTTGCTTCCTACAACAGTAATTTAGAATATCTAATTAAAAATGACAATATTCGGGGCCAGGGTAAGGCTTAGACACAATCGATAAATAGATTTGAATTTATGAACAAATGTTAACAATAAATAACCTGCTTGCTACAATAACCAATATTTTACATAAATGGCCAACAACAAAATTAATGGTGAAGATTTGGTAAAAAAAAAAAACAAAAATTACCACACAATATTATTAGCGAGTATGTAGTGAAATAAATTGTAAAATTATTATTGAAGAGAATCTGATTAAAAATTTAATATTCATTGCTGTGCCCCCACTCAGAGGTATTGAAATTGAAATGAAACATTTAAAAATAATGTGGAATAGCAGGAGGCAATAAAATTAGCTACAAATTGCTGCATACTTTTAGATGTTTTATTTTCAATAAAAGTGGCAAGATTTTTAATATTAGAATATTGAATACAAATTGCTGCATACTTTTAGATGTTTTATTTTCAATAAAAGTGGCAAGATTTTTAATATTAGAATATTGAATACATGTGGCCTACAGTTTTCTAGAATGCGATTTTACTACGCTTCTTAATTAATATGAATGTCGCACCACTCTGCCACCACATTAGGAGATTCTTGACAGTCAGAAATCTACCAAATATGCTTTCATTTCTAATAATTCTTACAGCATTTCATATGGCCTGCACTTCCGACTAGAAGACGCTGCAGTAGTTCGAAATTCTTGTCGTTTTGAATCGTAGAAATTTAAGTATAAAGTTTTAGTTCTTTGAATCCAGTCAATGAAATCTTCGCTAAATGTTTACCGTACTGTTATTACAAGGAATTTACAATCTTTTTGTGTTGTCTTTAGCCCTCCTCCCCGTTTGGAAACAGAAGTTGTCTTTCTGCTTTTCCTTTTAGCTGTGTTTAGAGTCTGCTGGCCATCAAAGTTACCATTTATCATTGATTTATTCATTGACTTTGGCATGTAATAAATGTTTAATGTGTTTATCGTAATCTTTTCGAATAACTTTTAGCAGTTCTCTTTATTCCTTTTTTTATTTTCATATGGATTTTTTTGCCATTGTTGCTGTTGTTGTTGTTGTTACAGGTTGTTATTTTTCTTGTTTCTTTTACTTTTATTTTTTTTTAGATGAATTACAGAGATTCTTTGCTTTTGGTTTGATTTGCTTTAAACACGCAAACCCCTTTTCTAGTTTTCACTTGAGTTTTCGGTTGAAAAGGTAAAGTTAAATCGCTGCTGGTCGTTTTGTGTTTTCTATTGAATTATTTTCTATTTTTTTTTTCTTCTTCTCCAATTTTTTATTTCAAATTCTTTTTTAAGGTTTTCCTTTTTGTGGCCAAAACTAAACCCGAAAACGAATTACTTTATAACTTTTGATTTCCGCTACAAATGCTTTGCGTGTCTGGCCTAAATCAACTGCTCGCAGTGAGTGAATGAGGGAGAGTAGTCTAAAGTTGGTTTGTTTGTAATAAATACAGCATAGTTTTAGGTGCTTATAATTTAAACATTAAACTCAAATTTAAAGTTGTTACAGTTTTGTTTTGTGATTATAAAACTTGCATTTGTAGTGGCTTATTTTTTATTACTATTTTATCATTAGATATTCTAACACGATTTGTTTGCTGTTTAAATTGGAAAATTAAATTTGAAAATTTGGTAAATTCTAGTGTTGATGGTAGTCTGCTAGAAATCTTTAAAATTATTAAACAGGTTTTATAGTAGATTCATTATTTTATTATTATTTTAGTCTTTACCTGAAAGTATGCAACATTTTTAAAAATTTTATTTTCGATTAAAAGTATGCATCAATTTCAAACTCAAATGCTTACGAAAGCATAACTTTTTCATACGATCCTTGATCAAACCTCCTTTTCAATAAAAAAAAAAAGACTTATGATCTACTAAAGTTTATAATATTAGTCTCACTTTGTTTGTATAGATGTCGCAATTTAAAAAAAAAACATCGCATAATAAATTAAACTCCAAACATAATGCATGTAGAAATTAATCTGTCTTTGATTCAGTCCATTTTATTGTTAATTAGGTTTTAATTATTTGTCAATAGCACTCAATTACTTGATGCTCTTAAAAGTATACCGTAAAACAATTCAAGTGTATTTCTTTAATGATATTTTTTATTCAATAATATCTTAAACACTTTAAGTTTATTTAGCTCAATTACTTTTTGCTCAAAGCCTTAGAATCTGTCTCATATTCCATTGATATCTTATGAGGACGTATGTGTGTGCATGTGTTTGTACCCGAAATCATGCTTAAAGCAGTGTATTTCAAACTCCTTTGCCTATAAATAGTCTCCATTTATGTTGCTCTTTAGAGAATAATCCATCAATTTTCACCTTAAATTGCTTTGGCTTTACTAAACTATGCCTAAAACCATGCTTTAATAAAATACTGTTGGACAGAGAGAGAGAGAGAGAGAGAGAGAGTAAAATGAACAGCAGCAGCAGGTTTTCTCTGGGCAAATAAAAACCATTTTTGTTAACAAGAAATCACAACTTTATGATTATTTTCTCACCTCAATTCAATGGCTGAACTGAAGACATTTATTTCTCTTTACACAAAATTAACTGCATTACTAATGGCCAATAGCCAGAGCAGAAGCATTGAAGTGACGGTGGCAGCGACAATAACAGACAGCAAGAGCAGATATAAATGGTATGGAAAAGAACAAAAATTGTTACAACAGCAGCAACAGCAAAAGGAAAATTAGAAAACTTCTGGTCAAAAAAGGGGGTTAAGAAGCAAAGAAATCAGTAGGGAATTTGCTTTCTTACTCTTGCTGTTGTTGCTGTAGTTGTTGTTGTTGTTGTTGTTATACATTTTGATAAATTTACTACACAAATTGTGGACTTCATTTATAATGCTTTACCAGGAGAATGGTGGGTGTTTTAACGTTTTATTTTTAGCAATTTTCTCTGTTTTTGGGTTATTCTTACAAACTTTTTTCCATTTTCTTTTAGACTCCTTTTTTGTTTTTGTCTTTTCGAAACAAATGATGAGTTTTTTTGTTTTTCTTTATATTTTCTCTCGCCATGACTGCTGGTGTTCATTTTCTATTTCTCTTTTAATACTCTGGCACATTTAACAATTTAAGTAAAAAAGTCAAATGAAAAATACAATAAAATTATAGACCAGACATGCTGTTTATAAATATTCGTACGTGTGCTTGTGTGTGTGCATATAAATTTCGGTTCGTTTCCTTTTGCTTTCCTTTTTTCTCAGAATCTACAGGGTTTCAGTTTTTTCGCCAAAAATGAAAAGAAAAATTCCATGTTTTTTTTTTTCTACAAAAAATAGCAACAAAAGCAACAACAATGACTAACATTTGCTTTTTCCTCTGCTTTTACCATCTTCATGAAACTCGAATAATTTTTATTCGTTCGTTTCGTTTACTTTACGAAAAAAGGGAAGAAAATAAACGAAAAATTTTAAGGATGCCATGGAATAGTATTTTTTCGTATTTAATCTCAAGAGGGTAATTTATGATGATCATTTGTTTTGTTAAAAGCATTGCCAAAGAAATATAAACAAAAGCAACAAGAACAACAACAACAAACGTAACAACTAAACAACATTAATACTATCAACACGAACAGCGACAATAACAGACAGAGTAACAACAATAACATTATCAAACAGCAGCAGTGGTGAACTTCATCATACCCTTTCCACTTGTCGTGGACTGGAAGGACATTTCTTCTCTCTTTCCGGTTTTTTTTTATTTTTTTTTGTATACAAAAAGAAGCAATACAATACAGGGAATGAAAATTCGATGCAATCATTTTTATAAAATCATATTTTTCTCTCGTTCTCTGTCGGTTACATTATGTTGCATACTTTTAGGGTCAGTATGTTAAGTTAACTAAAAGAAACGATAAAAGTTAAGCGTGTTGTGGAGAATATTTAAGACTTTGGGTGGTTTGATTAGCTTTAGGGCGTGTGCAGTCATGATAACAAGTGAGACACACCTGGAGGACAATGGGATAGTTGTACCTAAGTTAGAGAAAAAGAAACAAGGTAGAAATGGACATAATGTTAGAAATATAAAGAAAAAGAATCCAAATTCCGCTCAACTAACAGAAAACTGATGAACAAGCTACGTGAGAATTGACATGCACATCTCAGCCAGCTGGATCCCAAGAAATCTCAAATATCAGTTCTCGACGCGGAATTCAAACCACTCAAATAATTCTGCAACTAGGGGGGTTACTTTATAGTCTCCATCTCCATATATGACATCAGAATCCGGCTTAAATTAATCGCCGATCCTTGTTAACGGTGTAAGTCCCTACAGTCATTAAACAAGCGCTAATCGATTACTCGGTTTAACATTTTCAAAAATGTGATATTTATACATATGAGTTCTGTTAACGATTTCTCAAAAATAACAAGTTTTTGAAGAAACACATGCGAAAACGAAATACTTAATTCTATTTGTATAGGATATCGATAACAAACATCAATGTTTTGCTTCCCAAAACACCTTTTTCTTCTTTTTTTTCGCATAAATGTAGTAATTTGCAGTAGTCGTCCTTGGCCAAGTTTAAAATTTATTATACGATTTAAAACGCATGTGGATATGAAATTGAATACAAACTGGACAAAGTCAAATGTTTTGGAACAACAAAAACAACAAAATAAAGGTTGGAACATTGAATTGAATCTTAAAAATAATAGAAAAATACTAAAAAATTATATTCTTTTTTCTATTATTTTGTTGTTGCTGTTGTTGTTGTTGATGTTGTTGTTCTTTTTATATTTCATATAATAGAAAAACTGCTAAAGAAAATTGAAGAAAAATACCAGCTTTGCAAAAATTATACGGAAAAATAATGGCAGAAAGTAAAACTCAAATTGTAATGGCTTGGCCAGCCACCCATACACATTGGCATACAGGGAATGCTTGTATCTATTACATGAGTCTATAATCAAAAAAATACAAACACACACACATACATGTCCCCATGCTTGCATACACATATATTGCGTGTGTGAGTCAGTAAATGGATGCCTGTACAGGGACGAGTGTTTGTGTTTTTAATAGAAGATAACCGAAGTAATTTATTTTGGTATGGAGGTCATATAAAGAAAATAAAATTTTTGCTCTTTTGTTTTTACTGTCTGAATCTCGCTCTCTTGTTCCACTTCTCCATCTCTGTCACTATCGCTCTCTCATTTCGTTATATATATGCTTCTGATCTATTAAATGTTCAGTAGTGTGTATTAAGTGTGTATATGTGTGGTATGGTACAGTATGGTATGTATCTGTGTACAAATTTTATTCTCTCTACATATCACTTACGCATCATGGTCTTTTATTTAATTTTGTTTATATTCTAGTTGGTTTTTTTTTTGGCTATTCTTGTTGTTGTTGTTTTATTTTTATTTTCTGCTATTTTGTTCAAACTCCTAAAAGTAGACAATCTTTATTTGATGTTGCATATAAAATTGCTAAAATTACGTGTATGTTGGCCATATATTCCATTGTTTATATGTGTCATTCGAGGAAATTGTCTTTTATGCACATTCATATACACACACATACGCGCACAAGCACAAATGTTCTTTATAACGATGGATATGTACATATCTATACGACTACATGTGTGTTAATGTTCTGTATGCATGTATGTATTGTGTTTGTTATACTCTTAGAGAGTTTTGTAGTTTATTTCTGGGTAATTTTATACCTTCATATAGTCATGTACCGTTGTTGTTGTTGTTTGTTATTCTTTTATTCTTGATTTAATTTTTTAGAAACAAAAAAACAAAAAATTATTCTCTTTTGGTGTCTTCTTTTACTCTGCTTATTTACCATGGTTAGTTACAATGTGTGTGTATGTATGCGTGTCTACTGTGGCAAGGGCCAGTGTAGAGGCCATAAAACGTTCGTAGTTGCTGTCAGTATTTTTTAAGATTCTTAAACTGATTTCATTTCATTTACGAAAATGACTATAATTTAAGAAACTTTACGGGCACAAATTATTTATGTTGATTCAATTAGCTTAAGGAAAATGGTCGGTTAAAGAAAGGCAGCCATACGACAAAATTGAAGAAATAAAAACATCTATTAAAAGCACACACTCACACAGACAAGAATTTATTTGGTTTTAACAATGTAAAGAATTTAACAATGTGTCGCCTTTCTTGAGCTCTTTTAATTACACCAACAGGACTTACAAAAATTTAATACAACTTATAAATTCATTTTAAAAATACTTCGAAAAGAAAATACTTTCGACTGTGAAACAAAGAAGAGTTGGAGAACGACCCTTACCTTTAATTCTAAGATAATCTGTTAATAAATTTATGTTTCAAAATTAAAATCGATACAAATCAGACACTGGTAGGTTGTTATCAGATGACAGAAGCTGCCAGATGGGCAAATTTTGCTGGTCTCAGTAGGATGTAGCAGATTGGGCATAGTCACGTGCAGGGTTCTATACAAAAACTATTACGAAGGTAAATAGCAGCTACATAGCTAAGCGGATACTACTGAAGAGTAGGACAATACGTGGTATAATGCATATTGAGGAGTCTCTATAGCATTTCATAACTTTTCTCTAAAATTCTGTGTGAGCGTTAGGCGTTTGAAAAATATTTCTTTTCACAGTTTCTAGAAATGTTCTCTTTGATGATCAGCCATTTAGTAAAATTTTAAATTTTTCTTGATATTTGAAAAGAGGAAAAAAATGAAAAACATCGGAATTTTTACTTTAAATTTGGAAAACATTTTCCTGAAGGGAGTACCAATATATTGCTTTAAATCTCTCCTCTCTATAAATACAATGTTATTTTCATTTAAATTATTACGCCCTAAAATATACTTTAACAAAAACGAATACTAACTCAGAGTACCCTTATATTTGACTTTTTCATTTTATTCCCACATAAAATAAAGCCATTTACACAATTTTGTTTATTTTCCCCCATATTCCTTAACATAAAATTCGATTTATTTATGTGTGTGTGTGTGTGTGCGACTGTATAAATTTTCAGTATTTCAGTAGAATTGTATGCCTAAAAGTATGCCATTAAATACAACGAATGCATATATTATCATATCAAATCAATGCCTTTTTACCATTTCCATTGAATTTTATTACCGATTTCTTGCTATTCCATTACCATTTTACGTCTTTCATTGGGTGTTACTTTGTTATGCTTATTCTTTGAGTTTTTTTCTATTTTTTTACGGCCATAATGGTATTGTTATGTTTTGTTTTGTTTTGCTTAGTGTTGCCTTGGTGGGTAGCCTTCCCCCGGTACTAATTTATACACTTACTTACTTGCTTACACACTTGCATAGTTGTTCAACACAATGATCTATTTACATAATCTTAATCTAAAGCTATTCGTTAACATTGTATAGTGTAATCCTATTAAAAGTTGTAACGAAAAAGCGAGAAAAACTAAACAAGCCTTCCTCGACCACTGCATGACTGTACGAGAAAACATTGCATATTTTTCGGCTGGTTTAAGAAATTCCTTGGTAGCGAGAGAAGTTTGTTTTTTAATCCTAATGCTTGCCAGTTAAATTTTATATTATAAAAAAGAAACGAAAGAAATTTAATTGAAAATGTAAATGAAAATAGAAAAGAATGGAAAATTTTCATTCATTTGCTTGTTTAACTGGTCCTTTCACCAAAAAGAAAAGAAAGGCGTTGAAACCAAAAATTAAATGAAATAAAAAATATTGTAAAGTTTATGGCTGCTAAAACCAATTTATTTTAATTTCTTACTTTCACTTGCTGTACTTTAGAGTTTATAATTTCTTATACATGGTATAGGAAATGTTTTAGGATATATTATGTTTAAAGGATTGCGATAAATTATCGATTGCTCACCAAAATCATCAGAAAAAAGAAGCATTGTTAACCAATCCAACATATATTTCAAAACTTTTCAAAGAAGGAAAATTAATCCAAAAGCAATAAAATTGGTTTTCAACCGATTTGAAGCGCAGTGGCGCTAAATCGTCGTTAAAGATAAAAACTGAATGCAATACGACAACCCGAATCACAAGAAATTATTTTCCAATAATGCGAATAAGAATTCAAGTTGCATAAAATCCTAAATAGATATACTGATGGAATGCTCACAATAAATATTGTTTAAGGAAAAACTATCAGAATTTGCTAATTTGCAATTGACCCCTATATTGTCTATTTTAAGGCTGAAATAATGGAAATTTTATTAAATTTTGTTTGTCAAACGAGGAAGAAGTAACTAATAATGAATGTTATGTTGTAAAATATTATTCCAGAGTTTTAAAATGTTGTAAAGAAATTAAATCCAAATATTTTAAATTTTTGTTGCATACTTTCGGCATAACAAGCAAGAGAAAAAAGAAAGAGAATCTTTGTGGAATGTTTTCAAATTCCATTGAAAGTTATTTCTTTTCTCTTTTCCTTCGTTTAGTGGCCATATTTTATTTACAGCCTGTTTTTATTCGCCTATAAAGTCTTGATTTGAAGTCAATAAATATTTGTTTGTCTGTTTAATTTTGGCAATTTTATAACCATTGCAATTGACAGTTCATGGTCTCATTATAAATGTTATAAGAAAACACAAACCAAAGAAAAAAGTAACAAATACTGATAAAAAAAATAAAAACAAACGAAAAAAAAACGAAGGAATAAAAAAATTTTAAAAAAGAAGAAAAAAGAAATGCCATAAAAATTGCTGCCATTTAGATTTCGTGGTGAGTCTGGCTGGGTGAAATCACTTTTTGGCGTAACAATTCCTTTGCTTGTCTCCTTTTGCTGGCCATATATTACGTTTTAATGTCTTTCGTTATATTGGTTTCATGACATTTGCCAAAAGCCATCAGCAGCAACATTTATATACAAACATTTTAATTCGTTTCCCTTTTTTTTGTGCTTTTTATGTTCCCTTTCCCTCTTATTCGCTTCTCTTTTTTACATGGAAATAAATTTTCCTTTAAAAACCAGCCCACCAAACATAAACGAAATCTTGAAAAGCAGACAAGAAACTGAAAATGAAAATTACATGGACTCTTGCGCCCTTCGTTTCTTTTCTGATCTTAACAGGCAAGAATTTGTTTTTATTACATTAAAAATAAAAAAGGAAAAATTTAAGGAGAAAGAGAAAAAGTTCCACCTTCGCTCACATACAAAAGCCTATACATATGAAAACAATAACAATAACAAAAACTCTTGATAACTTGAGTCTTCTGCAACTCTGTTGGCCGTGGTGCCTTCTCTTTCGTGGTATTGTTTTTGGGATTTTGTTCTCAAATAATTTATTTAAACAACATGTCTTCTTGGTTTTTATGGCCTGTATTGTTATTGTCGTTGTTGTTGTTGTTGAAGTTATTGTTTTTATTTTTTGTTATTTTTATTTGGTTGATAGCGTTGTCATCCTCGCTTTTCTTAAGGATATGGCTCTGGTATCTCTCTGATTTTGTTTATCATTTGCCGAACGTAGCACCTTTGGACCAGCCATTGAGTGAGCAATGTTACGTCTTGTTTATCATTATGCTGCAAAGTGTGTACGTGTCTGTATGTTTACATATAAAAGGAGAGTGAAAAAGTGTGTGTTTTATTGAAACAATATTTTGTTTTCTTTCTTTGCCTCGGTTTTGTTCTTAAACTGACATGCTTTTTTTCTCTAATTTCCTGTAAATGTGTGCCTATATGCACAATTTTTGTATATGAGTCTGCATGTACATATAAGAAAAACCACTGTTGTTGTTGCCGTTTTTGCTTTATTTTCATATTAAAATTTAATTTTTGCTCTCATAAGGCTGCCATTATTTTTAAGAAATTCACAGGAAAACGAACAAGATTTTCTTGCTGATGGTTGAGTGTATTAACCGCTTTATAAATGTACATTTGTATGTGTGTTTATTAGTACATGAGGTTTTATAAAATAAAAAGTAGAAATTTTTTTTTTGTTTATTAGCTGTTGTGGCTTTTATTCATTTATTAAGATTTCTTTAACATACTTTTCGGCGTTACCCTAATGCAATACGTAGCATATGTATAAGTGTGTTATTTAATTGATAAGTCTAGCCTAAAATTATGCCATAATAATTGCTACAAGATAAAAATTTTGGTTTATGCTAAACTTGTTCATTTTAAAACAAGTGCCACGGCCCCTCTCCACTACCACCATTTAATTATGCATAGGAATTTAAATACAAAGAATTTGTATTAAAATTTAAAATACAATTTAAAAGATTTAAGTAATTAACAATATTTTAAATAAATGACACACAAAAGTATTGCATAACTTTATGGAAATTTACTTATATTGTCGACAATTTTTTTTTTCATGAACGGATCTAGAACTTGAGTTTTTTAAGTTTTTAAAAACCGGTCTCGGCACTGAACATGAGGGGCTTTACTCTTAAAACTGATATCGAACCTACAGAAACAATCGATAGTGATTGAACCAAATGAAGAAATCTGCTTCTAGCCGCAAACTGATATTACCAAATAAAGTGGAGAATATTCTCTTTCGCTTCAATTAATTTAAAACCTCTGGAGAACTTGTATATAAAATACTCATAAAAGAGTCTTGTGAAAAAAAATGTTCAACATTTTTGTGTACGTGTAATATTTTTTAAACAAACTTTTATGAGTTCTTAAGAATTGTTCTTTCTAATTATTTTAATACTTTTTAACACTATAAACTGGAATTGCTTCCCAATAAATATTATGCACAATTAATTTCTTTTTCCATTAAAGTAAAGTAAGCCTGTTTCATAATACTTAAAAAAGCACTTTTTTGGAATAATTTTTATTAAATACAGCACAAGCATTTGCTCAACATCAAATATAATAAATGAAATTGTTGTCAATTTGTTTTTAAATATTTCTCTCTGTCTTTCACTCTCTCTCTCTCTCTCTCTCTCTCTCTTCTTTCTTTACTTAGTCTCTGATAAATACAATATTTCTTAAAAAATTCATAAAACTAAACAACATAATTTTTGTTGCAGATGTTTTTTTTTTTTTATTTCATTTTATCCGTTACACATTTCAGCATGCATAGCATATGCTGGATGTGTTTGCTTATGTATAAATAACAAAAACAACAACAAAAAAAAGTGAGTGAGAGAAAGAGTAACAGCGAGTAGAGTATAAATATTCATGTACATGCATGCACATTAGTTAGTCAACAAAGTAAATGTCTACACAATAAAACTATGTGTACTTGTATGTGCTTGTGTATTTGCTGAACCGTTTTTTTTTGTTTTTATTTTCCAAAAAAAAAAATTTTTTTTTGGGAAAAGAAAACCGACGTTCAAAGATGAAAGAGTATAGGAAAAGTTTTAATATTGTATGTAGAAATATATGCGTGTGTCTGTGTGTGTACGTGTTTTTTTTCTAAGGGTATATAAAATTATAATGATTTCTATAGAGACTTTAAACTTGTGCTCATTTTTAAGTTTTTACTCTTCGTTTTACTCTTTTATACGCATTTAGTTAAGTTCATCTGCAATTCTTTTCAGTCTTTGTCTCCCTTGCCGTTTCTTTCATTTCTTTTTCTTTTTTCCAGTTTTTCCCCCGCAACAATTCTTTTTTCTTTACTTGAACGTTGCTAAGTTAACTTAAATGCTACAGGAAGACGCTGAAAGTTTACTTGTATGTACTCACACATATACACTTGCATTTACATGCATACTCCTATAAATATGCAACGTGCTTAGATTAACATGAAATTTCTCAATTTTTGTTTCTTTTTTCTTGTTTTTTTTCTAAAGTTTGCTGTTATGAGGGAGGGCAAATGCTTCGTTTCATTTAAACAATTTACTTTTTCATTTTTTCTTTCTTTTAGATTGTTTTTAAATTTTATTAAAGAAAATTGTAGTTTGTGTGTGTGTATGTGTCTGTTGATATACTCCTCCTGTTCTTTTTAATAGTGTGTACAACTCAATTTATAACGACAAATGTGTATTAGTGGAGTATACCTCGAAAGAGCACAATTTTCTTCCACTTTTTTTGGGTGTTTGTAGGACTTAATGCTCGACATGTGTACCAGGTTTTATTATTTGATTTTTAATTCCTCTTTCATAGTATACAGCTGAGTACAGGGTATGATAAGAAAATTTGTGTGAAATTATAGTGGAACTAAAAAAATTAAAAGAAATTGCATCAACAAATAGCAGTCTTCGCTCTCTCATACCTATTCCTGTAAACTAATCACTCGAATCAAAAACAAAGACTGTAAACGAAGAGAAGTTTGGAGAAATCCTGTACAGTCCTATGCTACTTCAAGGATCATGAAAGAAAAAAATTCATACTCTCTCAGACATGCAAAGTGTTAAGAAGCTACATACTATTGTATTTTCAGATGAATAATAACAGTAACATCTGGTGTTAGATGAAGCTGAAAATCGCTTTAGATCATCCAATGTTCACAAAAGAGTGTTTTAGTAAGCGAGACTATGCTTTCAAACAATTTTCCTTCGCGTTAGAGACTTCCAAATGTATCACAAAGGAAAAAAACATCGTATCTTTGCTATTTGCTAATCGGAACACGAAATGCTACATTTTATCTTTTAAAAACCGTAATTATTCTTTTAATGTTGCTCTCTATTTAGATGTTACACCCTGTACGGTATAGACAAGTGTATGAAAAAGCATTCACATGATGTTTAACCTCATGCTCTATGAGGATAACCCACCAGCATTTCATTTCTGGATATTCGTTAACTTTTTCTCTTTAAGTTCCAATTTATTCGTCCGTATATAACTGCAAGACTTTCAAAGCTAAGGAGTAGTAGGATTATTAATTTAAGTGATTTCTTATAACTTCCTTGCACTTCAAATTGTTTTAAAATTTAAATGGTTGACTAAGTCAGTAAAGAGACGTTAGAATGGAGAGAGTTAAAAATTAAGCATTCGTCCACAAATATAAGAAAAGTGCGCCATAAGGGAATAAGCCTAACGCACTTAAGATTATTATTGATTTACTGTTTAAAAGATTCGCCAAAGCACTGATTGGGTCTTATCAGATAAAGTTCAGACTTGGACAATTAACCAGATATTTACGTTTTGTTACTCCAAAAAATACCCATGAAAAGCTATTCGACGCATTCTATTTACTTGTCGACTACAAGGCTGCATTTGTTAGCCTGATAAGGAATCGTGCTTTCGCCACAAATTAGGCAAATTTTGCAGCTGCACCAATGTATGTACATATATTTTAAAACAATTTTAACGTTTTTAAAATCGTCACAGAGAGTGTTATACTAATAGTTTTAGGTTATCCCAATTGCCCTATTTTTTTAATTATTTTTCTCAATAATAGCACCAACTGTCGCCTGTTCAAACTGTTTGCTGGGGTAGCATGATTGCTGTTTTCTATCGTAGTTTATAAAAGTTGTTATAATAGCTTTAGTTTCCATTTCTTTATAGTTTGAACTCTTTTCGTTTTCGTTTTGTTTTTTTTAAGCATGTGTATGAGTTGAATTATATTGATTTTTACCCTGCTTTAGTTTTCTTGTTTCCCAGTTTTAGTTTTTACTTCCTTGTATTCGCATTAAGCCAGAAATAATAATTTTTCATATTTTTTATAGTCTAGAAAAATTTAAAGTTAAGATATTCTCAACAAGAAAAATCTAGATTAAAGCTCTAAAGCCTGAAAAACCCCTGAAAGGTATTAAAGTGAATACAAATTTATAATTGAGTGATAAGAAAATAAACAAGGTTTAAAGGTTTCTCTAAATGAATTATTTTTTAAAATTTAATTTTTAATATTTACCTTAAAGTAGGCTTTAAAAGCGTAAGGAAATGCTTATCTCACAGCTACAGACTGTTCAAAATCAGAATTCAAATTGAATGCGTTTTGATTAAAAAATAAAAAAATTAAAATAAAAAATAAAAATAAAATACGCAGCAAATATTCTTGCATTAAACGCCTAAATGTGCACTTTGTTTTTAAAGTTTTTTTTGTTTGTTCATTCAAGAAAAGCCTGAAAGTATAGTTTGTTCATTTAAACGTATACATGCAGAACTGAATGCATGTTCACATGTGCATAAGCATAAGCATAACCTCTTAAAGACTCTTCGTTCAACGTCGTTCATTTTTCCACACTCTGCTCTCTAACAAATACAATAATACAACAACAATAACAACAACAACCTATAACGGCGTTGTTATCGTTGCATCAGAGTGTGTAAAAAATTTTGTTCTTTTCTTGTACTTGAGGTGTTAAGTAAGGAAAATCCTTTTACACTCTAAGTATTTTAAATAGTGTTAATATGTAAGACAAGCAGCCTAAAAGTAGGCAGCATTACATTCTTTTCTTTTCTCTTTGTTTACGAACAAAAGAGGAAATGTTCATACCTTTCCATTAGAGTCGTAAGGCAAAAGTTCAACAAACGCTAAACAAATACGAACAAAAACAATAAAGAAAAATGAAAAACGTCAAAAGAAAAGTGGCAAGTAAAAACTAAAAGAGAGGAATTAAAATTATTTAAGGAAATTTATAAAAGATGCGAAGAAGATAATGTAGAGGAAAACGAACAAATGGATCAACGAATGAGAAACTGAAATAAATAAAGAGACTAGACTGAGAGACTAGAAATAAATAAAAAAAAAACAATGGTCATAAACAATAAAGCAAACGTCGTACAAACTAAAAACGTTTCATACATTTAGGTATCGATCTAGTCAAGTATGTCACACTCTGTGCATAGAATTGCAGGTGTTATTTATGTATTCACAACAGGAAATGTGCCTACTTTGTGGCTTATATTTTACACATTTCCATACCCACTTTTAGGCTTGGATTAGGCAAATTTAAATTATTTTTTATAGCATTTAATTGCAACAAATAACGCTGCTTGTATATAGTCACTGAAACACAATGTTATTTTAAATGAATGATTTGGTTCTCATGCTTAAACAGTGAAGGTTGGATTACAAGGTTAGAAAGTGATGGCCATTAGATAATAATCTGTTTGTCCTGCGAACAGCAGGATAAACCTGTCCTCAGAGTAATTCAATTATGGATAAATGGTTCCACATAATTTCAATATGTATTCCAGCATGCATCCATGCATGCATAAGTCGAAAAAATTAAGAGGAATGCGCTTAAGGTTGCAGTTCGAGTGACATCGATACAAACTCTTCCGATTGTATCAAACACCTGGGCGTGTTCTGGATACACGGTAGCCTTTAGCTGTAGCTTTGCTGACATAAATTAAACGAGAAAGAAATGGAAATTGATCGTCAATGCCATCAATGCTTTATTATATCATACAAATGACTATAATGGTTGGAATGCATCGAATACTTGGTGACGTTCAATACTCCAAGAACCGTATACAACAAATTTACATCGGAATGCTTAACAATAATTGCACCAAACAGTGAAATATGGAGGCACTTTGTGGCTATATAGTCCAAGTAAAGAATAAAAATGAAAGGAAAGTGATGTATGGGATTAAGTTTAAGAAACACAAAACTATAATTCCTGGAAGGAAAAAAATCTTAAATCGATTGTTCCAAAATGTCGTTAAATGAAGGAGAATCTAAGTGACGTTAGAGGTGACAATACGCAATATATTGTCAAGGCAAACATGCTTCCAATTTCTAGATGGAGATGCTTAAGTGTTTGTAGTATTTAGATATGGCAGCATATTTTGCATATTGCACCAGGAATTATTTTCATAAATAGAATGACAAAACAACTGTCCCATTTATCCACCTGCTTAAAAAAACTGAAATTTTTCAAGCGAAGTTAGCACACACATTTCTACACTACTACACTTTTAATAAATTTGCCTGTAAAATTTAAATTTTTGCGGTGCCTACATTTAGGATTTAAAGCAATAGTATTTAATTCTACCGTCTTATTGCGATACCAAAAAACAAAAAGTTTCTTATTAAGTAAAATTTCACCACTGTATATGTCGACAGCTATATATTATTTAAAAAATTTTCATCTTTTTTTCCTCGTCTTTTGAGAATTTTTCGCCTTAAAATATTCAGTAATGCTTAGGCGAAAACAAACTTTGCATATCTTTAGGATGTCAGAAAGAAATAAAGAAAATATAAGAAATGCCGTTATATCAGCACATTTTTTTTGGTCAAAAGAATTTTAAAGGGCTTAAAAAACGTTTATCTGTTCTGTTTTGGTAACTGTTTTCACTTGTCTCTCTTCTTTTTTCCATATTTTTATTATTTTTAATGTCATGTCGGATTTCGTTCTGCTCTTTTATATAAAATGAAAATAACATCAACAACAACTAGCAAACGAAAATTATGAAATAAAACGAAAAAGTACAAAAAACTGTTGCATAATTTAAGGCAGCATTTAAAACAGAAATTAATGCAAGCAACTGAGCAAAAAAGAAGGTTAAAAAATATCACATGCCACATGCAAAACAAAGAAAAAAATAAAACAGATGTCAAAAGTTATTTGTAGTATTAAGTACGTCCTTTATTAATTTTTTTTTTATTTTGTTCGTTTTCTCCCCGTTTTATCAGCGGAGAGAGCTTAGCTGCGTATTGTTATTGAACTATTTGTTGGCTTATCTGGTATTATTTTAAGAAAATATTGTGCAAAGAAAATTAAAACGAAAAAGAAAAACGAAAGATGAATGAGTTTATGAATGCGTGTATTTTTAATAACAAAGGATAATTTCAAGCCTTGTGAGTTGAGATTTTAATCAAAAAAGCTTTTCATGCTAGTGAGAAAAAGTTCAAGGCTATGTTTTGTCACTGGTTCTGCCACCTAATACACTGTTTTGTTCACACTTAAAGAGAAATGATTATTAAAACAAACCTTGAATGGAAATATTATGAATTTTAATAGAATAAATATAAACACTTAAGCTTAAATTAGTTTCTTTAAAATGTAGAGTGGCATACTTTTAGGAGATTTTATACAAAATAACAAAGAATATTATGAAATAAAATAAACTTGAAATCCCATTTAAATTTGTATAAAAAAACTTCAAAAATTTTTTTAATTAAATTAACGTCTAAAGCATTTATAGTTTGTTTGTTGCTTTCTACAATTTTTCTTTATAAAAATATTTTCTATAATTAAAGATTAAAGATAATGTAAAAAGTGGTGCATAAGTGAAGGGTGACTAACGTTCAGAATTGAAATTAACAATAATTTCGACTTTATCATGTGGTCAACAGATGTCTTCTATATTTTACGGGCGTTAAAACGTCTTTAGAAGGCAAAGGCCTGCTTTGATACACTGCTTAGGGACATTACATAGAATTTTGCATTGGCTCTTCAATTACACCACCTCCTTTTTAAACCAATCAATCAAGTTTGAAAGTTGCATGTCAGATAATTATAAGATATGAATACAAAACAACTGAAAGGCAACAATTTTTTATTAAAAGCTTCAGAATAAAGTTTTAGATGAACAAAGCAATAAAGTTTATAAAACATTGCATATCATAAGGAGGATTAAAAATATTTTTTTAAATGCCTCTTTAAATATGTTTGTAATAATGAAATATTGAGAGTTTAGAATGCAAATATAATTCATTGAATTACGGTTTAGGGTTTGTTTTAAATTCCTGTACAAATCAAGTTTTGCTAAAAGTTTTGCTAAAGTAACTAAATTTGTATGTGCTGCTCAAATTACAAACTCTATCTTTCTTGTTTTAATTTCCAATTTTGTTGTTGTAGAACATCAATATTTGAACGATACGAAGGTGTTAGAAAACTAAACATGGAAATATATTTTCCAAAATGCACTTCATAGTGTTTTAAGAGAAACTTCAGATTAAATTTATCAGGCTTAAGAGTTTGTTTCAAAGTTCTGTTCACAGTTTTTTGCCAAACTTTAATGTAGAATTCAGTTTACTGATGAAAATAAAAGTATATTTGTAGGCGTATAAAAATCAATTAATATTTCTAGTTTAAAACTTCAATACAAATGCTATTCGTTGTTTTCGCTAAAAATTAATTTTTAATTTTTGAAAAATCTTGTATTTTTTTCGTTTTATTTTTTTTATTATTTTAGGTACTTAGCCTAGGACAATATAGTGCAGCCTTACCTTTTAAGTGGAGTAGTGTTGTAGCGTTCGTTAGTCGAATAGCATGAAATGTGAAATTAAAATAGAGTAGCAGTAGTAGTAGTGAAGGCAAAAGTATTTGCATTTGATTATATTTTCTTTTTTTTAAGAATTAATTATTCAATTAATTTGCTTTAAACACAATCTTATTCGGAATTTCAAATTTTTTTATTTTATTTTTCTTACATTTTTTTTTTTTTTTTTATTTTGCCAATCGCTTTGGTTTGTTAGACAAAATTACAATAATTTATAACACACAATTATTGTCAACAAATAGTTGAAGTTTAAATTTTAATTTTTATAGCAGACATTGCTATTCTTGTTGTTTTTGTTGTTGGGTTTGCAGTTGTGACTGATGATTTTATACTCGAAACGAGGATTTCAATATATTCGAACAATGACATGAGTACTCACACACAAACACTTATACAGACAAATACCCGGAAACGGAAATTCTTGAAACACAATTTATTTTTTCGTTATTATGCCGAATTGACAAATACATACGTACACTCACACACAGCTACGCATAAACCAAATGCAAGAACGTTATACGATTCATTTGAGTTTTATTTTAAATTAATTTTTTTTTGTTTGTTTTTTATTTCTGGTAAATGCTAGGCAGGCAGGCAGGCTGTTTGTTGGTTTGTTCGGTGTGAAGCCTTTTTTATTGAAAACATGTATTGCTGTTGTTGGTCTCGTTCTTGTTATTATTGTTGGCATTGATTGAAAACATTAATGATTTCATTCATTTATTCATTCATTCAGTCGCCTTTGTTTTGTTATGTTTTTATCTTTTCTCTCGCTCGTTTTAAATGTTTCGCATTTAATGCTAATTGTCAAGCATTTTAATTTTTAATTTCAGTTTTCCCCATTTTGTCTCCTTTCAGATTAAAAATCATTGATAGTCTATTTATTTTTCGCGTGTATTATTATTTAATTTGTATTTGTATTTTTGTTATTTCTACTGTCGTTGTTGGTGTTATTCCTATTTGCATATATAAAATAAATAAAATTAAATGTTGAAAAGGTATATTTGTTTATAAAACACTCTATGCATTCAACATATAAACCCACTTGAAATTAATCACTTACACTCGCAGACACACACATCCAATCACTCTCATTCATAATACAGTTTACAGTTTTGCATATGCATTCTTTGTTTATGTTTATAAATAGCGAAAGAGAGTAGAGAGAGAGAGACAGAGTGGGGGGATAATTTGTTTGTTTACCGTTTGACTATGTTATTATTGTTGTTTATTTTTCTCGGTAATTGATAACTATTGTAACGGTATCCAATGTATTTGCTTTGTGTTTGGTTTTTTTGTATTTTTTTTTATAATATCAACGCCATAAAGCACACTTTAAATTTTGTTTCGTCACTTTGCTCTTTAGGGAATCAAATAAAATGTACGAATTTTATACAGACACACATACATGCACACATAATGTTTTTTTTTTCTTTTCAAGGGGAAATTTCTTTAAACTCTTAGCTTAACGGCGTTATCTCTTTGACTGTGAAAAAAATCTCACAGACACCCGAAAACAAGAAAAATTAAAGCAAAAGCCATACAAAAACAAAACACTAGAGAATGGAGTAAAACTCAACAAAACTTTTCTTTCTTTTTATTCTTTTTGTTTTTCTTGTTTGTCTTAACAAACGCAGACAATTTTGGAGCCCTTTGGGTAGCCTTTATGCTATTGTTGTTGTTGTGTGTACATAAAAAGGAAACTTGTTCTTAATTTTCTTTTATTTTTGTTTTTATTCTTTTGGGTGATTGAAAATTAATCTCTTCTAGTTTTTTTCTACGTTTTTAAATTTTCAACATGATTTTATTGATTATTCACTGTAATTTTGGCTAAAAAGATATGTTGTATGTTTATTTTGCCAAGTTTTTTACTCATTTCTGTAAGTTCTACAACAACACCAAAAATAATGGAATCTTTTAAAAAATGCTTACACGCCTCGTTTTTTTCTAAGGCAGCAGCATCAGTGAAAAATGCTGGTGTTTTGGGATTTTTTTCTTATAATCGCGTGCGTAAGAAAACAACCGTTTTAAACGACAACCGCTAGTAAACTGTTCGATTATGGGAAAAATACACAACCAACATGTATTCGTTAAAGATACAAAACGCATTAACAAAAACAAAAAACGGAAAGGAAGAAACAAGAAACATTAAATTTACTCGTTACTTTTAAAACATTTCATATAGAAAATACAAACAAGAACAAATATTCATACGTACATAAGTACACTGTTTACTCTCTGTATCTTACTCTCACTTTACAACCATATCGGTGATGATGATGATGATGGTGCCTATGATGATGAGGATGATGAGTTCAATGTTCAATGCTATCTTTCATATACAAAGCAGAGCGCATAAGAAAAACGCACAGAAATTATTCGTGAATGATAAGCATCCCTTACGCATCAACACTCTTCATAGCAAACATTAATACAAACACTCTCAAAACTCTCACTTACTCGTTCTTTCTCTCGCGTACACATACTCTCTCTGGCTCTATATCTATTATAATTTATAAAACATGCGCTTTATGTTGTTTTTCTTCAATGCAGCGAGTTAAACTCCACATTTATTCGTTTTCTATTTTGAGAGAGCGAGAGTAAAAAATTGTTATACTGTTATATGGTTTTTTTTTACAGTTATTCAAGCACATTACAATTAATAATGACCTTTGTTGTTGTCATTGCAAATGAAGTGGATGTGTAAATGGTGATGAGAGTGACATTTTTGACTTTATGTAGCTCTCTGTGAATTTTTAAAATCTTCTAACCGGCTTTCCTATTGGGGGCTAAGTGTGTAACACATGTAAACAAAACTTCCAATAGTTGAATCTGCACAAAACTTAACAGAGTAAATAAATGTTAAGGAAGAGAAATGTTAAACACACATGTAGAATAAAAGCAATAAAGAGTTGTGTTAATAACAGAAAATTGAAGGGAAAGTTATCCTACTAACACAAATTATGTATTTTTTCTTTTATAGAATTATTTTAAAATATTTTATTTTTAGTGTTAGTAGGTCAGGTTGGCCATTATAAATTAAAAAAGAAATACATGCCTTTTTCCAATGGCATTACAATTGTATTTCCTACAGCAGGTTTATTTATAGAATCATTTTCCTATTTTTACAACAACATCAAGAACAACAGAAACCGCTTAAGCACTAAAAGAGTCTCATGAGCCATGACAATAAAATCACTTGAAATGGTTAATTTACAAGGGCTAAACACAGAAGTCATTGAAATTAAATCAAGACCGGAAATTTTTCACATTTTTTCGTGAGCACATGTGTTCCTTGAAACACAATCCTCTGTCCCTCTTAAAGTGATTTTCGTATCTTCAAATATTTAGAAGTTGAATATCAGTACAGGTATTATTTTTTGTTCACTTAAAGAATTTTTGAGTTCAAAGAAAACCTTCATTTGCGAAGCAGAATATATTACTTATTGAATCGTAATAAGAAGCCAATCGAAAGCCCACTGAGATATCATCAGGCTGGTTTCAGACACAAGCAGACAAGATTTGAACACAAAAGCTACCTGCGCGTATACATACCCGTATTTGCGTATAAAACTTCCTTGTATCCGACTTTAAGAAAGAAAACCCGCTATTCCACTGAACGCATATAATATGAATGGGTTTATAAGGCTTAGGAGTGTAAGAAAAGGTTATTAAAGTCATGATTTCTTTGACAGAAATGTCCAGTGCAGCTTAATTGACGTTAGTTGGCGTCGACTGATTCAACTTAGTTTTATTGCAAGAAAACATCAAAATATATGTTTTTCATTTCCTTTGAATGTAAATGAATCACTTCTCGTGACAAATTTACCATCTTGATCAGTGTCGATTGTGTGTTCATCATCCTTAGTAGGACCTTTAAATCGAACGCCTTTCGGTAACTTGCCTTATTTAAGTGGTTCTTCCATAAGTTTTCTTTTTTCTCATTCTTTAGCTTCTGGGGAGTAGAAATAGGTCTTAATTGATAGTTGCACTCGATGATTTGTATTATTCAATCCGTTCTTTAGAAAATTGACCCATCAGAATGAAATTCATGGTCACGTGATGATCGCTGATAGGTGAAAAAAGGTCACCAATATTTTTCTTTTTTATTTGTTTGTGTGGTTTACAAGAGACTTTCTTCTTTTCCTCAATCTCTCTCTATTTCTCTTTGATGTTTAAAGAAATTGTTACAGTTATTTAATTCCATTAAAAAAGGAGAAAAGAGAAATGAATTTATTTATAATCCCCCTTGTAATCTAAACAAACTGCTGATGATGAAAGAATTTCTATTTTTCGTATGTTTTTTTTTCTCATTTTCATTTTCAATTTTTATTTTTTTCTTTGTTTTCGTATTTCATTATCAAAATCCCTAAATTTCTTTGTAAATTTCTGATAAAAATTATAACAATTGCAATTCCAGATTGTTGATATAAATGATATCACAGAAGCAAAAACAAAAATGTAAAAATTATTACACTTACACTATATGGAATGTGTGTGTGTACACCCTCTTTATTGTTTTTTTAAATACTAATAGAGTTCACAACAATAACAACAACAATAACAACACTAAGGATAACAGCAATCAGTAAGAGTAAAAGAAAACAAAGCCACAGTTACACTTACAATAACAATACAATGACAATGAACTACTAAGGAATACAACACTCTGTGGCGTTTTCATTCCAAATCCAAAAGTAGCGAGAAAGAGAGTGGAAGAGTGGAGAAATAAAAATGCAATTGTAAAAATTGCAGCATCATCGCAATTTCCTTTTGTTTCTTGCCTTAATACTCTCGGTTCATTTTTATATGGTCCCCTTGTGCTTAACCACAGTTATACACACACATAAATACATACATACATACATGGTATGTGTGTATGCATGTGGCGTATGTGCAGTATGTAAGCATGAATTGTTACTCTCAGCAGTTATACAAAAGAAATTACGCCAAAAAATGAAAACAAGAACGGAAAGTGTCATTGTGTACCTTGTTTAATAGTAGCCACCACCATCACCAACGAGACATACCAACCATGTGTTCTTATGGTTGGTATTGTTGGCTGATTGTATTATATGAGACCAACTTCGTTGGGTGGTGGTGACAAGGAAACGGGAGAGAGAGATCATTTAGCCTTGTATGTGTGAATGTGTGTTTAGCAAAAATTCTTATTCACATTCTTCCTTTTTCCACTTTTTTTTTTTTAATGCAATTGCTACTCATATTACATTCCTCATGTACTCCTCCTCATTGTTTGCAAAATAATGTTCGTTCGTTTATGAATGTATGTAAGAGAGCGTGTATGTATGTTCAAATTGTTACCGTTGCCGTTCTTGCTATATGCTGTTGTTGGTGTAGTATTTTCTATTTCTTCTTTTTGTGTTTCTCTTGTTTTATGGGTTTATTGCAATGACAAGTAATCACTACAACAATTGACACTGTTATTTGAAAACCGGTTTTCTTTATTGTTGCTTTCCTTTTGTACACAATGCTTTCTATTTTCTTGTTTTTTTTTTTTTTTTGTTTTGCTTGTCCTTGATGTTTTAATGTTTTCAATGTGTCCCTTGGTTAATTCAAATGCTCCTTTTGTTGTTTATGAGAGAGTGTAAAAGAGCGTCACATTCGTTCGTTCGTTCGTCTTTTAATATTTAGCACTCTTGTTGTATTTGTATTTTGTTTTTGCATTTTTCCGTTACGTTTCGTTTGTGATTGTCCTCTCGTGATTTTATTGGTGTCTTAACTACTGTTGTACCATATTTTGTATTTCGTTTAATTGGTTTTACATTTAAATGCCATTTTATGATTTGGTTGTGTAACAGAATTACTTGTGTTGTTTGTGGTGTATTATTCATTAGTCTTCTATCAGAGCGGGTATGTAACCAACCATCCATCCCCTTTGAAAATTACTTTCAGCCTGTTGTTTTAGGTAAATTTTTCTTAAATTTCTCTTTAGTTTTCCTTTCGTTAGTTGTAATAGAAAGGCATTTGATTTACTGATGCTGTGCCGATTATAATAAATCCACATAATACCGTTGTTTCTCGAAAATTAACGAATTTATGTCTCTTTAAAAATCTTGTAAGAGATTTATAGTTCTTTATTTGAACATCATTTTTATGTTTCGATCGTTTGTTCTTAAAATAAATTCATTTGAAATTCTTAAAGAATTTCTTCAAAAAACTAAAGTTGATGAATAATTTTTTAAAAGCAATATGTTATTAAATTTTATTGCGTTAATTTTATAGCTCATTGGCTTTACTTTACGGTTTCTCACATTATTATCACCATCAGCATAAATTCCAAATGATTCTGATGATGAACTTCATGTAAAACTATAATATTCCAACAGAAAAAGAAAAACGAAATATTTTTAAAGTGTGTTTATGTGTTGTAATAAAAACTTATCAAACTATTTTTGATAATTAAAAAATAAAAAACTTTCATAAATAAATGAAAAAATAATAATTTCAGGTATTTTGGGAAAGTGGCAGCACATTATTATGATATATCACAGTTTCTTTCCAAGCATTACCTCTCTTCGGAGCATACGGCTTCCATAAAGCATTTCCATCTTATACGGTCGACTGCAGGTTTCTTTCTGTGACTTCCCATATAAGATTGCACTGTCAAAGATCTTGAAGTATTTATTCCACTTAAGTGCCATTCTTATTATGTTATCGGGATTTTTTCTGATGGTATTACCGATCCGTTTCCTAAGCTTTATTTGTATTATTATAGGTTCCTCCTTGGTAGGAAACAGAAGCGTGAAGTTTTTCGTGGATGATATATTATATTTGAAGTCGCCGTGGTCTAGTAGGTAGTGTGTTGGCTTATTAGACGAATGGCCCGAGTTCGAATCCCAGGTCAGACATCAAAATGATATATGAAAAATATTTCTTCGGCGACTTCCTCTCAGCAGATTTCTGGCAAAAACTGTGAGAGTAAATAAACCTGCCATGAAAAAGGTTCTCAATAAAATCTGTCGTTCGGAGTCGACTTTAAACTGTAGGTCCCGCCATTCATGTATAAAATTAACGCACACAACATGAGTGGTGTTGAGAAGCTAGGCCGTAATCCTGACTGAAGGGTTGTAATGGCCAATTATGTATGTATGTATGTGTATATTATATTTCAGACACAACAAAAACAAACATGATGGTTTGAGTAAGAGGTGAAGATTATTGTTGATCTCATGTTTCAGTGTTGGTTTGATTTCCGGCATGCTAATCACTGACGTAAGTGAAACTCTTGTATTCAGGGAAAGGGCATCCTATTTTCAAAGTTCTTTTTAGTTTTAAGAGTATATTTTGATCATTTTTTCGTCAAATAACTAGAGAATCAAAAATTCAATGTTTTAGCACAAAAATATAGTTTTCCTTTAAAAAGTACTTCTTCTATTAGAAAGAAGAACCCTGAACTAACATTTTTTTGCATAATATTTCGTTTTTTTTCCTAATAAAGGGTTATCCATTTTTCGGTTTCAAAAGTCAAGTTCAATCAAAACTAAAATCAATCATTTTTGAGACAATTTTCGAAAATTTTTTGGCAATTCGCGGATGGTATTACTAGGGATTTAATTATCACAAATAATTGTGGTGACCAATTGGTATCTTCGAAACGTGAAATTAGTCTTCCTGCAAATTAGTCATCTAATAAAGCCAAAATCATTCCTGTTTTGTGGCACTCGGCAATGTCTTGTTGGAAACAGCTGCTCTTCCGATCATGATTTTCTATCGCAAGCCAAAGGAATATTTTTGGCTGTGCGTACATTGCAATGTTTTTTATTGTCTTGCCATTTGTGCAAGGGATAGCAACCATCCGTAAGGCATAAATAGTGGCAAATTTTAGTCTCCAATTCATCTATTTATGCGTGCGTGTTCTTCAATTTTTCAGGGGCGACAAACCCACGGCTGACAGAGTTACTAGACTGTTAGATTTGAAATCAGTGGATGTATAACCCAATTTTATTCTTATCCTAAGAGAATTCATTTATTTACTTGGTATTCTTTAACAATAAAGAGAAGAAAAAACGAGAGAGAGAGGGAGAATCAGAATAATTTTCCCTAACAGTTAAATGGAATATTTTCTTGCGTATCTTTAGTTTTAATCTTCAATGACTGCTTATCATGTCAATATGGAAATTTACTGCGTTCATTTTAACTTTGTCCCTTTCATTTTGTTGCTATTTTTTTTAGTTTTTTCTAACTTTTTTATCTCTTTTTAAATAATTTTCATATATTTTTTCTGCTTGTGCAGCTTCGTTTTTCTTTTCAAGCAATAAATTTTTATGCGAATTGGCAAACATTTGCCAAAAAAAAAAAATTAAGAAAAATCAGAAAAATGATGAAAAAAATATTGAAAAGAAAGTGGCAAAGTAACCATATCTTTTGCATACCAGTCGATTTAATTTTTTTTATTCTTTTAGTTCAACTCCCCTTGTAAATCGTATGTCCGTCGAAGTCGTAGCGTTTTTTTTTTTTTCGTTGTTATTTTTTTATTTTTATTTGCGATAAATTTATTTAATGCCGAAGGAAAGATCCCAGCAATGGGCGAAAGAATTGTCATCCATAAGTTTATAAAGCGAACCCAATATCAGTGTTAAGCACAGTATTGTCCTTTTAAACGTTTTTGGTTAGTATTGGACAATGATTGGGAGAGAGAGAGAGAGAGGGAGAGAGTGAGAGCGGGAGAAGGGGGAAGTGTGTGGTTTACAGCATTTCTAATCTTAATATCCTGCTAGCCACACCCGTTTTGTCGTTTAAAGTTTATCTGCCTAACGCGCTCATCTTCTCGATGGTTTTCCTTTTTTTTTCATTCGTTTTCTTGGTAATATTTTGTGAGGTTGAAATCATTGTTTTTGTTTTTGTGTTTTTAAACCAGCACTTGAAATTGTGACGCCTCGCTTTTGGAAATCTTTTAATAGTTTGTAGGCTTAAAAAACAAAATAAATTTTAATGTTAAATCGTTTAAAGGAAAATGTGTAAATGAACCTCCCTTGCCTTGTGCTGCTTACTTATTTTGTGTCATCCTGTGGATTTTCCTTTTCGGTTTCCGGATTTTCATCTATCAGAGCAGAGGCAATAATTATGATTTGATTTATTGAAAAATTTTTTTGTTTTTTTTTTGTTTTGTTGTCATTTATTTGTGTGTTGATTTGATTTTTATATCCTCCCCATTCGTTCCTTTTCATATCATCAACCATTTGTATTGTCTTGTATTATTTGTGGTTGACCCTTTTTGTCACGGCATGGAAATCTGTTTAAATTGTTGGCTTAGCTTTCCCTATGGAACGAATTTAAAAAAGGGTTTCGAAAAGCAGAGATTTTTCCTTTTTTTTATTTTAAAAGGTGAACTTCATTTAATAAACCAAAAGGTTAATGATTTGTGGTTGATACATGTGAAAGAGAGAGAGAGAGGGAGAGTAAATGTAAGGATGGTACTTAGCAAAGGTAGTTTAGATAACAAATATTGTTAATGATTAGAGATATAAAAAGTTATTGCAGCAATTACTGAGACATAGAATACATAGAATACAGTTGCCGTTATTCAATCTATGATACGCGGTTTATATGTATCTTCCCTTCGCTATAAGAAAACTACAAAATCGAATGACTCAAGATCTTCAAGACATTCATTATCGTGACAAGTGATTTTTTATTTGAGTACATTGTAAGTACATTGTAAGTTTCGTTTCAAAGAACTTTAAATGCGTTTAATTTCCTGATATCGTAATAATTGTACAAAATCTGTCACTAAATTGGTCGATTTGCAAATTGTCTAACTTTCATGATTGTTTCAGATAAATGGCATCGAATGTGAGCTACAAAAGAAAAATAATAAAAAAAATCTAAATCAGGCATATTTTTGTAAGAAAATTTTTATTTTCAAGAATTTTTTCTGCTATTTTTTACGCCGCGTGTTCTATTTTGCTTTCAATTTCATTTCTTCCACTTGAAATTAATTTATTTTCTTTGATTATAAACAAATTTTCTTTTCTGTTCATCTTGCTGTGGTATTTACTTTTCATTTCAAAACAAATAAGGGCCAGCAAGAGAACAGTAAAGCAAGGCAAGAACATAAAAACAATAAGAGTGAGAGAGTGAGAGAGGGAGAGAGGGGCAGGGAGGGAGAGAGGACGATGCAGTAAAGAAATAAAATAAGATTTTCTATTAAAACTAATTTGGTCTTTAGCAAATATTGATGGAAACGCACGCACTCTTAAGGCTATAAATTTAATATTCTTTTGGTCCGAGAAGGCAGACATTCTAAGAAAGCAAAACTAAAAATAACATCATGGAACGAACGAACAGGCTACCACACTGTGATTGCCAATGGTATTGTGGTGGTGATTGCTGTTGTGGCTGCAACTGTGGTTGTTATTGTGTTTGAAGGCTGCTGCTACTGCTGCTGCAACCAGACAACAGTAACCACTCTTATAATGTAAAACTAAAACAAGAACAAATGCGAAGATTTTTTTCGATTTTCTTTATTTTTTTTTTTTTGTGTTTTTCAATTTTATTTAAATGGCTTTAGGGTTTAATGACAATTACATGAACGTTTAAATACTGTACTACACAAGAGGATGGATGTGTCTCTTAGAGAGATACAACCATGCCATGTGAAGCCTGAAGTGGCTTAATAGCCCACTTCCTGTATTTTTCTTAATATTACTGTGAGTGAGTAATTCTTGTTTATAATGCTTAAGTATGTATATTAAAAGCAAAAAAATTAAAAGAATGTGAGTGGGAGCAAGAGAGTAAGAGAGAGAAAGAGAATTTTTTAAAAATCAAATATTATGTGGCCTTTCTGCTGAACACCAACAACAACCAATGACAACAACCAAGCAAATAAAGCACACTTACAATACACTCACGCAAAATACCGCAAACACTTATAAACACACTCTCTAACACACACTTTAACACACTCTCTTAAACTCTCTCACAAAAATAAACGAAAAAAAATATTTTTTTTTATCATTTGCAAAAAAAATGAATAAAAAAAATAAACCAAAGAGAGCATGAATGACAAAAACAACACAAACAACAATAGCAACAACAACCATATTTGTTTATGTTTAAAAGTATGTCACTTACCAAAAAGGGTTGTGAGTGTAAATTGGTATGTATAAGTGTGTGTGTGTGTATGTGCATGTGTAACTGTATGGAAATGATGTTTATTTCTAAGACCCTTAAGCTACTTTTGTTTATTTCTTTTCTATTTTTGTTGTTATTTGGTTTGTATACATATTTTGTATGCCACTGTATGCCCATGTAAGACTTTCCATTTTAACAAATGAAATCTATTTTTCTGCTTCAGTTTCTGTTTTTCTATGAATGGGTTCTCAAGGCTTGTGTTTATTGTTGGACATTTAACTGTAATGCCAAGAGGGCTGTGTGTGTGTGTGAGTGTGTCAAAAGTGTAATAGGCTACAATTTAAATCTGGCACCATTAAACTCATCATCGTCATCATACTCAATTTGTTTCCACATGTTTGTTTTTTTTTTTATTTCTCGTTTACTTTCCTTTCTTTTTTGTGTTTTTTTTTTCTCCTTTTTGTTTTTGTTGTTTTGGTTGTATTTTATCAAAAGCTTATCAAACTTCACATCCATGTATTTTTTAATAACATTTCTTTATTTTATTTGTTTACCTTTTGGTGGTAGTATCCTATGCCCTTAACACTACAGGAGATTAGCGAGTCATTGTAAGTTATTTTACAAGGCATGTAAGCCTTGGGAAACTGGTTGATTTTTATTTAAATTAAAGATTAAAGAACTTGTGGTATCAAAAATCAGTTGAAGTTTCATGACCTAACAACATCTTTTGCCCTATGATATCGACTGTGATTGGCTTGCACCTCCTATATTGCAGCTGGTGTTCAAATGCTCCACTTGATCTCTCTACTTTGCAATAGAATCTGCAAGTACTATTATTCGATACGCTCATTCTGTACATGTACTTATTGTCAGTATAGTGAGCTCTTAGTGACCGATTTTAACGTTCCAGGCCACAAAAGAATAATTTCAGCAGAGCAGACCAAACCGTTACGTAAACATCTAGAGGTCAACGTGAATTAGGGTACATGTATCGCAGACTATATTACCTAAACGTGCCAATTCGTAGGATAGAGTTCTCAACTCTCCATTTATTTAAATCTCAATTTGTTTTTATGCTCGTTTAAGCATCCTAATAATAAAATGTTTTACAAACTGAAGAATTGAATGACTTCCTTTTAAAATATTGCGTACCACCTTTCGTAGAGTCTGATTTATTTTTCGAAATGCAACTAAAGAACTGAATCACAGGAAGTAGGGTAAAGTAGGTGTGTGTGTGTACATGTACGCGTGTGTATAAGTACTCCACAACATTACGAAGTTGATGAAGAGATATTTTTTGAGATTGGATTTGCACTGGTTTAATGAATACTCTTAACAAGACGGCAGAGAGAGGGACAGCCTAAGTATATGCTATAAAGTTTATTGTTTATATATGTTTATGTTTACTGTATAGAGAGTAAGAGAGGGAGAGAGAGCAAGAAAGATGGAGACAGTGTGTGCGTGCATGTATAAACCAGATCTTTAAGTGGGTTTCAGTGACTATGTGTGTACATTTTTATTAATAGCTTACGGCCATGTACGTATGAATCGACCAAACAAACAAATAAACAAAGGCTGTGGAGCAAACACTTAAACAATTAGAATTAAATGTTCCCCTGTGTGCCTCCCATCTGTGTATTTATGCGTTGAAATGCGAATAAAAATAAAACAACTAAACAAAAAACTAGCAGTCCCTTCATACTTTTCATACAATTCTAATTCCGATACCAATTCATTTCCAATTCTAATTCATTTTCAATTCAATTTTAAATTAGAAAATGAAGGAAAAGACAAGAAACGAAAATAAAAACAAGGGGACCAAAGCAATCAAATCCATTAGACATGTTTTTAGTGTGTGCTTAAAATTTATTGCATTCGTTATTGGGTTAGAGAAGAAGGAGCGCAGCACAAGGTGTGCAAACATTTTCATTAATACGAGTGTATACGAAACCAAGATATTGAAATAGCTTTGTGGTCGTAAATAACAAACTTCTTGCCAACAGAAATTAAAATATCCTTGGGGGCTAAACAAATATTTGACTGGCTGTGATTTAAATTAAACATAACAATAATTAATAATTAATTAAACACAGGTGTTCATGTTTATGCGGAAGCTAGGATGCTTGGAAAATCTTGAAAGGAAAATTAAAAGAAACCTTTTCAGTCATTAAGGAAAGTTTTCTTCAGGACTGTAACGTCAAGGTTAAAACAGGAGAAAGTAGTTACAAGATTAGATTTTTATACATTTTCTAGGCACTGAACTGGTGGTCTTTGTTTTTTCACAGTTCTATCGCTTTGGAACTGCTGTTTATAGACAAAAAACTTGGGTAAGCCAACTTAGGTAAACCAACTTGTTCGTTCAAGTTTTCGAACATTAAGCAGAGTAGTTAGAATTTATAATTATTTTACTCTCGCAGAGAGCAGAGCATGCATGATTATACACAATTATGAATCAATATAACTTTTTATGCCAACGAAGGCTTTAAAATTTCTCAGCATCAATATCGTAAACCGTAATGTCACCTTTTAAGCACATTTTCATTTGTTTCGGTCACTTTAAGGTCAGGCAAACCAACTAATGACCAAATAAGCTGGATAATCTTTAAATAACCAAAATTTTATTTTAAACGAACTTATGCCCTTAAGTCCTGGTAATATCGTCTGAAATTAAAAATTGCCACAAGAAAAAAAGGAAACCAAAGACAATTTTCAAAGAAACATTGCTTTTGTCTAAAGGCCATTAAATTAAGCTGACGCTTAGACAAGACTTCAGAAACAAAAAAAAAAAAAAAACAAAAAGAATTAAAAACAAAAGAAATGAAAACTCACTCTGACTTCCATTTATAAAAGCAACCTGGAAAAAAAAACGAAAGGAAATCGCCAGTAAAATTGCTAAACAATTGGCAACTGAAGAGCAGACAATTTGAACAGCAACATGCAGAAGAACCAATAAAATCTTCTGCCATAAGATATACAAAAAATAGAGAAAAAACTGTTAGAAACCGTATGAATAACTGTTTTAAACGACAACAACAAACAACCTCTTGAACTGTTGTGTTAGCAAGGCCAATATATGTGTAAACAAACACACTCATACACTCTCTGGCTATCCAGGATAAAGATTGTGTTGGTGTTTTTCACTCTACGTTTTTAAACAAAAAATTAAAAAAAAAATTGGCGAAAAGCAAAAGTCAAAAACTTATCCAAGGCGAGAGGGACAAGAGCTTTAAGCAGTCATAAAGCAATTATTATGGCCAAAATAAAGGAGTACAAGAGTAGAAGAGAAGAAATGGAGTTTATGAGGGAAAAAAATGAACAACAATTGTTAAACAAACAACAAGAACAACCACAATAAAACACACATAAAACATAAACAAATTACTCTGGAAACGAACAAATTGAACTTGCCGTTTACGATTTCGCAATACCATTGCCAAAAAGTTAACAGGAACCTGGAGCCAAGGACAAACAACATAAAAATATGAAGAACCTTATGTAAAAAGCTACTACTCAGTGAATAAGGTCTTATCAGACAAAATTTGAAAGAAAATGAGCCAAAAGTTAATGAATTATTCATAGAGATTATTATTTAAGTCGCCCGCCAAAGAGTTGCCTCCACCAACAGCTTCATCCAGTTTCGAATCATCCACTACACATCATATCACCATACCCATCTATTCTAAACAGCTGTTCTGCACTTTAGCGATGTATCATGCAATTTTTAATCCTTGACGGTTCCTAATTCTACCAGGATTCTTTAGCGATCGAAATTGGTTGCGTACCATTTTCCAGTCGGACATAGACGCTGACTAGTATTATTTGCTGAGTGCTTCTTTATATCCAAATTGTCAACTGGACGTAAGTTATCCTGCCATGGTGTTATGGAATGCTTTCAATTCTTGGTGCCCAAAATAATCAACTTTAAATCCTTTTTCATAACACTGCCAACAGGAGAAAGACCAACTTTATTAAAAAAACAACAACAACAAAATAATGAACAATTTTTATGTCATACTACATGAACATAAACTATAATTAATGGGTATGAGGTCGAAGGATATTCAATCCTTTTTAACTTAGTTTTGTTGTTGTTATTGCTTTAAGCAATAAACTACAATAAAAACGATATTTATTGGAAGTTGTTTGAACTAAAAAAAGTTGGTTTTTCTTTCGTTTTTTGTTGTTGGTGTTGTAACTAAACAATAACCATAAAACTTTGTACACATACGAAGGAGACATAAAATTTTAAATAAAAAAAAAATTAATAAAATTTTGTTTACTTGTGTATGTATGTATGTTCATCAAACAATTGGTAGACAGACAATTAGACTTTCCGATTGATATACGGACATTTTTTGCATACTGCTAGGCTCTTACACCCTTCTTAGGCTTGGTTTCTTTTATTTCTTGTAGGTTTCAAAAATAATTTTAATTTGAAGTGGTAATTAAGTCTGCTTCGGTTCTCTTTCTTGTTTTTTAAAGGAAAATAAAATTATGACTTTCGATAAATGCTTCGTTTGAACAATAAGGGTTGTTATCTATATATATATTTTTTTTAATTCTTTTGAATGAAAGGGTTTCAATTATTAAAGAAAACATGAAAACATGTTATTATGATACCCTCTTTCAACTCTATTCATAGCTTTCTCAAATACAAAATACGAGTATCGTTAATGAAACTTCTATAAAACTCATAAAATAACTCGCCCCTAACACCCAACAAAAGTTAATTAGCAAAAGATATCGATAACTTTAGCTATAAATATAGGACAAAAGGATGACATTACAAGCCAAAATAAAAAAAGAAACAGAAAGAAATAAATTGCAAAAAATGAGAAAGAAAATTAAATTAATAAACTCTGTTGTCTAAGTGAAGTAGTGACTTTATCTTTACAAAAAAAAAGTTAAAACAAGACAAGTAATGGACCCCTATTTTCACTTAATTAAGGTTAAACTGCTAATTAACTAAAATTAATTAAAAGAAAAATAAAAAATAAAAAAAACGAAGACACAAGAAAAACTAAAGTCTTTGCCAAGGACTATTATAACAGCACTATTGAAGCAAGCTTCCAAAAGAAAAGAAAAACATATTGATTTATAAGCATTGCATACTAATAGGGGCTTAACATATTTCTGTTCTTTTTCTTTCTTCTCATATTCCATATTTAATTCCAAAGGAGTAGACTTAAGAAATGAAATGATTACGACCTTCTTGGAAAGCTAGGTCAACACCTTTCAGACAATCAACTATCCCATCCTAGAATATAACACAAAAAATGATAAAGAAAGTAAAAGACAAACAGATAATCTCTGCAGAGTTTTGTTAATTTGTATGTAAAATTAAGACTAAAAATGAGTTGAAAAAAGAATGTAAAGAAGTTTTTTTTTTAATTAAATTAAATTGTACATCAGGTCTCCTAATAATTATGTTTTCAGGAAGCATAATTTTTTCTGTATTTAAATTTTTTTCAAGTACCGTTCACTGAAAATAACATTTGCAAGCTTTTCGTGTGTAACTTTAAAGGCTTAAAGTTAAGCGTTAAATATCGAGAAGAATTTTGTCACGTTTTTCACCATGTTTACCCAATTGTCTGGCATTTTTTCATTCATTCATTTCAATATTTTCTACAATCTCGTTTTTTTTATTTTGTTTTCTCGTCTACTGAAACGTATATTTTTTGGACTGAATTTTGAAAAATAAAAATAAAAATAAAGTCTTTGCAGTCAAACAAGACTTTTCTTTTTTTTTTTTAACGTAAATGAAAGAAAATTATAAAAAAAAAACAAAAACAGAGAAAAACGTATGAGAAGTAATATAAAATGTTTACATATTTCTTTCCAAGAAGATTTCTTTTTTTACTTTCCTAATGTCTGTTTAATCAAATCAAATTAGAGCCTGATTAATAGGCAGACGTTTAAGATGTTTGCAGTCTTGTGCTTGTAACACAAAATTTAATTTTCCTTGGAAACGACCTTCTTAGGGCGACTCTTTTTCTTCTTTTTTTTGTTTTGGTTTTATTACTTCATAATGTGATGGCAGATGAGTCAATGACTTTGCCTCTGAATATATTATATTGGCAGGGATTTTATTTTAAGAAATTGTCATGCATTTTATTTACACTTGTTGGAGTATTTTTAAGGTCACAGTAAATTAGGGTTGTAGTTGTACTGCAACGCAGTTTTTTTTAACAAAATTATTGGAAAATATTAAAAAAAATTGGTTTAATTGTGAGATTTTTGTCATATTTCTTTTTTCAATCATGTTCCTTGAGGCAAATTTTTGTTTTAAATTTTATTGAGTAAAAAACGTTTTCAAATTCCTTGTGGATATTTCTCTTTCGTTTGATTATTTCGTTAAATGATAATATTTTTAAACGACACTATCAAAACCTACTTGTCAGTTGTCAATCATATAAAGCCTGTCGTTTGTTCAGTGATTTACAAGCACTTTGTCATTCACTTCCATAATAAGCACACGTGGCTATTGAAAGGCAAACTCCAGCTATGATTTCCATTTAATAAATACAGCACAAATACCTTTTCTAACGTTAAATTAAAGGGAATGCACGGTTTGAATTCATTTGATTTTAATTGAACACGCGACACTTGTCGCACATAAACTTAACACAAGACACGCTTTTGTTTTTCTCACTCTTACAAAAAAAGAAAGAAGAAGAAAGAAGAAGAAAAAGAGAAGAACAAATCACTTGTTAAATTGGAGAATTGTTGAAAATAAGGGAGGCTTGTTGTTTTGTTTCTCGAGAACAATCCTTTTGCTTTCGTTTGACAGACATTCAAATGACCTTCAGATAAACTATTAATTTTATGGTTCAATTATTTGCATTTTTTTCTCTCTGTTTTCTATATTTTTTGTTTGTGATTTCATTTTCTGAAAAGGTTTTTGATGAGTAGAAAATTTAAATTTTCCAGAGATGTTTTGCCAAAGATAAAAGGCAATTTGTTAAGCATTATATTGTATTGAATTGAGTTTGAAACAATTATAATTATTTGGCTTGAGTTGGAAAAAGATTTCCACTTGAGTGAATATTCAAAATTTGTTTGTAATTTGAGACACGCAGAGTTCTTATCAATTTTAAAGAATCTCAATTCAAAATAAATTGCCTCCGTTACAAGCAATATTATTCACACAGGCATTGCAGCCAGCAGTTGAAAGGAGTAGAAAATGTTTTAAAATATTTCAAAAAAAAAAAAAAAAGAAAACTGAAACCCAAACAATAGCCTCTAATATGAAGACGAAACACCCCAAATGTTATTGGTCTAAAAATATTTTCCTAAAAAGGGGTGTTTTTGATTGGCATACATATGTACATCCACATACACTCTCTATTATTTCTTTAGAAATACAAAAATTAAGAGTATTAAACATCAATAAACACATACACAAATAGTAGCAGCAACAACAAAAACAACAACATAAATATAAACTGAAGAATAATTGTCATGTCATTGCACAAAATTTTTTTTTTTTTTATTTTTTTTTTTTTTTCAATATTATGTTGAGCTCAATGCGTCTATGCACTTACATGAGTAGCAAAATGTGTGTATGCAGGAGTAGATACGTATGTATGTGTGAGAAGGGTGTTTAAATAATGCTTTCAACACGTGTTGCTTGTGTTATGCACGAGTTGTTTATTAAACGCACTCACTTTTGCTGTCTTCCTCACAAACACATACATACACACACACATTAACAAACTTGACTAAACCTACACCTAAAATCTCTCGTGGTAATAAGTAAATACGAGACAGAATGAGAGCGAGTGAGCGAGTCAACATTTAAAAGAGTGAAAAGATTAAAATGCAATATTAATGTTACAAACAAAACAACCACACATACACATGCACATACACATTTGTTTACGTAACAATAGCAGCAACATATTTAAGGATGTAGTAACGTGTGCCTACACACAGCCTTAGATATGTTGTGTTATTTAATGCTTCTCTTTATTTTTGATTTCTTTTCCTGTTGTTTGTTTCACTTTGTATTTGTATTGCTATTGTATTTGTGCGTATGCTATTGATTTGTCACCATGCATACAAGCGGAAATTGTTGTGTTTTTGTTTGATTTAGGCTTGTTGGGATTGTTCTTGTTTAAATTTAAGATCATTCCTGTTTCTTCTTATTATTGTTTTTATTTTATTTCGCCTGTTGTGTTGTATTTGCGAGTGTGTGTGCGTATTAAATTTGTTCGCTATTGTTCTCAAGTGTTTTATTTACGGAATTGATTTATTTGTTAATCATTTGTTAGAAAATGTGTGATTGTTCACGTAGAGTACCATTTTAAGTGTCAACATAAAGTGTGGGAAATTTATTTTGGTCTTAGTAAGGCCGATACTTTTCTAAACAAACCTTGGATTTCGTTCAAGAAAGATTTTGAGAATAAAGTTTGCTATTGAAAACGTACCAGTTCACTGTGAAAACATCTTCCGAAATGATCGGTTTTGGAAAAAAATTCATGTAGCATATCTCTACATGAAGAGCAAGCTTTGAATAGATGACATAAAAAGCCAGAATTTTCTGCCTAAGATTTCCAAACAATATTTTCTGTATGTACATACAACACCTGCTTAACATCATTTAACGCGTGACCACATTCGAATGCATAATTTTTCTTTTAATTTTAATTTGTCTATAATCCCATTTGATTATAGTCATGTACTCTCTGTTTTGTTTCAATGTTTTCATTACGAATAGTGTAAAACAGCAATTTCCTCTTTCAGAAATTGTTTAAATTCTTCTTCTTTTTTTTACGATTTTTATAGATTCAATGAGATTTTGTTTATTTCAACTATAATTTAAACTAATTTCAAATTGACAATTTATTTTAGTTTATTTTTTGCAACAAAAACCTAAACTAATATCACAAAATAAAAAAATAAATACCAATTCAATTAAGATTCAAATGATAAAACTCAATAAATAAAATAAAAGCGAATTATAAACGCCTATTTTGTCATTTCATTCATTATACACACACATAGAGTGTGATACGTATGGGCAGAAAGAGAGAGAGAGAGAGAAACAACATAGGAAAATAACATTTAAAATTAATATTATTAAAAAACATTCAATGAGAAAGAGAGCGTAAGAGAGGACGAGAAAAACCGCCAGAGTGAAGCAATGTAATGAATGACACAACAATTAAAATTAAAACAAGAGTAGCCAGAAAAAAACATGACACAGAATTGGTTATAAAATTGAATAACCCCTGTGGTAGTATTTTCGATTTGTGAATGCGTTATAAATTTGATTATTTTTTATTTTTTTGTTCTATTTATTTTGTTTTATTTTCTGGTCAATAAAATATAATTGTATAGGCAATTACAATTACATATTATACTTTTTTTTCAATGTGTTTTTTTTTTTTTTGCTTTTTGGTAACACAGTTGTTACCAGTCGTCGTGGTATGTGACAATATGAATTTATTTTTGCTAATTTCTTCTGTACTTTTGATCTGAAATGGGTATTGGTTATTGTCAAATTACTGCAGCAAAAGCAATTAACGATACAGATAAATATGCAAAAAATAAGAGTCATTTTCCATTAGAAATTGAGAAATTGCAAAAAAAAAAACATCAATTTCTTAAGTAAAGGTTACGTTAAAATCATGAGCCAAAAAAACAGCAGCCACTTTTTATATGCACGATTCCCATCAAAAAACTTAATAATAACAAATTTATTTCTATTTAGTTACTCATAAAATGACTCACATATGCTTGTAAAAATATTTGAAAACAAAAGAAGAAAAAAGAAGTGCAGTCATTACATTCGTTACGTTTCGTTCAAATTATACGATACGAGCACATGCATTTATTTCGAGTCCCTGTCATTTAACGCAAAATGCTAATAAAACTGTCAGCAAAACAAAAGAGGCACAATAACAGCAGCAGTAACAACAGCATAAAATGGAAAAAAAGTACAAAAAAAAAGAAAAATTTTAACACACACTCACAGACGAGAGAGGAGGAGATGATATTAAAAATAAAGCATAACACAGAAAAAACAAAACAAAATAAATATTCATAGAGTCTCTATTGATGCATGTTTGAGCGTATGAGTTAGCCAAGGCAATATTTTTCATATTTAACACGCTCATACATGCTCTCACTCTTTTACTTCTAAAACAGCGATGATGATGATGATGCTGATGCATTATAATCAGTATGTAGTCTCCATGTATTCTTATGTTGTTTATAGTGTTAGTGTTGGTGATTTCACGCATATGTCAACCACAAAATTGACAATAATTTGGTTTTATTTAGCAACAGCTACAATAATAACAACAACAACTACCACTACTACAATTACTACTACTACTACTAGCAATAAGAACAACATAACAGAACAAAATGTTAACATTGAGTAGGTAAATGTTCCTGTAAATGCCTTTTATGTTTAACGCAACGCGCGTGACATTTAGCAGTACATTTATGTGGCATACATTTGGGCGCATTAACTCTCACTCTCTACACTCACAGATAACAATTGAAATTTACAAGACATCAACCAAATAACTGCCATGTTGCCATGCTTAGCATTGTGCCAATATAATGTACGGTGGATGGATGGTGGCCAGTGAATTTTATTGCAATTACTTGTAAACATTTCTACCAAAACAAAGCGTATTTTATGTTATAAGCCGGTGTATTACAAAACAGAAAAATCTGAAAGATAATATAGTTTCAATTGGTAATCGGACTTTAACTCCAAAAAAACTGGATTTCATTAATGATAAAAAAGATTAAAAATTAACTTCAATGCATAAAAGTTATACACGCATATAGTGTTGATCTATTTCCATCGTGTACAACATAAACCGTAACTACTATGGCATCTCAGCTGAAGAATTCCCCGCAACTACATGGGAGGTGCTTAACAGAGTTTTCATCTTTTGTCTCAAAACAGAGGATACAATGCTAATTATGCTGTATTGCCATCCAGCGGGCATTGTGAGAAATCAGGAAATGCAGCACAAGGCCGGTTACTATAAAACGATTGGTTTCAAACAATAAACAAAATTGAGTGCTTTTTCATACGTCTAAACCATTCGTCTTACAGAAACAGTGTACTTGGATTCGTTTGTTTTGTTGTAGCTTATGAGCAGCCTTGTGTATCTGAAATCATACATATCGCGCTGGAGAGGTCAATTCCCCCGAATTTTCTCTCAAAAGCTGAAGCTGGAAATGCATTGTTACTTAAAGTAAAGATATTTCTTGACTTGCGGAAGCCTGTTGAGTTTCGGAAATTTTTCTCTAAAGACCTGTTGGCAGAATTGTAAATCTTTTGATTTATTGCTTGAGCCCCTTTTTTTTAATTTTGTTCCTCTCTTCATAATTTTATTGCGTTTTTTTCTCTTTAATTGTCTCATAAATATCAATTCTTTGTGATACGTTTTAAATTGTTTCAATCCGCCTTCAACCACTTGATAATTGTCATGCAGTTTATCGTGATTATCACAATATCACAGTAAATCGCCACATTAAATATGATTTCTTTTGAAAACGTAAAACACCTGCTAAAATTTTTATTTTTTTTTTATTTTTTTGAGATCTGATGATGGCTTATCATAACGAATTTTGTTGAATTAGTTGCGTAAGTTTAAAATAAAAGAAGAGTCCTTGACAATATTAAAAGCCTTAAAAAATCTCATTTAATAAACGATGACAACAACTGCTTGAATTCGTTTGGATTGGAGAAAAAAACAAAAATTACGCCACATGAAGTGTTTCGAATTACAATGACAACCCTTATGGAATTGGAAAATAAAACAAGGAATTCAACCACTAAATATAATATCCTGAACCAGGAAACACGCTTTAATTTTTTTAAACCCCCTAAGGCTGCCGCATTCTACGGTTACCCCCCGTCCTGTGTGATAAGCCAATGATGATGCATAGTTTTGCATGCTTTCGTAATACAATTTAAGAAAAATTTCAGTTTTTTCTTCTTTTATTTCTCTTTTTTTGCATCTTCTCATATGAATCGGAAGAATGATCGAATAAAAGTCATTAACATGCCTGGCAAATAAAATGAAATGAAATCAAATGAAATGCAATAAATGGATACTTTCGAGTAAACGTACGTTTTTGCTCTGAAATATTTTTTATTGGATTGGTTTAGTACTTATAAGTTCAGTTTAAATTAGTTACGGTCGAATTAAAGTCTCGTAAGCAATTAAACTTTATCGAAGAAAAAACGAAAGCAAAAGAGAGAGAGAGAAAGAGAGAGTGATAGAGAAAGGGCGAGAGTAAAAGGGGGAGAGAGAAGTAGAAAATAAATATTTTCATTTATTGGCATTATACTCGTACCAGCAGAAACAAGCCGAAGAAAGTAAAATGAAAAGAAGAATTTTTTCGATTTTTAATTTTCCTTTAAGTAGTGATTCTCTGAGAACCAAGCAAAGTTTTTAACAAAAACTAAAAAAGATTTGAAAGACGTGCTATTTAGGAAGAATCAGAACAAGCCTGACTGTTGAACATTCCAACACTTAGTAAAAGGAGTTGGGTGTAGTAGGACAGTGACAACGTTAAAGCTCTTAGAATTATTTTCACTTAAGCAATACAGAAAACCAGTTCTTCTCTACTGGCACTTCTGGAATGCAATGGGAACAAAATGCTTTGTTGGGAGATTATAGTTCGTTTTATTTATCGTGACTTCGTTCGGTGTAACGCCGGCCGGCATTATTATACTGGCATTTGAATATTCTCCCTCTAAATATTTACAGTGACTTTCACACACTCTTTAATGCTCCAATAAAATTCAGTTCTTTACAAAGTATAGCGAGATCTGTTCCCTTTAGAACCAATTTTCTAACTCTGGTCCCATTGATCTCCAATGCTATTTTACAATTTTCCAGCTCTAATCTGTTCATATATTGTACCTTAAAGACAGGCTGGAAGTCCTTGCATTCATTGGGAATGAAACTAAAGTTTCTGAGGGGATCTATTCTCAGTGAAGTGATATTATCCGTAGTAATGGGTAGCGTTGTAACATTCAATAATAGGCACTCAAACATCTTCAAATATCTTTAATTTTCAACTCAGGGCACTTGAAATGTTTAATTCAAAATCATTGACAATGATATTACTCAACTTTTTACATAGAAATGTTGTTGGTTATCACTATTTCTCTTATTTCTCGGTACTTCTTCTCCGACTTTCATTCCCTTTTTCTTTGAAGCATTTCCCATCAATTTATTTTCCTTGAGCGTTGGGTGGTGTGTGTGTGCATGCGAATGTGTGTGAACAAGAGTCTGAAATTCTTATTCATTCTCATATTTTGTTTTTAATCTCTTTGTTTTGTTCTTTTTCTCGTTTTCGTTTTAAGTCTTTTTAATCTCTATTGTTTTATGCTTCTCATTAAACAATATTTTCATTTCTCACTTAACAGAATTATATTGTGTTGTAAACCAAAAACAACAAAAACAACAACAAAAACTCCCAAACTGAACCAAAATCATCGATAAAATGGTTTCGTTCTCTCTCGTTCGTTGTTAGTAGACAGGAGGACATCAAAAGGAAGCCAACAAACGCCACTAAGGATAACAGCAACAAAAAATCAAAAGGAAAGAGAAACAAGAAAATGAAAAAAGAGATTCAATGGAAATGAGCAAGTTTAAGCCAATAATGGATGACTATGATGTCGATGACTATGACGATGATGAAATCTAACGAAATATAAAATTTCTATCAAAAATTCAATGACGCATAAAATTACTTTCATTTTTAAGGCAATAGATGAACACAACAACAACAACAGCAACATCAATAATAATAATCTTTAGTAATGAAATCTTTAAAAGAATTTTTGTTGTTGTTTAAAAAAAACGCCATTTTTTGTAACTCATCATCATTAAACAGAAGAATGAGAAGGGGAATAGTAAATTATGATTACGGTGGATATAAAATGGATACATTTTTACTCTCAGAGTTTTTGCCAGAAATCTGCTGAGAGAATGTCTGGGATTCGAACTCGGGCCTTTCGTGTAATAAGCCGACACACTACCTACTAGAACACGGCGACTTCTTATATACTTATGATGAGCGTGGAATGAGTGCAGCCTGGTTTTCCATCTGATTTACCACCAATTTATTTTGGAACGCATAGTGGGCTCCCTAAAATATAGAATCTATGGGTTCTAATGAATTTATATTTGGATTTTTAAAAATTGAATTTTCAACGGCCTACCCACTTGTATTATTGACGAACAGTTTTTGTCCTGTAAGGGTAACACATTAAAACTTAATTTGAATTTGAATTCAATTCTATCCTTTATACGTCTTTTACTTTCTCTAAGCTAACCAACCATCTGTTACCTGATGCTGCAAATAATTCCAATAATGGAAAAACAAGAGAAGAAATATTTTCTGTTGTTAACTTATCATTCAATGTCATTTGCTACGTACTTATGTACGAATGTACATACATGCATTACTTATACTCAGATATTTATCTTACGTGTACAAACTATAATGAGGTCATCATCATCATCATAATGCAACTCATCTCCGACAATAACGACAACAACAGCAACAACAATTACAACAACAACATTGCCATACATCATCATTATGGTCCTGAAAATACAAAGATTTGCTTTCATCACTTTACCAAATATTTGTAGACCTATTTCACGCATACATGTGTGTGTCTGTGTATGTATATTGAGGTGTGGGTTAAAGGTGAATTGTCATAATATTTCCGTATATACTCAGAAATACCTACAAAGTAATTGCTCAAAATTACATAACTCAACACATACACAGCGTACACACATACATGTATGTACATACGTGTGAGTACCTTTAGTTTTTACTCTTACAGACACACACTCTCAAATTTTAAACGTTTTGCTGTCATTGTTTAAGAGAACATGAATTTAGGTTTCCTTATCTGGGTACACATGTAAGCAGAGTGTGTTGGTGTTTATGGTTGTTGTTTTTTTTTTAACAAATGTTTGTGTTTGCGTTCGTGTGTCAAATGTTGCAAGAGCATGTGTCGTGTAAAATTGCAGCCTTTTAGGCATAAACTTGAAACGTAATTTTTTGAAAGGAACGAATAAAAAATACGATGTGTTGGTAAGAACACAAAAGGACACAATAAAAAATGCAAAAAAATCCAACAACTTCTCTGCCTGTCTGCATAACTGTTTACACATGCTATGTATATATGTATGTATGTAAATGTGTGTGTATTGTAAAGCAATGATTTCATCAAGGTTAAAGATTTGCCATCACCTTTCACTGTGATTTACGTGTACATAATTGAACATTCTTGTGTCGCTTATGTCGTTACATTCTCTCTCTCCCGCTTTCTCTTGGGTAATCTCTTTAGTTTTAATTATTTTTGTTTTTCTTTTTTTGTTGTTGTAATTAAAATGGATGTTAAGAAAAAGTACTTTACGTTAGAGGGGCAATTATTCGTCTTTACTCTGCAAAGACATAACACAACCTCATTGGCCAGATAGTTTTGTTACACAAACAGTTATTTCGAATGCAATTGTTATATTGTTTAAATATATTATTTGTATTTGTTTAAGTATATGCAGCATACAGTGCGTAACAAAAATAGTATTTTTTTTTTGTACAGCAATACTGCATTATAGCCTAGTCTGGTTCTGAGAGAATTATTCTAGAAACTAGAAATAAAAATTTTGTTTGAGAGAACAGCCCCAGTTGCCGACGAAAATATTGAATTTATTTATGAGAGAGAGATCATGAAAATCAGAAAGAAAAGCTACACTGAGCTATTTCGAAACTTAAAATTATAATTTTCCATACAGCAATAAATTGGCCAGTAAACCGTATATCATAGGAGATAAACGGCAATATAATTTGTTCCAAATCCTCAAAAAACTAACATAAAAATTAACTCTGGTTGGTTAAGGACTAAAACTATTTGCAAAACTATCGTGATGATACACAAATTATGTACCCAAAGGAGAATTGGAGAATTGACTAAATCTGGTATTAAATAAAAAAGAAAATAAAACTTCTTGTAGGACCCTATATAATGTATCCTTTAGTTGAATTTATTTATTTTTCTTTCAACAATTCTTTCTAGCTCCAAGAACTGCCCACAAATTTCTGGTTAAATTGATTAAAATTTTCAAATAATTTACTTACCGTGTATATCCTAAGGTTGTAACTTTACTTTCTTTTTTCTTTTTGATGTTGTACTTAACGCTGGTTAAATAATTTATAACGATGTGGTTAGAAATCTGCTTAAACAAGTGGTCACATGAGATCACAAAACAAAGAAATGAAAAAGGAAACAACAACGAGACCAAAAGGACTTGCCAGCAAACCGACCAACAAAGCAATACAACGTGCACCAACATATTAATACAAGGCAAAAAAGGACTCTTGCAACAATAATGCAAAAAAATCAGCTTAACTAAGGTCACCCAAACAGACATACACATACACATGTGCCCCACACATACACAGCGATAGGTTTAACTAACGGTAGAGAGTTTAAGATATGTGTTGTAGTGCATATTACTACAGTTATTTACAGCTTTTTATTTTTCCTTTTGTTACTGTTGTTGCTGTTGTTGTTGTTGGCCTGAATGTGCATGTCTGCTATGTTACGACGTAACACAAGAATTAAAATGCAATACAACAGAGCCAACCCAGTTTAGTGTACCTTTAGATAGTGCTGCTGGTTATGGTCTGGATTTCAGTTTGGTTTACTATTACCATTGTTAGTTGGACAGAATTATAGCTGGGGATTTATGATTTATATAAGCAGGAAAATAACAACAAAAATAACAACAACAGTACTAACACAGACACAGTCACAGACAGCAGAGAATAGAGAACAGACAACAATAGCATTATAGCAAGTGCACAGTTATAATATCACATAACAAGTAATAACCACTCAAACCCCAATGGGTTTAAAGCAAACCGTTCGTCGTCTACCGTTCTATACTGTATGTATAATATCGGCAACATTTGCAACAATTGATAATACCAGTGTGTGACTTTTCATATCCCCTTTTGTGTGAATGGATCTGTGTATGTGTGTACATGATTATTTTACTTTGATTTAGAGACGAGTAATAACTAGCATCTAAACACAAGCACAAACACACACACATGCATTTACTTGGTAAACAGTAAATCAGCATGAGAGAATATAAAGAGATAAACAATAGCAACAATGATAGCATTGTTTAGTATAGCATCGGATATGCTACCTTTAACACATTTTCTATTATTAACAAACAACCGGTTAGTCAGCCAAGCAGCCATCCAGTCAACAAGCCAAACATTTAGTCAAAGTGGGCTTATAACAAACGAGTTTATTTCTGTACTCGTACGCAACACGATCTCTTACATGCTACCACTCTCATTTTCTCTACGCTCATCATCATCATCATCATCATCGTCATACTCACACTCAAATACATTCTCATTTATTTGTAAACACAAGCACGTTTGTGTTCTCATTGTTAAGCAAATGATTACATATTCACCTGCGAGACGACTACTCATATTGCTCGTTTGTTAAACAGATCAAGAGAGAGAGAGAGAGTAACTCGTGTATTATTTACTATGAACACCTTCTTTCTTTGTTATATGCCAACTTAAATTATCTCATTTTTGTTGTATTTATTGTTTATTTAACTGTATTTGTGTTATTGTATGTGTATAGAGTGCATAAAGGCTTTACTGTAAGTTGTTTTACTTGAAATTATTGTAAAAGAAACTTTCTCATTGTCATTGTATTGGAGTTATTGTTGTTGTTGGTAATGTTGTCAATGGTTTTATTATTATAGCGCTCAGCGAAAGCTCTAGTTGGAACTTGACTTTTATAACAAAAATTCAAAAATTCAAAAATAATGTTAATGTAAATATTGAATGGCGTATACAAACACATGTAAACGTTTAAAACCAGCAAAGAGAGAGAGGGAGAGAGAGTACTAGTATTACGGTATGCTTTTTCGCTATTATTTGCAGGAGTTATAATGCAATAATTATGGGCAGTACAATCACTATTGCCACTCTAAGTATTGCGACAACATATTAGCATTTCATGTCGAGTTTAAAAGGAAATTTAAGTATCTATTCTGAGTAAACTGTGTTCGAGAAACTATCCACTCTGCATTTTAATCTCCTCTTCAATTCCATCTTTCTCAATGCCTGTTTATCCAACAAGTTAGACAGCTCCTCTTAAATTGGGTCTACGTCCTCTAATACAAGAGTCAAACCGAGGTATGATCCCGTGGTTGTACTCTTATCAGCAATGCCATCTCATGGGATGTCTGAGGAAGGTGACTTCTACATATATGATGTTTCCCGCTTTTATGGAGTAATTTTAATGTGCTTGCCAATATTGTGTAATGAAATCAGGTCAAATATATATATTCGTTGACACAAAAACAACAACAACGACAACAACAGTAGACCATGAAATTTGACATTCTTGCATCGAAGCCACTTGTCAGGAAGTTTATGACAATTTCATTCGGTCTATTTATTATCGTGTTGGCAAATTTCGAATGAATACATACATACAAACATTTTTTTGGAAAAATATTGGAATTTTGATTTTCATGTTGCAAATGTTTTTTTTTTTTTTGTTGTTGTCCTTTGTCGATAACACATCAATAACATCATTGGAATAATAGCTTCACTGACCAATATTGTGGCCGTATAGTGAGCGAGTTGCAAGCAATGTATGTATCTATGTACAGCAATAATTACGAAATTGACTGCGACCTCTTTTACATTTTAACGACATGTAATTACAGAACTCAAAAATTTCCTGCCATTTTTTTAAATCTGTTTGTTTTACGTACGCTGGCACAAAACATAACCTGGAAATAGTTTTGATTGCCAACAATATAACCAATAACCACTGATAGTGTAAATGGCAGTGAGTACAGTGTATGTATGCATATACGGTATTGGTTACGTTTGAACAATTATGCATATAAAATGAAATGATTTTCAAATGAAAATTGAACATATCCTCAGTTTTAAAACAAAACAAAACAAAACAAAAAAAATAAAAAAAATATGTTTTATTTTTGAGTGTGTCCTTTTTTCTATTGATAGGTTTTCAAACATTTTTCAAAAATTAAAAAAAAAAATTAAAATGATCGAAAAACATGGAAATGGTGATTAATTATTTAGACTATCTTTCTCTTTTTTTTTGGCTCTTTTTATCCCTTGTTTTTGTAAGACAAACGAACAAATAGGCGTTCGCCCGAAATCTTTTGTCTCACAAAAACCTGACATTTTTACATCAGAACTGTTCTATAAAAATAAAATTATTTACTCCACTCATACACATACAAAATTTCATTTATTTTACAAAGAGAATTAGTGGACTAGACTGAAAAAGAAAGAAAGAGAGCCCGAGCAGTTAAATACAAACATTTTAGTTTTAAGACAAGTAAAACTGAAACAAATTTTCATAACACAGATGGCCTTTATTGTTGTTATTTATAATGAAAGAGTATATCAGTGTGTATGTATATACCCTAATGGCCGCATTCCTAGTGTATTATTATGACAGTTGTAGAGATTAGAGAGCGATAAACGGAATTTATTTTTGTTTTCCTCTACCAAAAATGAGACTCTAAATTACTATAATTTTTCACACACACTTATAACTTTTATTGTGTTCATTTCTTATCTTTTTTTTATAAAAAAAATGTTTTTTTTAAAGAAATAGCTTTTCGTGTACTCTATTTATATTTAAGGATGATTTGATCTGTAAAAATATTACGATTAATAGAACTGGAACTTCATTATTTTTATGAGTGTGAATAAAACTAATTTCGTCAATTGATAAGCAAATATCCAAACAATTTCGCCCACCTCGAATAAAATCATCTGAATCATCATTAACAATAAATAATAATTATTAAAATTAAAATGTTCAATTGTATTCTTATCTTTACATTTCCTTTATTATTGAAATCAATTTTTGGTAGGAGGGCTTTTCTTATGTTTGTAAAAGAGAAACCGTTGCCATATTGTTAGAACTTATTGTGTGTGTCTCAGAGATTAACACACTTTTTGGCGGGTTCCTGCTATTTTATCGTAAATAATTATTAAAACAACAGCAGCTACAACATCAACAGCAATGGCAACAAACATAAGCTAAGGCCTTAAACAAAAGCCAACTGAAAACAATGGCCCGAAAAGGCAAAAAAAAAACAACAAAAGAAACGCACTCTAAAGCTGATTTGTACAGAATTGCGTTTGTAATCATTGGCAGCCGAGTTGAAAGGGAAAAATTATTTATTTTTTTATTATTTTTTTTTTTAATATTAATATTCTGTATTGTAAAATCAGAAAGTTTTTCTATTTCGATTTGTGTTTCCATTTTTAATTATAATCTGTTAAGGATTAACAACAAAAGAGAAGTATTTTCAAATAAAAAAAAAAACAAACACTTTCTCTATCCACTGTAGAATGCAAAAGAATAAACGGAAAGCATAATTACAATCTATAGGAAAATAATAGGGACACTCATAACTAGAATGAAGGCAAGTTTAGGACAATAGACAATAGAGAATTTGTTGTACTAACTTTAATGTCTTCGATTCATTTAAAATAAGCTTAAAAAACCGCTAACTTCTAAAGTCTGTGTAGGCAAACACATATAATGTAAATACATCGTAGAAAAAATTAAAACTTTTCATATTGAAATCCAAAATTTCAGTAGGTAATGTTTTTAAGTTTCACAATATATACTCACGCATCCGTCTTTCAACCGCCCTAATGGGAGTTTACCTCAAATGCGGAATCCGTCGATATCTGTTTTTCCTTTCCTTTTCACATACACTTCAACAACATTTGCTGCAGGGATACTATTTCACTATTATTGTTTATTGTTATTGTATTCAATATGTACTTTATTTTGTTTTTTTTTTGCTTCCAATTCTAAACTGTTGTTGTATTGTTATGCTGTTGTATTGCTTTATCGGAGCCTAGGGATTAAGGCCACAATGTATTATAAAAAAAGGCCCGGAACAAAACTAAACTAAATTGAACCAAACTGAACCGCGTCGAACCGATGTGAATCATAACTGAACAATAGAGTTGCTTTTGTCAAATCCAGCCAGTTTTTGTTTGAACAAAATATATTATATTAGCATAAGAATATATGTGTGTGTGTGCGTGTGTGTGTATATAAAGGAGAAAGTTAGCGAGAGAGAGAACGAGAGAGGGAGAGTGTATTCGTTTGTTTGTTGACATAAATTTGAATTTGTATTTCGAGAGTTACAACACAACGGTTTATCAAACCTTTACAACAGGCACCAGAGCAGCGAAAAAAAACTAGAGCCCAGAATATTAATGATTTTTTCTACAATATCAGCAATGTTGCCAGCTCAGCTATTGTTATTATAGACTGTCACTAATATTATGTAAATGTTTTCCTACATGAGTATGTGTATGTGTGATACGTTGTCGATAGTGTCAAAACTTTCAGCTTAACAAAGTATTGGAAAACGTCTATTGTTATACAAAATGTACACCCCTCTACACTATCTCCTTGCATTATACGCCTAAGTTGTTTACAAAATCCGCATTATTCTCTTAAAATTAAGGTGTTAACGCTTTAATAAATTTGCGGTTTAGTTTCCTTTTCTTTAATTTGTTAAAGGAATCATATGCATAAGCCTCAAGGTAAAGAGTTTTATAATTTTTTTGGTTGCCCTCAATTAAGATTGTTTTGAAATTGGTTTCTCGTTTTTCTTTTCTTTTTATTTGATTTTTTATTTATGAATGCCAGAAAAACCGCTTATAACCAACACAAATATTAACATTAAAATAAACATTAACAAAACGCGTTAGCAAATTGCATTTAATTGCCATAACAGCGTCAACAACATAATATCAAAACATAAAAACAAAAACACAACAATGTACGAAGTAATAATAAATCGCAAGGGCACAGTGGTGCTAATGGCAAAAAATGTGATACTTGTGTGGGGTTACATATACACCTCACAATAAGGAGACTCTCACAAAGAGGAACTCATTGAATTGAATTGAAATCTGGAGTTTTTATAACTCCGAGGAAGAGTTGAAATAATGCCTCGCCAGACCACTGTTTCTGCTGTGTCAACTCTTCAAAACATTCATGCAACTCAACTTACTGATTAACTATTCTTAGACAACATAAATGTAAGTGCCTAACTGTGTGAGTGTTATGCATATGAATATATACACTCATATACATATGTACATATGTATTTATGTATGTATATCAGTAAATCTGAAGCGTACTTTGTAGGTAAAATGTGTGCGAAAATTGTTTATAGTCACGCAGCATGATATTTGGCATACATTTAAAGCACACACACACACACGTACATGTAAAATAAATTTATGCTTCTAAATATTGTATTGCCCCTGCATGAGTTTATAAAATGTGAGTTCATCATGTAAAATGTGAACATTTGCTGTGTGACAATGTGTTGAGGTGTTAATTTTTATAATAAAACCGAAGAGAGAAATGAAGAGATATGAGAGTAGGGTAGTTAAATGAGAGAAAAAGGAACTATAACCGGTAATAAAAACAAAAAAAAAAAAAATAAATAAAATTATAATTCACATATTTACACTTATTCCCACACTGTAACTCAATATATATGGGAGTCATAAATAATTATAACACACGCATACATACAAACATACACATACAATTGCAAAACACAAGCATAAGTAAATGTTACTTTTTATGTCTCATACACACAACGCAAGTAAAAACAAGGCAAGGTAAGGCAAGGCAAAGCAAGACAAATCATCAAGTAATTGTATTGTGTTGTATTGTATACGGACCAAATGGGGCCTATACGTGATATTACAACAACGGAGCGAATGACTGAACGAAAATTAAATTATAACAAGCATAACAACAACAATATTTTTTTTGACTTTTAATTCTGCTTTCTCTCTCTCTCTCATTCTATTTACGTTCGTCATAAACTTTATTTGTGGTGTGCTTTTTCCCTTCTTTCTTTCTATTTTGTGTTTTGCCTTTATTGAATTGAACATTTGATTTTTATATTGTGTTGCTTTGCGTTTTTATTTCGCATGCGAGCCCAATAATATTTCGTTTTAAATTTAATTTCATACTTTCATCACACCAAAGTGAGTGTCACGAACGTTAAAATAAATGAAAGTGAATGTTAGTTTGATTGTGTATCTCTCTCTCGGCACTTTATGGCATTTAATTTTCTTGTTAGACATTTAAAAAGGTAATCGTCATTCTGCCAGCCTGGCTGTCAGTCAGCCATTACTCAGTCAACCATTATGATGACATGATTACCATCAAGTTTACAACGACTTTAGTGGCCGTCTTGTCAGCACTCAAGTTAAACTCTCTTATTTTGTTTTTGTTATAATTTAAAGTTTATATTGGCTGTTGAATTACTTACAAGTTTATTATTATTTTCATATTTACTTCCTTTCTTTTTCCTTAACGTTTTTCGTTTTTGTGACGGAAGTAAGTGAAAGCAAGGGAGTTTAAAATTAAAAAGTAAATTTCAAAAATAAAATTTTGTTCACATAAAATTGTGTTTTTTTAATATTTAAAAGACTTTTTAGCAAAATATTGTCGTAGTAAGACATCAGAATTTATATATCAAGGACTTAATTGAAAAGTTAGTTCTACAAAGTATGCTTAACAATACATTTTATGATTTGTGCTTAAATTTATTGAAAATATTTTTAAATTTGTTTGCATCCTTTGCACCATAGTAATATAATTGTGTCCTTAAACAAATCAATTTTTATTTTACAATATAAAAAACAACTATTTCACTTGATTAACTTCAATTTCCTGAGTTATTTTCCTGCTCTTTTATAAATGCTTTCATATCTTTTTTTTCTATTTGTTCTTATAATCACCACATGTGCATACAAGTTTGTCATGTAAACCCTGATTGACGTATAATTTTATGTTTATTGTTATACTTTTTATCCTTTATTTTATTTTACTCTACAATTTGTTTTTTATAATTTTTTTATTTTTTTTTGTTTTTTTGTTTTTTGTCTGCATTATGCACGTGCCGGTTAGTTTGACCACAATTACCACATATTACAACCAAGACTAACAATAGATGTGTATAGAGAGAGAGGGACAGAGAGAGCTTTATAACAATGTCAACAATGACAACCTATTGTCAATGGCTTATTCGTATAATTTTTTATGGTTTTTTTCCTTTTTTTATTTTTATGGAAAATAGAAAAAATTACAAGATCTTATGGGTTCAATAATAAATAGTTATGTTTGGAAATTTATTACAAACTATGAAGGACCATAGAGAATATAAAATGATAGCCTGTCGTTTGTTGGAGACAATTACTAGTTTTAAATCAAGAGTTGTGGAAAAATTTGAAAAGTTCGTATGACTAATTTAAATTAAATAATATTTCATAAAATCGGCCTCACATAACGTAAATATTTCCAAAAACACTCGAATAAGTGGCAACATTTTAATTACCACCAAACAAACGTTCATCTAATAATACCTAGTTAGCAGGAAAGTACGACTAGAAGACAATAACAATATTCGATAACAGATTCTAACTCAAACGGCCAGTCATGATACTTACCTACTTACTTACCGACTCAATTTATCGTTACGTTCAGAAAACTCATTTCGGTTTAGTAGGGAATTAACAGTCAACCGTGCTATTCTCTTAATGATTAGTTCATAAGGTAATGAGAGGGCGGCAATTGGAAACAGCACAGAATTTTTTATTCATAATCGTTTATAAAATATCATCAAATAAATCCTAGACACCAAGGAGAATGCAAACAGGCCCAGATTCGAACTTTGTAAGTATTTATACGGTTAGCCAATCTGTCGCTGAAGGTTTTAAAACCTCGTTCTAAATGGCCAAACTGGACACGCACTGCTGAACTATTTTAGAATTCAGATTATATGAACCCAAGGATGAATGAACACAAAGGTCATGTTAAGACAGTATTCAGCAGGGTTGAAAAGTCTTGTTGTATCGGTGCTCTCCTATGAACTCAAACTTCGGTGTGATGTTGCAGAAGAAATGCTTGTAATATTTTCTTGTGTTTTCTATTTCCAATATGCAATCGGCCCACAAATTATTATTTATCTCTCCTAATAAGCGTAAACAATTTATGCTTATTCTTATCAAAATCAACCACAAGTTAAATAATTTTCTATACCTTATACAGGTCATAATAATTTTGCATATCATCTGCAACTCTTTAAATTGAAAATAGAAATCGAATTTTCGATGTTCATTGAAGCAATACGAACGAGTATTAATAAAAAAATCAATATTTTTCATACGCTTAATACTAATTTTCCATTACCAATATGGAGCACAGTTTATCCAAAACATTTTGTCAATGTCAAATATTTTTTTAAAATATTTTTGCAAAATTGTTGTTGAGATTTTTCATTTTTCAGCAAAAATTTATTGAAAAAAAAATTTTATTCCGCAACATTGATTTTCAATAGAATTTTACCTGTGATATACTTTAACAGGATTGAACACAAATACACACACGCACACATTGTAAATGAAACAATAACAAAAATATATAAAAACTGGGCTAAAACTATAATTCATCACAACAGCGTACTGCTAACGAAAGCTGTTTTACTGTAAAAATATTTCGCAGCACCACATAGAGAATGCATGGTTAATGGAGGAGAGAAGAGTGTAATACGACAGCAGCTACTGATAGAGGTGCGAAATTGAGAGATCTGTGTAGTCAAGTAAATGCATGTGTATGAGTACATGTGTGTGTGTGCGTGTGAGAGTATGTATGTGTGTATTTTAAAATGGTTTATTGTTACATGGCTGTCTTGTTACATTATTGGTTGCAACAGCTTCAGTTCTTTTTTTCTACAAACTTTTTTTTTTGTTATTTGCTTTCTTTTATTCATTCTGTCTTTTGCTATTGCCTGCCACTCGATTATTATTTTTATGATTGCAAACGATTTGTGATGCAATTGCTCATGAAATAACCCAGGCAACCATTAACTTGTCTTTTTTCTGTTTTTTTTAATTTAATTTAAGATAATAAAATAAAATCTATTTATAATAGATGGTTGGCTTTTGTACTTATACCTAGACATGTCGTGCATTTAATAAAAAATAAAAAAAAAATAAAAAAAAACGAAAAAAAGAGAATAATTTTAAATGAAATTAATCATATGCGTAGAGTTTATAAAGTGTTAATGATAACTAAGTGTAGATAATAATAAAGTGAGAGAGAATAAAAAAGTAATAATAAAATTCTGTATATTACACAATGTATTTTATATATTAATACATATAATTTATAATGAAATTCATTTAAAAATTACGATTAAACAATCACGTTTAATAAATTCTCTGTATTAGCTTGTTATTACACTGAGCGTATGATTAATATTTTCTGTAACAGCATTAATCATACGCCATAGTGTTTGCATCAGACAATGAATGTATTTTCATATTGCATAATAAAGGTCACGGTAGGTTAACGTTAATATACTCTATTCATTTAATTATTCATTCATATTCAATAAAGTTGATTGTTCAAAATGGAAATGAAAGGTATAATAACTCTCGTTATGGAACAAATATTTTGTTGTAAATATTTTTCAAATTTTAATACTGATAAGCAGATCGGATCGAGGAAACCAGACTCAAAATGGAAGTTTTGCTGCCTTTTCATTGCCTTTTTGTAAATTTATAGAATATCTGCATTAATTCTACAACTTCTTTCAATTCGCTCCTCTAATGTTTGAAATCATTAAGGATTACAACCTAGTTTCTCACACCACCTATGGCGTGTGTGTTAATTTTACCCATGAGTGGTGGGACCTACTGTTTATAGTCCTCCCCAAACAACAGATTTCTTTTTTATTTACGCTCAGAGATTTTGCTACAAAACTGCTGAGTTATCTTTACTCATAAAATAAAGGAAATTTTCTTAGACGGGGGGTGAAAAAGCTTAAAGTTCTTACTATTAAAGATTCGTTTCTTATTTACTTTTAGAACAATATTCTCTCTTTATCCACAATTCAATCAATCATTTAGCGATTGTCAGTAATTTATTTTCTGTTAAAGTGTTCTTGATTTTTCTTAAATTTTGTACAAAAAAAGAAACGAGAAAGCAAAAGACATCAGCCGTTTATTACTAAAAACGATACAAATTTTTGTCTCTGCATTATTCTTCTTTTTTTCCTTCTCTGTGCTGTTTGTTGTTTTGTTGTTTTGTTTTTAATAAAAACATTTGTCATTTTATGTGATAAAAATCTTTTATTTACAAGAATATAATTTTTATTTAACCACAAACACTATAAGTATACAGTATAAACATACATACAGACACCATATGTACATATGTATGCGGGTATGTATGTGGGTATATAGTACGAAAGAAATTTAAACAGCACATCGTTAAGCACCAAACAGCGGCGTACACAGAAGACCAACAGCCAGCCTTAAGAGAGCGGCGGCACACACCATTAACACGGAGCCTCATAAACAATGTAAAGAAGATTTAAGGTTTACTCTGTAAGAAAACACATACACATGTCTACATGCATACTCACATACATATGTACATCAAATGACATCTTCTTTGTAAGTGTGTGTGAATTATAAGAAGCAATAACAACAAGAAGAAAAGAGAAACACGCTCGTACAACTACTACAATTTCCGTTTCCTTAAAAGAGAACAAACAAGCTTAAGCAGGCTCCATTATATTGTAAAGAACAAACACAAACACAATTACAAAATTTTTAACGGTCACAAAAGACTTTATAATGCCCTACCGTAACACAAAAAAGAAACCGCTTCCGTACATAAGGCTTTATGCGTAGTTTTATTTCCTAAACGTGTGACAGTCATTACATCTCCGTTCAAAACTTATGCTGGTGTGGTGATGCGGACTAGAATAAACCGAAAATTAAGCAAAACAAACAGAACAACAAAAACAGTATTTGACACGTAAATATGGAGTAAAGTAAACAAATATTTCAATACACACACTTAGTAAAATACACTAACACAAGGCCTATCCTTTTTACAGTTTTTTATCTAACTCTAGGCACAACACACACACGCACACACTTACTCTGCCACATTAACACTCTCATAATTTATGTGCGTTATAATGGCGTCTTCAAAAATTACAATGATTTGTCGCCTGATAATGTCAACATGTTTGCGCCAAAACACAACACCAGAACCCCTCATACTATGACCATGACAACAGCAGCAGCAGTAGCAGCAAGGCTAACAATGAGAAAAAAATGTAAACAAACTGGTTCATTTTCATAACAGCCTAGTTGCGTTGCATTACGTTTTGAAAATGATTTTTTTTTTCCAATTTTCCTCTCATTTTTGCTCTTTTCTTTTCATAGAATTCTGATTCTATTTTGTTTTTTGGTGTTTTATTGTCATTATTGTTGTTGTAATTTCCTTAATTCCTTTTTTTTGTAATTATAAAAACAATTGAGTTTGGTACTTTATTTTTGGCATTAAGGCACTAACCGGACACTATGTTAGCTCGAAAGTAGTTTCATTCTACAGAAAGGTCCTCACAAAGCTACTGGACGGATAATATGGTTGTATTGCGTTGAGTTCCAGGGGGTTTGTAATATATAGGCCAATATGACTGCTGATATTCTAGGCATGTTCTTTCTAGTTTTATAACAATTCAGCTACTGTGAAAATAATCCTTAATTTCAACTACATGTTTTCTATACGAGGTTGGTCCCTAATTTAGCTGTAACAATAAAGAAAACACATTTAATTTATAAGAAATTTTTTTATTACGAAACTTTTTTCCTCGATTTTCGTCTTTCTAAATGAATTCTTTAATAAATCGCAAAAACTCCCGAAAATATAAACAGTTTAACAGCTTCCGGTTTGCCTTCTCTTCTTAATTTGCAGTGGATCTCCCACACGGCTTGTTTTGCTTGTAAAACTTAAAAACAAAATTTAACATACATTGTTGAGTTTGTATTTTTATTGCCATCATTGTTGGCATTGTTGTTATTGCTTATTATTTTAAATAAATTGTGTACTCAAGTCCAAGTACTTATAAAATAAATATAAAATTATGTGTGTATTGTTATCGTCTACAAAGTGTATGTGTGTGTATGTGTAAGTGAGTATCATTACACACTTGCCTTTGCATATAAAATATCCAATATTTTATAAAAAATTTAAGATTATCTCTTCAGACATACAGCCAAACGACCGAAGGAATGGAAAACCAACAACAAAGAGAGAAGCGACAGCGACATTAACGTTAAAGGATGAACAGCAGACTCTTACGATAAAATCTAATTTTGTAGTTAATTTTCATGTAAAACAATACATTTTGAGAAGAAAACAAACAAAAAAAAAATATCATCAACAACAATTTAAACATCCTCTGTTAGCTAACGTTCTTTACTTCTCTTTATGTTTCTCCCACCCTCTCTCTCTCTCTCACTCTTTCGCACTTTTTGTTTATCTTAGAGTAATAAGAGAGATTTACATTATTATTGTTATTATTATTATTGTTGTTGTTGTTATTATTTCTTCAGCAGTTGTAGTACCAGTAGCAGTGGTAGTGGTAGTCGTAGTTGTTTAAATTTATTGTTTGTTATTGTTTTACTGTTATAATCATTATTTTTATAGTCATATCTGTTTGTTGTTCAAGTTGTTGTTTTAATTGTCATTGTTGTTGTTGTTATTGTTTAAAACAAAAGACATTTTAACGGAAGGATGAAATATAATATGGTTTGTTATTGTACATGGAAGAGATTGTGTCTTTATTTATTATACACACACTCTCTTAATTTTACTATTAGTAAGCTATTATACGGTATACTAAATGTATGTGTATGTGTACGTGTATTTTTATATTTAACAATAGAACTCAATCTGTGTTAAATAGTTTTAAAACGGTTTAAAACCTAATAAAAAAAAAAAAAATAATAAACAAATGAAATTCTATTAAATTCTATTAAACTGACGAAATTGTTTCGATCTCTTTGCTTGTTAATTTTATTTGTATAAATTTTGCTAACAATTATAATATTTTTTTATTAAATTTTTATTTGAAATTCAATTCTTTTGCATTTTGTTGTTTTTGAAAATGATTTTCAACCGCAAAATATGATTTAATAGCAACAATTTTTTTCATTTTCAATTTGTATTTTTTTTTTTTATTTTATTTAATTTTCTTTCAATTTCTGTTTTATTTTTTTCATTTACAAATTTTTCAATTAATGTTTCCCATATTTTTTGTCCACCTTCTATACGAATATTCCTGTAAATGTGTTTTGTTTCAAATGTCATGCATAAATTGTTGCATATTTTCCAAAATTTTATTTTTTCATTCTCTTCTCTTGTTTTTTTTTTTTTCAAATCCATGCTCTAATGCTATGCTTTAGTAGTAGTATTTAGCATTTCACCAATAAAATAAAACTGCGGTTAACCTAAATTTTCACTTCGAACATAAAATCTGTTAAATACTGGCAAAAATCCATCAAAAAAAAACAGAGAGGAAAAGAAAATTAAAAAATTTATTTATCACAAAAATTTATGGCAAAAATGGTCTGGTCTAGTTTGGTTTGGTTTCTGAGTTTTATGATTTTAACATGATTTCAATTCACTTCCTCGATTCTGTTTGTGTTTGTTTTTTTTTTTGTTGGTTGAAAAATATTACACATGAAATATATTTCTCTCTCGCTCTCTTTTCTCTTTCGCTCTTTTGGGCAATAAAATATATGTTTTTATGCATTTTAACGAAGTTTTTTCTTCGTCCTATTGTATGCGGTTCTGGCATTACAAATCATAAAAATTGGTTTAATATGACAAGTACATGGTTTTGCTATAAAATTAAATACAATTTTCAAATAAAAAAAAGTAAAAAAATTTAATATTTAAACTGGGACTAGGAAAAAAGGGTACCCTAAAGTAAGCCTTGGTTGTTGCGTAACCAAATTGTATTCGAGCATGCAATAGTAATGCGCTGATAATTCTCTCATGAACAAATCGTCAAGGAGACTTCGAACCTGGATGAAGCTATGGGTGGACGCATATTTTCGAATTTAACTGGTATAGCATTTTCGATACACGATGCTCTTGTCTTATTTCAGTGTCCTTCAGGCGGATGTGTCGGTTATAAGGCCTACAAGAAGGATAATCTATCAGGAAATTGTATTACTATTATTGATAACACAATCAAAATGTTTTTGACAATTTTATAGAGTTCCATGAGACCTTCTATGACTCACATTCTGATTTGCGTAGGAGAAGAATTGCTATCCTTTCAAATTTTTCTGTAACACAATACAGGTTTAGAAATCGCTAAAATATTTTTATTTCATATACGAATTAAATTCTGCAGAAAATTGTTAAATACAATAATAATTCAGGTATTTTTTTCTTTCCTTTTCGATTTTCATGTTGAATTCAATTCAATTCATGTTTAAAATTGATTTTCACAAAAATTGTGATTCAAAATGTGAAAAAAAATCAAAAAACTTACAAAAAACTGTTATCAACGTCATTAGTTGATATTAGAAAAGGGGCCAAGCAATTGTTTTGCATCAAGATGAGCTTTTCTATGACGTCTTTAAGTATTTATCCAAATTCCAAAATATTTATTTTCCGTTATTTTTTTTTTTTCTTTTTTGTCATTTTTAATCCCAGACACTGCGTCAGTCTCTGTAATTCATGCATTCATTAATTTTAATTTTCTTTTATTTTTAAAACCAACAACAAAAGAAAAAACCAAAATCACGTCCAAAGGCGTTAAAAATAAAGTCATCGCAGAGTTCATTAAAAATTTTTGTTTTTTTTTGTTTATGAATTCATAAACTTGTTGTTTTCATAATTTTCAGGAATTAATGCAACTTCTGTTGGTCTAATGAGACCACTTGTATTGAACAATTGTTAGACAACAGAGACTGGCTGAAACCACAGATCAGAAGGAGCCACATTGTGGCTGCATAGTCTGGTTGTTGCTACCATTATTTTCACATTCAAAAACAATTTATTAATGAAAATTAAAAAAACGGGTGTTAATAGATGTGAAATCTTAACCAGAAAATAAAAGGAATTGAGTTTGGCATAGAGTTTGAAAACAAATTTTTTGTAAAGTTGTTTTAAGAAAACTAATAAAGAAAATTCATCAACAATATGAGACATGCTGATGATACCATAGCTGGTGGTATATCCGATCTACAAAAACTGATGGAAAAGCTGGCACCTATAAGTGAGATGTAAATAAATAAAATAAATGACAATTAGTAAAAAAAAATTCCCATCAGAACTCAACTTTAAATATACAAAATATAGAAATCGAACGAGTGCGAAGTTTTAAATATCTGGGAGTCTTAATGAACGACCAGTGGGACCCATCAAAGGAAACTAAATGCCGCATAGAGATGGCGAGAGATGCCTTTTTTAAATACAACAAAGTGTTGACCAGTCACGACATCAACGTAGCAACAAAAACACGCTTCACAAAATGCTACATTTGGTCTGTCCTATTATACGGAGTAGAAGTTTGGACAATCAAAAACTCTGATGAAAGAAAATTGGAGGTCTTCGAAATGTGGAGGCCGTCGAGTTCTGAAAATACCATGGAATGCCAGAGTCTCCAATGATGAAGTATTAAGAAGGATGAATGTCAACCGACAACTAATATTAACCATTAAGAAACGGAAAACTTCATATCTAGGACACGTATTGAGAAACAACAAATACAAAATTTGACAACGAATCCTTAAATGCAAAAATAGCAGAAAGACGTGGTAGAGGCAGAAGGGAAACATAATGGCTGAAAAACATGCAGGACTGGACAGGGTAAAGTGATGAAAATACCCTCTCTAGGTTCTGCCACTCATGGATAAAATTAACACACACAACAAGGGTGGTGTGATAAGTCAGGTTTTAATTATGACTCAATGTTTATAGTGACCAAATAAATAAATACATATAAATAAGTTAATTAAATAAATAATAATGGAAACTCTGTACTTGAATTTACAAAAACAATGGCTTAAATTCTTTAAACGATCTCTGTCCAGAGCCAGACTTAATGGCCCCTCCAATAGAGTTTTTATAAGTTTTCTTCAATTGCTGGAAACAGCAACTGGTATGAAATATTTTATCTGAATTCCCTTTTTAGACTTCTTGTCATCCTTGTAATTTCTTTTTAAGAACGACAACAGCGCCATTAATTATTTTAATTTGTTTTTATCGCACCCGTCCACTTCAGTGCATGTCATTAATATTTAATGTTTTTGATTTTTCTTTAGTTCTTCATGCATTTTCTTTTTATTTTTCATTACTATTTTTTTCTTCGTCTACTTCTCCTTTTTCGTTTTTAAACTTTATGTCACCACAATTTAATTTATTCGAAATTATCACCACCACATAGATATATTATGTGATGGTGATGATAAAAACTGGCGATAATGACAATAAAAACTCTATTAATTTCAATAATATTTCGTATTAAATTTAGTTTTTCATATTTTGATGTTTTCCATATTAAATCCTTTAATTCTTCTCTCTCTACCTCTCTCCCTCTCTCTCTCTATCGTGGTATATAACCTTTCAACTGTGAAATATTTACACAAAATTAACCCATATTTCATAACATATTTCATAACACTTAATGAAATTTGTGAATGTAAAAACAAAAAGAGCGAGATAGAGAAACACTATGTTAAAGAGTGACAAACGAAGAGCATATGTGTGTGTATTAGGGGTGTCAAAATATCGATGGCACTATCGATAGTATCGATAGTTTATATTTTTCGTTACTATCGATGTTTTTTTTTTTACAAAATATAAACATTTAACTATTATCGATAGTTTTTTTCCACTATCGATAGTAAATGTTCCACCACTAATTTTTTGTTTGCATTTATAAACTGGTGATTCCCACAGTATTATTATAAAATGGAGAGTGAAGTAAAGACATTAACTGACTAACATGTGCTATTTAGATGTATTTATTTATAACTTAAAACAATTATTTTATTTCCAGACACTTTCAAGTGATATGAAAGAGATGCAAATACTTGCATTTGTGTATTTGTATTTGTGTATCCCAGCTACCTCGACTGAGTCGAAAAGAATGTTTAGTAAAGCTGATCAAATAGTTTCGGATAGGCGTACAGAATTAAAAGAAAATATCGTAGATATGCTTCTTTTTACAAACAAAAACAATTGCCGATATATCGATATTTTGTATAAGAACTGATAGTCTAGATTCGATATATCGATATATTTTTATGAACTATCCAAAACTATCGATAGTAGCACTCTCGATAGTTTGACACCTCTAGTGTGTATATGTGCTTATTGAATCAGGAATGTATATGAAAACATTGCATAAGAAACACACTGATAGTGTGTGTGTGTGCGTATGTGTCTACGTAGTTATTAGTGAAAGTGATTGTATATGTATTGTGTGTTCTCTCTCTCTCTCTCTCTCTTTAATGGAGTCTGCCTTTGTTTAGAAGTATATACACTCTGGTAAATGTTTATGTATTATTTGCCAAGTTTTGTGCATGTATATGTGTGTGTGTTTTTTGATTTAAGCCTAATTAACAACCGCCTAAAATTTATCACACAAGAATGTTTTCATTACTCATTTAAAATCCATTAAAGATTTTTTGAAAATCGTCTGGAGAATTGCCACAAGTTTTTGTGGCAAAAAGTACTTCAATGAGGGTGGAAAGTGGCAAGTTTTTTTATGTGTAAAGCTTTGTGAATACATTAAACTTTAAGAGAGAAAATTAATAGAGAGAGACATGAAATAATTGGGTTGGAAAATTAATACTCAATGAAAATAAAAATTCCTAACAAAAATTCTTAACAATTAAAGTTTAAATTGAAAAACAATTCTCTTCAAATATTTTAAAGTGCCTGCCATCCAATATTTGCAGCCAGGATTCAGTTCGAATGGAAAAGTGATTTCAAATTTCAATTGAGAAAATAATGTTTTGCCTGAACGGTTATTTATTGAGTGAAATGCATGCGAGTATGAATTTTCTACGAACATGATGATTTAAAAGTGTACACTTTTCATGCACACCCACCTTGCCAGTGCATGGCAAGTTTATAAAGAAATTTGAAGGTACTGGAAGCATTAAGTCTTTGGTCATCATGGCTTACGCACTTCCGAAAATATGACTTCTGTTAGAGAATGTATTCTAACACAATCCTTTAACAAGTAGTACCTTTTATGCTAATTTCTTTCTATGCCTTACGAGAAGGTCAAGTTCAGAACAATTTTATGCGAAATATTATGCCGCTTAAAATAGTTCACGTCTTCTGTTGATGCAAATATAACAACCGAACAGAGTTTTCAATTGACATTCTTTTTTTGTAAATTGAAGGAGAGTAAATTATTTTCCAACTGCATGATTAATGCACTTCACCTTCAGTCATTATATTCTGAAATGTTGAAAAGAATTTAAAATAAAAATATGATGACAATTTAAACAAAAAATACAATGAAAACAAAAGAATTCGAACATTTATTCAACACAAGCATTTAATGTATAGAAGTACTCAACTCAAGAAGATTTTATTTAAAGAACGAAGGCAAATTCATAGAAAAAGTGAATAAATAAAATTGAATAAAAAACTACGTTTCAATTTCTTTGCGTATTCATATTTCGCTCTTTCGTTGGCAATTACATTTGATCAGAGAATATTTATAAAATTCAGGCAATTTAACTTGAACTGGTTTGAAGAGCCGTAGTTATTTTTTTAAGGAATGCGTAGTTAAAATAAAAATTTTTGTCTTTAAAATTAAAGACTCCGTCAGTGATTTTGCCAATAACTCTGTAATATTAAGTCCTAAGCTTTTGTTACGAAATTCTCTAATTTGAAAAAACCTTTAGAAAATATGGAGCAAGAAAAAACAGAACTATTAACCATGATTAATCCCATATGATATACTAAAACATACTTACAAGCACACTCATACTCATATGCATATGTACGTAAAAGCACAAATACTTTAATACTCATTAACATTTCGAATTAAATATTTTCCCAGGCCAGACTATAAACCATAAACTATTTTCCTGAAATATTTTACAACAAAATCCTTTGCAATCACATGAAATAGAATGACAAACAAATACAAACGCTCACACATATACAGTTTGCTTTCCCCTGTGGAGAGAGAGGAAGAGAGAGGGAGAACTTGTAATTGAAGTGTTTTATTAGAGTGGAATGGAAAACAAAAGAAAAGAAAGTAAAGGAAAGAGAGAAATAAACAAATGGTTTGTGAGGAGCAAAATCAAAAACAGACTCTATTAAATACACTTACACAACTAAACCCCAAATCCTTACTCTTCCCATCTCTTTTTTCTTTTCCTCAAAACGAATTTAATGTTTGGCATGATACATGGTAATGTGTGTGTGATTGTATGTATGTATGTATGTTTGTATGAGTCTATTTGACTTGTCTTTGTGTCTTGGGTTTTATATAACAAACCTCACCTTTTACTCTATTATGGTTTTCATATTACAAAACAATTTAACAGTAATTTGGGTGTGTGTGTGTGTGTGTATCTCCGTATTTCTGTGTAGGAATTATTTCAAGCGGAAGTGTAAAAGGTGTTAATATTGTATTTGGCATGAGAATCTTAAATATGTTTATGTAGCCGACATACATTAATACATAAGCTTAACTTTACATTTATACATGTGTGTGTATCTCTTTAATGTTATGCTAGATTTACATACATATATACATACATACATATTGTGTTTAATTATCTGCGTTGATTCAAAGTGAAATGTTAAATGTGATCCAATTATGCCTTTGATGTGTTATAAAATGCTTAACATTTCATAACATACTCTCAGTTCTGATCATCAATCGACAACAAGAATTATTCTGCAATCATTGATTCCAACATCTCTTAATACACTCACAAATATTTACACTGTTAAGATGGTTTTCTATAATAATGTTTGTATGTTTGCATATGGAATTCTTCCAGGGTAAATGAATCTTAAATTGCATCATATTGTTGACTTAAATGACTTCGGTCTCTAGGTTATCTGTAATTAAATCACAATTTATGTTTAATTAAAATCTTCATTCAATAATCCGATAAGGACACAAAATATTAATGAAATGGAAACATTTGTTTTGTTTTTATAAACAAAATTATTTATTTATTATTATTATATTTGATTTAATGCCATAGCACCACAGAAAAGACTAGAAAACCTCCTGTGTACCCTAGAGGCAAAGGTCCTCTTGACAATAGCAAGTAACCGTAATAGCCAGCCTAATGTATTAGAGATAATTGGAACTCCTTGTCTAACACATCCTGCTTAGAAGAGCAGATCTGTTCGATTGCCATGTTGAACAGATCGAACCTAACCGCAAGAAGGACGAAACACCTTATTTTTTCTCTCTACTTGAGTTTTATCATGTGTGTTCTGTCCTCAAGAGAGAATGGGGCGATCCCGTCGATTTGGCGCACTTTTGCGTTGTTCCTACTCGCAGGAAGGGAGTAAGAGAGACTGAATAGAATGCTGGGAAACCCGTTCTTGACGAATTTAAAACGTCTGATTGGCTTAAACTTTAAAACTCCTGCTAATAGCTTACATCAGAGTCATATAATTAGATGGATTGTGTTGGTGCCACCTGATTTCATTTGCGCGTATCTACGATTATTGTGCACAGTTTTTAAGACAATAGTCTTATGCAGTGAGCAAGGGCATCCATTAATCCCACTAACGAAAATCCACATTGTACCTCATAATCCATTAATTGTTTTAATACTGTGCGTATGATTAATATTGAATATTTCACAGAATATTGCGTATACGTTCCGTTTATTATAAAAAACCGTTTTATTGTTACATTGTTGTCGTAGGTACTAGTCAAATCGCCATCCAACTAAACCAATCGTTTTGAGGTTCTTTGAAAGACTTTTAAGAATTCGTAACCCCATGTGTATTTTTGTTTCCATAATTTCCTTGATTTTTAACACTTGTTTTCCTTTGCTTTTTCAATAATAATTCACAGCAAATGGTCTCAACGAAATGTTTGTCCATACGAAATGTTTGTTTCAGTTTAGGTATTTTCATTTGTTTTAACAAGAATTTCACAGTAACAACAACAACAAATAATGAAAAAAAAAGTTTTTCTTTAAACATTTTTAATGAGTTTGCCAACTTGTCTCAATTGTGTAGAGGATTTAAGCCAAACTGTGTAAAACTAAAACAACAACCTTCAGTATTTTTATTAGAAAAGAGGGGGAAAACATTGAGGAAAGAAAAAACAAAACGAAAAAGTTTACTTTACTGTAATGACAACGAAAGTTTTGCATTTTCTTGTTTTTATTATGAAAAGTAGAAGAAAAAAAACGAATCCCCCCTCCCCCTTGTTAAAATGAAAGCATGTCAACACAAGTCAAATAAAAACGACTAAAAAAGACATTTTTTTTTTTTTTGTTTAAAGTGCTGAAAACTAAAAAAAAATAAAAAATCTTAAAAATCGTCTAAACAATGAAGGTCGTTTGGGATAAACGTTAAATGCAATAAAATTTCTTAGACTTCAGAACCCATGCATAATTTTTGATTGACCGAAACGGATAAATTCAAACGTTTGCTTATGTGGATATAATGGTCAAGCAAAAACCGTTAAATTTCCTGTTGCATTCCCCCCATACCTCACACTCACAGTGTGTGTTGCTTTTGTATTTGAGCAATACAGCTTAGCTAATCTGGTTGATTGCATTATTCATTATTTGGATGAATGTATTTGACGAATGGCATGGAATTGCGCACTTTTATCTTTTCAAATTTCAAATCGAAGCTGATAAAACACAGCGGCTTTTGCAAGCAGAAATAGAAATAGGGAAACAGCAGCAGTTTTGTTATTAGGCAAAACAGCTGTTTGCATAAATGATTTGAGGGGGGCTTTCTTTGGAATTTTTTTCTCCATTTGTGTTGTTTCTGTTTCTTTTTTTTCAATTTCTTTACAATTTACGTACAACATGCTGCAACATGTTGTTGTATAATGGCTTGGTTGGCAAATACCTGCCAGTACAGTCTGGCAATAAGTCAACCACATGTGTTCATCAGTTTTCTAAATGGCCTTGTGGAGTTTTTCCTTGAAGTGTACAGCACAGAATAGAGTACAGAAGAGGGGAAGGAGAGTGAAGTAAAGTTTAATTTCCAATCAATTTTGCATAGACCAACCATACGTTGGTTCTTACTATGATTGCTGTATAATCAAGGAAATTGCCGAATAAGCAAGTTTAGCCCAATGATATGATTACATAGGCATTAAGCGGATGGTTAAAAAGTTTAAGTTTTTTTGTTTTGTAGTAAAAACTACTTCAAATGGGACAAGTGACAATAACTTGCATCAAATCAAATAATAATGCAGTCTGCTATTATTTGACGTGTGATTAATACGAAAAAATACGAAAATGTTGACCCAATTAGTCTATTTCTTTCCTGCCATCAGGCTTTCCGATTGCCCTCTTTCGTATTGTTATAGCGTAGTTCAGAAGAGAACACCATCACAGACCATTTATTGGCAAGGTAAACCAAATAGAAGTAACCACAGAACCCAACTGTCAAATAAAAATGGTCATGGCTGACTACCATTAGTACACTATTTAGATTATCGAGACTCACAAAAGAGAAAAACATTTTAGATTGACTCCAATGGAGTTTATTATCTCCATATACACAATGCAACAAACCCCATGGGCCAAATTTCCATCTGAAATAACTGCAAAATCACTGCAAAGTCGATGCATAACTGAAACAATTAAAGAATGACAATGACAACGTATCTGTCCCACTAAATCCAGAGATTTTCAAGGGAAATTTGCCATGACCTCTGCTTGCCCCGTCATTCATCTTGAGCCATCAGTGTAGATTTCCGGGGTCACATTGGGAACATTCGGATCTTCAGTCAAGAAGTCCCTAGTTGTCCAAAATTCCTTAATGTAATGTAATGTACAAACCTTACCCAGTAAGTAAATGGACACGAGACGTATGATTGATATGAAATTCGCAATACATATTGCGTATACGCAACGTATGTTTCTGAGTTTTTATTCGCTCATAAAAAAACAATTTTATAGTTTTAATGCAACTGAATAGTCTGCTGCTGTTTTAGTCTATGAATTTGAGGTCTTGTAACGAAAACAAGAAAAAAAGAAAATTTTTTCAATTTTCCATGAAACACCACATTTTTTATGGGAGGGTATTTTGCATACAAAAGAGAGCCTTTTTCATAACAATGCCAAACAACAACAATACAACAATAAAAATAGATAAAAATAGTTTTTTTAAGTTAAAAAATAAAAAAATAAAAAATAAAGTGTACGAATAAAAAAGATAGAAAATTTTGCAATTTATCAATCATTTTATTGTTGTTACGTTAACAAAAAAAAAAAACAAAAAAGTATATATATATGAATATCTGAAAATAGAAATAAAAACGAATCCTTTTGTGGTCATACAACCAAAAACTAAAGTGGTGTGCATGTGTGTGTGCGTGCTTTTTTAACTAAAGCATGTATGAAAGTGTCAGTTTGATGTATGTGTGTGTGTGTATCTGTGTATGTGTTTGAGTTGATGGCGAGTGGTAGGAAGTGTGTATAAATATTAGTCACTTACAATATGTCAGTAACAATTTTCACCATAAAATAACGTCAACATCAAAAACTCTGAACCAAAATAACTATTAACATGGTTTAGAATAAAAAAAAAATATAAAAAACGAAATCCATCTACATTTTTAAACCAATAAAGTACAAAAAAAATGTGTTCAAAATAAATTAAAAAAAAAATGAAGAAAACAGGAATTTTTCAAAATTGTATGTGTGTTTCTAAAAGGCAAGTGTTTTATTTATTTGACGATTTTTCTGTTTTTTCAAAACAATTCTTTTTTTTTATTATTTCACATCGTTTTTGATGACAACAGTTCTTTGTTTTACAAAATTCTGCATATAAAATATGAGTTTTTATAGGCAAAAGTATGCCATGGATTAAGACAAATACTTTGTATGGGGTTATGAATAAATAAACGCATCATCAGTTTATGATCTACCATACAGCGATGTTAAGCGGTTTGAGCTGCTAGTGATTTGGGGTTTTTTTGTGTCTATGGAACTGTTAATATCAGAAACTGAAAGGAAATAAATTTAAAAAAAACAAAAACAAAACATTTTTTTTTTCAATTTTTTTCTATCAGAATAAATCTTTAGAACTCTTGCTGTATTTTAAAGCACATCCCTTCTAAAAACCCTTCTAAAATACATTTGAAAGCATAAGTTAGGTATATTGGCGCAGCCAGGCTCTTTAATCTTTTACATTATATTTAATTAAAATCACCAAGTCAACCACACTCACTTATATGCAGGCCAATATCCCTTATTCCAAACGTATACACATATGGTAGTTACATCGGGGGTAACAGAGCCTCGCGTTTACATGAAAGCTAGTCGATAACTCACAATAACCGAAAAACGGTTTCTTCCTCTTCCGCAAGTACTAAAGAAATCATGCAAAGAGGCGAAAAAGAGCATATTGCATATGTCAAGTCGTATTCCGTAGGTTAGGACAAGCTCAGTTGGAGTTGGTTTTACTCAGAAACTAAGTAAACTATCTAAGTTCCAACCTAATTGCGCCCAACAGGTGCGGAAGTAGCGAACGTTGATGTATTAGCGTGGACGTCTGACTATCAACGAATTTTCTTCTACTGAGCAGTTAGACATGACATTTGTGTGGAACACCCTATTAGTAACCCGGCGTGCTGTCATTGACATACGCATCACATCCTATCGTTATCCTTCAGTCTAAAACCATTGTCAACAGCAATCTAGACGTGATTCCAAACTAAACTCTTTCGAATCTGTGATACTAACTCACTTATTCTTACATACAGTTGCAGTTATAATTTGTTTGTGTTATTTTTTTTCATACGTTTTCCTACCATTAATCTGATAAAAATGCGATACTTGTTCTCAGTTTTTCTAGAATTTCTGAGGACTTTTTCTCACAGTATTTTTTAATAACATTTATTGTGTAAACATATGTATAGTTCGTATGTCTGAAAAACAGTTTAGTATTGTTAAGCAATGTATTCTTATGTGATTGGACACTACAAAAATGGCAACAACCACTGTTAATTCGACTTGTGTAATCAGAGAAGGTGAAGAACTGGCAGCAATTGGAACACTTGAATGATTCTTAATCAGTTTAAAAGATTTCCTAGACACACATGAACAGGTAAGGAAGAGGGCGAAGAGGTGGCCAAGTGTAGGTAAAATTGAGAAACAATAAAATTTAAGAAAACTTTTACAACAACAATCAACCTGTTGGGGAAGTAAAGTTTCCAGAACCATAACTTGTATTGTGTAATGTACACTCTGTTTCACTTTTTCTCTATGTCACTCTTTTGTGTGTGTTTTTTTTTTTTGAAGAGGCGTTTATATGTGAAACTCAGACAATGTAGTTGGTATTGTTGCAGGTGTCGATACGGCTATGAGAAGTTAAAGAAAAGCGTAGAGAATTCATTGACACTTATTTAATACACAATCTCTCTTTCTCTCCCTTTCTCTCTCTCTCTCTCTCTTTCTCAGATGGAACACTTATTTAAACACTTCAACTTATTAAATTATACTCTGCGCTCTTATTGTTTTCAATCATGTAAGATTTCTTTTTATTTTGTTCTTTTCAAATGTAATTCTCTTGCCCTTTTCCGTATATTGCCCCTCTTCTCATTTTCCTGTAGTACACTCAACTTATTATTTTCCATTTATTTTCCTGTTTTAGAAGCAGCAGCAGAAAAAAAAATGGAAAATTAGATTTAAAGATTTTTCTTTTCATTATTGTGATTCTTTTTTTTCACTTTTTTATTGCATGTTCTATTGCTGTTGTTGTTGTGGGTGTTGATGGTGTTGTTGTTGCTCTCGCTGCTGTTGATTTTATGGTTTTCCTTTTTTCATTTGCAGTTGTTGTAGTGCTTGAAAGTAAAAGTGGCATAAAATTCAATTTAAAATTGAAATTAAATTTCTATTTGAGAAGAAGAGAAGTTAAAAGATGAGAAGAAACTCAGGTAAAATTTAATATTAAAACAAACGTTATCATATCAATTTTTTATTGTGTGTGGGAAATGGCAAATAAAAAAACAGAAAACCAAAGAAAATACAAAAAAAAAAAAATGCTGACATTATGTGAGAAGATTGTAAAACTATTAAAAAAAACAAAGAAAACAAAATAACTAAGGGAGTAGGGTCTAGAAATATTGCAATATTTACTGAAATAATTGAGAATTCATCACGTAATATTGATTTATTATACAGTGGTTGCTGACACCTAGACACCAAGCGCATAATGAGGAATCAAATCAGAAGACTTAGATGCCATAAAGAAAGTTATCTGGGCAAAATATCAAACCTTTAGATTTGCAGATACTACTTACTTAACTGAAATAATTCAGTCAGGATTAAGAGCAGGCTTCTCACGCCACTTATGTTGTGTGTGTTGATTTTTTTGCATGAATGGCGGAACCTACAGATTATAATTAACTCCTAGCGACAGATTTCTGAGAAACTTTTCATGGCAATTTTATTTACTCTCCGAATTTTTTCCCAGAAGTCTGTTGAGAGAACTAAAGAACTTAATCTCCCGTTATGTTTGAGATGTCTGATCTGGGGTTTGGACCATGGCCTCTTGTGTGATAATCAACCACACTGCCAAAAAAAATAAGTTTTTAGCAGGTTATTGTTTAAATATTTCCTTTGTTCATACAAAATAATCTACAATTGTTTGGTTTTTTTTCTTTTGTTCTTTTCTTGTGGAAAAGTAGCACCAGATCTTTATTGGTAATCATAATTTTTTGACCAGGATTATGCCCTTTAAATAAATTTTCCAAAAATTGGTTTAGTCTTGTGCACTACTCTACAGGAACAATAACAACAACAGAAAGAAATTCACAGAATAATGCGATGGCTTGGCCTGCAGCACAATTGAAAATAATCTGAAACAGCAGACATAATTCGGTTTTTGGTAAAAACTTAACACAGGGAATCCGTTTAAACCTTAAAGAGGGAAAGAGAGAGAGAGAGAGAGAGGGAGAGAGTGAGAGAGAGAACAGTAATACAGAATGTATAAATAAAAATATAAATAAAGAAAATAGAAGAAAAACTAACAAAAAAAAGAGAATAGGATATAAAGAATTGGTATCCTTGATAACGGATTTATGGTAGACTTATGTTTAACAAATAATACTGAATGAATTACTTTTGTTTTTTCAACATTCCTCTATTGCCTCATATTTTCTTTTCTTTTCCATTCTTGTTATTTTTCTAGTTTTATTTTATTGTATACAGACACTGGATAATCACGAGAGAGAGAGTGAGAGAGGGAAAATGAAAAGCAACGAAATTTTGTATAAAGTGGGTCATTGTGGAAGAAATTCAAAAACATTAGTGGCGCCATATTTTATGTTTATTTTTATTTTCTATTTAAACAGACCTTCCTCACCTCAACCCTCCGCCAACCATTTCCCCTGTGGAATTCACTTTGCAAAGGGAATAATGCATACAATTTAAGTTTCTCTTCTTCTTCGTCTTCTTCGTTATTTTTCTCCTTTTTTTTTTGTTTTTTCTTTTGTGCATATTTATGTTTGTTGGCCTCAAAATGAGTCAAAGCTGGAAATAAATCGTAAGAAAATCACAGCAGCAGCAAAACAAAAATAACAACAACAACAGCAACTAAAAAAATTTAAATTAATAATAACAAAAGTTACATTTTTTATAAAGAAAAGCTGGGAAAATTTATTTAAAAATTTTTATTTAAAGGGATAACCTTAAACTATGCAAAGTTTTTTCCTTCTTCATTTGCTATTATTTACAAGGATTTTTTTTTATTTTAGATGGCGGAGGGGATTTTATTAATTTTTGTTGAAATTATTTTAAAATTTCTTTGAAATTATTTTTTTAACATTTAGAAAAAAAAAAAACGTTTTGTGTACAACACTCGTAACATTTAAGTTTTTTATGTTAAACTTTCACAAAAAAAAATAAAAAATTACCAAAACCAAACGAAATTAGACAGGAAAAGGTAAAACATTTGTTTTGTTTTGCTTTGTTTTGTCTTGTTTTTAGTTCCCTACACAGACGTTGTTATTGAGATTATAATTCGTTTGATTCCATGTTTGTAACAATTTTGTAATAAAATTGTGTCTAAAACCTTAGATGATTAACTAGATATACACATGACGACGCATGTCTCAAGGGCGATAAAGATTCGTTTGCTCGATTATCACTAAAGTATGATACTCATAACACCTACATCGGCTCGGGGGACAATGCTATCAAAAGAAATTTCCATTTGGAGTCCATTTAAAAACCTGCAGCCTAAAAATTCTCAGTGTGATAGTAGGCTCCATCATTAACACATTACAAGCTTCGGACACGTGTAAAGTGGCACGGTAACGTCGTACAGTTTTAGGCTCTATTATGAACTCACATAGAGTCTACTCCACTTCCCAAGTAGCATATCTGCTGCCATTTTTAGACGCAGTGTGATGCTGCACTAATCGTCTAGTCGGCACTGGTCGTCTAGTCGGTTCATCTGCAGACGTTGCATGAACAAAAAGCAAAAAAGAAGATTCCTCTGCTCCTACACGGTGTATTGGCTAGCCTTAAACTGTAAGATAAAGAAGTATATGTATGAGCTTCTACTTACCAAATGAATGTACTGATCTGTAGGAGAAATATATTAGAAAAGTCAGCTACCTCATCTTGATCTTCGTTTCAGGATTAGACCGCAAGATACCTTGTGGTATACTCTTGTGTCATTTGATTGATCATTACAATATTATTTTCTGTACATGACATCAAGTGTAGGGTACTTATTGATTCTCGTGAAGCCAGTAAAGTAAAATGAAATTAAATTTCATTTAAAATTCTCTTAAACAATTCAAATGTTATTTTTTTGACACTCAACACAAAAGTAACATCTGTTGATAATTTGTTTTATAAAACGAAATGAAATTAAATGAAATGAAAAAAAATCAAAAACAAAACGAAACTCTTGGGCTGAGATCGAAAAGAGGTAAATAGGAAAACCAAATGTCTCACTCGCACTCTCTTTCTTTCTCGGCCAGTACCGACAAATAAATAAAAGCTCTGTTTGTTTGTGTCACACAAAAACACAAACAAAAACGAAAAAAAAATTAAATTTTACCTGTTTGACTCTGAAACTCTGAAAATCGTTTGGGGTTTCAGCAGTTGTGTATGGAAAGAAAGAGACACACAAAAAAAAACAACAATAACATATAGGAAAATTTTGTAAAATGTTTTAATGACAATTAAGCCTCCCCTCTTGAAGCCTGCCTGCCATATGAAGTGCTACTTATGGCTACGTTTGCTATGAAAAAACCACAAAAGTAAAAAAACAACACAAACTTATGAAAGAAAAAATAACAACAACCTGGACAAAATTGAAAATGAAAGCAGAAATAATATAAAACAAGTTCAGGACAAAAACAAAAAAATCAAAAAAAAAGGAAAAAATTAAACCCATTTACCTGCTGCTTATGCGTTTGTTGAATGAATGTTTTTTGTTGGTTTTTTTTTTGTTTGTTTTATGTTTCGAAATTAAAATTTCATTTGAAAACTAAATGCATGTACTCTGCCGTAATGTTTTATGTTCTACACATACACACACACACGCATACATATGCACCTACACACTCATACACTTGCACTTGTACTCTGTGTTAAGTGTTATAAAACAGTTTTTCAAATTAGTTTTTGTTTAAAGTCCTGTTACACAAAAACAACCACAACAACAACAACAATATGGTTTAATACAACAAAAGCAGCAGGACAAAATAAGAGAGAGAAAATATTTCAAAAAAGGTTTCCTATAAAATTCATAGCAAAACACTCAAATAAATACAAAAACAAAAACGACAGTATGTATGAGAGAGAGGGAGAGAGAAAGAGAAAAGAACTCCAACTAATTTAATTTGTAATTTTGCCATTCGTTAACCCTGTCTTGCATGACCAACCCATGCCACAACAATCTATTACAATTGCTAGCTAAGCCCACCAACACCATCACGAAGATTGTACGTTTTAGGTACACATGTCAACGTGTTATTTAATGAAATTTAATTTATTTATTTTTCCTTTTTTTTCAACATTTCACCAAAAATCCAGTACAGAAAAGACCAACAAACAAATTAACACTAGCAAAAAAACACACCAAATAAAATAAAAAACCAAAGAAAAATCTAAAAAAAAACAGAAAAAAGAGTTGAAAAATGTTTTTCACTCAGAAATAAAATCAAATGAAGAGTTTTTTTAATTATTTTATTACAACAAGTTTTAATAGATTAAATGAAATTCTTCTTTTTCGGTAATTTTTCTGACATTTTTTTTATCATATTATTTCTCTGTAAATTCAAAATGTCAATTTAATAAACGAAAGTGAATAATTTAATGAAATGCACGTTTTTCTAAAAGATTCACATGCAGTATTCATAACAACACACGACGTATGAGTCTCAGTTAATTGGCAACGACAGAAGATAATTATACTCCCAGTTGCACTCTATTAAGTCATGGGAGAAGCATGAAAAAGCGATTATTCGCCAACGTACATCATCCACCATAGCAGGTCCTAGAATTGATTCGGTTAAGACCCTTCGTAAAACTGTCTTGAGTAAAGTGGTAAGAAACTATGTCTTGTTGTCCTACTATTGCTTAAGAGGTGACGCCGTGTATCTTTTCCCATGATGATTTCTGTGTGGATTATATAGAGCCGATTGAAGTTTCTCAATTAATGGTTTTCGAAATGATGGCAAATATTTTTTCATTCACAGAAATACAAGCTCCGCTTCATTTGCGTCACGTGTTAATGTCACTTTCATTGTGAGGTTAAATTAACTCCTACTTTTTATTTTATTTTATTTTTTTTAATATTTTCTCTTTTGCATTATTGTTGTCGTATGTTGTTGGTATAATTAATCATTTTCTTTCATATTATTGAAGTTTATAATGCTTATTGTATTCATTGGTTATCAATTATTTCCTTAAGTATTGTTATTTAAGAATGATAATGGCATTCAAAATCAAAAGGAAAAATAATACGATTTTTTTTTACTTCAAAATAAAATCTTCATATGCCTTTGAAATTTTGTCATTTATCATGTATCGATAAAAACACACACACACACAAGAGAAATATTTGTAAAACACGTGATACACATATACACCTCCAGTTATACTAACTCACACACACATTAGCTATCATATACCATATGACTACACAATAACAATAATCAAGTCAAAGACAAGAGAACTGAGAGAGAGAGAGAGAGAGAGAGATAATTTATTATGATACTCTTCGAGATGAGGACATTCATATGAATTGTATTCTCTCCCTTTCTCTTTCTCGCTCTCTCGCTCTCTGTCTTGCTTTGTCTGACATTACTTCTAATATAATAATAATAAATTAATGTCACTTGTAATTTTCAGAAGCAAATAAACTATTGGATTGGATTGGATTGGATTGTGGGTCTGCTTTTTATATCTTCTTTAGCTGTCATCCTTTTTTTCCCTTGTTAGATAAGAGAAAACATAATAAACTTGGCCATCAAAAAAAGGAAAGAAACTCGATAATAAAACCTTGCCAATAAATTATGTGAAAAAGGCTTAAAGGTTTACATAATTAATGAAATTTATTTCAAATCATTTTGATGTCGTTAGATGTTGATTCCACAAAATTATTGTTTAACTTCTATCATTGATTGGCTCACAGACAATATAAACGATGCCTAGTATTACTCTTCATATTCAAAAGTTTAAAGACTTCACAACAATTTAAAGATAGAAACGGTGTACCTTTCAATATAAGTAGAGATAAACGCGATTAATACGTTTAAAGTAGACAAAATAATACTCTTTACCACACCAAAGGATATTGTTCAAGTCCAGCCTGCCAATGGCAGTGAATCTTTCCTCATTGGTATACATGACTATATGATAAGTGAGTAGGAAGAGATTCAAGAAATTTGGATAAGCACACTTAGGCCACATAGTGATACCATTGTGATACGACAGTGTTCTGTTATCTCTTAGTCCCGAAATCATTTGGAGCTTCTGATGAAGCGACTCACGCTGTCAATGTTAATACGCAACCGTTTCTTCAGATCATATATATTGTGAGCACCTTTTGCAGAAATCATTAGCAAGACGTCCAGACCAATGTCCCTCGCATTCATATCCATAATTCAATGTCCCATAATGATACACTCCTAACAGTTTTGTTCAATTTGACTCCATCGGTGTAAATATCAAGTGCTTAAGATCATGTTCCCCATTTTGTGTGTTCGACATTTCTTATGTTTTCCTTTAGCCTCGAATGCAAGATATTGCAAGATATGGTCATGCGTTTAATTTTGTAAATAAAATAATTCGTTACGTTTTTGCTTTATTATTATTCATTTGACTGTCTCTTAAAATTATAAAGAAAACAAATAAAAACTACAACTACAGGCATTTCCTTCATGAGGAAACGAACAAAACATAGGAGAAGAAAGAGCAGCGAAGAAGAGAGAAAACGCCAAGAAAAATTTAAAGAAAAATTATATGAAGAAAACTATCCTCCTAATAACGATTATCCCATTTGCATAATATGACAGCAAAACGACAAATAACTAAACTAGACAAAGGAAAAAATGAAAAGCAAGAATAAAATACAAAAAAAAACGCAGAATATGCAGGACTTGAAAGGAATAACTAACTGTGACAGTGATACCCAGCATCAGAATTATCATCATCACTATCAACAAGCATTGGGTAGAGCAAACTGCATCATCTTCCAGCATATACCACTACCACCACCATCACCACCACCATCATCATCATCGTTATCAGGTCTGCTCGTTGTTATTTCTTTTTTCTTGAGATTTATAAGAGGGCAAAAACTTGAAAGGCTGTCTAACAAAATGTCTCATACACGACATTATAATGTTGGTAATAAAAAACTAAAATAAAGCAACAACAACAAGGAAAAGTTTCATTCTACAATGCAACTGAAACTGAAAAAGAAAAAAAAAAAACAAAAAAAATTCCCTACAAATAAAGGGCATCTCATCATAATAAAAAAAAATAAAACAAGAAACACGGCGAGAGAGCGAGAAAAAGGGAGCAAAAGTTATATTGCCTCTTCTCTTATAATACATTTGCATTCAAACAACAACAACAACAAGTGCCATAACAAACACAGGAAACAAGTATAAGGAAAACTTGTAAAAAAGAAAGAAAAAACTCATCATGTGCAATAAAATTGTAAAAAGACAGACAGACAAACAAAGAGAGAAGGAGGGAGAATGAGAACAGTGTAGCACAGCCTATAATAAAAAAATAAACGGAAAAAGAAAGAAAATCCGGAGGCCAATTAAAGTCAAATAAAGACAGTTTTAAAGGACATTGATATGAAGCTTTTATCTCACGCACACACAATCATATTTACATATACACGCACGCTTTATAAATGGCTTTAAATGTGTTAACAAAAGAAAAAGCAGAAGCAGTTTGTTGCAGTAGGTGTTAAGTGTTCAATGCTTAAATTTTCTATTAAATTTTATCATTTACTTCCCCTCGTGCTCTCATTTGAAAAATGTTTCGTGTTGTTTTTTTTTTGTGTGTTTTTTTTTTGTATTTCTTTTTATTTTTTCATTTCATAGAGAGTGTAAAACATTTAAACCACAAACAATCAAGCGGATTATTTTGTGCCAACAGCTAAACGAAGCCGAAAGAATTATGTGCTCTTTTAACCAAATATAACACAGCAATTGCTACAACAAACACAAGAACAACAAACCTACAACCACAGCTACAACATCAATAGAAAATAAAACAATAAACCTGTGCATGAAACCCATCTAAACAACATAAAACTGATACATAACGATACGACTGATAACGAATCACAAGTGCACTAAAATTGAAACCTTTCAACAGGTAACGAATTTTAAAAGTGACACTAAGCAACCAGCAATACGATCGCGGTATTGCGTTGACCACATTAATACGTTGCGCATATTTGTAGAAAAGTTTTCGAATGGTTTGCCCCAGGACTTCAGGATTTTAGAAATTCCGAGAGACTTTTCAGTACGATGCTATAGTGCAGTGTCGAAGTATTCTACGATATTTAGATTCATTCTGCTCAATAGAATCATATGTGTAGAGTCAGTAATCGAATTAATTTTCGTAAATTTACAATTTACACCTGATATCTGTCAATCGATGAAAGGAACGATTCTAACAAGGGAATAAAATCTAAACCAAATAGTCGTTACGTATAATGTGACAAATCTTAAATGCCTACTCATATCCATCCACTGTTAGAGAGAGAAGAAAAAAATTCGCACAATTTTTAAAGTCATCAACTGCAATAGAAAAAGTCGACAGCAGCAACAGCAACAACAAAACAAAATATTTTAAATTTATAACACAAACGCATTGACATTATGGTGTGTAGAATGCAACAGCAACAACAAAAATTAAAACAATTGCGCACAACAACAACGACAACAACTCTAAGAGTATATATATGTATGTATGTACGTACGAGCATATGTATGTATACCAATGCGTATTACTAACGCTCATTTAACGCTTTTGTCTAAAGGCAATATTGTATATGAGGACTATTAAGGAAAAAAAATCTACTCCGATACATACCAACACCAACACATACAACACGCATATTCTCTCACATAAACGAATTCACTTTCTCTGCCTCTCGCGTTTGAGAATATCAGTGCATGTGTTCGGTTAGGTGTTCGCTTTGTAGCCAAGTTGGCATATTTTCTCCACACACACACACATAAAATGTAAAAAATAGTAGAGATTTCGTTTCTTTTTCTGCTTCTATATAAAACGTACAGCAACAATAACAACAAGAATAACACTCATGTAAAATATTTAACCGGACTGTATAAAGTGTCGGGAAAAAAGTCAGTGTAACTCTCTACCGCCAGCCACACAGCCAATGTGGCCAACAACTATGGACGGGTTAACAATTTATGAGTAAAACAGCATCCAGCATCCAGCATCCAGAAAAAAAGAAATAAAATCATGTAAAATATTTTTTACTTTATAATAAAATAAAACTCTTATAGCCTGGTTATCCATCCTCTAACTCCTCTGTTGTTTTGCTCTCTCCCCCAATCTCTCTCTCACTCTGTCTCTCTTCAATGCATTTCATTTTATTTCATTTCAATTTATGTCGCAACAGCAGGCGTGTGTGTGTGAGTGTGTGCTTGTTAGCGAATCTCGCATAAGCCAGAGTTGCAAGCAGGAGTATAAAAACACATACACACACATACAAAAAAAAAGGCAGAAAAAAGAGGGAATATTTTGAACCAAAAACCATACACGGTTAGCCAATTGCAAAATTTGGTCTAACCATGGCCAGTAGTTAAACATGCACTCACTCACACACACATACACCAACACCTATTTACATGGCTATGTTATACGTGTTTATATTGTATTTACTAGCATTACGTGTGTGTATAAGGTATGTGTAGTTCGAAACACGGTCATGTTATTACATGTGTATAATTACGAATGTTTGTATTTCTGTGTGTGTGTTTAAGTGTAGATCCGTTTTACAATTTTTATGCTGCCACGTAAATATTTTCTGCCTTTTTATTTTTTTTGTCTATGTGTGCGCGGGTGTGTGTGTATCTGTATGTATGTTATTATCATGGTTACTTTTCATACATAAAATGCAGCAATTTCCAATTGAATGCGTCAATTTTTCCACTTTCATATATGACGGAGGAAAATGCAGGAATCTGATCTGCTTAACCCTTATCTTTTAAAAAGTTAATCAGGAATTTGGTTTCGTTGGCAATTATGCATGCGGTAAGCAAATAAAAAAGAAAATAAACGCAGGCCTTTAATAAAAGTCAAAAAACAAAAAAACCATGTGAACAATTTAACGCTGACAGCAATCAATCACAAATTTGTCTCGACATAATTGTTGTCGTTTGTTTAAAAGATTTTGTCAACATAAATCTGCTAATCAGATGTCTTTTCGAGAATGCCAGCTGTCAGGTCGGACATGTCCAAATAATAAGGTGTTTAATAAGACAGAAAACTTCAGTCATCACGAATTTCCTGACATTGTTTTAGACAGCGATTTGTGTAGAGAAATAAAGAAATATACATAGAATGTTCGGCATACGCCCTATATAAATATTGAATGATTCTTCGTCATGATCTTTGACTAAATGCTGAGTTTATACAAGGTGCAGTACAACCGCTAAAAAAAAAGTGGAATCTATTATCAAATGGCAGCAAAGACAGTAAATCCATCACAACGGTAGGTGTCTCTTCTATCGTGTCAAAATGAGAATTACAAGACCGCAGAGTGAAAGGAATTATTGCTTCACGCAGAGCCTATTCAGTTATGCGTGCTTCCGGCAATATTCAGTCCGATAGCCTTCTGTCGGCTAGAGCGGGTGAAAAGGACAAGTACTGGTTATCTATGCTCTCTTTTTAATGATTCGCCAGAATCTTAAATCTTAAAAAAAATCAAATTCAATTTGATTTAAGTGGGCCTAAGTTTCAAATAAATTTTCAAATATTTGAATCAAAAATCATAAACATGCATATGTATGCTCTGTGATTATGAATGTATGCTATTGTCTCTAACAAGGTATGGGTATAATCGAATAGATCTCTATATGGTTTATTAGCAAATGTCATGTTCATAAATGAAGTTTTTTTTCATATCATACACTTGCTGAAAGGCTGGGGTATTTTGCATTACAGCACAAAATAAAAACACTCACTCTGTGATAAACACACTTGACAGACACACTCTACAAAAACACTCATAAACAAATACTGAAAACAACACAATAAATATCACAGTAATACAATAACAAATCTTATCGATAACTTACATGTGCAGAAATAAAAATACTCTCAAGCACACGCACACTGGCATCAAATACGTTTTATTAACTCACACTCATATGCAGTATAGAGAGAGCAAAACAACAAGTAAGATGACAACAGCTTTCAAATAGTAATTAATATTCATCTGTGTGTTATCAAGAACAACAATAATAACAGCTACAACAGCAATAGCAAGAAGTAAAAGAGCAAATATAGGAGAAGACGAAGCAGAAGAAAAAGTATACTATGAAGTACTATTACAATTACAACAACAACAGCAAAAATAACATGATTATTGTTGCAGTCAAAATACCAACTGATACTTGTTCCTCTACTTGTTGTTGTTGTTTGATTTACAAAAAAAAAAAGAGAAAAAACAACAATTGTGCTGTTACGAGTACGAGCATTATCATGTGTGTGGTGTGCGTAAAAGTCTGTGCAATTGTATTAGTAATAGAAAACATCAACATCATCAAAACAACAGCACCAATACAACAACACACAAGCAAACAGAAACGGATAGAGAAAAAGAGATGAAGGGAAGAATAACAAACAAATAAACAAACAAGTTGAACAACAACAACAACAACTCAAACTATCAACTTAGATTGAGATTAAAATGCATGAGAACAATTTTTGTTTGTTTATGTATGAACACGCACAATTTTCACTCTCCCATATGAAAAACAATCAATACAGGGTTTCTCAAAACTGAATTTCTTTTTTCAAATCCAAATTAAATACACAATTTAAATCCAAATGCTTAATTTACGCTAATCTAAGCATACATACGTATGTATTTAATTGTATATCGTAAATGAATTTTGTTCAAAAAAATTTTCGATTATACTTTCGCGTAATTGTGGCACTATCTCGTATCTAGTATTAACGAAGAAAATATTGTAACTATACGAGGAAATAAGTCTCCATATATTGTTAGTTCCTGTGAGAACCGACCAATTTTAATTCATTTAATGCATGAAAGATTGCAACAATTGTCGGTGAATTATTCTGCTTAACACCACATACAAACTGTAGGTCCAATCACTCATGAATAAAATAAATTGGATTCCAATCCAATGTCATGCCGAATTGCGGCAGTAAGTAATCATGTGATATCAAGCACTTGGGTAGTACATTTTGATTTTATATTATAGAGCAGTCGAATAAAGTTGTACTCATTAAAGGAAATGAAACAATTTCAATCTGGAATGTATCGCATGAAAAGACAATACCGATATCTCTCCATAGAAATAAAGCTTTTTGAAAAAGAAATTTCAACTTTCAACAATTGAAAGCGTGATCCTCTCTTTCTACGACTCTCCCTTAAATGTGTCCATATGCAGATACGCGTAGATATGATTGTGACAGTGTAAGCTTGTATGTGGCTGCATATGCATGTGGGTGTGTGTGTGTATTTTCGATTACATTATGTCTACATGTCTTAATATATAAACAATGTTTTGTTTCTGTTTCCATTTTCATCAGTGCTCTCCTCCTCATTTGTTTTTTCCAATTTTTTTTTTCTGTCTTTCTTTCTTTTTCTTATTTCTGTTACTCATTCATTCTGTTCAACTGTTTTTCTCTAATAATGTTGATGACAAACTTCCTATTCATGTTGTTGTTGTTGTTGTCTTATATAGTAATCAAAACAATTCAGGACAAACCTTTTTCATGTGTAACTCTGCTGTCTTTCAATCCCATTTTACGAGGCACAAAAAAAAAACAAATGAGCAAAGACAACAGCCCAACAGTTGGGTGTAAAATAAGAGCACAGTCTGACTTAATAAAGCATTTCAATTTTTGTTCTATATATGGATGCTATTTTATTGCTCTCGCCTGTAAGCAAAACACGTTCTTATAACCAACTTTGTTTATATTTTTGCCTTATTTTCCTTCATTTACATGTTAATCTCAAGTGGAGAGAAGTTAAAGAGAGAGAGAGAGAACAAAAAGTTAGTGATAGACAGGATGTGCGAGATAATTGTAAGTGTGTGTGTGTGTGTGTATGTATGTGAGAAATTGAAACAATTTTTTTTCTGCTTTTCTTCTTCTTCTTTGTAAAAATTTTGTTGTTTTTGATTTTCGTAAATAATTAGGCAGCAAAGGAAATGAGTATTGAATGCATAAATAAGACTAGCTGTCTGTCTGTACATGTATTATACGTGTTTTTCATTTTGTTTATGTTGCTTTTGTTGTTGTTGGTGGTGTTGGTGTTGTTATTTATCTGTTTCCAAATGAATAGTTTAAGGAAATGTCTGGGCAACACCTGATCTGGCCTAAATAATGAGAATTTGAAAGAATTTCTTGTTTTTTTTTGTTTGTTTGTTTGTTTTCCTTTTTTTCAACATTTTATTGTTGAATTAATGACACTGACGAGTGGCATACGAACTTTAATGAGTGATTAAATGCTTATGATTGGAAAAAACAAAATATTGTTGAAACTGGAAATGAATGAACGAATGAATGATGAAATTTAGCTTTTAAAGTTTTATAAATGAAGACATTTTCTTTCATTATGGACACATAAATTAAGTGCGCGTATTTCTGTATTACAATATCCTTTTAATTATCATGAGCCAAATAAATTGTTCGAAAACTCTCAGAGTTATGCAATATCTTTTATTCTCCCTTTATATATATATGTGTTCTAAGACAATAACTACTTAGCAATTATGAAATAATGTAATTTATATTATAATATACCATTTAATACCTTTCTTTTTAAGGTTAATGTTTTTAATTTAACTGACAAAATGCTTCACAATATTGCATGGCCAATATTGGTTTAAAATTTGTGAGTTTAATGTTGTTTCTGTGCTTAAGGAGGGAAATCCTGTCCAGACCGGATGTATACAAGTGCACTGGCGCTGCACGCATTCCAGCAATGACAACAACAAGGCACTGTACCAAATGGCCAAATAACTGCAATTTGCTTGCAACAAAATTTGTTAAAAATTCCTTTTTAAACAAGATATTTGAAAAGAATTTCTTTTTCAACTCATAAAAAAATAAATCCATAAAATTTACGATCATATTATCGACAACAGCATCAGCTGAGATAAAATATTGATGGCATTTATTATTGGCTTTATTCAAAATAAAACGAAACAAAAAACTAAAATGAAGAACAAAAAATGGTTAAAAAATCCTATCTTTCTCTCTCAATTTAAGCTGTCAAGAATTTAATACAAGACACAGACTGCTACTTACACACACACATACACTTTCGCACAAAAGCAAGAAGCTTAGGATGCATGTTTAAATTGTTAAAGGAAGTAGAGGTTATGCTTGCCATTGTTGCAATGAACGTTATCGATACTCTAAGTCAAATTGAAGCTGACGATGATGCAGTCAAGTGATGGAGATTTCGATTTTTTTTTCTTTTCTTCATGTGGTTTCCTAAGGAGTTTAAGTTTTTCGGTGTCATAATATTTCTCTCTTTCCAAGTGTTCCACAAATTTTTAAATTCTATTATAAATTTCTGTACGTCATTCAGTTTTACTGCGCTGTATGCTAAGCTGGCAACAGAGATAGAGATGAACTAGCTCTCTCCATCTCTCAGTCCTTCTCCCTCGGTATCTTTCGTTCGTATTTTAATAGACCAGGACCAGGATTATTTCCTTAAAGCATTGCAGGGTTTTTATGTTTTATAGCCAATAAACTATCATAACGTATTTTCCTCAGATATAATCTTTAAATTATTAGAGCAGAAGTGGAAACAAATAATTTCTTTTATTATTTTCCAAATATTTGGGGACAAATAATTTTGAAAATCTTGTTTTAAGGGAAATACTTCATATCTTAAAAGGATTTACGGATTTAATGATTTAAAGGGAACTGATGTAAAGAAAAATTGACTTTAATTCAATACAAGTACATAAAATAATCTTTTCTATTGCGCTAACATAATGAACGGAGGCGTATAATTAATATCCTTTAAAATATTAATATTCGTAAGATTTCGCTCATATTACATTGAAAAAATGAAATATAAAATTGTTGTCTTTAATTTTATACAATTTGTTCTTGGATTGTTCTTTCATTTTGACTTAAACACTTCGCTACTGTTAATGTTATCTCTCTTTATCACTGTCTGTCTTGCTCCTGTGTATTACATTTTCTCAATTTATTTTTATTTCATCATTGACTTTCTGTTTAACTGTAAATGCAATTGCTTTTGTTGTTCCATATTTTTCCTTTTTCTCTCTTTGTATAGCCAGTTGTTCATTTCATTATATGCCCTCAAGTCATTCTTTTTTGTTAACAACACTTGTCCATTTAGTGCTTTTCACCTGTAAGATGCCAACGATAACAACTAAACAATAAAAGCAACAACAACAACAATAGACAACTAAACAACAGATGTTGGTTGGCAGTGAGGCACTCAGAAAAACAGCAGTCAACAATAAAGGAAAACTAAAAAGAAACAAAAAATATGAAAAAATAATAAAACTTAGGCTGGCCGCCTGGTTGTCTGTCTATCTGACTGAAACATTGACTAGCAGCCTTGCTAGTCCCACACTCTATTCATTTAACAATTTTTCATTTTGTAGATATTTTTAAATTTTTTTGCAGAGAGAGAGAGAAACACAGAGAGATTGTATAGCATTGTCTGTTATGAAAATAAGTTTTCATAAAATTTTTAAAATTATTCTTCACTACAGTTTTTATTTTATTAATTTTTTGTTTTTTTGTTTTATTAAAAGTTCCAAAAATTTTAATTTTAAAAACCTTATTTAGAATTATTGACTAAAAGACTGTTTCTTTAAGTAAAGCTAACCTGACAACAACCAAAAATTCCAGAACATAAGGATCTGTTGTACACAAAACAACGACAACAATAAAAAGGAAAACAACCAAAACAAAATGTTTGAAATACGTGGTTTTTAATGGCAACTGTTAACCACCACAACCACTACCTCAGACAACGAGTATTTGCTTCAACCACCTCATAAAGAGAGACAGACAAACAATACAAAACACAAACAAAAAAGAACATAAAAAATATCATCAACGTCAGACTCATATTTGTCTGTATTATGTTATGTTAGTTGTTTTAGTCAATGTTTTGTTGTTGTTGTCGTTGTTATTGTTGTTTGTTTTTAACAAATGCATTGAAATATTGTAAATTATTGTTGTTGTTGTTATTGTTGTAATACTCTCTATAACTCATTGAATTGAATATCGAACCGCATTCAAGTGCATAAAATTTGAAATTGATATGGTATGTTGAATATCATTCGGTTTTTTTCTATTCTCTTTTTCTCTCACTCTCTCACCCTCTCTCTCTCTCTCTCCTTTCTGTCTATTGTCGTGTCTGCTTTTAATATCATATCAGTCTCTGTTTGCATTTTTTTTCCTCTATTATATGGTGTACCAATTATCCACAAAAAAAAATCAATGTGTGGTAGAGTTTACATTCGCCTTAACTTAAATAGAAATAGAAGAAATAGTGTAGTTTTTTCAGTTCCATCAATGGTAAATCCGTTAGAAGTATATTAATTACAGAATTTAGTTATTTTTACTATCTGTTTAATGATCACAATAGACTCACAAGTATTACCCTCTTTGGCTTCCATCCTAGTTCTGTCAACATCTGTGAAGCTTCACTTTTCACAAATAAACCACGATTATGCGACGACTGGTCAAGCGATTTAGGGAACAAAATACAATCGGTCTCCTTCTTATTCATGTCATTCCAACAAAGTCTAACAATATTGCACGTATCTTGCCGCTGCCACAACAAAGTTGCGTCTCCCTGTAGAACGAACAAAGAGTACCCAGTTTATTTGAAGTAATCGGAATCTCTATGCCTTACAGCGAGGTGCGGTTCGATAGCAGCATAAACCTTTAATATAAACCTTTAAATCTTACCCAACTGCATTTTAAGTGTAAAGACTATCACTTTAAGAAACTCATGGATAATACAGGTCCAACTTAAGAGTTTAACCGTAAAGTTGTCAGCTGATATCCACCGCAACACAGATTCAACAAAATTTTCCTAACCATTCTAGTTCAAATACTTACCACTTCTCTTAAGTATACCCAGTGATCACTTATTTCACAAAACGTTTATTTTGTGATTTCTCAATACGAAGAATTTTTATATACATACAACTGATTTCAATCCAAAAAATAAAATTTGACGATAATTTTCATTGATACTGAATGATACTATCTAGATACTTCATCTAATATTGAAGTTTTCATTAAGAAAATCTTACTGAATATTGCAAGAATTCAACAACAATGAATGCAATACAATTAAAGGTAATACCTTCTGCTGTAATTCTATTTAGCCTTAAACAGCTGTAGAGCAATTCTGTAATTTATTTATTTGCCTAACACATCAACTGTTAGCCATTTTGCCTTCATTTTGCTTTCATAAAAATTATTGTGATTATTTTTTCGTGATTTTTTCTAATGGTGGTTGACGTTTGATTATGGCTGAGTAAAATAGAAACAAAAATAAAAAGTATTTAAAAAATATGAATTTAAATTACGAGTATGATCAAAAAAAACATATTTCGTCAAATGTATAGTAGAATAGAAATTAAATTGATAAAAAATTTGAGATTATACAAGAGTATTCAATTTTTTAAAATAATTGAAAATGTTTCAAAAATAAACTGAAAAGAAATATTTCCAAAAGAAACTCATTATTTTCTATTACTATGTATTCGTATACATGACGCCATGATAATGTAACATTTTTAAGCGTATTTTGTTAATAGTTTGCAATAAACATCGCTTAAACTTACCCAGTTAAGTGTGAAACTAAATCAAATCAATATTTCTATTTTATCACCAAGTATAAGAAAAGAATTCCTTTCTTATGTTTCTAATCTAATAACCTTCTTATTTCTATTTGTTCGTTCTATTCTTCTTTCATTCTTTTATTTTCCTATAATTTTATTTTATTGCCTTTAAATCAACAATAAATTTACTGCCTCTCTCTCTCTCCCTCACTCTCTGAATAGAATTTCGCCAAAATTTTTATAATTTTCAATATCCCTCTGATGAATATGAGTGTATGTATGTGTATGTGTGGCAAAAGTATCATTTTTCATTTGGCAAACAAATTAATTCTTTAATAAATGCATTTATGTACGTACTCGTTTATGGGAGAAATTTTTGGACAGGCTAAAACCCTGGCCAATTTTACTTATCCTATACTCAACTCATGCAGTAGGATTTCTCTTGTTTTTTATTTTCGATTTTCTTCGTTTCTGATCAGTCTGTTTGATTCAAACCCTCCGTATTGATGCAGCAATGTTATGAAACATTCTAATGCATTCACATTTAAAATTCCATTCCCAAAATATAAAAAAAAACCATCTCTGACTGTCTAAGTGAATATGTGTGTACTACATGTGTATGTGAGTGTGTAGTTCAAAACACGCAGAAAGAAATAACTGGCATGTGGTTTTGTTTTTATAGCAAGAAAATGGGGAAGGTATGCCAAAGATAATAAGAAGTTTTTATTAGCTGCTTATAGGCTTAAGGAAAGCAGCTTAAAAAATTTATTTTAAATTCATGTTATTGTCTCGTTAGCTTTTGTGATTCCTTTCGCAAGGCTGTTGTTTTTTAAAAAGTTGGCCTGAACATTTTTATTTTACTATTATCAGCTACGATGCTGCCTCCACTTAGAGAGGTGATATGCTGCTGACTTAAGATCGTGTTGCATTAGAGAATATTAGATTAGAGATACATTGTCTTCCAGCCTTATGTTCGCAATTTCTATACTTCCCTTAGCTGACCTTCTCCGTTTGGCTTTCATATGTTCATTTAGACTTTCTACTCTTTGGTTTCGATACTTTTTCTCTTTTTTTTTGCTGTTTTTATCTTTTACTGTTTCTTTGTTTTTTATCCTCTTGTGCTCCCTATTTTGTAGCATAAAAGAAAACGAACGCAATGCATAAATTTCCAATTCACTGAACTCTTTTTCCATTAACACATTTGCCACATGGAGAGAACGAGAGCGTTTTTCTCCAACGTTTAGTTGGTTTTTCATTTTCGTTATTTGAAAGCGTACATTTCAAATTTGGCCAAAAAAAAAACAACGAAAGAAGAATAATTCAAATCTGTAGAGGGGTATGGGAGGTGATGGAATAGAGCATTAGGACAGCTTAAAATATGCAATTTATATGCTAAATGAATGTAAATGATATGAAAACCCCTCTTCTTATTTTCTTTTTTTCCAGCGTATGTTTCTTTTAAAGTATAGAAACGAAAATATTTTATTTCAAACGGGAATATCGTGATAAATAAATTATTTGTTCAGAAATTTTAAATTCAAATTTTTTACTATAATTTAAAAAGCCAAGAAGAAGAAAAAGGACAAGATTTTTATAAACTTTTATGTGACATAAAGTAAAAGTACACACTTACCTTTCATTATTATCTAAAATCTTAATAAGAAAAATTAACTTTTCATTTTATTTTAAAACAAAATACTGAGAAAATTACGAAATAAAAATAAAAATTCTTTTTAACTTTTACTTTTTTAACCTTCATTACACACACACACAGCTGAAACCCAGTTATGAGTTCAGTTTCCCTTTGACATACAAGTTGGAAGGAAACAGCAGCTGAAGGAAAACAAAAAACGAGACTCTTGATGAATAAAGTTGTCATTTTATAAAAAAGCAATTATCAGCCAGTAGGGGGGAGGGGAGAGAGAAGGTAAGGTATTACATTAAGTTTTATGAAGTTCATAAAATATTTTACTGGCAATAGTATGGAGAGTATATAGAGTAGTGTGCCACACAGTTACAAAGTCATTACAGGTGTTGCAAAACAGTTACTACTTCTTTCTTTATTTTTTTTTTTTTGTTTTATTTCGTTTTAAAAGTGAAAAAAAAAAATTTTATAATTTTTATTAAGTTACCTTTTAACACGATCTTAATGAGTAATACTTTTAATGTTTTTATTTAAAACTCCACTGAATGTAATCGTTATATCAGTAATTTTAATTACGAATTCATGAAGAAACATGAATCCTAACCAACTTTGGTTTTCTTCTTATTTTTTCAATTTTTTTCGCAGCGTATGTACTTATATCAATTGCTTTAATTTCTTTTCAAACATTTTTGTTTATGAGGCCATAATCCTTTTTTTTTTATTTTATTTACATTCATTCACTTGCTTTCTTTTGATTTTCATTTGTTGGTGTTGGTTTTCTTAAGTAAATTGTAGAAAATATGAAAAAGGATTTTTTAATTGTTTAGACAAATAAGTTTATCTAACGCTTTTTCAAGTATTTTCTACATTTCACAAAATTTTTCTATACAAACTTCCATTTCTGATATTTGCTTTGGTTAACACATTATTATTCAACATAACAGTAGTAAGCAAAACACTATCCTGTAGCCACTCAACAATATTGATAAATGACACTTTGAGTTTAACCTAAAAGTAGGCAGCAAAATATTATCTTTTCAAAATTAATCAATTTCACATCACTCAACATTTTTGCTGTATTAAGATTCCAATGCAATCAATTATTTACACCGTCTAAAAAAACACCTTAAATTTTGTCTTAAAATAGGCAACAAATATTATTTTTTTTTCTAGTTTCTTAAATTTTTTACAGGTTAAGGTTGAGGCACGTTAGTTTTCAAAAATATAACGAAGCCACCAAAACACCCAGTTATTGTAATTGATACAAAATTGAGACCATTCATACAATCACACATCCTCATAAATATCAGAAAGGCTGAAGTATTTCTTCTATATAGCGGCAATATAACGACCATCATCTTGTTACTCCGCTCGTATAAAAATTAGAATATAATTTGTAATTGTATTGTAATTAATAAATAAATAAAATAAATAAATAACGACCATCAATTTCCAAACCGACGTGCTATGATACCTCTTGCATAACCTGAATCAACATAAGTACGATCTGAACAGAAAAAATCAAGATCTCTTATGCTACACTAAAGAAACAGTACAAAAGATATATGTGAAGTGAACCAATTTTGTTTACGTTCCTTTCTGCAATCTAGAAGTCTAAACTTTAATAGTTCCTGATTTTATTTTCAGACAAAAAAAAAACAATATGATAACAAAATGCCCCAATATCTGCAATATATTCGGTTCTCTATGCGGTGACCTCAAAACCTCCACTCTGGCAAAGCTGTTAGCTGTCAAATATCTTTTGTCTGAATTGTCTCTTATGTAGTGAAAATTATTTTATTTAACTTTAGTTTTCGAACCAAATTATGATTCAAATTTTATTAAAAGACTGCAGATTCGACTTTTTCCCTTAACCAATGCTAGTATAAGATATTTGAAATGCAAACTTATCAGAATAGTTGATGACTTTAAACTTTTCTTTGAATATTTTATTATTTTGCTGTTGACGAATTTCTTTAAAAATAAATAATAAATAAATTGGAATATAAATTTTGAAAAGAAATACACACAGGCACACTTACACACACAAGCAAATATTTAAAAAAGAATAAAATGTTATAAAATTCTATTGTAAACAATTTAAAAAATTCCTTTGTTATGCATGTTTTACTACCACATACATACACCTGCGTAAACTTATGCATATGCATGGAATATGCAAAAAAAACATTGTATGTGAGCGAGTGGGATTTTTTTTCTCTCTCCCTCTATTTTCTCATGTCTATTCATAACAATGACACACGTAAATAATAAAAAAGAAAACATTGAAAAAATTAAAGAAAAAATAGAATTTCAAAACGATTTAAAGAGAAATGAAATTAAAAAAAAAATTAAGAGAGAGAGAGGGAGAGAGTGAGAGAAGAAATAAAACATTTGAATGATTATGATGACTCAGGTGTTTTCTTTACAATTGTTTTTATTTTTGTTGTAGTTGTTTTAAATTTAATGGAGACATTTTCCATAAGCATGCAAGTAGTATGAGTATACGTGTGTTTCTGGGTGATTGTCTTTTTTTCAATTCTCTTTTTGTTTTTTTTTTTTTTAAATCCTAATGTATGTCAGTTATCATCTGTTTTTGAAGTAATTGTTGATGTTGTTGTTAACATTCTGTGTTGAGAATCATATTTTGTAAGTCAATGTTACAACAGGAAATTGTAGCATTACCACTACTATTACATTTAACATAAACATGAACACAATAATGTCAAACTTTTGCCAACTTAAACAATGAAATAAAATCTAAAACACATTCACATGCACATTCACATGCATGGATGTATACGACGTATTCGCACACATAGAAAAGAGTAACAAAACAATTTCTTTTAGAAAAATATGTAAATCTTAACAAATTGTTTTTGTTTTCTTTTTTGTTTTTATTTCGTTTTTCTTTTTCTCTTAAAATACGCTTGTTGATGAAGATTTATGCGAGAAACATAAGTTTTCAAAAATTTAAATATTTCCACTAACTGTAGGGGGAAAATAGTAGGGCGGAATCGTATCCAACGACCTCATGGCCAGGAGGCCGCGTGAAATAAGTATTAGGTCAAGAACTAGGTTTCACAAGAATTGAAGTAAAGTAAGCGCTACTTCCAGTGGTATTTGAATCCAGTTTATAATGTCATAAGAATTTGAATAATATTGCCAATTGACCGGCAGTCAATTGCATTGCATAATCATACAGTAAAGCACACATTTTCATAAAACGAAAAATCTTGTTAATTTTGCCGGTGGTCTTAGCGAAGGATAAGGTCTGCCTGAAATGAACTATGAGGCTAATTGTTATACAACAAGTTCCATGATCCAACTCATTGATTACACAATCCTCACAGTACAATGTCGATTCCAAATGAGACGTGCAGAAATATTCATTTTGAAGAGTTCAATGAATGTGAGATTAAGAACATGAGGTGAGCGATGGTGTCCTTAGAGAACTAACATAAGCATAAAACAACACAGTATTTTTTCAGTATCCACATTAAAGAGTAAATCAAGAAATTATCAAATTTTTCCTCATTTTCCATAATGAACACACCTAATACAATACACACATACGCACACACACATATATGTATATACAGAAAATGACTTTCTACATCCATATGCATGAATTTCTATAAAAATGTTGTATGTTAAATGTGTATTTGTGTGTATGTGTGTTTGCTTTTGCCTGTCTTAAGCTTATGAATATGCATAAAGGGTTTAAAAAAAATGTAAAAAAACGAAATAAAAAATAGAAGACTCCACTCATATAAAGAAAATAAACGATGACGCCAAAACAGAAAAAGAAGAACGGAAAGGAAAGGAAACGAAAGGTAAGGTGAAGATTTATTTGGGTCATAAGGTAAAAACAACACATTCATTCATTTCATTGCTTCCATTTCATTTTTTACTGTGGCTTGACAAAGGAATCAAGAAATGTTTAAAAAAAAAAATATTTTACAAAACAAATGAAATGAAAAAACATTTTGAAATAAGTCTGACAAAAATTATTTTTTGGTTTTACTTTTGTTGGCTGTTTATTTAAGACACAAATTATTTAATCCGTTTAAAGAACAATTTCAAATAAAAGTGAATGAGTGTGTGTGTCTGTCTGTGGGTGTTTGTTGGCTTTTGAAAAAGTAGGCTGCAATAATTTGAATAAAACAAACGGCTTAAAGACTTAAAGAATGTTAATGTACATAAAACTAAAAATGAAAATAAATAAAAGCAGAGAATGGCAAAGTCCTTGAAAATATAAAATAAAAGCTTAAAAATTAAACGGAATTTGTTAAAAAAATTGAATTTTTAATAAGAACTCCATATTGAAGGCATTAAAATAAGAGAAAATCTTTATTTTTATATTACTAACGGTAATTCGGAAATATTAAAACTTTAAACATTTTCAGTGCTGTTATGGTTATGTGCTGATTTTCTATACTAAACTAGCCAATGGCATACGTATTATAATGTATACGATATCACAATAGACCTCAGAGCTGTAAACTCTTAAAATCTGCAAGCTATATGCGCAACCTTGCTTGTGCTGACTTTTCCATCATTTTCATTGTTCACATTCCAGCGGCACACTGATGAGATTGATGATTTGCAAAGTTTGGTTTTCATCGTTCGACAGAGATTTTTATTTCTTAATCATAGATTCTGATCTTGTATTGTAAGTCATAGTCCTTATTGTTTGAAATCAGCAGCATAGTTGTACAATCTCTTTCTAATTTCTCATTTTATTTATTTTCCATTCTAACAAATATCCTCCCTTTAAATTAAACGTTTTAAGCTTCTTCTAATCTCAAAATCTAATGGTAATGAGTTAAACATTAAATTTTCATAAATTTCATTAAAAACTTGTGTTTTTTCCTTCATTTTTATCGTTTTCATCATTCCTTAGTAAGCGAAACACCTCTTAAGCCAGGAATGGTAAGCAAGTGTTCGTTGACAGACACAACCAATTAAAAACCAGTAAAATAAAGCAGCAATAACAACAATGTATTAAAGCTAAAGAAAGACAGAAAGAGAGAAAAAAGTGGAAGAAGAAAGAGATAAAAATCAAAATACAAGAAGAAAAGTAAGTCAAGTGGTTGCAGCAACACCAACAACCACAGAAAAAGAGAAAAAAAAATCAAAAAGGAAAAGGAAGTCACCACCGCCACTACAGCCAGCCGGATATCAGTTGAGTAAATAAACTCAAGTTGTTGTAGTTGTTGTTGTAATAAATGCATTTATAAAGGATAAGATGGCAACGACGACGTTTTTTAAATATTATTAAATATCTTACACTCACTTTGTTGTTGTTTTTGTTGTTGTTGCTGATGTTGTTGTTAATGTAAGTATTAGTTGCACTGCCACTGATACTCTCTAAAGATGTTGGTGACGTTAGTGTGTTGATAATGATTATGATGCTGATTATAATGTTGTCGTTGTAACAACTTTAATGGCAACTTGAGAAGGTATTAAAGCCTTCCATTTTTCTTTCTATTTTTTTTTATTTTTAAATAAATTTTGTGCTATCAACCAAGATTAACCCAGTTATTATAATAATTGTTACTGTTGTTGTTGCTGTTGTTGTTATTGTTATTATTATTTAAGTTACTTTACTTTTCTTATCAGCACTTTAGTTTATGCCCGTTAAATACAACATAATCGGCCTGATCTTAGAGGCAAATAAACTTGTATTTGCTTACAAAACAAATTTCTAACGGAATGTGTTGCAAGAAATGAGGCCGCCAACAGAAAGGATGATGACAAAAGGTTGACAACACTTTCATGTCTTAATGCAAGCAACAAGCAATTTAAATTTTTTCTTTAATCTGTACTGTTGGACAACAAAATGGAAAACTTTCATCACTTGTCCTCATGTTGACGGCTCTTGCTCATATTGATACATCGGTTTGTACCTGAAGACTTAAAAAAATTCATTTTTGTTCTACAGTCTGTTCTGTTGGACGATAAAATAAAAAAGTTTCATTTGGTCTTCTAGTGTTAATAGTTCTGTACCCTCCAGTACTTTTCCGACAGTTTCCGTTTTTGACTGGAATAAAATAATCATACACCGTTATGGTAGAATATCTCTGATATCAAGCGAAGATGGGTTATTGGAATCACTTGAATAAACACTGTGGATTTATAGCAACAACATCTGAATTAGATGCCGACCACGAGAGAGCCTAGATCGATCCATTCATTCGTAACGTCTCATTCCTACTAAGCTCTTTGTTCGGAAAGCACGTCTAATTTCGTAATTGATGGAGACGTCCTCCATTATTTTAAGACCACAACCAAGGTGAATTCGCTTATTAGACGTAAACCCGGGTTCGAGCCCCTGGCTAGACATCAAAACGAAATATGAAAAAAAATATTTCTTTGGCGACTGCCTCTCAGCAGATTTCTGAGACTCTAAAAGTAAATAAACCTGTCATGAAACAATTTCTCAAAAATCTGTCGTTCGCAGTCGACGTTAAACTGTAGGTCCCGCCACTCAAATATAAAATTAAGGTACACAAGATGAGTGGTGTGAGAAGCTAGGCCGTAATCCTGACTAAAGGGATATAATAGCCAATTATGTATGTATTATATGTATGTAAGTGACGCTACTAACGAAAATAAATTAGGATAATATCATCCTTTTAATTGTTATATAGCCGGAGGATTAAAAAGAGAATAAAATAAAATGTAAAAACGGATGCCGATTATAATGGCTACAGTAATGGATTGACTGATGATGATGATGTTAATTTCAAGAAAATCATTGTAATATAAAGCGTTTCATGGCACTTTTGAAATAAATCGGAGTCATTATCCTATCAACTTGGCTAATAAAATACTGACAAAAAAAATAAGAATTGTTCACCTTCACAAAACCTTGAATAGAATAGAATTACATATACATACAAGCTTATGCATATGCTGTTCCCCCGTTTGTGTGAGCAAATTATTTATTCATGCTCTTAATATTTTGCTTTCTAAAATTGCATGTCTTTTATACATTTTTGAAAAGCAAAATTGTTTTTTATTCACAAAGTGACACTAATACCACACTTTTTTCATATCTGCATTCGACGAGCTCAATACACTTGTTAAATAACTTTATTTAAAAATTTTTTTTTTGTTTTTGTTTTCCTTTCAATACTTTTATTTTCGATATTTCTTTTCCAACTGTATTAACACAAACACTCAATTTTGTTAAAAGTATTGAAAATTCAACTTTTATTTTACAAATGCTTTGAGTACCCTACACTATGTTAAGTAATACTCGCATTCGTGATTTAATAGATTAACACAATGATGGGCAAACGGTGTGCTTTAGCTGTAAACTTGTCGAAGACTGGCTACCTAGTTGGCATAAAATTTAACATTTTCGAGGCTTACGCTGGTTGACGATATTATTTAGCGTTCAGTAACGACCGATTGTTTTTTTTCACGGGTTTAGTTACTTTAGAGCCATAGAATTAAGGTTGAAATCTTATTTTCCCTCCAACGATACGATAGTTTCTAATGTAGAGTATTAAACAATCGAACTTTATCACTTTTAAGTTCCCTACTTATTGCCTTTTATATTAACATCCCCCCGCTCTCTCCCTCTCTATGCTTTCCTGGCCCTAGTTCTGTATCTCTCTCTTTTCACCATTTGTAAAATAGTTTTTAACTTCAAAGGAATTTTTTTTCTTGTGTATCGAAAATACATTCTGAAAATCAATTTTGTGTGAAAACTAAACGTTTGTATTTGTATTCGTAAATGTAAAAAATGGTGAAAAGAACAGGGGATAGGGATAGTGATGTGGATGCTAAAAGGATTTAAAAAATACTTTTACACATACATATGTATGTGTGTGTGTATCTATGTATATATTTGAGCAGCTTTATAACACTAGATAAAGGTTACTTATGTCAAACTTTATTCTATTAACTACAACCGGATGTAATGGATTTTTAAATTTTTTTCGTTTTTCTTTTCACCTTTTTACTGAATTTTTCTCTCTCACTCTTTCTGCGCTCTCTTTTTTTTTTTTTTGCAAGTCCCTATAAATTTTATCAATATACCGATAACTGCTTAAAAAAATGGTAAGAAAACTACAGCGCATTGAATATACAAACATTGACTGCTGTTCAGCCAATAAAAATCACGTAAATTGAAAACGTTTTAACAACACATCTAAAAAGCAAGAGATAGAGTTGAAGTGTAAGAGAAAGAGAGAGAGAGAGAGAGAGAGACAGAGAGCGAATGTTATAACTTGGCAGTTAAAGTGAAATTAAGTTTTCGGTAAAAGGTGTTAAAAGTAAGAGAAGTGGAAGATGAAAAGTAACATAAATACTAACTAAGCTGGTTTATAGGATATCGGATTTCATATAAAGATTTCGATGGTTATTGTTTCTGTTTTTTTTTTTGGTTTTCGGTAACATGCTTAACAGTAAAGTTTAATCATGTTTAAGTTTTACTTATTGAAAGAAACGTTAATGCTTCTGAGTTCTTTTTTTTTTCTAATGAATTAAGATATCACAGGGTAATTCAATGTTTTTTTTAATCTCCAGTGGTTGGAAAAAAATTTAGACGAGATGATTTCAAACTTTTTAATTTGTTTGGAATATGGATTCTTTGCTGAAATTCCTACTCATAATGCAGGAAGGTAAAATTTATTGATTAGACCAAATCAATATTATTCAACATTAAAAGAATATACATATTTCAGTGGTTACAACAATGGTCGACACAACAAAGTAAAATGTAATACAAAACTGGAGTGAGCAGCGTCTAATAGTTTTAGTGATTTTACATTGTACCAGTATTTGATACTCCAAATATACACAAATTATGCCGTAACTTTATATAACTTTCCATTACAAGTTCGCATACAACGTATGCGTATGAGTAAAATTTTTTCCGAATACGAATATTCATCATACGTCTTCGTTAAAGTAAAAGTTAAAATTTGCTTGTTTTTCTTTTCTTTCAAAATTTTTTCGTATATTTGTTTTCTAAATTTTTTTGTTGTTTTTTTTTGCAGTTGCTGAAGAAAATAGTTTAATTTGTCTTCAGTTTCTAGGGCAAACATTTTATACAATAACAAGAACAACTGCAACAACAAATGTTTTAAAATGTTTCATATTTCTTCCATTGAAATAATTTTATTAAAAACACACATAAGTATGTATGTGTGAGTATATGTATTTGATATACTTTAGTGTTTGAAGAAAACTTTTTAATAACTTTCAATAAGTATTTCACATAATGCACACACTCACACATGCAAACACTTATACTCTTGTAAATATTTGACAAGAGTCAGCTGTAATAGTACAACTAGCAGTTGCAGTAGTAGTAATAGTAGCAGTTGAAAAAAAAAGAAATTTAACTGGTGACGCAAATAATATGTGTATGTATGTAGTAAGCAACATTACAAAAGAGAAAGCGAGAGAGATAGTGAGGAAGTGTATGAGTGAGACACAGCATTATTGTTAAATTTATAAATGTTTTGTTGTTATTGTTGTTATAGTTGTAGTAGTGGTTGTACTTGTACTTGAGAAGACCTCATTAAATAGTTTTATGACAAATAAGAGTTTGTGTTTAACTTTAAATGAAATATATTTCAATTTTTTTCTAATTTCTCTCTCTCCCTCCCTCTCTCTCTCTCTCTCTCTCTCTCTCTCTTCTTTATTTTTCTATTTTATTTGACAAAATAGAAACGGAATTCATTTCAAGGAAGTGTGCAATATTTGCAAAAGACAGAGAGAGAGAGAGAGAGTGAGTGAGAGTGAGCAAGAGAACAACAGAGAGTGACAGAGGAAAGGTTCAAAACTACAAGTAATTGTGTTTTAACAACTTTAGAATTTATGTTTTCAAGACAACTTTAAAGGGTTTTATTTGATGAACATAAAATATAGGAAACGTTTGAACAAATAAAGAAAAAAATGTAAAGCGGAAAAGGACTCTTTTCTTTTTAGGAAACATCATAAAATTTTAAACTTTGGGTATATAGTTGAGAAGAAGGTCAAAAAGGCATAAGGTAATATGGCAGATTGTACCTGCAACTTTCGATTAACTGATAAAGAATTGTAGGCGTAACCGAAACTTTATCAAATCTTTCCCAAGACAATAATTTCACGTTGCTCCTAAATTTTTAAATTTCCCTCCTAAAACACATTTCATTTCTAATCTCTTTCTTAAGCTCTTAAGTTTAAACTGTCAGTGCATTCGTTCCATTTTATAATCTCTATAACAATTTTACCTTTTGCTACAATAGTTGCAACGTCAATAACAAGAATAATAAAGAAAAGCGGCCTTATTAGCTAATGTTTCTTGTGTTTCGGCTATAAAATCGTAAATTAAATGTAGTCGCTGTTTAAGTAACATCCGTTAAATGTCATAAATTAAGTTAATGCCAGGGTTATGGCAATGCTGCCGATTTTACTGATTCAAATGAAGGTTCTGCTCCAGCTTGCCATGCCATGGCATGCCTTGGCATACTACGAACAACAGCAACTACGTAGATAACTAATAATAATGGCAACAACATCTTAAACACAATTTCTTACACTTGCTACAATACAGTTATACTTGCACACACACACACACACATTTACTAAGATTCATTGTATGTACTTACTATGCCAATGGTATTCCAACAACTATAAGATTTTATTTCCGGTTTTGAGTTAATGGCCTTAATTAGAGACATTTATACGGCATGCATGTGTATTAGAGAGAAGAAAATAGTAGACTTGAATAGAGAGCGAGTGTATAAGTTTACAATATCAAAAGGCAAAGTTGCAATTTCTAACACACACACACACGCATGCACACACACATTTTATCAAACATACATAGAAATAATGACGGATATTAGGGGAGTTCACATTTAATACAAAGTGTTTACGATTTGAACTCTGTTTTGTTTTGTGAACAGACCACTTATGTGAAATAATTCAATTTCTATGCTTTTATTTTATTACAAAATTAGAAAAAAACTTTCAAACGAAATTTTAAAATTAAAAGTTCCAAGATTGAAGTCATAACGACCCTAATTTTTAAACCCCCCACCTACTCACCTTAGCTATGCTTGAAATTGTAGCCAAATATTTTGCAACACATGTATTTTAATACACCATCAAATAAATGGTCTTTGAACGTGTGCAATTGCTGCAATAGCATTAGCAATAGCGGCAGCTAGCAACAACAGCAGCAATTACTATAGCCGTAGCAGCATTTACCAATAACAACAACAACAATAATAATAATAATGAGATCCTGTGTATAATTCATAATGAAGTTGTCTTTAACGGACCAGCCCAACAGCGTATGTATAGTATTAATGGGTGAGTGTAAGTGTAAATGTCAATGTAAACGTGCCTGCTGTGTCTTCCGCCATACATACTACGGCCATGTCCATGTTTTACTTATAAATCTTACAATAGAAGCCATGTGTTTATATACGTATGACCAGATCTTATTAAAGGTTATGGATACCAATACACTTGCATACACACACACATACAGACACAGTTAGTTTACGCTTTGCCTCATATACGTTGCTACTCAAGTTCTCCTTAATAAGCCTTTTGGGTACGAAATACAAATACTAGTCGTTGTGTTGTCTTGCAGAGAGTAAAACAAGACATAATTTAACGTAATATGATGGCCATCATAAGTTATCAATGATTTACACGTAATGACAATTAAAAGTCCATAAATTCTTGTATTTCTACCACTCTTTCTCTCTCTCTCTCTCTCTCTCTCACACACACCCCCTCTATCTTTCTCTGCCTATACGTAAAGAGTGTCTATTTCCTGAGGAGTAGTATGTGTCAGGGCCACATCAATTAGACTGCTGCTGACATCAGCTAAGATTGTTAATAATAAGCCCCAATGGTGATTGCTTTATTTGAGTGTGTGTGTGTGTGTGCGTCTGTTTCGGATACTTCTCATGGCGAAAATAAAAATTTTTGCACAGAAATTAAAAGTTTTTTCCAATATTTTTTGTAATTTAAAGAAAAATATTATAGATAATAAATAAATAAGCAATTCAATGATGTAATCCATTAATGTGGTGAACAGCAATACATGGAAAAACATGATGCGGTCACCACTATGCGATAAAGTTCTAGAGGCACAAAAGACCTGTTGTACCTGCGGAAGACCAAAAGTCGATACAAATTTTTGTTTCAGTTATTTTTAAGATTACAGAGCTGAGATTATAGAGTCATTATAGAGTACATGGACCACATGGACCACATGGAAAGGTATACATACATACATAATTGGCCATTACAACCCTTCAGTCAGAATTACGGCCAAACTTCTCAACACCACTCATGTTGTGTGCGTTAATTTTATACATGAGTGGCGGGACCTACAGTTTAAAGTAGGCACTGAACGACAGATTTTTTTGAGAAGCTTTTTCATGGCAATTTTTACTCTTAGAGTTTTTGCCAGAAATCTGCTGAGAGGAAGTCGCCGAAGATATATTTTTTTATATTTCATTTTGATGTCTGACCTGGGATTCGAACTCGGGCCTTTCGTCTAATAAGCCAACACACTACCTACTAGACCACGGCGACTTTTAACTTTTGGAAAGGTATACTCTACATAAAAATGAATAGAACTAACAACTGTTCATATTGCTTAGTCAGCGAAAAAAATGTTTATTTGTTTTTACGTCTGCAAAAGAAAAATGAATTTAATTTCGCCAATTCACAGTCAATATTTGATTTATTTGGTCGATTTCTGTAAGACAAACGATTAAAAATAAATCACATTTTTGTTAACAAAAACGTGTTTTAAAAGCCTTTCGATGACTTTTCAAAGACATTATCAATACTCCTTACCTTGCAAAGCCTGACAGTAGTACTTAGAATTCGTTTTGCAAATCTTAACTCATCCATCCCTTTTCTTTATTCGGTTTTGAACGGAAGGAAATGTTTTTGTAATAATTTTTCAACATTGTTTTTCGTTTTCTTAAGAAAGTTCAACATACACACACGCCCCGCACATATACTCACTGTAAAACACAGACTTTAAAGTCATTCACACCTTCTTTACTGATGAACCCATGTTTATTAAGTATGTCAACACAAACATGACACGTGACAGACAGTCAGTACCACTACTTAAATAAACACATATGCACACATCGCTGTTATAGTCGCATACATACCCATCCATACACATGCATTCACACAAATACCCGAAAATGCTAGACAAACAATGGTTTTCTGCTTTAAAATATTCCAAAAACAAAAACAACAAAAAATGTTTCTCATGAAAATTTTCATAATTAAGTTGACATTTCATGTGTGTTGTTGTTATGGTATGCATAGAGATGGCACAGGGAGGTGCATACCGAGCGAAGAGGACGGAAGTGAATATTTGTTTATGTTAATTGAAGTATAGGTGTGTGCATGTGGATGTATAAGTGAGTATTTGTTTCGTTTTAAAATATCCAAGATGATGACATAATTAATGGTACGCGTTACATGTCACATTGTCGTTCATTCTGCCAGAAATAGTGGATATTTAAAGAAGATTTTTTTGTGTTTGTTTTATGGTTTGTTGCTTTTGTTTAAAGGGTTTCCAGAAAAGGTTTTTTGTTTGTTTTAACATTTTGCGAGGAAATATGTTATTGTCTGAATTAACACAATGACAAAGTGGTGGAGGTGATTATAAATTATTTGATGTTTAATTAAGAAAAAAAATTTTAACAAATTAGGAAATTTTTCGATAACAATAGAAATGTAGTTATTTGACAATGATTGTACCATATGCAGGAGAAATATAAGATATTTTTGTTTATTTATTAGGTAAATTTTCGAAATGGAACAGAATAAATCAGTTAAACCAAAACCAAAAAAGAACGATCTTTTAAAGCATGATTAAGTGGCCTTGTAATATGCAAAGTAGTAAATCCAACTACTGGAAGAATAATGGTTTCATTTTAATTATGCCATGAGCTGCTGTCCCAGTATGTAATCCGTTCACAATCTTCATTGTTTCCTCTCAAATAATATTTCCGTTTTCATAAACAATACTTCTCCTTTATTTAGACCGTATGAAACAAATTATTTGTATTGGGGGATATTTTTACTTGTATAATCTGCACTTTTAACGCCTAAACGTATATGATATAATTAGTTTGGCTGCTATTCGTTTATCATTGCAAGCTTTCAGGCGTAAGATTGTAAATGTACTTAAATACAATTGTTATTGTTAATGGTACGCATATCAATCAATTTGTGTAACCAGATCAATCAATTATTATTTCACATACAATATATTGGAGAGGTAACACCTCTAAACCACTCTACACACTCACTCATTCACTCACCCTATTAAGCTTTCACCCACAAATAAGCAGAGTTCACTATCTGTTACACATGCCCACGTACATGCACACGCACGCATTTAACGTATATTAACACTCACTCACTACTAACAGTCATTTCAATTAAACATTTTGTTGAAAAATAAATTACAGATTTGTATCAAATTAATTAAATAAACACACACATACGCACACGCACACGTACACGTACACACTCACGCACTATAAGTACTTACAGGCTTTTCGAAATGTTGGCAGTATTTGTAGTCAGGCCTATGGCCATCGCTTCAATAATGAACAATTTTGTACGTAATTTACGTGGGTGGCCAGTTCCCCTCCTCACACCTTTTTTATAATGGTTTTATCCATTATAATTCGGGGCCTTTAATTAATTTTTGTGTTCTGGCGCCTATTAACAAGGCTTTTATAATAAAGTTTCAGTTTCATACAGAGTTTGAAGGCAATAATTTTGTAGTTTTTTTTTTTTGACGTCTATATATAGTATATTTGTGTGCACAATTTTAGGCGTTGTCATCTTTAGCCTGCTTTTATACACTTTTATTAGATTTGATAACTGTGATTGTCATGCTTGCTCCGTAATTGCTTTTATCGCTTTTATTGCCATAATGGTTGTAGTAAATATTTCTCGCATAAATGTTTAAATGCTCATTTACGTTAATTTGACTTTGCGTAGTATGCGTTCATGCTACTGTTCTCTTTAATGTTTGGGCCATAAAACATGGAATACTTTCAGACGGAAGTATATAAAAAATATTAATAAAAAATTTCAAGGAGACAGACAGTCAATTTGTAGCTGACATAACTTTAATACCTTTCAAATGTATTCAATAGTGTTGGATCTAGTTTCGATAGTTTTTACACCAAAAAATTTTTTTATTCTCCACAATACCCCATCCGTTAGCCTAAAAGCAATTTAAGAAAATCATTCATTAGAAAAAAAATTAAGAAAACATTTAAAGTTCGTTTAAAGATAGAATTAATGGAAATGAGAATTATTTAACTTCTTCTACTACTCGGATGGTTCTATAGCTACACTTGAGCGTTAGAGTTATGAAGATCTAACAAAAACAACAACAAAAAAGAGAGAAACGCCTCTAAGAATAACGGGACAACGTCAAAGAAATTTACAAGGCATGATACATAATTGTACTAAGATTAGAATAAATTATGCTTTAGACGGGTTCCAAAGTAATCTAATCCATGTTGAGCCTTATTTGTCTTGCTTAATCGGTTTACCTGTTTTATATAATTAAAGGCAAATAAACTTTCTAATCCATATTCTTAGAATTCATATGTAAAATTATTATTCGATTTCAAATATGCTTATGAATACAAGAAAATTGTTGTAAATTGCTGGGGAAAATGCTTGTAAATCATTAACTTTAATATGTTCGTACGAATTATCCTGGCTTTCTTATTGTGTTTGCCCTTAAATTACCGAATTTCCTTTTGATTTCCTTAAAATTTAAACAAAATCCTCAATTCCTTTAATTAAGTCTTTAAATACGGTTTTCATTCTACGTATTCTTCTTCTTATTAGTCTTCGTCTTCTTCTTCTTGGATTTGTTCTTCTTCGTTTTCAATTCAAATGAACGGTATTAATTAATTTCATTTTCTTATTCTCCTTCTTTTTGTCTTTTTTATTGTTGTTGTTTCTTGCCAGCCAATACAATAAACAATTCAAACTTTATTCATCTTTATTTATACGAACGAAAATACATACATATGTATATTGCGTGTGTTTGTATGTATACTATAAGTGCCACTATGCGTCTATGGATCTGTGTGTGTGTAAATTTATTTTACATTTTACTTTAATACCGTTGCTGTTGTTGTTTTTGTTGTCGTCATTTGTTGGTTCATCATATATGTCTTCAATTTATCCATCTGTCTGGTGTCAATGCTGTGATGCTGTTGTCTGTTGTTGTCGGCTCAAGTCTATTATGCTGCTGCACTTGAGTGATTGGATAAACAAATTTTGTGGTCAAAACCACAGGCACAACAAATTTAGCAATAGTTGTTGTTAAAATCGAAAACTTAGACACACTCACATACGCATATGCATAGTTTGTAAGGGAAATCGTACCCACACATACACACACACATAGAAGCAAACACTCTCTGTTATATACTCGTTAGAATGATTGAGTGCTTGAATGTATGACTGGACACATTGAATGGATGCGTTGACATGTCAATATATCAAAACAACTAAAACAAATACAAATACAAATACAAACACAAATACAAACATTAACCTCTCACTTACACCTACACATATATACATAGTTATACGATTACATAAAAGTATTTAGAATAGGAACCATACACTAACACCATTAATGCAATAACACTACAGCAGACTAAAAAAACGGATAGTTTGTTTACTTAAAATACTACGCTTTAGAGTAGTCAGTCCGTAGATTTTGAAAGCAAATTGTAACATAGGTAAAATGCCCTCTCTCGACAGTCTAACGTTTAATCTGTACTTGCCGGGTAGCTATGGGATGTCATAATGGACCGCCATGTGAGTTCAGATAAATGTTTGTTTTAACTGTCACTCCCTCTTATTCTATGAATGTCCCGCAATTGCTACGTTAAGATTTTCTAAGTATCTAATAAACGCTTTGCTGCCAGTAAAAATCAGTGCGTGTCCACTGAGCAGACAGATCACATCGTGATCAAGGAATTGATTTTGTGTTGAGACAATTTAAATTTAATATACAGAAGATTGAAGATAATAAAGTAGTTGTTCATGATTCGTTATACTATGTTCACATATGCACTTTTATTGCCATTATTGAGTTCAATATTTCATATAAAATTTCAATTAATTATTGCGCAATAAATACGCAAATTGTTATAATATTGATTAAAACCTAAAATACAGCACTGTAATAAATACGTTCAGTGAGCATATTACAGTTTTCCGAACAATTTCTGTCGATATTTGACAACTCAAACTCAACAAAACAAAAACAATGTTGTTGAAACAACAGCAGTCAAATGAATATTGCTTATATTATATCTGAACACTTAAAATATTGTACTCAAATAACCGAATATTGACTCAATCAGAACGATATTGTAACCCAGATTAATAGAAGCCATCGCACGTGAAGGCTTTATAGTTAAATACTGTCCATGCAGTTAGATATCTTAACTTAAATGCTGCAAATACAACTTTTTGTACAATTTCAACTTAGCTGAGTAGAGTGCATTTGAAAGTCCTTATTGACATGCTTCATATTATCTTGATGTTATTATTGATGCTCTCTTGCCCGTCCTTGTGTTCTAATAATAATTCTCATTATCTTTTGATGCATTGTCCCTTAAATGTTTTGCTGCCAATAATGCTTCTGCTTTTGCTATTTCCTTCTTGCAGACTTTAGATTTCATTATTGTGAGCATTAGCATATAATAGATTGCCCATATTTAAGTTTTAATTAATGTAATTAATTTGAAATAACCACTCTTAGCCTCCCCCCCTCTCCCTTGCATTCCCCACTATTTATCTGATAGCAGACAAATGTTTACAATTCGATTTAAACATTCTTCAACGAATTTTAATTTTAATTAGAATTTAAGCATACGAAAATTACCGTAAAAAAGTTTTATAATGAAAAACAAAAACGAAAAAAAAAACTGCTTAAAAACTAAAAGAGAAACTATTGTTTAGTTTGTGGCACGAGTCGAGAAAAATAACTGTGATTTGAAAATAAATTTAAAAACTTTTACTAGATAAAACACAACTACATACATACAAACGTATATAAGTAAGTTAACAGCGTTGCAATGCAATGGTGTGATGTTTTGCAAGGTTTATCTTCTCGTAATTAAATTAATTTGTGAAAGTGGTTAAAAGAAAACAAAACCAGCCACACACACAGTGAGAGAGAGAAAGAGAAATCTGAACATGTATCAGACAAACAGTAACACAATTATAGTATACATACACATGTACATATGTATTGATAATTGTAATGGTATGCTTTGCAAAGGGGTTTTAGTAGACTTTACTTATATTTTCGTTTTTATTTCGTTTTTTTGGCACTGTGCCTTAAATTAAACAAAATCTTAGTTTAACAAGACAAACCCTTTTGCGAACAACTTTTGTTAACTCTAATCTTTGTTGAACACATTTCTAACAAATGACAACAGCAACAACAATAATAACAACAAAACCAAAAGCATCTGAAACTTTAAATTACAAAAATAGGGCGTGTATTGTAAAGCCTGTACGAAATATAGGCAAACAGGAGGAAAGCCCCCCCTACCCACTCTCACAGAAAGAAATGAAACCAGCAACCAAAAGATGTTAATGTAACTGCTTGTAAAAAGGCAAAAATTCGTGTCTTGCCAACTTAACACGTAAATAATCTTTTGCTATTATCTAAAGCAAAAACAACAACAACAAAAACAATAATTTGCAACCAAGAAAAATGTCACCGAATAAAATAAAAGGAGGCTGATATTTTATTGTTTAACACCGCGTTGATGGTGTTGGCTTTGCTAGTTAAAATTGCATCGACAATCAAGAAACAAAAACGAAAAGCAAGGCAACAACAGCAGCAGCAGGAGCATTTCGAGTAAATAACAAAATTCTTTGAAAAGCAACACACATATTCACACTGGCATGCATATCAGCAAAGTTATACTCACACACTCATTGAGTTTTGTATCTGTATTGTAAACATCATCAAACAACTGTAAATACACACACTCATTTTAATTATAAAACTTTTTCGTTTTTATTCAAAAAAAAAAAAAAAAACTTGTTAAATTTTGTATTTTTTCTATTGGCTTTTTGGGAAAATATTAACAAGGTAGATTATACTATACATACGAGGGTTGGCAAAGGAAAAGTTTTTAACACACTCTAGCTTAAATAAAAATTACTCTGTCTGTAGGCACGAATTTTATTTCTCTCCAAATGTTTGGTAAATGACAACACCCTCATATACATACTTATGTATACTATTTATGCCAAAGTCTCAAGGGAAAAAGTGTGAAGCAGAGAGAATTAAAAAAAGAGAGAGAGAAAGAGAGAGAGCAAGTAGAGTTTAAGATTTGTTTTTGTATTGCTTAAAAAATTATAGACAATTCACCTGTGTTTGCAACATTTCTTCACATTCTTCTTTTCATTTTTTGTTTTTGTTTTTGTTCATTGGATTTTCGGTTGTTAATTAAAAAAGTATTTTTAGCTTAAGCCGTTGCCGTAATAACAATATCAAAGCGAAAGTTAAATAATATTTGCGGTAAAGTGCGCTGAGCATAATTAAGAGTGTAATTAATATTCAGTTTATTTTTCTGTTAATAAGATTTCTTTTCTTCTTGTTTTTGTGTTGTGTCTTTGTTGTAATAATCGCAATTTAATTGCAGCCAAATTCAGTGCTCGTATTAAATATATGTCTCTGGAGTGTCTACTCGCAAAAGTTAAAGTCAAAATGCATTTTGAGGAGTGTGGAGTGAATAAAAATAAGAATTTTATGTAGGCCTAGAAGCATTATTTTTGAAATCTTCTTATTATGAAGAGCATAATTCCGTTTCTATGATTACTTTGATTTCTTTAAGAGGTCTCACAAAGCATTGTAACATTAAATAGAAATGAAAGCATATTACATCGATCATGTTGAAGCTTCTGCAAATAATTCTCCAAAAATATTTTCAAATTTAATTTTGAATAAAAGACTCTTAAATAACCACTTATTTATTATTTTTGCATACACTTTCCTTCTGTGTTTTGCGTATTTGCCTCAACTCAGTTTTAATAGCACAGCTCTTTAGAAATAATCTTTTCAATCTTAACAAAATCTCTCTGATCTAATCTTTGATGTTTTAGCATGTTGAAAACCAATTATTTCTTGAAATGGTTACAAAAATTATTCTCTTGCCATTTATTCTTCAATCACTGCATCTCTTATATCATATCTTCATAAAGTAAAAAAAATGCATCACAAATGCTAATCCCAATAATTCCTCTTTCATTTTGTGCTTACATGCTTGTACTTCTATTAATCGGGGTTATTGCTCTCCAACTTCTGAATTTTAGTTGAAAAATGGTTGTAATTTTCAGTATTTCCCTTTATTCACCAGTAGAAATAACGAAATAAGTGATGACAAAAATAAATTAATGACTGAAGTAACAAATGATTAAAAACTTTTGAAAATAGTGTTTCAAATTGGCATTTCTTTTGCTCATAAACACCTACCCACCCTCTATACTCTGTTTGAAATAAAGAGCTCTTTATCACCTCAGTTCTGTTCACCAGCAATCTATTTTCCAATTCATTTGTAATCGTTTTGTAACAGTTTTAAAATACTTATTATATAAAAATACTATTCGATGAATAATGCCACGCCCACAAAAAATTTTCATAAAAATTAAACAATAATTTACAAAGCTTTGTAAATTACCAAAGCATTAATTGTGGAAAGTAAAAACTACTTTTATCTTATGAATTGCCAGTTTAAATATTAAAAACAAAAAACAAAACAAAAAATAAAAACATATTGAACAGATATTGCGTTATAATTCCACTTAAAATATCGTAATTAATTTAATTATTAGTGCATCTTGTTTAATTTTTTTTTACAAACACTCAAATACTGTACGTATCCAAAGGCGATACAATCAAATACAACTGATATTTTAAGCAAACATTTAAGAGCGACGAAAAAAAATAAGAAAGAATTAAAATTAAAATTAATCATACGCAACGCGTTCATCGATTTTTATTGTGTTGGCCCCAAAGGCTTTCATTCAATTTTTTTTTGTTAATCAATATCATTTAAAAACAGCTTTTTTCTCGTCTATTTTTTTCTATGATTTTATTGGCATATACTCTTCCTGTTTTACATTTTGTTCGCAATTCACTGGAATTACTTTTTATTTTTTTTTTTTTCTTCCAAAAAAAATTTTTCGGTTTTCTACAAAAAACTACGGCGTCTGTCCTTTATATGCTTTACAATGTCTGTCATAACCATTTAAAAACGTTTATACAATAAAAACAACAAAAAAGAAAAAAATATACGCAATTATTTATATTTATTTAAAACATTATTTTATTTAAAGTATGAACTGTAATATATTTTATGGCATTCAGTTTGTTTGTTAACAAAAAAAAAACAGAATTTATAGAATACGATACAACAAAATTTAAATATTCTACAGACTTTTCAAAAATAAATAAAAATAAAATTTATATAATAAAAACCTTATCGAATTATTTGAATTATTTCTAACTACCACTATAATTTCAATCCGCAGTGTGTATTTTTACTGAAAACCAGTAAAATATCATCACTTAATTTTTTTTTTTTTTTTTATAGCTTTACGAGCTAAAGGTTGGGAATCTTCGAAAGACATTGGTAGCCCGGCCTACCAATGTGCACGATTCGCCGCAAGACTTACTCTCGGCTTGCTAAACGCATACGTACTAAACCCAACCTAGGTCCTCACACTTCTAACCATTTGCCCCCCCCCGGGACCACAATCAAGTATTACTTCGGGGGGGTGGAGATTCAGCGAGTGCTGCCTTCAAATTCCGCTGACCTTGCACTTTCAGCCAATCTTTGCTGCATCAATACCTTTCTTGCGAAAACACATACTGCGTTCCAATTGTCACATGAGGTTAACATCAGGTTAACCATATTATCGGGCGTTACCTGGAATCCTATTGTCCTCTCCAGGCAATTTCGTTGAACAACATATCGCGGGCAAGTAAAGAAAACATGCTCCGCCGTCTCCCTTTCATTACGGCATTCTGGGCATGCCTCGTCTACATCATGACCATACTTATAGAGATATGCCCTATAACATCCATGGCCGGTTAGTAACTGTGTCAGGTAGAAGTTCACCTGGCCGTGTCTCCTTTTGGTCCATTCTCCTATGCTCGGTATGAGTCTGTGGGTCCATCTTCCCTTGGTGGAATTGGACCATTCTTGCTGCCATCTATCCATAGCATCATCCACTAACTGGACAGGGTTGGAAGGATCCATTCCCCTCCTTGTGTCGCGTTTCCTCCTCTCTACATCCACTACTAGCCTCAGGGGCATCATCCCCGCAATCACCAATGCCGCATCAGTAGACACCGTGCGGAAGGCAGAAATCACCCTAAGAGCTGATCTTCTGTAGGCCGCTTCTATTCCTGCTCTATAGGTCCTCTTATCCATGGCCCCGGCCCATATGGGGGCTGCATATATAGCGATCGATGTCACCACCTTCATCAGTAACCGCCTCCTCTCCTGTTTTGGGCCTCCTAGGTTAGGCATCATCACTTAATTGTATGTATGTGTGTGTGTGTTATGTAATATGTCACAAGTCAAAACAGTAAAAGCTCTTAAAAACCAACCTAAGAAGAACAAAAATTACTCTTTCATGTGAAGATATTGCAGACTTCAAAACGAAGAAAGAAATGAAAACTTCCGACAATCCGAAATGGTTCATGTTTCGTTTTTTGCTCAAGATGGGTGAGCCAGGAGTGGAACGTCTTCATCAGCCACTCAAATATATGGAACTTAACCAACGGGGAATAAACAAAGAAGCTAACTTAGTAAACTATAAGTGGAGGTAGTGGTAAAAAAATGCGATTAAATCTTAGCATCTGCGGTTATGTTGCCTTCCAAACCCGTTTCTCTCTTAAAAAAATCGAATTTGTAGTGATTATTGATATTAATCAACACCATTCGAACCAAAAAACAGTTCCTAATATTTTGCTCTGTAATCCAATAATGACAGGAAGAGCAGAAGAAAATGATGTCCTAGATATAAAAGCGATTGCCTTACACAATTAACGTTTGAATCAATTTAACATCATATCTCATTCATACGATGTATGTATGTGTCTCAAAGCAAATTTAGGTTGTCTTTGATTATTCCATTATATGTATTCCGTTCTTCGAATATCCCACTGTTTGTATTAAAATACATGTGACGAACAAAGTTGAACCTAAACAGAGTTACGAGTGGTCATTGTCCCTTCTTGCTGATATTTTATGGTGCTGTCATCTCCAGCAATACTATTTCATGTTAGATAAACATCATTATTATGATTGTTGTTGTTGTTGCTGTTGCTGTTGCTGTTGCTGTTACATTGTTATACATTTTCTAAATTGTTATGGCCATTATTATTTCATTTTATGATTAATTTTGTTGTAGTTTTTGTAGTCATTGTTATAATTGTTGATATATGTTGTTGTTGTTTTTGTTTTTTAAGTAAATATTTACAACACTTTCCCAACATACAGTCATTCACACAGTAACTCAGTCAATTGCAAAACATTTTACAATTTGTTTCCTTTTGTTTTGCACTCCTCTCCATATTTCTCTGGTAGATTGCGGCACAGTTTTGTTAGAGAACGCTATGAATTACAGTCATTAGGTCAGACCACAGAATATTTAATTACATGACCATAAAGAAAAAGAAAGGAAAACTCATGTAATCGCTGCATACCAAAGAGAAGAGCAAATATGTCAACGGAAAATATTCACACAAACACAACCCCCTTCAACACCACCACCTCTTTACAAATATGCTTTGTTTTTGTTCATTAAATAACTGTACAATTTAAAACAAATTTATTTTCTTTAATTTTCTGTTTAAAATAAGTTTTATCACTCACCTTCTCTCCATCTCTAGGGAAAATAAAATGCTTATTGGTTCTTAATCTGAATTACATTACATCGTTGATATCTTATATCAGTTATAAAAAAGTCATCTTCAACATGAAATACATCTCTCTCCTTAGACATAAATGCATCAACTTATGGCCTTATATACTACCATGAATCATTGCTGCACACTATCCTGTCTGAAAGTAAATTTGAAAAGCAATGATTAAAAAAAGTCAATTCTTTCTATCAAAATTTCCATTTGCCCAGAAATTATCTTTAAATGCTCTACAGATGGCCAACTACATCAAATATAAACATCATCAATGACCCTCAATAACACATTCATTCATAATTGGTCATTACAACCCTTTAGTCAGGATTACGACTAGCTTCTCACACCACTGATGTTGTGTGTGTTAATTTTATACAGTTTAAAGGCGATTCCGAATGACAGATTTTTTTGAAAAACTTTCCATGGCAATTTTATTTACTGTCAGAGTTTTTGCCAGAAATCTGCTGAGAGGAAGTCGCCGGAGAAATATTTTTCATATTTTCGTTTTGATGTCTGACCTGGGATTTCAATCGGGGCGCATAACACATTAAATTTGTATTTTAAATAAAAATTGTTGCACTTTTAAAATTTAAGCAATTTTCGCTATTCTTTATGATTAATTTTACGCTTCTCCTTAATAAAAAAAGGCTTACAAAACCAGCTTATTTCATATTTAACTACTCCTGGTATACATTTATGTAACTGGAATCTGGCATTCATTTACAAAGTGTTTCTAAATCAACCAACTAACCACTCACTGCTCTTCTCAAAACGAAAAAGTGTTAAAAATTATTTTCAAAACTGAAATGTTAAGCATACTTTCTGGCTTTGCCTAGGGATCCACAAAAAAACAAGAGAAGTAAAACTCCTCCCCTTAGCATTCTTTACCGGTAAACAATATTTAAACTTCACTCTTCACTTTTTCGCTTTTTTGACTGTTATTAACAAAAGATATAAATTGTACCAGCAGCAACAACAACAGCAATAACAATAATAACATTGTTAAAGTAAAATAGAACAACAACAAAAATATATTATTTCGAATGTCTGTATAAATAAAGGTGGAGTAGAAAATAAAACTAAACGACTGGGCAAAAAGTTTCATTTTTTTTTCTTTTTCTTTTATTTTTGTTTTTTTGAATAATTTTTTTTTTCTTTTCCTTCATTTTTTGGTTATTTCAGAACTCCACAATTCAGCAACGAAAAACAACTGCAACAATTACGACTGCATCATTTAAACAACATAATGAAATGAAATCATCATAGCAAAAGGGGATTTTTTTTGTTTCACATTTCTCTGATGAAAATAGAAGTGGCAGCAGCATAAGCAGCATTTGTTGCAATCTAGCAAATATTGTATTAAAGCAACTACAACAACAGCAATGGCTATAGCAAAAAAAAATTAAAATAAATTGTGTTTTACTACATTATGTAAACAACACAACAACAACACAACTCAACTAAATATAACTGAATAGAACACAGTTGTTGATGTTAAAATAATAGTTGGTCAGGTAAAATAGATTTTTTTTCTATTTCTCTGACTCTCTCTCTCTCTCTCTCTTTCTACTTTTTCTTTCTTTCCTTTTCAAAGACAGTTGGTTTTTGTGTTACTCTGTTGTTATTTGTTGTGGTTAGAAAAAAAATTTCTTTTTTTTTTAAATTTTTTTTTAACAAATTTGTTCGAAAATATTGTTTCTGTACTTTGTGAGAAGGCGAAGTGAATTTGAAGAGAAAAAATGAATATTTTTAGAAATTATATTAAAACATAACGGAGAGTCTATTAAAGTGTTGGAATTATGCTGCTAAAATTTAGAAAAAAGAAAAACTCAAACAACATTTAAAGCAAATGGTTTTAAAGATATTTTTTTGTCATACTTACATATCCATCCAGACGTGTGATTAATATTTAATTCAATAGAATGCATTGAATATTACTCATACTACACGTAGCACATTACGATACCTGAAAGTTTAATAAAATTAATCATGACTTATTGAATGGTTTAACTGATCTCTAAACCATGTTAAAGGATTATCTGATTTTCGATTTCAAAAGTAAAGTCAAACAAAGCACACATAAATTTGTTATTTTAATGAAACATTTGTTTTATTATAATGCCATTGGCTTTGCCATTTTGGTACGAAATTGCAGCAGACGCTTAACCCCGATCCATAAAAAAGCTCTCTCTTCCATCATCTGCTACCTTCTGCGCTTACGTATGGAAAGCGTTAGACTTATTCCATTGAATAAATATTGAAAATTTATAATCTTAAGTACAACCATTTAAAAAAGGGGAAACTTCCCCCATTTAATATTACTCTTGTTTATGTCCTGTAATCTGTTCATCTGATAATTTAACTACAATTTTCCATTTGTCGATAAAAATGGTTGGCTTTTAAACAATTTAGTTGATAATTTTGTTGCTCTTATTTTTTTCTTTCGTCTTTACTTTTCCATGATATAATGCTTTTCATTTTCTTTTCTGTTGCAGTCGATAAGTGTGTAGTATGTTGGATAGTTTTAAAACAGCTATCAATACATGTCATATGAAATGATTTTTAAAGTCCAGTTTTTTTGTCCAGTTTATGTGTAAAAGACTGTCTGAGTTTGTTGGAATGCGGATGTACATATATGTGCTGCTGCAATAATCCTTCTTTTGCCTGACATGTTGAACAAATATGTCATGTTGTCCACATATATGCTCGTCGTATAATATCGTTCGTAAAACGACATTCAATAACTTCTGGGTAATTGCTTGATCCATATAAAGTAAATGAACTACAACAACAACAACAACAAGAGCAGCACCAAGTCAAAATCGAAGGAGAAGAAGAAAAAGAAAAAGAACGAATCTATACAAGACAACTTACAACGGGAAACAGCAGCATACTTTTATTAAAAGACAAGACAAGAAATAGTTTTTAAGTGTATGTGTGTGTATGTGTTCGGAAATAGTTCAACATGATTTCTATTTATTGAGTTTATTTCACTTCTTTATGTTTCTACAGTTGTTTTTGCCATTTTGTTGTTGCTGCTACTGTTGTTGTCATTTGTAACAATTTATTTTCAAAGATTTTTCATTTTGTTAGACTACATTTCATGTAACTAATCGCTGTCATGTTAAAAATGTTAAACAATTATTATTTCCATTACACCCATTGCCTCCCTTCTCACTTGTGCACTTATATCTCTATCACAGGGCTGTTCCATTGTTTAGTCTTCAGGACTTGTCAAAAGTTTTCCAATGTCTATACAACATTTGTTTTTTTTTCGTCTAATGTTTGTATTCATGTTTAATGGAAAAATAAATTTGTTTGTTTGTTTTTAAGAAAACATATGAACTGTACTCAACGTTATTAAATGTGTTAAAAAAAAATTACAATTGCATTGCCTTTAATGCATTCATTATAAAAACGTTTAGGCCAATAAAAACAATCCTATTTTAAACTCTTATTTTATATAGTTTTGGTATTATCGCCAGATATGTACGAGACATACCTTAAGAAGTACTCTTCGAAAATGTAGCAACACCATCAGTGAGTTGGCTTTGGTGATATGCCCAAATTGGCGAAAGCTTGTTGAATGATTTTCCTGTCCAAGAGAGAGGAAAAGCCAATGTATGCCTGTATTCATAAAATATCTCACAATTTAAGTTTAGCAGAAATTGTTGATCTGTTGTTTACAACCTTCTTGACTATATCGTAACTAGACAATCAGAGCGAATATTTGTAAAGATTTTGTAACACTTACAAGCACTTCTGCCGATTGGGAAGAATGTGTCCGTTATCTCAGGATTAAGTGATCGCTACCCATATTCATATCCCATAAATAAACAAATTAAACAATTTCTTCTCAATTTCATTTTTAATCGAAAAATTTCAATTTAATTTTTGTTTCTTTAATTTAAAATAAGCACTTAAGTTGGACTTTAACTCTGTGTCTTTCGCTCTCTTTATCTCTCATGGTTTGTTAAATATTTTATTCTGTAGAAATTTAAATGCATTTTCAATTCATTGCACATCATATCACAGCATTTCATGCCGCACCAGCTCACAGCCGTAATGGCGAATAGTGAAGCAACCAACGTATTTAATCTGCTTTTATTACAACAGCTTTTAAATTGTATAAAACAACACTGAGAGTATCAGACTACTTCATGCATACAGAATTTTATGTTTTCAATTGAAATTAAGAACAACATTTTTCGCCGTGTATTTTATTTCTTTAAAAAAAAATTTTATCAACCTTGCCTTGCACTCATAGAGTCTTTGCTGTTGCAGTTTCATTGGCTTTCACTGACATTATATTGTCAATTCAAGCTTATTATCTTTACAAACACTTAAATTCATGTGCATTTAAGTTTAATATTAAAACAAAAATAAAATCAAATAAAATTTAATAAAAAACAACAAAAACAAAAGAGAATAAATAGGCTAGAACTGAGCAAGCATAAGAATATTTTTGCGCTCACTTTCATTAGCTCTTTCAGTTCAATGTGGATTTAAATGAAAGGTCATCTGCTTGTGTTTAATACAAAAAAAGAGAGAAAAACGATCAAAAACAAAATGCAATAAAACAAAGTGGTAGTGCACAATACAATAAACAAAAAGGAAAGGAACAGAAACTTGCAAAGGAGAGGAAATGAAAAATTTTAAATTACATGGGAAATCGCATTAAAGTTAAACTTGTAAATGCAGTAGCAGAACAATACTGGAGCAGCAGAACAATACGAAAGAGAAAATTAAAACATAGCGAAATGCGTCAGGGATAGGTAGGTGGGTACACACTTAAACGGAAACGGAAAGTATAAAAAAAAGTGAAACTGAAATCGTAAGGTATTTTAAACATGAACGAATGAATGAAAGTGTCAACAGTGTTGTAAAGTGATGTAAAAAGATTAAAAACACAACACAACAATAAACGAAATTAAATTAAAATCCAAACTAATCTTACGAAAAGATGTATGTTTCACAGATATTACACGTAAATTAAAACTCGGAAAAAAATTTTTGTAAAAACACTTGTACCACCTGCTGCTGTCCCTTGAAAAAGTGATTACAACCGAAAAGAGAGCAAATAAATAAGAAATAATTTCATTTTACATTTTAGCCGTGTGTGTGTGTGTGTGTTGTGTGTCCTTTTAATTAAAAACTTTTTTTGTTTTCCTCCCGTTTTCTTTTACACTCTCTCTCTATCTCTCTGTTATTGGTTTTTCATTTAATTTCAAAAGCAAAAAAAAGAAAGCTGAAGCAAAAACTGTTACAAAACAAAATGTTGCCCACGATTCCTTTTCATTGTAGATTTTGTTATTGTTATTCGGTTCGAAACAAGTTTGTATTGCAACACATGGCTCTGAAAATAACCAAGACACAATGCTGTCTGTCTCTGTCTATATACAGAGCTGCGTCAAATGTGTGTAGCTGTACATATTTTTGTTTGCGGGTTGAACAAAGTTATTGTCTGAGTTCCGTTTTTATATAAATATTGCGAGCGAGACGTACCCAGCATGTAATATTGTGGTTTCCATTTGAATTCATTCATTCATTCATTCATTTCATAGATTTAAATACAACGCGTAGGCTTTATTTTTTTTGCTTTTTCGAATTGAAATCTTTACTCGTTTATGTATTTTTGTTTTTTATGGAATGGAAGGTTAAATTTTAATTTAAAATTTTACAAAGATTTTCCGCTGAACGACGGTTTTTAAAAATATTTCCAACAATTTTCTTTTTAATAAAAAATATGCATTAAAATCTATTGTAGCAGATTTAAGCAACACTTTAAAAATCTTGAAAATTATTGGGTTCAAATACCATATGAAATTGAAAACTGTTAAAAACATTTCATTTTTAGGGGTTGAGTTCAGCATCTAGTTTGAATTGTAAATTCAGAAATTCAGAAAAAAATATAGTAGAGAGCCACTATACCCGGAAAATATGCCAAAATACGAGTGGCAGACGTAAAAACCACAAGAGGAATTATCCGCAGACCAATTCGTAAATTGGCAGTTTTTGTGGAATCTTGAAAGTAGATACATATTTTCAACGCCGCCAGGATGTTGAAGCACTCTTCAATTAATTATTTTATTTTTAGCAATTTTTTTTCTTTGCATTTGCTGTCAGTTCTTTTATTGCAAAATATATGAAAAAATTAAACATAATTAACTCTTTTTTCTATAACTTTGCATTTTCTGTCAATTCTTTTATTGTAAAATATATGAAAACGAAACATACATAATTCACTATATAAATTCTGGAAGAATTTTTTCAATAAACAGTTCGTTAAAACTCATTGAAGAGATCGACCCATCCAGTCTTTTCCAAATAAATGACTACTTAAAGACATTTTTCATTCAGAAGACCAGTGCTGTAGGCCTAATCTTATATATAAAAATGAATGTGTGTTTGATTGTATGTTTGTATGTTTGTATGTTTGTATGTTTGAAGTTTATAGACGACTAAACGGCTGAACCGATTTTCTTGAAATTTTCACAGTATCTTCCTGTATGTCTGGAAGGAGTTATAGGCTACTTTTTATGTTGATATTCCAAATGAGCGAGGGGCCATGCCCATGTGTACTACATACTACATACTTAATATTTAATTGCATTTGAAATATATTACTCATACGCATAGTTACCCCTAAAGTATGCTATCTATGATTCCTGATGTATAAAACCAAAGAAAATAAAGTGTAAAGAACGACGCGGGGGGAAAGATAGAAGGGAAAGAAAAAAATTTGGTAAACAACATTTGTGAAAAAAATCACCAAATAAGAAAAAATATAACCAAAATTAAATTCATAGACTTTTGTTTTATTTTTTTTTTTTCAAGTTTAAATTATAATTAATAAAAAAAAGAAACAAAAAATACCTTTTCTTATAAGAAAGAAAAATAACCAAAACCAAAAAAACCTACACATCTACACATTGATCAAAAAAATAACCAATTTTGGTTAGAAATAACCAAAAAAAGGCAACACGAGCAATGAGCATTGAAACTGGAACATCTTCGAGTACATGCCGCTGAGACCCGTTCGCATGAATTACTTGAACAACGAGAAGTGAGATTAGAAACTGGTCGTATGCGTACTACTCAGGCCCGTTCGTCTGAATCATCTAGGCAACGGGAAACGAAATCAATAAAATGATTCAAAATTAATTCGATATTTGTGTAATGTCTTTCCTTCAAAAATTATTTTAGTTGTTGGCGCAACAACGCGCGCAGGGTACAGCTAGCCTTTTTATATTTTTATTAATTCGCACAAATTTATAACTTTTATAAAACTTTATAATTTCTTCATAATGACTAATGAACCTTTAAAGGCTTATTTACTGTAAATCCCTTTGACATTCGATTTATTTCGCAAATAATAAGCCTGTTTAAATTTTAATTTATTTCATCTTCTATCACGTCAATACTATACGTCCTTGATTAAAATAAATAAAAACAAAAATTAAAAAATAAATGATTAAATTTTTAATAGGACTGTAAATAAAACTTAATATGAAAATTGATAATTTATATGAATTATTTAAATTTTTTTTTATGTTTTTCCTTTTTTTTCAACCACCAAAAACCACTGGCACCAAGCACTATGAGCTTAAAATGTTTAACCATAATCTCCGATAATATTTTATGGTGTATTAATGTTTTATAATAATAATTTATGTTTAGATAATACATTTTAAAAAGCCATTAGCATAAATATTAACAAATTATTATGGATTTAACAAAAATTGAAATTTAAACAAAAAAAACAAAGCAAAACAAAGCAAAACTACAGAGAATTTATGTCTGCACAAACAAAAAATAAAACAAAAAACCCATAAATTCATAAACAAAAATAGAAAACAAAAAGCTACGAAACCAGAGTAAAATAAAATCAATAATAATTATAAAATAAAAGACCATGAGCAGGGAATAAAAAAACAAAACAACAACTACTCGTAAAAGAGAAAGTTAAACTCTTTATTTCACACAGAAACAAAAAAAAAAGAAAGCAGGCTTCAATGTATTGGCAAAAAAGGATAATAAAAAAATAAAAATTAAATATTTGAAGAGCTCATCTCATCATAAAGCTCAAGCTGTCTATGTAAAAGAAAAAACTTATTTTTATAATCCACATACACACACACACACTCTGATATTTTTTATTCTCAAACCTAATTATGGAAAAGATGGAGAAAAAGAAAAAAATTAATATTGACACACATTTACCCGCACATTGGCACACTATCACAATACTTATACTGTTATTGCCTCCTGTTATACGATTCACTTAATCTTTCTCTCTCTCTCTCTCTCTCTCTCTCTCTCTCTCTCTCTCTCTGTCTGTCTTTCTTTCTAATTTCTAATGCTAATTTCACCTACAAATACTAACTCACCAATCTTTAAAAAATCTTAAGTGCCTATACAATAATTTCCTTTATGTATATGTATACGTATGCTAAAGAGAATGTTAGCGTAAGAGTATATGTATGACTGTTTATGTATTTGCATGCATATGTGCGATCATTATACAAGGTTATGTATTTGAAGTATTTTACAGGAAAATAAAACACATCTTCCTTTCTAAAGAAATTGGGTAGCATTACAACATATGTACTTTGAATGTGAAAACGAGGGTTGTTCGAAAAGTTTCATTTATAAATGTTTAATAAGGATTTAAAATTTTTAAGAATAAAAAGTTTAATAATGAAAAATTATAAAATTTGGTAAAGTTTGTGTCAAATTCTACCGGTTTCATATCAAATTTTCTGCTCAAAAAATGATACATTGTAAGGGGAAGAATAATGGCCATACAAACAAATATGTAGTCATACAAACAACAATACTAATGCATTTGGTATCCCCATTAATTGGAGTACAATTCAATAGAATCCTTTCTTTATGAAGAACAACATGTTACTTTATTGGGATAATTTATTTAAAATATTTTGCTTGGCAAACAAACCTCGTTTTTCAGTGTAAACATAACATATTACACTACGTCTGACATGATTACGTATGCGTGTGTGTGTGTGTGTAATTTAAAATTTTTAAGTAATTCAGTTTTATGTTAAAAAAAAGCGATATTTCTTGTTTTATTTTTCGCTTTTTCTGTTATTTTCTTTTTGCCACGATTAGATATGCAAGATTCTTGAAAAAAAAATCAAATAATTTCGAATATTAAATAATATAGGCAAATAAATACCCGCCATACCCCCATCTCCTTTAGTTTACTTGCCTTCCTGTCTTATTAGAAATTTATATTTTCTCATCCATACCAGGCATACACTTGTAAACCACTTAAATATGTGGTTTTGCTTCTCTGTAAGTGTAAGAGTATTTCCTTTCCCTATGTATGTGTATGTGCATATGTGTATATGTATTTAGGAGAGTGCAAATGGCAACATTTATTGTGTAACAGGAATAACATTAACACATAATTTAAATTTATTTTTATATCCTCTCTGCAACCTCCACCACCATTCTTCTTTATTTTTTTCTTCTTACTGTGGCAAATAATATCTTGTTCTTCTTCTCCAATAAGTGGGTCAAATACAAGTGCTTGCACGAGTACAAGTGCTTGCGTATGTGAAGACATTAATTTCCATTCCATTTTTCTTTTTTCTTTTTACCAGAAAAAAGTCTCGTTTTCCTTAGAAGTTTAAAATTTTCAAAGACCTTCGAAGACGAGACTTTCTTCATATGCAGAAAAACCATTAAATTAGTAATGATTTGATAAGATATTATTATTAACAAATAACCAGAATAGAATAGAAAATAGAAAGATATGGCAATACGCTTGCGAGTGTAGTTGGGAGTGCATGCAAGGTTTAAATCGACACATTTAGAGAAATTCAATATTTAAATTGAATTGAAAATTTCTAATAGAAATTGATGTGGAAACACACATAAAAATGAGAAAATAAGAGAAAGTTATTGCAACCATTTGAATAAATTTTTATGATGAAAGTTTAAATGTGAATAACACAAATGAAAATAATAAATTTAAATAAAAATTTATTAAAAAAGGAAAAAAAACAAATAAATTCGTTTAATGTCAATGAAAACGCTGCAAACATGGAAAATGTTTTCGTTCTGTTTTAAGGCGAAGTGTTGGCCAATACGCAGGGGAGGTGCACTTTTAGGTGAACCGCATTAAGCCATATTTCTGAGATCAACAGCGACTGAAGTAATGGGGGTACCACATTCGACTATAATCTGAAAGAAAGGCGTTTCTATTGCTTTAATATAAAAATTTATTTCTAAACCGAAAACCGGTAATATTAGGGGACGTTCGAGGTCTTGTATTCCATAGTGATGGCATTACGTTACCAATGAACGTATTAGCGATAATACACCAACGAATTCAAGCTTCAAGGTAGTAAAACTGGGGCAGTAATCGTGCTATTACGAAGTGTGAAAGAGAATGAAGACGCCTTAGTCTGTTGGGTAGGTAGCATGTCGCCACACACAACTTGTGGTGATATGAGAAGCTAGGTCGTAATCCTGACTAAAGGGTTATAATAGCTCTGAGACTACGATGACCTTAAGGTCTCAGGAAATTAACACAAAGCTCACATATTACTTTTGAATTGATCGTGGTCGGTCAAAGAGTTTTAAGAGCCATTATACTATCTGAATGGGTACCTCTCTTTCTCCTATGAAAACACATCTTTGTACACGGTCACTTGTACCCAACAGTTTCTACAGATAACATTTCTTTTTAATTTTACGTCTGTACTATGATGAATCAGACTGTATAAATGATAGTCGTCCCTCAAGACTTTCAAACATTTCATCAGTGACTACCAAAGACGTATTTCCCTACTCTGTTCCTTTACCCAGTGAATTTTTATGTGCACTACTCGAGCGTATACGTAATATTTATTACGATAATATATTATATTACTTATACGCCTTAGTTTTTTTATTATTTATTGACTTCTTTAAAACCAAATCAAAAGAATTTCTTTTATATGTTTTTGTTTCCTTCTAATTCATCAATATATTTTCAATTTATTATCATTCTTTTTATTTTCTCATTTTTGTTGTTTTAGAGCTCATGTGAATTTCTTTTATTTTTTTTTTTTGTCAATTTCTATTAAACCAACACCATAAATTTCATTTCATTTCGTTTCTTGCGATTTATGTTGGCAAATGCTATTTAATCTTGAATTTATTTTCATTTTCCTTTCTTTATTAAAATGGAAATTCATATCAAAAAGTCATTTGAGACTTTTCTACTCTCCATATTTCATTTGCTTGCATTATCTAAGAAAAATTATCAATGATTTATGGGCTTAAAACACAAGTGCTAAGATTATGAATTCTTTTCTATTTTTTGTTAATATTTAAAGCGTAGCAGAGAAAAGAAGTGAAGAAAAATATCATAAATCGCACAAATACAACGAAAATTATTAGGAATAAAAATGATGCAAAAGACAAAAGAAAAACAGGGAAGTAGAGATTCAATCAAAGACACATGCTCCCCTAAACATAATTGAATTCCATTTGATTAGTTTCGTAATAATGTTAGACAAACGTTATGAGTTTCTTAGCGGAGGTTACAAAACAAATGTGAAATTGAAATTATTTTATAAATTTAATCAAAAATACGTTAGACTGACTGGCTTAGTTAGTGTGTAGCTATGCTCACAAACCATAGAACGACAATTACAATTTCATGGCAAATGATTTAAACAATAAAAGAGAAATATTTACTCTTGCAAAAGTCTACTACCAATACCACACTATCACGCTACCACTTTAACAGCATCGCCACCACTTCCACCACCACCAGCAGCAGCAATACCATTGGCAACAAACAATTGCTACCGAATGTTGCTTATAAAGCTATACAAGCCTGCTTCAGCCTTTTACGGTAACCATTAACAACCAAACACCAATGATGCCACCAAAACCCAAGTCGTCACCAGCATGTGGGCGTGGTCGTTGCTGTATTTTTTTTCTTTCTTTTATATTCAATCCGTTTGTATGCGTCTATAATTCTGGTATGTTGCTGTTGCTAATGTTATTGTTGTTGTTATTGTTATTGTTCGTTTTGTAATTGTTTTTGTTTTAGGTTTATTTGGTTTGCCATTAAAATTGCATTGCATTGTCTTCTCTGATTGTGTGCAATACTCTACTCTGGTTGTCTTTTTTCCGAATTTTTTTTTTCATTTTGTGTGCAACGCTGTCGCCTTGTTTGCAATTTTCCTGTACTCATACAGCACAGTACAGTACATTGTCAAACGCTTATGTGAGAGTAAGTTTAAGTGTATGCATGTATGTCTGTATGTGTGAGTATTACACACTTACTCAGCATGATATTGAAACCACAAAACATTGAATTTATGGCGTCGCTAGTGACATTCAAACTCACACACACATATAAACACATACGCAACGAGAGACACCAATTCAAAACCTACAAAGCAAGCCCAGCCAGGCCAAAGCTTTACATACCAGAACGTATGACGGGCCATGAATGAAACTTGTGACTAAAGTGCACTGAATCCTACTCTTTTTTTCGATTTTTTTTATTTTGTTGTAACACACACTGTAAATGTAAGTTTACTTGTGTGTGCGTGTTAAATGTGTCTGCAAGTCCATATAAAAGAACAATGAACCGCTCTTTTTTCGTTTCCCTCTTTCTCCCCGCTCGTTTTGGGTACTCTCCCTCATAGTCTGAGGTTTTTCTGGTGTAAGTAGTTGTTACCATATAAAGTAATACAAAAAAGTATACACACACACACACACTCAACACTGAGGCTGTGTATAGAATAAAAAACATAAGCCTGGTTATGCATATTTCTACAAGGCATTTTTTTTGCTTTTGCTTTTGTTAAGGAAACTTTTTTGTCAATTTGGCAAATATTTGCGCGAAAGCCAATATTTTTTAAACAAATTTCGCTGAAAAGCCAGTGACTTGTGAAGGAAAAAAAACTCAAGTGCCTAGAATTCAATGGAAAACGTGTTATTTTGTTTAAGATAAATTAAAGACTATTTTTTATGGAAAAAAAATAAGATTTTCTACAGTAAAATTGTTACGATTTTTTTTAATATTAAATGCAGTAAAGCTTTAAAACTGGATATTCTTAAAAAGGTAAAGGTATCATCTTAAGCCACACCAAATAAAATTGATGCAGTTGCCTTCTAGCCCCAGAAGTTTTAAATCGTTTAAAATCAAAATTTTTCACCTCATTTTAGAAATGCCAGACAGTACTAACCATGGTAACGATGTCCAATTTTACTTACTCACTTAATTGATCCTTAAAACCTTTCAGTAAGGATTGCGACCTAGATTACCGAAACAATTATGTTGTCTGTGCGTTAATATTGCGCATAAGTGGCGGAACCTAAAGTTTAAAGTCGAACGATATATTTCTTGAGAAGTTTTTAACGAAAATTTTATTTACTCCCTCAGTTTTTGGCAGTTTTTCAAAAGTCGTCTAAAGAATATTTCCTCATATATTGTTTTATTCGAAATTACTGTCTTGCTATTTGAACCGTGGCCTCACGTCTAATAAGCCAGCAAGCTACCTACTCGGCTATTCATATGTGACTGCACATCAGTCTAATACGGTAACATAGGTGTATGCATAAAGGCATATTATATACCCATCTACCATCTATCTTTGAACACATTTTGTAATATTTTTCTAATTTTCCTTAAATTATCTGCCCTTAACTTGACTACATTTTTTTATTCCTTTTTTATTATTTACTTGCAATTCCTTTATCTTTATCGTCAATTTATTGCAATTTATTCGCCTCATTATTTTCGCTATTAAGAACCGAAAAGAAAATCAAAAAAATGATTTTGTCACACATTATTTTCAAATCCATAATATTTATTGCGTATAGTTTTGACATACAATTTCTATGAAGACAAGACCATTTGCAAACATAATCAAGCAGAAACTTAACGTGCGATTTGTTGCAAGATGACTGCAACAATGTTGTAGACGACAGCCAATACTTAAGGGAGATTATTGTTGATTTCTGTTATAGATTTCGATTTTGTTTCTTTTGTTTTTTCTTTTTTTCAAAAGATTTTATTTTACACCTGCAATCATAAAGACTTAAAGCAAAAAACGGATGTCAGCTATAATGGAGACACAATATCAAAATAAATTTATAACTCCAGTGTACACAGAGACACAAAAATACACAGTAAGAGTGAGAGAGAGAGAGAGAGATACAGAGTACAGACAAGTTAACACAAATATTATTGTACATTATGGCACACATGATTGCCAATGATTTTGAAATGAAAAATCATATGAGAACACACACTCAGTTTGTACAAGATAAAACAACAACAGCATAAAACAATACACAGGTAATCGATTATAAATGATTTTTACTCTCTCTCTCTCTCTTTCTTTCGCTCTTGTGTTATCATCACTCTTTGTGTATGAACAGAAAATTTATAATGACGTTATAAATCTTTTAGAATAAAACAAGGGATGAGTGAATAAATGAAACACAGAGAGAGAGTGAGAAGGAGAGAGACAAGCTACAGTTGAGAAATTTATTATTTATTTTTTTAGAGAAGTAATGTATGTATGTGTATGAAGTAATACAGGTCGTATGATTATTATTTCTCGTAAGAACAAAAACCAATTAAATAACACTCATACGTCTCAGTTGTCTTTTGTATTTTTCAATTTATTTTCTATGTGTCTCTCTCTATCTCTTTCTCTCATTTCTTGCTATTGTTGTTGTTTTTATTACAGGTTTTACTTGCACGAGTAATTCTATTTTAATAACATTTACACATACACATACTCATACACACATTCCTCATATACATACGTGTAACATAAAATTATGTTTAGGCATGTGAGTGTAAATTTCCAGCTTGTCTTCGTCTACGTACCTGTAGTGGTTGGTATTTTAATGTAATTCTTAACAGAGATAGAAATGAAGGAAACAAAAAATAAGGAAAATAACTTGCGGTTAGATAAGCATGTTACCAGGTTTCTTTACCAGCAAATATTCTATGTAAACTCTAGTGTTAAATACTTAAAGTTCTCTTTAATACTCTTACATACACATGCACACATACTCTCACATATATACATTTTTACATATGATCTCATCGTTTTACGAGCATTAAAAATTGTTTTAAAAACATTCGAGTTTGTGCGTGTGTGTGTAACTATGTGAGTATTTTGAAAAATTTGCATTTTCTTACTCTGGCCACATCTGTGGCATTTCATACGTTAAGCATGCGAGTATGTGTCGCTTGTACGAGTACGAGTATGTGTGCCTAAATTATGTATCAACGTGTAAGTGTATTCTTACAAATAGCTGACAGAAAAATATGTGTGTTACTATAATATTTTTCTTAAACAAATTCTTTCGTTCTGCTTATTCTTTTTTTCTTTTTTTTATTCTAATTTCTCTGTACCAGTAAAGGACATAAATTTTTTGAATATTTTTCCTTTAACATCCCCGGCATGTTATTAAAATTTCAGAAAATAAAACGAAACTTTTAAAAGATATCAAGAGGGGTCATTAAGTTGAAAAAATCTTGAAAGCATTATTTGGGTTATTAGTTAACGATTTCAGAGATTCTTCCATATTATTGGGAAGCAATGAAATCAAGTTCATCAAGTCGAAATGGTTTTTTTTTTATAAACAAGACTTTGAATGCTTTTTTAGCATTTAAACTCTAATATTTGATATTTCCCGGACTTTCCTTAGGGTTAAAAAAAGCAAAAATACATCACAAAAATGTGCAACAATTAATTGTTAAAAATCCTCTGAAATCTATTCTGGGACTGTTATAGTTTCATTAAGTCTGAAGGCTTGCGAAATTTAGAACTGAAGGTTGTTTGTCTCTTCAAAAGCATATAAAACCTCCTCTTTTGAACCATTCTTAAAGTAACTGTTTCGTAGATTATTTCTTTCACTTATTTTATGTGCAGAACCACCAATGAATTTTAGACAATTTCATATTAACGCCATGAAAAAATTTCTCGTTTCTGTTGACCATTTACAAATGCCTTTAAATTTCAATTTCATTCTTCAAACAACGTTTAACCTTGCATTATGATGCCATAAATTGATAAAATTATTCTTTCTTTAAGAGAAAAATTCATAATACTTTGTTTTTAACTGTGTTAAATTTAAAAGAATTTCCTTCATTAACTTGGCCAATTAAATGCCATTGTCTTGAGAACACAAAAGTGCATTACACAAAAAAGAAAAGAATTTTCCTGAAGCCAAACATTTAACATCTTCTTAAAAAAATAAAAGAAAAGTTGTTTTAGCTTAAAGACTATAGAAAACAAAAAATTGAATTAAAAATTTTCTTCGAATATTTTCCTTTCAAAAATTTTGCAGAGAAAAGAAAACTAAATACGATAAAAACCTAATGATGCCTGATGACAAGCGGCTAGCAACACTTTTTTTAACTGTTGTTAGATGGTGTTACTTTAATATTCTGCCATGGGTTGTTTTTTTTTTCTTCTCTTTTTGTTTTCTGTCCTGTTTTCTTTAGCAAATGCCATAACCCTTGGTGCACAACACGTTTTCACTAAATGTAGGTTTTTTTTTGTTTTGTTTTGCAAACGGTAGAGTATATAGCGATAGAATGCTGGAAAGAATGTTTATTTAACCACTAGCAAGTACATACGTACCAACAGAAACGTTATCAGAATCATAAGAAAAGCAAGTTCTAGTTTTTCTTCCCGTTTTTGTTGTTTTCTTCTTATTTTTTCACTTTTGGCGCCTTTAATAGAACACAAATACGTTGTAAGCGAAACATTAATATTTTCCGGCAACAGCCAGCAACAGCAATGAAATAAAACGTCAAACATTTCATCAGCAACCAGCAGCATGTCTAAATAGAGTCATTCGTTCTCTACGACACTCTTTCTCTTTCGCTCTCTCTACCTTTCTTTTAAGCTGTTATAGCCTCCTAAATTATGTTGTACAATATACACGTAACACATATACACGACTTAACTTGCACAAATGAATATTTTGTTTTTATTCGTATATATGTGCGAGTGTCAGTGTGTATGAATATTTGTTAATATTTGCACACAAAGAACATCCAAACTTATAACTGCGTGTGCGTATACCTGTACATATCCTGTTCCTTTTTTCCTCTTTTTTCCTGATAATTTCTCTTTAAATGTAAAGCTTTGCGTTCGTTCTCCTCGAGTAGTTCCTGTACTTTATTCAGTTTTTTGTTCTTTTTTTGTTGTTGTTTTTGTTTTTATTGCTCCCATAAAAGTTAAATGAAACAAAACACTTTAATAGCCTGACCCTTAACTGACAAAATATTTAACCTGAAACGTGGTTTGTTGTTTTAGACTTCCTACATGTCTTTTTGCCTCCATTTCTCTTTCTTCGTCTTCCTTTTCTTCTTCTTCTACGCTAGGTGTCCTTTGGAGCAGCAGGTATGTCTTGATTGTTTAGGATTTCCTTCATTGTTTTTGTTTGAAATGTAGATTCTGTTTATGTTTGCACTATCCCTGTGTCTATGTATGTGTGCCTAGGTGGGTGTGTATTTGTGTGTTTGTATTATAAAGGCTATTTCACTTTTCACTCTCTGTATGTGTGTGTGTGTGTGTTTGGAGACTTTAATAATCATTGTCATCAACATCATCGTTGTCATTATGAGCATTATTAGCAAAACGTTTAAAGGAAGGGAATATTTAGTAAAATGAAAACAGACAACAGATAAAAAAAACACCCAGAAAGAAAAATACAACACAACCAACAACAACAAACATCAAATTAAAGTGAAAGTTAAGCAATAACACTACACAGTAGGCATTAAAAGTGAGAGTTATTATACAGAATATGACACATAAAAATTAAAATAAAAAACACACACTGGTTGATCATGACAGTCCTATTAGTGTTATATGCAAACAAATGAATTCTTGAACTTTCGTTTTTAAAAAGCCACCATTTTAATCACAGTTCAACTCGATAGCTGGCAAGAAAAAGAGGTTGGAGGTTTCTGAGCCATCAAGTAAGCTGGTGAATTTTAAAGTTCATCGCTGCTATTGACTTTAAACGAATTGCTAGAGGTACTCGGCGCTCGGTTATTTAAAATGTGCTATGTGTTGTAACTCTACTGATGGCCTTTGATAATCTTGGAAGGATGGGTTAGGTTTCCATTAAACACATCAAAGGAATGTAGAGAATGATATCCAAAATTATTCCCTATTGCAGTAATTGTTAATAAAGATTGTCTTTATTTCGATATGATATTAAAAATGTGTAGGACACAAGTCTACTAACTCCTTAAACTGCTGTTGTTTCTCTTGTAGGGAACCTTGCAGCCACTTACTATCCTCATGTAAAACTTTTGTAAGGTATTCCTTAAAAGAAACTTCATATAACCAAATGGAGCATAATAACACATTTTTTCTTCGTGTTAGTTTTACCTTCCTTCTCCTTTGCTGTGTGCCCTTCTTGTGTTCTCCTTAAATATTTTCTTTTTTCTTATTGCCAAGTAGTTTCCTTCAAGCGTTTCCGTTTCATTGCTGATTAAGTTGTTGAGTTTATTAAGGTCGCCTGCAAGATTACTTTCCTCTAACCACCTCTTACCTACAAAAGCTAAAATGGAATTATTCTAACAGGTATTTCGTAAAGCAAAACAAGAAAAAATCGTATTTATTTATAAAGTGTTGCTGAGGCAAATAAAAATCAATGTCTTAGAAGAAATCTGTATCAGAAAAAAGTTTTGATTTGAATTTCTAAATTAAAACACGAACAACATGACCTTGACTGTTAAGAGCTACAAAAGCAAAAAAGAAAAAATAACCCATTTACACTTGAATGTTACAATTTTAAACTTGACTTGACCTGTTTGCCAAACACATACACACCTACAGAAATAATAACTTTATGAAGCATACTTTCAGTTAAACACCAGCCTCTTGTGCAGCCTGAAACTATGCTTTATATACAGCCATTCACTCTCGATTTGGCATAAACTTACCAAAGGCGCTGTATTTTTGACATACAGAGTGAAACATTTTAATTGAGGTAATTAACATGTTGGCTTATATTGTTTTTGTTGTTGTTTTTTGTTTGTTTTTGTTTATATTGTTATGTTGTTACAATAACTTTAAAGGATTTAAACTTTGCTACTTAAATTTTTAATAGCCTTAGCTTTACTAAAATTTTCACGCATTTTAACGTCCGCTAATACTATTTTGTTGTTTCGTTATACAATACTTTCATTAAAATTATATTTTTGTTGTTGTTTTTTCTAAAAAAAAACACACACACAATAATTTAAAAAATTATTTATATTTACAGTGAATAACTAGGTAAGCCGGGTTCGGGAAATACCACAATAATCCTAAAAGTATACGTTTTTATACATACATAAAAAATTTGTTTTTTCTATTGCATATGCAGACGGCTGTGTTAAAATACTACTACACGTAGTATAAATATGCTAAACATTATAATATTAATTAAAAAAAGGTCCAAAGCTTAAAGATGTTTCTGTACTTATTCGGGTTTTTTTATTAAATTTTATATTTTATTTTAGAAAAACAATTGCTTTTTATGCCTGCCTTTATGCATTAGTTATATTTAATTATTTATGCGAAAATGTTTAGCATACTATTAGGCTTAAATGAATTGTGGTATATTGTCATTAAAACAATAGCAGCAGCACCATGTCTAGCTCAAGGTCAGTTTATTACATTAACGGGCAAACTATCATGCTTTAAATATTGTTAAAAATTTTAGAAACCACAATTAGTACTTATTGTTTTGTAACTTTTTTGAAAAATTCAATTCAATTAAAGTAAATACAAAGCACTACAGAAAAGGAAATGATTTTACGCGTAGTAAGGCAATCGATAATACTTTAAATATATGTAAATAAAAATTAAGAGCTAAAGGTTTTAGAAAATCCAAAAAGTGCCTTTAGGGTACCTTATTTTAAGAAAAGAAATGGAGATAAAGAAATATTTAAAACAATTACTTACTTACTTTAACCTAATTGGTCATTAGAACCCTTTTGTAAAGTTTACGACTTAGTTTCTCACACCACCCATGTTGTGGCGTTAATTTTATCCATGATTAACGTGAACTACAGTTGAAAGTCGACAGATTTAAAAAAAATTCACTTCAACTTATTTCGTTTTCAGAGTTTTTTTTTTTCTAAAGCCTCACATGCAATTAATTTTTTTTTCTTTCCTCTCTCTTTTTGTCTCTCCCTTTTAATCAAATACCATTCAACCACAACAAAACAAAAAAGATGTAGTTTTCAAAAAACTTGTCACATCAAAGACAAAAAGTACCCATTTATGACTCATATACATATGTTATGATGAAATGATTTCCTTGCTGTGTCTTTTGCTAAAAATTTTGCTGAGGTGAGGTGAGTTACTCACATACACACTATTGCACACACATACAAAACCAAAAAAACAAAAAAAAAGGTACGCGAAACAGACAACACACACTTCAGTAAAAAGGAAAATGTGTGTAATAAATGAGACGAGCATGTATGAAAAAAGCAAATGAAGCATATTTTAAGGGTTTTTCAAAATTCGAATTGTGGCATACACAATGGCGACAACAACAAAAACAAGGCTTAAGAGCTGTCAATTTCTAAACAGTAATTGTGGTCTTAAGTAATAACTCTTAGGCTGAGAGCCAAACAAGGCAAAAATAGGCTTTTAAAACAGACACACATTCATTAATTATCACAAAAGGCAAGTGGTACTTAAAGCTTAAACAGCGACAGGTAAAGGTACCAAAACATAACTGAAAATAATGAATGCTCTTCAAAATTGTACAAATTGATAAGAGAGACTATTTATATCCTAAATTTTTTAAATTTTTTTATGGATGTTTAATGTTTTGATCCTAGTTTCGAAAATAAATTGAAAAGTAGGTTTGATGGTACTTTTTTATGTTGTTTTCTTTTCTTAATGAAGAGTGGTTCATTTGTTTCTTTTCCAATTTCAAAAATTTCAAACTCAATTTCCTATCGATATGCTTAAATAAATTTATAGTTTATGAGAATATGTATATAAAATATGTATAAACATAAATATATACTTATGCATACACATGTATGAATGTATATACATACATATGTATGTAAGTAGTAGTGGAAATACTAAAGGAATTAAAAATTTTATTTTTGCAGTATTGAAATGCTGCTTCTAGTAGTTCTTTTTTTAAAAATTTTTTAAACGTATTTTTTTATTTGCAATTCTTTTTTCGCAATAACGCAGTAGCAAACCAATTGAAAAACTTTTATGGCGCCATTTGAAAGTTTGTAATAATGTTTGCAACAAAATTTATTATTTTTTTTCAGTTCCTTTTATTCTTTTTTTGTTATATTTTCGCATATTCTTTTTTAAATGCTGAAATGAAAAACGTATAAACGTGCATACAAAAATATAGCATTGTATTGAAATAAAACTTTAGCAAAATATTTCTTATAGTTTTCTTTCTTTCATTCTTCCTTTTCGTTTTTTTTTTTTGCATTACATTTCCCGATATTATTTACTATGCCATCGATCCAGCAAAACAAACAGCCAGCCAACCAACCGTTCAATCATTCAGTCATTCATTCATTTCATTCTATTGAACAGGATGCTTATAATTGTACATTCTCACTTGTCTGTTAGAGCGAGAGGAGGCGAGAGAAGAGCAGTAGTAGAGAAATCTTTTTCTTTTAAACACCCACACAATTATCACTAGTTTAAATTAAAACGAATAAATAATCGGAAAAACAAATTCATTTTTTTCCACTTTGATTTAATGGATTATTCCTTCGTCCTCGCTTCTACACAAAAAAAGTAATTTTAAGTAACTGCAGTTTTCATTTAAATTGTGCCAAACTTTATTTTTTTTTTTTCTTTGAATAAGAGAAAAAAAATTCCAAAAATATATTGTTTTTAGTGCCAAAAATATTCTCTTTTGATCATACATAAGTAGATACATACATAATTGACCATTACAGCCCTTCAGTTAGGATTACGGCCTAGCTTCTCTCACCACTTATGTTGTGTGCCTTAATTTTATACTTGAGTGGCGGGACCTACAGCTTAACGTCGACTCCGAACGACAGATTTTGAGAAACCTTTTCATGGCAGGTTTATTTACTCTCAGAGTTTTTGCCAGAATTCTGCTGAGAGGAAGTCGCCGAAGAAATATTTTTTTTTTCATATTTCGTTTTTGATGTCTGGCCTGGGGCTCGAACCTGGGCTTTTCGTCTAATAAGCGAACACACTATCTACTAGACTACGGCGACTACTACTCTTTTGATCACTTTCTTTTAATTCAAACGTTTTTTTTTTTTTAATTTTCCAAGTTATTCTTTTGACATATTGAGGCGTTATAGGCAAGCAACATTCAACAATCATTTATTATTTGGAGCATGAATCAAAGTCAAGTGTAAAACTATACAAAGAAATTTCAAAATCAGAGAAAAAATAGGGACTAACACACATACACCTAGCCAGATACAGAATTATAATTACGGCTAATAGGATATCAATATTCGAGGTTGGATTATAAGTACTGCTCCTTTCCCCATAGCGAATCTATATGCAAATGCATATTCAGAATGGTCATCATCCTTCATTAACATCGACAGTCAATGTGTACTATAGGCCCTAACCAGGTACACACATTTACGATCAGAGTATTATAATTGAGTCACAAGTCTGGCCAGTCAGAACTGTCCACTTTGAACTGGGTTACAGAGGGAAGAGGAAGGAAATCAAATGACAGACTTCTAATCCAAAAGCTCCACACCACTCCATTTTTTAGTTTCAATAATTGTCTCCTTAAAATCAGACCGTCCAACTCACTTAAAATCCTTCCAATCTTGCTTCTCACACTACCCACATGTTGAGTTTATTAATTTTGCATTTACTGCCACTAACGTCGATTCCAACCCTCAGATTTGAGTAGCTTTACATGGCAATTTGTTAAAAAATTATAAAATTTATTCTCCTATCGTTTTTGAATTTTATTTTTATTAAAATTTTCCCAAAAGCCATATCCTCACTATCTGTCTGTGAGCTTGTCTAGTCGTGTCTATATATACGAATTCATCAACCTTTAATTACTTTCCAATTTAAATGTTGTATTAAAATTTAATATCCTTTTACGAATACAATAAGAAAAAACAAAAAGGAAGAATTTCAATATTTTCCTTTAATGACAATATCATTTGACCCGATTTTCTCCAATCTAGCCTCTCACCTGTGGCCTCTTTGTCTGACTATAAACAGTTTCACACAGAACAGTTCGTCATTTTTTTTTCTTGTTCATTTTCTTTTACAATTCGACAATCAACACGCACACAGCCAGTCATTCATTCATTTGAATTTTGTTGTTATTGTTGTTGTTATTATTGTTGTTAAATATAAAATGATGATGGGGTTTAGTGTATGCCACACTCATGTGAGTGTGAGTGTGTGTGTGTGTATGTGTGGAAGTCTATGAAAGTGTCTCGTTTTGGCTGTGTTAGTGTTGGTATTCGTGTTCACATTTGATTGAACGACGCGGTACACGAATTCAATTTTGTGGTGTAATGCAGATATCAAAATCATACAATTTACACTCTCTGACTTTAACACACAGCAACACACATTCATTTGGCAATAGGTTACCTTTGTTAACCTACATTTGTTGTTGGAACGTAACATTTCATATCGTCAATGCTGATGATGATGGTGATGACTTTGAGGTCGGCAATAATAATACAAATGATGTTGATAATAATGGTGATGATAATGATGATGATGGGCTATGATAATGATAATTTTTGATAATAATAACCAGTGTAATACAACAGCACTAACAAAGGCAATGTAACCTATTTTTGCTTCATTTTTTCTTTGTGCTTTGTTGGTAAAATGAGTTCACTGGGTAACAATGTTGCGGAGTGGTCGTTTTCCAAAAATTCAAAAGTTTTAAAATCGAATGTGACAGGAGAAGATGAATTTAATTTGCGATAAGAGACAAAGAATTTGTTTCTTTAAATACTTACGAAAAAATGATTAACGATTTCAAAATAAACCCTCAATATACAGTTGGTCAAAAATCGTTCTTAACGCCATTCGTTCAATCTTACCAGTTTTCGTTCATCAATTTCAAACATAATCCATACCTCTGCTATGAACATGAGTACGTTTTTCGAATAAACGGTCCTGAGCGTCAGTGGTTAGTAAAATCTAAAATCTAACGATTCAACAATTGCTGTTAGAAGTAAATTTCGATCCAAAATTCCGAATCCTTTAACAGCTTAGAATTGACGATTTCCTCTCAGTCAATTGTCGGCAAAAACCGTGAATATAAATAAATTTGACATGAAAACCTTCTCAAAAATCTGTCTTTCCGAGTCGACTTTATAATGTAGGTCCCGCCACTCATGGTAAAATTAATACACATAACATAAGTTGTGTGAAAAGCTATGTCGTAATATTGACTGAAGTGTTGTAATGAGCAATTAAGTACGTGAGAATTTCTAAATTCCACGCACCTAAATGTCAGTCCTCGCAGTTGAATTCCGTGTGTTAACGAAAATCTGCCTTTTCCTGTATATGTTAGAGGACATCTGTATCAGTAATTGTGCTGCTGATGAACTGGCCATAGCGGTTATAGAGCCCACAGCCTTTGGAATTGTTACGCAAGCTGTAGACTGCATTCGTCATCTAGCCAGCCACCAACCAACAACGCTTCTTAAGAAACTTTATTTATAGCTTATAACCGAACTATTTAAACATGGAAAATATATGTGTTCGACTTCTTTTTTTAATTTAATTAATATTACTGTGTGTTATAAAACAAATATGGCCAAAAACATAATTCATAACACGGTCATAAAAACGTTTTAAAAATTTATAGAAAATTATGTATGGCAGCAGAATTATGCAAACAAACAAAAAAAAAATAGTCCTGATTTCCATTGAAATATTATACGCAATTACGTCAATGACATTTATGGCAATAATATTTTAATATGCAACCGCAGAGTAAATATGGCCATAAAATAAAATAGATATGTATGCATGAAACCTGAAAGCCATGATTCGCAAGAGCCGTGGGCTGAGGTGATATTTTAACATTTTCAGTTTTATTAATAATATTAATTAATCAAACAAAAATAAATAATTTAATTAGTTTGTAATATTTTAACAAAAAAAAAATTAAATAAAAATAAATTCATTCATTCACATATTAAATGATAATTAAAACTATTAAGGACGGAGAGAGAGAGAGAGAGGAAGAGGGAGGGACCGAGTAGACCAAAAGGCGGTCTTGGTTAAAACTATGGCTATAATTAAAATTAAAATCAATTTAAAGATTTTTATTAAATTATTGTTTTAATCAAACACAAAACTATTTGTGCAAAAACAATTTACGAAAATTCATAATTTTTTATAAAATTTGATAAAAAAAAAAGAAAAAAAAAATTAAAACAAGCAAACGAATAGAAGAAAAATAATTTTTTCTTTTATTTCAAACACACACTCACACGCAAAAACATGATGCAACTCAGAAATATTTCTTCTTTTATTGAAGCCTGCTTAACCGGCAGAAAAATGTTGCTGAGGGAAAGAATATTCATGCACTTGTACTCTCTCTCTTCAGCATGGAAAACTTTTTTCCTGTCTTTTTTCCGTATAAAAAAACGAAATATTTATGAATGATTTGTATGCATGGAAACGTGGAAATATGCATGCATGTTGTGTTTTGCATACGAAAAAAAAAACAAAAACCAAATAAATGGGAACAACAATGTAAAAACGACAGCAACATTACAACGTCACAAAAAAATAAAGGAAGAATCATACAAAAAAATTGTGCAACAGACAAAATATGCAAAGACTGCAATATCACATCATAAATGTATCAATACACTGCGGAGCAATAGATGCTGGAAAAATGTGTTCTTTTGTTCATATTTTTTTATTTTTACCATGACAAGAGCATGTTTTTCATTGCCAGTATATACATATGTATCTATGTATACATTTATGAAATAAGAAATGGAGAGAGAGAGAGAGAGACAGCTCAAGGGGGCAGAGTTTGTTAAAGTTCATGTTACACTTACATCATTTGGTCTACTACTGCCACTACCACCACCACTGGCTGCATCATCATTATAATGTTATTTTGAGATGTGGGACAAGTGCAATCGATTTTTTGTATTTTTTCTTAAATTTGCCAATTTTTGTATTGTTGTTGTCAAAAGTATTTGAAAGAATTAGAGATTTTTTACAATATTTTTATTATACCCTACAGCCAGAAACTTAACGCTAAAGTCACGCGACCACAATGTATATGCGTCTGCTTGTTCAGTTCATAAAAACATACAGGGTGTAGTTTGAACCGCTAATCGAACTGAATTTAAACCCCGTTTAGCCTCCAGCTCCTAATACTGCCGCTTAACTAATACGGAGCCACCTACCTTGAACATTAAAACTTAGCAAAGCAAAGGAATTATATGATAATCTGCATTAAGCTCCATTAAGCTCCATTATAATCTTCACATATAGTGGGTAACGAATACTTAATTCTAGTCTCCATTACGCCTGTTCCACTACCGGTATCTGGTCTATCCATCGACGACGAAATGATTCATCCCATAAAAGATTATTGTTATTTCAATGAACTCTTATTAATCAGTTTCATTTCAAGGATATTCTCAACGTCATAGCAGTTTTTGGTTTTACCCATGGAACAGCAGGTAGCGATCCACTCTCTACAGAATTTCGTATTCAACCTGTAGCCCTATTATCCTGACCTTAGTGTGTATGGAAATGGCCTTTAGTAACTTATAGCAGATTGTCATTGCCCCAGTTATGCCAACAAACTCCAGTCTGTGAAGGCTGCTATTGTGTGGATATTTTAGTAGAAATACCCAAACGTATAGGGCTTGAAATAGCCGCCGAACTTGACTGAATATATGGTAAACTCGCTCCTTTTTTTGTCTGCCAAAAATAAACCATTTATGGCATTCTACCATATTCGTTTTTTTATCGCTTACGTTACATTGTCTTTCAAACTATTTTATGTTTTTTTATTTCAAAGAATTTCTGTTACAGTTTATTGGTAACAATAACACACTCACACAACCATATACACATAATTTCTCTTTACCGTGTGGTAGCGGATTAGAATTCTACCACAGTGGTTCCCTGCTTGTCGTAAAAGGCGACTAAATGGGAGGGCAGAGGTAGAGGGTGCGGATGAAAAGTCTGGCATATACCCAATGACACTGATGCTTTAAAGCGAAACAATGCCGCTCAAAGTGTTGAACTACCGTGGTAACACGATAGCACCGTGGGAATCATGCATGCTTCTAACGGATGTGACGATCGGAGCCTAGTCGTATAGGCATCAGAATTGATACCAGTAAGATTCTGATTATGGTATACTGGACTACACTGCAATATTTTGATTTGATGACATGGGCTGGCGGATGGGGTATTCTGTTACCAATATGGGCTGGAGTGACATCTGGTCCAGACGGCTTTCAGGCTAATGCACCATCCGTCTCCGTCCCGTTAAAACCTGGCAAGCCTTGGGGAACGATCTTGGACTCGTCCCGTTGAGTTGGGGTGTAGGGGCAGTTAAGAATCTCTTCTGTTTAGCTCCCGGTCTGGCTCTGAACACAAGCTCTCATGAGGACTTGTGTCAACCCTCGCATGGCCTCCCTGCATTGCAAAGATAACCATGGGACCACAATAAGGGTAACTACACAACGAATCCAAGATAACGGCCACAAGTTGGGACCCAACAGAATGGAATTTAACACAAAAAACAACAATCTAAGTAATTTTACAGGCGCTACTTCTCCAGCCGGCACCGAAGGTGCAAAGGAGACCCAGCAGGACAGCCCTTTCCTGAACCCTTTCCGGAGGGCTTCGAGGCTGCTCCACTCACCACCGCTGAAGCAGAATGGCGAGCGATCGTACTCGTCACCACCGGAACTGCAGAGGAACAAAGTTCCTGAAAAAGAGGTGGATGAATTCACCAAACTAGGCGATAGAATTTCCGAACTCGTGGAGATGATGGGCGGAGGAAGAAGGTCCATACACCAAGCAATGCGTGATTTAGTGGCCTCTATATCGTCACTTTACCAACAAGCCGCTAAGGATAAAGTAGCGGAACAAGAGAAAAAGGTCAGAACCAATGATAGGAGCACTCAGACGATCCTACAACAGCAGACACCTTGTGGTCCGAAGAGGCAGAGAGAAGAATTGGAGAAACCAAGGAGAACACCATCAAAGAAGACCAGGACAATCCGTCCTCGTGGACAAGTCAAGCCTGCCGCTGAGGCTAGAAGTAGCGACTCGGCAGGGAGACCAGCAACGGCTTCGAACCAGACTATGGTAGTGCCTGCAGCGACAGAGAAAGACACTCAGGAGCAAAATGAGTGGATCTTGAAAACTAGGAAGCGCAGAAAACCTCCAAGACCGGATGCAGTTATTATAAAGCCAACTGAGAAGCTATCCTTTGCGGACATTCTAAGGAAGGTAAGAAACGCCCCGGAACTTAAATCAGTCGGGGAGGATGTTCAGCTCGTGAAGAAGACACAAAAGGGCGAAATCCTTTTGGAATTTAGAAGATCAGCCGAGGTGGCTACGGAGACGCACCGTGCTAAGCTGAAGAACTTACTGGCAGAAGAGATAGAGGTCAGAACGATAACAGAGGAGGCCACTTTCGAATTGAGATACCTGGACGAGGTTACAACTGAGGAGGAAATAATCGCCGCATGGAAGGACCAAATCGGCGAAATACAACCGTCGGCTCTTAAGACGATCAGAAGCGTTCCAGGAGGCACTAGGACGGCGATAATTGCAATCCCCACGAAGATGGCATGCAGGGCCGAGGAAGTTGGCAAACTGCGTGTAGGGTGGACAGTTTGCCGTTTGTTGAGGAAGCTGACCCCAAGGAGATGTTACAAGTGCTTAGATTTCGGGCATGTAGCTGGAAAGTGTCGCAGCAATAGCGACTGGTCCAAACACTGCTTCAAGTGCGGTTCGCAGGGTCACCTTGCCAAGGCTTGTGGGCGTGACCCCCACTGCCTTCTCTGTAGAGGCGATCCAGATGCTGACGCGAAACATATCACCGGAGGACATAAGTGCGCACACTATCTGGCTGCACGACGGAAGTTAACAGGCGCGGGTAAATGAGAGTTCTGCAGTTGAACTTGAACCATTGCGAAGCGGCGCAGGAGCTGCTTAAGCAGACTGTACGGGAGCAGAGAATAGACTTGTCAATACTGAGCGAGCACTACAGAACATCTGGAAACCAACGTTGGATAACCAGCAAATGCAACAAGGCTTCGATATGGTCCTGTGGTAAATTCCCAGTGGGAAATGTCGATGGCAGGTGGGAGAGCTTTGTGAAATGCACCGTTAATGGGGTGCATTTCTTCAGCTGTTATCTTCCCCCTAGCCTTTCAATAGAAGACTTTAGACGCAGAATAGATGACATCGTTAAGGAAGCAAGGAACGTGAGACCTGTGGTAATTGCCGGGGATTTCAATGCGTGGGCTGTTGAATGGGGCTCGGCGTGCACTAACACAAGAGGAGAATGCTTACTCGACGCATTTGCAACGTTGGAGGTTGTGTTACTTAATAGTGGTAACAAGGATACATTCTCGAGGAATGGACGCTGCTCAAAAATTGACCTGACATTTGTCAGCGACTCCCTGGCGTCCTCATCTACCTGGTCGGTGTCTGACATCTACACACATAGTGATCACCGGGCAATCATTTTCGAAATTCGGGACCGCTCTGCGGGACACAACGTTCCTGCCGCACCGCCGAACCCTCTTTGGAAGGACTCCACCTTTGACAGGGAAACCTTCGTCCTCGCATTGGAGGACATTCGGTTATTCGGGAACGCGAATAACAAGGCGACGGGACTTATGCGCTCCATAACGGAGGCTTGCAACGTTTCTATGGCAAGGAGGCGCCATATGTCTGGAAAGAAACACGTCTACTGGTGGAACGCGGATATAGCGGATCTAAGGCGTAAATGTAATCGCGCACGGCGGCTATTCCAAAGGGCCAGAGGCCGTGATGAATTTGCTGAACTACGGGAAATGTATAGAAGGTGTAGGGCCAGCCTTAATGGGGCCATTGCATACAGCAAGAGAAGATGCTACAAGGAAATGTGCGCCGATGTGGACGAGAATCCCTGGGGAACTGGATATAAGGTGGTGATGAGAAAGCTGAACTGCTTCCGACCACCAGCAACGACGTGTGCTCTTGAGCTGCAATCAATCGTCAGGAGCCTTTTTCCGCAGAAGGCCGAGATTACGTACTCCGTGCGAGACATGAGGTCTCCAGAGGAAATCACCGAAGTCAGCAGCCAGGAATTTGAGGCGGCCTGCAAGGAGATGAAACTAAATAAGGCACCGGGGATTGACGGGATCCCAAACATCGCTCTTAAAGCAGCCATTGAGAGTAATACTGAGTTGTTTAGGCAAGTTTTTAATGCTTGTATCCAGGAGAGAACGTTCCCTAGGATATGGAAAAGGCAGAGGCTGGTTCTCATTCCGAAGGGTAACAACGCACAGGATGCCTCGGGATACCGCCCGCTCTGTATGATAGACACAGCCGGGAAACTTTTGGAGAGGATAATCTGTAGGAGACTAGAAGCATTTCTAGGGGGAGAAGGCCTGTCGGATCGCCAATTTGGCTTCCGGAAAGCACGTTCCACTTTGGATGCAATAGAAACAGTAGTGACAGTGGCAAAGGACGCCATCAGCGGTGAGCGTTGGCTGGAGGGCGATAAGGAGTATTGCGCTATCATCACCTTGGACGTCAAGAATGCATTCAACTCTGCGGATTGGGATGCCACGTTAGCTGCCCTGGATGAAAAGGGCGTACCGAACTACTTAGTGGAACTAATTAAGGACTATTTTAAGGATAGAGTACTCATATACGACACGAACGACGGCAGAAAGTCATACGCGGTGACTGCGGGCGTCCCACAGGGTTCCGTCCTGGGCCCTATATTGTGGAACGTCATGTATGACGGTGTACTGAGGCTTAGACTCCCTAGAGGTGCACAGATCATTGGATTTGCGGACGATATTGCCCTGGTGATAAGAGGAAAACATCTAGACGAATTGGTGAGAACGTGTAACACTGCGGTGGGCACGGTCAGAAGCTGGATAACAGAAAAAGGTCTCAAACTTGCTGACCACAAAACAGATGTCCTACTTGTAAGCAGTAGAAAGAGGATTGAATTTATTACCATAACGGTGGGTGACCAGCGCATAACATCAAAGCAGGCGATTAAATACTTGGGAGTGATGATTGATAACAGGCTCACGTTTAAGGAACACTTGACGTACATCGGTGAGAAATGTGCGGCGACGACATGTGCACTTGCCCGATTAATGCCTAACCTAGGAGGCCCGAAACAGGAGAGAAGACGGCTACTGATGAAGGTAGTGACATCGGTCGCCATATATGCAGCCCCTATATGGGCCGAGGCTATGGATAGGAGGACCTATAGTGCAGGAATTGAAACGGCCCACAGGAGGTCAGCTCTCAGGGTAATCTCCGCCTTCCGGACGGTGTCTACTGATGCAGCACTAGTGATAGCGGGGATGATGCCCCTGAAACTAGTAGTAGACGTAGAGAAGAGGAAACAGGATGCAAGGAGGGGGACGAATCTTTTAAACCCCGTGCAAATAGTTGACGATGCCATGGATAGATGGCAACAAGACTGGTCCAATTCCAGCAAAGGAAGATGGACCTACAGACTCATCCCAAGTATAGGCGAATGGACCAAAAGGAACGCGGACAGGTGAACTTCCACCTGACACAGTTGCTAACGGGCCACGGATGTTATAGAGCATATCTCTATAAGTATGGACACGACGTAGATGAAGCATGCCCAGAATGCCGTAATGAGAAGGAGACGGCGGAGCATGTTTTCTTTACCTGCCCGCGGTACGACGATCAACGAATTTGCCTGGTGAGGACATTAGGATCCCAGGTAACACCCGATAATGTGGTTAGGCTAATGCTAACCTCAAGTGATAACTGGAACGCAGTATGTGTTTTCGCGAGGAGGGTTTTGATGCGGCAAAGATTGGCTGAGAGAGCAAGATCAGCAGAATCAGAAGGCAGCACTCGCTCCACCCCCCCGAAGTAATACTTGATTGTGGTCCCGGGGGGGGCAAATGGTAAAAAAAAAAAAAAAAAAAAAAAAAAAAAAAAAAAAAACACATAATTTCTCTCAAACACATACAAGTGCTTTCCGAAAAATTTATAAACAAAAGAGGAGAAATGTTGGTGTAACACACAACTCACAGCTCAGAACTGTGTTTTGTACAACACAAAAACCTTAAAAGTGTTGCAGCATTTTAGGCATTCAATTATACGTAAATAAAAAACATATAAAAAGAAGAGAAACAAAAAAAAAAGCGAGAGGGGGGTAATGTTATAGAGGTAACGAACAAATATTTCAGGGTTTAACACAATTTTGAGGCATTCTTGGCATAATTTTTTGTGGCAGCATCAACACGTTTCTTTTTGCCTATTTTATGGTGTTACAAAATAAACGATGATGTAAAGGTGAAAAGTATAAATTCTATGGCTTAAATGCAGTGGAAATTTAAATTGAAAATTTATAATTGTTTGAAGAACAATTAAAAACAAATGTTATTTGAATAAATTTCTTATCGGTTATAAATAAGTTTCCTCGAAATATGCTTAAATTTTTTTGTAAATATTTTTCATATTCTTTCTTAAAAACTCTCATTATAAATTAAGATTTCTGCAACACTTTTTCTGTCTTTTTAATAACCACAATATCAAGGCAAGCAATTGTTGCCTTCAAATTGAAAATCATTTCATTACACAGGTATTTAAGAGGTATTATAATAACAGCAACACCAACAACAACAAGAATAATAATAATACATACAGGAAATGTGTGTGAAGAATAAAAATGAAAATTGAAAATATTTAAAGAGAATTTCTTAAGAAAAACGAAACGAAGAAACAATAAAAAATAACCAGGCAATGCCAAGCGTTCATTCTTTATTATAAGGCTTAAATGATTAACAACTTAAGACCAAATGAATGAAAATCCCTCCTGAGAAATCTTTATTATTTAAAAGCCTCCATACATACACACAAACACACACTCATGAATGTACGTGTACATATGTAAGCGTGTTTGCTTTTGTGTAAGCTTATAACAGTTCTTAATACTCATTCTTCTCTACAGATTCAGATTCCGTTTCTGATTTTTCTTTATGCATTGGTCTTATGCGAACGAACGAACGAACGAACCACTTGTATTTCAATTATTTTGTGAAACATAAAATCACTTGCATTCAATTTAAAATAACATAATGAAAATCATTTATCATTTTACATACATACACAAACTCACACACTTACTCAAATACACCAACAATGTTTAACACAAACACATGAATGTATAGTTTTTACATGCACTCAATGTCGTCGATTCATTTTGATTGTTGACTTTTTCCCCCATCTCTCGCTCTCTCTCACTTTAAATATACACCTATACTTGCATACGACTCACAAAGATAGGGGGAGAGACAAGGTATGTAGTTAGCCAGAGTACAGGAGAGTAATATTTACAATTGATATGCATGGCTCTAAATATATGTATGTGTGAGTACATGTGTGTATGAAAAGTATGTGCGTGAATATCTTTTGCTTACACTTGTAGGTTGTTTAATACTCTCTTCCGGTATTTCTCTTTCTCTCTCTCTCTCTCTCTCTCTCTCTCTCTCTCTCTCTATCACACACACAACTATTCATTTATTTTCATTTGCAATCTGTGTTTGAATTTTGCATTGCATTGAGTCCTCTTGTTTATGCGTGTGAGTGTGTTTCTTATTTTATTTTTTGTTTTCGCATTTGATGTGAAGATGTGTGACCATTTTTTGTATATGCATCCACACTCATACATAAAATTTAATGTTTTTTCGTTCTGTCAGTGTGACCAACTACAAATAAATAGAAATGCAAATTAAATTTGGAGACTATTTTGGAAGCTAAGGATTTAAAAAGAAAAATTATTCGATTTCCAACTGAGTATTGATCGTTCTATAATAAAATTCAGTATTAATTAAATGTTATTCTCTGGAAGCATGCCTTCACAACGGATAATATCGCTCCAGGAAGATTTGTTTTCAAAATGCGTATATGAAGTGATTAATAAACTCAACATTTTCACTTGGGTTAAAGTAAAGGTCACAGTCAAACATAGCAGATGACAATCTCAACCAAATTGTAATTGGAAATCATTTTAATTGACCTCTACTTGGTATGTATGTTGTATTTAGAGTACTCAATTGAGTTGGTCATGTTATTTTTGTTGATAAATATCACATTTAACCATACTATTACACATATGTACGTATGTACGTAGTACACCTGAAATAAAAATGATCTGAATGCTGCCGCCATTGATGATGCTGATGCTTATGCTGATGACGATGGTATAAAATGATGTCAATTTTCAATAAATTCACATAAACTGACAACTTTAATTACATGCATTGTACGTAACGTATATGAGTATGAGATTGTGAAATGGAGAAGAGTACGAAACACAATTTGAAAACCTTTTAGAAGGCCTTTTAATTTAAGGAATTATTATTATTTTCTTCTTTTGAAATCTTAACAGAATTGAATGATAAAAAGAAAAACATAATTTTTACTTCAGATAATAAAGGCCCTTTTAAAAAGGAGGCCTTGATTTGCAGCATACTGAATTTCAACATCCCTATGTTCATATGTATAGTAATGTCTATTGCTAATTTATATATACTGTAGGTATATTTGTATTGAGTATTACAATTCATAAAATCCCAGAGTCAAACAAGGCCATCACCATCATAAATTGCAGCAGTCAATGAGCCAGCCAAACCTGCTAGACAGTCAAGTTTGCAGTCAAACATTTATACTTACACTCAGGCGATTATCATCACCATCATCATCAGCAGCAGTGTAATGCCAAATTGCATTTGTATAGGCTTTATGAGTAAAAATTGCATTGCAGCCTTGTATATGAGAGGCTTATAAGAGCAGAGTATTAAAGGTAACGGCACGTAGGCCCAGAGAAAATTAAAAAATAAAAACAAAAAAAATTCTATCAGGAAAATTATTGATACAATAGATTACTACAAGCTTACACGAATAATTCCAATAAGAAAAAGCGGGAAACAATAATTTTAAGAAATTATTTTTAATAAAAGTTAAACCTGTACCTAAGAGACATACTTTAAATACAACTCAAAAGTTCAAATTATATTTAAAGCCAATAAAAACTAATTCTCTTTACTTACTTTGGAAACATTTTAAACAGTCTTTTAAAACTATGCCTTAAATTATGTTATTAATAATGATTAAGCCTAAATATATGCTTCACATTTTTTTTGTTGACATTTTATAGATTGCAGATAATATGCATTGTATTTACTCTAGAGTTTATCACCTTGTATTTGTCTTGAGAATTACTCTTCTTTTTTTCTCCAACAAGTTTTTTCTTTGCTTTTTATGCTATTATTGTTGTTGTATTGTCATGTTTTCAATAATAAACACCAATATATTACACATGCAATTTATAACTTATTTTTTTTTTTATTCTTTTCGTGTTTTCTACTTCATTTTTGTTTTTCGTCTTTTCTTTTCTAAGGGCACGTCCGTTTTGTACGATTTAATTACGGAAACTGTTCTACTCCGAAAAATGCCGGCTAGAAATGCAAAAACAAAAGCCATACAAAAAATATACACAACACTAGTACACTCCTATGCACGTATACCCCCATCAATATATAGACTCGTTACAGAGCTTACAAACGTAAAACACTTACAAGTGTTTGTGTTTGTGTTGAAGTGTATACGAAGTGTGCAAAATATAAAGATACAGCCATACACACTCTACAATTATAAAATGAGAGTAAAAAAATAAACACCAAAGCAAATAAATATAAATTCTCTCTTAGTATCTCTCTAACTCTCTCTTGCTCTCTCTCTCTTCCTCAGTCTTATGCTCATTTCATTTTTAATTTATTTTACGAAACTCTGTGTTAAGTGTTAGCAAAGATATTTTTATACTCACTACTCGCATTGGCATATAAACAGAGAATGAAATTGAAAAGAGCGTAAGTAGCGTAAGAGAGTGAGAATAGTAACGAATTGTTTTAAAAGGCCTTTAACTCGTTTTACTCGTTGTATTTTTTGCAACTGTTATAATTTCTCAATTTCAAGGAAATAAAATAAGTTTCTGTAAAGAGTAAGAGAGAATCGTTGTGTAAGTCCCCGAGCAGAGCAATACAAAATGTACACAATTAAAGCAGAATGTTTCTATGGCCACAGAGTAATCGAATAATTATTTTAAGAAATTCTAAAAAGATAATCGAGAATAGTTGTAATGTAAGTAGAATAATTTTAAATTTTGCATCATTTTAGTGAATGAAATATAAAACTTAAGCTCCACACAACCTGCCCGAGACCTCCATCAGCAACCTGGCATAACAATTTCATGTAAGAGAACGGGAATAATTGCCTCCGTTTTTCGCAATTTCTGCAAATACCATTGATTAGTTGGCCAAGCTCAATATGTCTCGCTTGGCAACACTTCAATCCCCATTACCCAGATTTCACTAGATTTTGAAACTAGTAGACAGATGGTGTAAGGGTTTAAAGACAGAAGAATACATTAAGAGAAAAAACATATCCATCATATGTGTATTTCGAACCGAATTGCTCCTATTATTACGATCTATTCAGATATTTTCACAATTAATCGGTATTAATTTCAACATCCCTAAACTCCCAAAGAGTTTCCCAAAACATTAAACTCTCGGTTCTCTCTTTCAATGGCGTATAGAGTTGTGTATTGTAATTAAAAATTTAGGAATTTCAAGGCCATTGTATTGCAAATTATTACGAAGTAGTGAATTAAAGCCTTAACAACATTGGCAATTTTTTTAAAAATTACGCAAACAAAATAATTTTTTTAAAAATTTTTTTGTATAAATTATCAAATCTTTTAGGAAAAATTGCTAAAACATGATTGTTTGACATGACTTTAAGAGCATTACGTTGAAAAGTTATGATAGTTCCCTTAATTTATAACAGTTTTTAAAGCGCTTTCCAGTGGCGTTTTCTGTAACAGTGTTTCCTGTTGACTAACGTTACAGCTGTTTCCTGTTATAGCATTTTAACAGTATAGTAACAGTATTTGGAAAGTAAATTTGAATCTGAAAGGAACGTTATTTTCTTTGGCCTTTTAAAGATGTCATGCCAAACTCGTTTATCTTTATAGTCGTTTTTTCTTTTTTTCAGAAACAATTTTCAGGGAGTTCTTTTGTTTTTTTTTTTTTTTGCCTAAGTTTGTTAGAAAACGTGTTTAAGGCAAATCTCTTTACAAGTAGCAGTTGTTAAACCTAAGCAGATACAAGTTATGCTACCACCCTTGTATTTAAACATTTCTTTTTTCTTGTTTTTTTCATTATCTGTTTACAAAAAAAAAAAAAAAAAAGTTTTTTTTTTGAAAATCTTATCGTCTCATTGTCGCTGATTTTTAGATTTTTTTTTTGTTTATTTTGTTGTATTCGTTTAAATTATAATGTTATTGTGTTTCGTTCTTCCCTTTTTTTGCCAGTTTAACTCTCTGGTGTTGGCTTAAACATGCATTAGCTTAAATGCCACTTTAAGGATGTACATCTACAATGCAAAGCAATGCAGTGCAATACGATGCAATGACACGCCATGCATACGATGACAAGACATTAAAGTTCAAAGGGACACAAACCAATACCATTTTTTTTCTTTTGCTATTTCATACATACCTCCACCTCCCTTGTCTTCTCTGTACTTACATGCATTGCAAGTAAATTTTATAAAAATTCATGGCAAAATCTTTTGAGAACCAGCCAGTCATCCAGCACCGTTTTTAAGCAGGTAAAGGATGTGTCTAGAGGTGTTGGCATGCAAAAATCTTAATACTCAAGACAAATATTTTGAGAAAAAAATCAAAGGAAGACATCTTCGTAACGCTTCTTAACATTGAAAAATATTTTGAAAGCAAAACAACAACATCTTACATGTACACGAGTCGTGTAGTGAAGTTAGTGTGTTATCTGAGTAGTTATACACAGAGTAGTATGGGTGCGTATGAGCAATATGAACATTATTGCAGAAGAACATATAAATCATACGCTATGGTGTATGAAATTTTTTGAAAGCACTGGTTTTTTACTCTCCTCTCCTTTTGTTCTCTCTGTAACAACTTCCGTTGACAATAATGTTTTAAAGATGATTTTAAAAAGAAATTTCAGGCAACACCGACCGGAAGGAATACTTTATTGGTAAAAACAAGAAGAGAAATTATAATAAAATACAGTGTCGTTATGTATTACAGTGAAGTGTCTCAACAATCTTGTGTATAGTCAGCTAACCGGAATCCACGGGAAAACTTACGGTCAACTTCCTAGTGGAAGCCATGTACTCAAATCAACTTGAGAAAGGAAGTAAAAATGACAGAATTTACCAACGCTATTTGACAGTCAGGCCACCATCTGAATACTCTGATTTACACCAGGTTATGTGACAATTCACAGTTATGAACAAGCAGATGTGCTTGCGAGGAAAAATTTCACGTCATTGATAGGTACCAGAAGCACTTTGCAGCTTGGTTAGGGAAGTTAACAACGCTGTACTCAGTGGAGGGTTAGATTGAGAAAGGCTGGAACTCTCAGGCCTCAAGGGTTATGAAATAGCTTTGCCTCATCCACTATCCAACACAGATGCGAGGATTTGCCTTCGGTAGGAGCACGACTACTTTAGCAAGTTCCTTAGCTTTACAAATATCCAGAGTATCCCTATAACCAGAAACCCATATTTGAGACGATGAGAAACCTTCAAGGTTGTACTCGAATGAGATTTGATTACCGCCTGACTATAAGAGAGGATAAAATTGCCTATAGTTGGAAATCCCTTACTAAGGATAAGTTCACACTACAATTTATTCAATCGTGGGAACATTACCTCGTACTTTTCTTATTCGATTAAGGTCAGGTAGATCTGGAAATAAAGCGATATTCTTATTCAGCTCAGGATTTGTTAGAGGCCAATAACTAACGCTAACAGAGGAAAGATGTATTCCAATATCCGCTTGTGAAGTAGTACTCGGTGGGAGTGTGAGCCTGCTCTAGCAAGTTCAACAGGTACACAAATACCCAGATTATCCCTGTGACTAGGAATTCATATTAAACTGACACAAAATGCCCTGACATTTGATCAAGTCAATTGCGGTATATGTTTGAAGCCAGGCTAAACTAAACGGTTGTAAGGGTCAATAATGTATGTCTGTAAAGTTACTTTTAAAGAAAATAAAACTTTATGGGTATTAAACACTTTCAATACGCTGTAGTACTAAGCAGAGTTCGTTGAAATTAGTCAGTTCTCTTCAATAAGACTGCTGCTGTATAAATAAATTTAACAAAAAACAAGTGTTACAAAATATCTATAAAATATGTTTTTAAAAAAACTTTTTTCGCCACGTTTTTTGGTAAATGAAAGTATGTGTGTTTGATAAAATAAAATAAAAAGGAATAAAAATACTTGGCAAATGTAAACATATCCTGTGTAAACCTATGCGAGTGTGTGTATATGTTTTTAAAGGACACACATAATAACAGCCTCGGATATCAGCAGTAACAGCAACAACAACAGCCAGCAATAACAATGACAACAAATGCTTCATGCACAGACAACGCATTTCCTGTTTTAAGCCTTTTTAAGACACTTACTTAACACCAGGCTTTAGCCAACTTCACAAACATTTTTGTTTTTTTTTTGTTGCACACATAAGCACACTCACACACACACGCATTGCCTCTCCTATGTATGTATTTACGTACATACTGTACAGCTTTCTCCGCTTGTCACACAAATACAACGAGATCAGTGGTTAGTAACTATGAGAAGTCACAGGAAAGGGAAAGAAAGAAGCGAAAGAGGGATAGGAAGCGTATTTTAAACATTTTAAAATGCCTGCTTTTGAACAAAAATTAAAATGTTTTAATTCTTTTCCTGTTATTCTTATTGTTTTTGTTTTTATTTTTATTTTTTTGCACACTTTTATTGTTATTGTGGCGTCATTATCAGCAACAATTATAATTTGATTTACTCAAAATTATATCCCCGATCCCCCCCTATACCAGTTCTATGTCCTTTATGCTACATTCCACCATGTTGTATAGTGTAAGAGGAGTGTCAGTAGAAGACTGCTTATGTTGGCTATTGTCAGTTGGTCATTTATTTCATAAATTATCGTTGTTGTTTTCTGTTGTTCTCTGTTGTTTTGTGTGTTTTAAACCACGTTTCAAGTTCCTTTGTTTTTTTTTTGGCTTCTTCTCCTGTGTTGTATGTGCGGTTTTTATTTATTTTTTTGGTTTCATTTCAATAATTGTGCTTTTAATGGCCATCTTTTTATAGGCAACAGATAACAAAAATAAAAATATTGTTTATTGTTGTTGTCGTTATACAAAACAAAAGAATAAATAAATGTCATATTATAGTAGATAAACATCTTTAAACTTTTCGCTTTTTTTGTGTATATTTTTTTAAATACAACAACAACACAATGGAAATATTTTACGAAAATAATCGACGCTAGAATTTAAATTGAAGCGAGTTTTGTTTAAAGCAATAAAGTTTATTTTAAAGGACTTAATCGATTTTAAAACAATGGCTGCGATTCTGTTGTATAAAGTACTTGCTTTTCAATTTATTGAATAAACGAAATGTGTAGTCTTTGAGGTCAAAGGTTTGTTTTAAAATCAAAAGGGTATTTTATTGTTTTTAAAAAAGTTAATTTTCTTTTTTTTTTTTTTGGTTCAAAATTCCTCTGGCACCCTCTTCATTAGTTACCTTTAGATATATAAGACTTGACTTATCAAGTCAAATTCGATGACAATTTCACATTCCTTCCAAGACCATGCGGGCTTATTAGACGCGATTCCGAGGTTCAACTTCTAGCTCAGACATCTCGAGCAAGACGAAATATAGAAAAATATTTCTTCAGGCGACTGCCTTTCAGCAGATTTCTGGCAAAAACTCTGGGAGTAAATAAAATATCTATCGTTCGGAGTCGACTGTTTGTAACTCAAATGTTTGAGGGGAACAGAAGCAACCTTATAAGATGCGAAATAATTGATTGCAAGATTTCTCATTTTTGTGAATTTAAACACGATTCTTGGCTTCTTTGAACGATAACAGAGATAATTTCAATACCAAAAGGCTAACCAATTAGCGGTCAAAATTAGATATTTTGATGTAATTTTTCTTTAAATTTTAAACATTTAAACATTATTAAAGTTAAAATACTTTCAATCCTTTAGATATAGCTCTCAGGCACACGGTTTTAGATTTTTTTCTTATTTTTTTTTTTCAATATCAGTAACGATTTAACCACAGAGATGTCTGTAAACTTTCCATTTTTCTGTTTTTTTTCTGGTATTTCTTGGTTTCTTTTTTCGTCCAGTTTGAAGTTGTCTTTAACTTGAAAGAAATTTACCGTTTTTATTTTTATTTTTGAATAATCATCCTTTTGTTTTCTTCACGCCATTGTCACAGCTTATCAGGCCTACACAAGTTAAGCAAAAATGAAAATGGAAAAAAGAAAAAGGAGAAGGAGAAATATTCCCAATTATTTTCCGGCTGCCAAGATAGTAAACGAAGTTGGCAGCAGAAACAAAAAAAGAACGAACAAGGAGAACCGCAATATTAACAAGAGCAATAACGATAACATAATCAACGACAGCAGCAGTAGCAACAGCAACTACAATAGAAATGGTGGTGGTCACAATAACTTTTTTAATTATACCAGCTCCGGTATAATTATAACCAACAGTCAAAGACAATAAAAGTAAGGCCAAAAGAGATTTTTTAAGGGGAAAGAGTAATCCGCAGCCACAAAACATTTGACTTTGTGTCTCTTCTAAGGATAAAATAGCAAATGCAAAAGGACACAATTTGAACAATTTTTTTTTTTTTTTTTTGGGAATTTTTATATTTTATAGGAAAACAAGAATAATAACAAATAAAACCAACAACAACAAAATAAAAATAAAAACGAATTTCTGTTAAGACTAATAATAAGAGAGGTAATCACTGAATGGAAACAGAATTCAAATTGCTTTCGCAATACACTCACACACACACACACTTGCATACATAGTAATATATGTAGAGTGCTTACAAATGTCCTCTTTTGGTTGTATATTTATGTATGAGAATGTGAACGTGTAAGCCATGCTTCGATTTATACTCAACGCAAACAGAGCGGGCAGTCAGAGTAGTAGTAGCAGATATTTTTTGCTGTTACAGTTTCAATGTCTCTCGCAATGGTCTTTTTTTTTTTTTTGCTTCTTCTGGGTGTTTTAGGCAATTTGACTTTTAAAAAACTACAAATGCTATCACACACTATCTTCTCACATGCATACATATGCCTGCAGTTAGCATATTATTGGAGACAAGCGTGTGTATGTGTGTATGTGTGTGTGTGTAACCATCAGAGTAAATGAATAAATGCCTTACGGCTTTGGTTTTTCATTTTTCGCCTTCAACAAAAACTAACAAATGAAACGAAGAGAATGGAAGAGAGAGAGAGAGAGAGAGACTGAAAGCAAAAAAAAAAAACGATTCACAAAAAAGGATCCCAAAGAAAAAAGCAACATTAACTGTTTTTATGAAACCATTTTTTATTCTTTGGCTCATCTCCCTTTCCCTTCAATGGCCTTTTATTCTTTTTTTTTTCTTTCTTGTCTCCAACAAAAAAGTTTGTCATTACAACTATAACAACAATATCAGCAAAAGCAGCAGCAGCAGCATCATCATCATCATCAAGTAATAGAACAAAAATATAAAAGAAAAGGACATTGCAATTATTTACATACGGTTTATAAGGATACTTTTTTCCTTTTCGTTTTTCTGTGATTTCTCTTCTCTAGAAGAACAAAAAATGTATACGATAAGGGATTATTTCACATCATAGTAGCAAAAGTTTAATTGTTAGTTATCCTGGTGATTTTTGCAAAAGAGACAAAAACACTGAGAATCAAACAAAGCGAGTGAATAAGAGTGAGTGGCAGAAAGAAATGTAGCCGAGTAATATTACAAATGAATGCTTATGGTTTTTAAGTACTTTTAATGGTAAGTCTGTGTATTATTTTGCCATCATCATCATGGCAGGTAAATAGTTTGGCTGTAGTCTGGTTACAGCAAAAAAAAAAAGAAAAAAATTTGTGTAATGATTTTGCCTGTTAATTAAACCGGATTAAATTTAGTGAAAATTTAACAGTCCACAGATATTTTGCTTTGATTTATCGTTTTTTTTTTTTCTTCTTCTTTACATTTCCGACATTCAAAGTCTTATTATGGCACTATAACAGAGACTGGTATTCAATCTCTTAACCACAGCTGCTTAAAAAATTAAAAAAATTGTCTTATATTTAAAGGAATTGAAAATAACAGAATAATACGACTTTAATTTATAGGACGACAGCTTCGAGTTGAATGAAATTTTAAAAGAGAATCGTATTTATAAAGCACTGTGATGAACTTATTTTACGTATCCAAGTGGTTCATACCGGTAGCTCCAAAATATTGTACAGAATACGCTGTGTTATATAAGTTAAGGGTTCTGATATTAAGAATGCCAGACCGAGTTTTCCAAGACGAAGATCATGGCCATATTGAAATCGGCTTAAATCCAGTTGGATAGTGGCATTTTCTCTGAAAATCTTTCAATCGGACAGCCAAGCTGTGTTCAAGTGCTACCTCGAAATCCTTACTGTTCCATGGAAGATGCGGATTATATTATTTTGCTTTGACGGAAATTTCATTGCTGATAAATCTCTTTCTCCGGTAGTTTAACCTGGAGGCTCGCGTTTGCGGATATGGATAAGAAACGGACTGATTGCATCCTGTTTTTAAATCCCATGATCATCCACTGAAGTGCGTGTTTGCCACAGAACAATACCCGGCTCCTGTCATAAGCTTTTCAGTTTCTACCGTCTTGATTGAATGCTATAAAATAAAGGTAAGTGCAACAATAAAATTTACTTTAGTATCGGATTGATTTCTTATACGGAATATTTGATCAAAAAACAAATGGTAACCGCATAAAATCGATAAATTTTGTTGGGGCAAAGAATAACCTCATTGGTCGTGGATACATAAATACATCACACACTTATTTCTGTAAGTTAATTCTTCCAGTAATACAATATTCATGCGGTATTTTGTCTTCATTTTCATAATAATTTTGACCCCCCCCCCCTTCTCAAATGAAAAATAAGAAAAATATCATCAGTTCAACGGGAAGAATTCATTATGATACCCTCGAGGTCAGTTGGTAACAATTCTCCAGAGTGCATTTAATTCTAATTGCTTTTCTCTGATGCTGGTGTCGGGCAATAACAACAACAACATTAACAACAAAGAGCAACATGAGTTTTCACAAGTATAAATTCAAACAATGGCGGTGAAAATAAAATTTTGCGTGAAAAACATTACCACCACCACCGCCAACAACGGACATCAAAGAAAATTGATGAAAAAAAATTAAATAAAAACGGAAGAGAAAATAATAGAAAAAATAAACAGGAAAGAGTTAACAGCTGACAAGGGGAACATGGCAAATTGCACATCAATTCATAAATAAACAAACGAATGAAATAAAATACAATAATTATTTACCACACAGCGGATAAAACTATGAGCATAGGGTAAACGACAGTAGGGATATGTACTTGGAAAAGACAAGGAAAAAACGGAAATCCACAAGGAATGTAAAAAAGTTTGTAAAACTGTAAAATACCTGAAGTTCACACAATCTGACCAGAGTAGCAAAGGAATTAAAACTTATACATACTGAATACCCTGAATGTTAAGCAGCAATCACTTCAAATATACAATATTCACGTTCATTTGTTTTTTGAAGGTTATTCTCCCTCTGATCAACTATTTTAGTTAAGCAAACAATTGTTCAAAAATTATATTTTTATTGAATATGTATTTGAATAGTTTTTGTTTATGTATGGCATCCTTTGTAAATTCAGATGTCCTTGTGATAACATTGTGAATTCATTAACCCCTTTTAGACCTCTATGAGATATTTTGTTTTCTTTTCTTCTTTTGCCAACTAATTTCCTCTTTTCATTAACCATATCCCAGTCGTTCGTTCGTTCGTTTTTTGTTTCGTTCGTTATGGTCTCAGGCAAATTCATTTCATAATTGTCTTGTCTTGTTTAATAATTTGCTGCTGATGTTCAGGAATGCTTTTCTATTTTCTCTCACTCTCTCTCTCTCTCTCTCCCTCTCTTTCTCTCTCTTTGTATCTATTAGTGCTCCTGCTTAGCAAAGTCCAAGTAAAAGGCTGAATAATAAGAAGACGAAGAAAGAGAATGAAAAAGAAAAAGGAAGCTTATCTGCCAATATTTGCATTTTGTTAAGTTAATGCCTCCCGGCATTATTTGACAAGTTATTGAGGGTAAAATTAAGGAAATTGAAAAACTCCAAGCATTGAAGGGAGAAAGAGAGAGAGAGGAAGAGAAGGAGCATAATTTTTATAAGAGTTTAAGCTGTTAATAGCAGACTAAAGATTTATATTTTCATTTCGTTTCAAGTAAAGCAGGGTGCAATGATTTAATTTTTGTTTCTAAAATTTCTTCACTCTCTTTATGTTGTTCCTTTTTTTCCCTTTGCCATTTCAAAATCTATAATTCCCTGTTTTCTTTTTGCAAATTTTCTAACTTTTTTCTTGTTTTTTGTTTTCTTCTTTGGTAAGAAAACTCATAACGAAATCACTCCCATTTTATGTTAATGACTGTCTTGATTATGTTGATGATTCTGAAGAGAGTTTTGTTAATTTTAAGGTTTACCTAATGACTATATTAATATTCCTTCTCTCTCTCTCTCTCTCTCTCTCAATCTCTTTCCCTCCTTTGCACTATGTAGCTGTGTTTTTCACCCGCTTCTCTGCTGTATTATAGCCAAAAGCAAAAGCAGACAACACTTCATTTGCTACCATAACGTCTTTAAACTTTATGTGTCCTGGCATGTATTTTATACACAATCAAAAAATATTCACAAAAACATACTCACACACACATAGTTACACATATAGACCTACACCTACACCTACATACAAAATAATATTACATTCATTATGTTGATAACAGCAAGAACAACAACAATAAAAAAAATAAAAACAACAAAAAGTTAAAGACACTCTTGCATTGCCTCGCATATTAACCAAACCAAAGACACTTCATTCAACCATCCATCTATCCAACCATTCATACACACATTCATCTATACATCCCATGCCCCCACAACCAACCAAATATCCAGCCATCTTCATCGTTCAATGTTTATGAACAATTTTTATTTACACAAGTAGAAGTGAGAGCTTCTTCTAGAAACAGATTGAAACGAAATATGTCGTCCTCCAAAAAATATCTTAGATTCGCGACAAGTTACTAGCATTCGTTCTCTCTCTCTCTCTCTCCCTCTATCTCACGTTATCTAATAATATCAAATATTTTGGTATCTCCAACCAACTTTGTTCTACAAGACCGTGATTTAATCATTGACTTTGGCATTTTATGAGAATAGCGGCGATCAGGATTACGGGCGATCTTACAACAACATCGTCTAAGGCACAGTTTATTAGCTTAACGTGATGAAGGAGTGAGAAGTGGCTGCCCATGCGAGCGTGGCTTACGAGCGTTGGAGTATAGACACTATTTTTATGCTAGTTCATACTGGATATCTTCACTATTTACACGATTTCTGAACCTACTTTTGATCCTAGATTTGTAACGAAAAGAGGGTATAAAACCTTATGTGATAATGGATAATAATTTTTAAAGAATTTATTGATAGAACGCGTCTCGTCAAAGGTAAACGACATTCCACTAAGATGCCCTCAGTGCTCAAATGAATAATAAGCTCAACAACGTGTTTTGTTCAAATCCCGGAGATATAATGAACGTTGAATATAGATGGAATATCAGATCGACCATGTCCTGAGGGAACTGATTTTAATCACAGAAAAGACAGACTTAAGCGCGGTAGAAAAGTTTACTAAACAGCCAACAGGCATTGAAGGTAATCTGCCTCTTTATTATGGTAAAAAAAAACGTGACTAATGGAAATGAATTAAATTTCTTATTCTTCGCGACATGTGCTACAAATGGATATATTTTCATACTTTTTCAATTCTATAAAGGACTAGTTGATTAGCATGCCAATACCATTTCATTTCTGTCACTCTGTTAATGGTAAACTTCTTGCAAATTATCCAACTTCATAGCACAAATCCTTGCCATTTTACTTTAAATTATAATGACAGTCAGAGAAGCGTGATGAAAATGTAACAACATTGTGCTCTCCCCCGCTGTAACAATTTTAACCAAAAATTTTTAACTCACATACTAACAAACAGGGAAAAAGAGGGAAAAGGGTGAAAGTAAGATTTTGTATTTGTTTATGCTGCTGTTTTTAAGGTAACAAAACTCACACTTATGTAAACCTCATCACACTTACACTGTGTGCTGTCAGAGAGGAAGGTAAAAAGAAAATAGAGAGAGTGTGAGAGAGAGAGTGAGTGAAAAGCTAATTTAAGATTACGCGTAAATTTTATGGCATATTAAACTCTGAAAGAGTGATTTGCATGCAGTCAAGGTATTTTCCGAATCAAAATTTTCTTCCTTTTTTTTTTTTGTTTTGTTTTGTTTTGTTTTGTCTGCCGTTGATGGCGTATGACTAAATAATCAAGAGAAGAAGAGAGAGAAATGGTAATAATTGTTTTTGTTAACAAAAACTCAATAAGTGTACTTATACAACTCAAGGCTGGGTTTTGAAACAAAATATTCCTAATGAATGTCTTCGTTTCGTTTACAGAGTTTTATGAAACCGAGGAATTCATTTCATTTGAAAAGAATTTAAAAAAAATGGTTTTTTTTTTTTTGTTTGTTTCGTATCCTTTGGCTTCATTTTAGAGTCTTAAAAAATTCTCAAAAGATAATCGCATTTAAGAAGACTCTTATTAAATGCTAAATGGATTCACGTGTTATATGGCTTTAATACCACTCACACCGCCTCTTCGAATTCTAAGCCATCATTTAGAACATTTTAATGGCGTGGTTATAAAATATTTCATTTCATTTTCCTCAAAAATTCTAGGCACGTTCTCAATTTTAGCCTGCAAAATTTTGTCATCTCTCGTTTCTTTTTTTCCCTTTTTTTATTATTTTTTGGTCGTTTCTTTACGTTTTTTGTTTGTTTTTTGTGTTTTAGAGGATAAGAACCGTTTTAAGGATGATGATGATGATGAGCTTAATATTAAGCGTTTCTCCATGATGGAATCTAATTCTCCGATAAGTATTGAAGCAATTTTAAAAATTTCGGTTGGATTGAAGAAATACCTGAAATAAAGGGAAAATATAATGAAAAGTTCTTAAAAATTTAGAATAAATTAAACAAGATTTTTGGTATTAATTACGTTCAAAAATATGTTCATCTATGCATTTAGAAAGGCAAGAAAATAAAGTTTATAATTTAATTATTAGAAGCAATAAATATATGGGTGGTCCAGTAAAACAAATCAATTGTGCTTCTTTCAAATGATAGTTATTGCCAATAAGCTGCTGGGACTTCTACAAGAGGCCCATAATCCCTTAATCGTAGCGATACATTTTTTTTTTGTTGAAATAAATTCTACAAAAAACAAATTTATTTTAAATCTAAATTTTTTAAAAACCTTTTTCTATTCCTTTAGCTTTATTTTGCACATAAAATGTATGGCCAACCACAACATTTTGGTTTTTTGGTAACAAAAATATTTCGATTTACTTTTAGTCAGTCACACTTCATTAATTTTTGTCTCCCCTGAAACGAACAATCAAAACAAATGAAATAAAAATTATTATTTCTACTTCTATTTCGTACATTTATTTTATTTTATTTAATTCTTTTTGTTTTTTTCGTTTTTTGCTTCTTTTTTTAAGTTTTTCTTTCGAAATTTTTTTTAAGGGCTCTACTTTAAAATTTATGTGTCTGTCTACACAGCCATTGAATGACAAAAGCCATGTCATTGATGAGGGATTTTGGTTTTATTTTTTACCACCAAATCATGTAATAAATAGTTCTTCGATGTGAAAGAAGATAAAAACTGGATGGCAAATGGAAATAAGCCAGAGAGAAGACCTTGAGAGGCGCTATAAATTAAAAACTTTTATATTATTTTCTTCAATATTTTTAAACATGGGAGCCTATCTTGTAACCCAAGTTATTTGCTGATCATGGCAACTGCTATGGCAATTTCCACAGATGCCACACAGTTTGCATATCCATGGTGTACGAATCTCGTAGGGCATCATTTTCCAAAAAACCAGTACAAATAAAAAATATCCTTCGGTCCATAAAACAAGCTACAGTCAATTAAATTCATTATAAAAGAAAAACAATAAAAAAACACACACACACACACACACGCACACACCGAGAGAGAGAAAAAAAAATTGAGCATTGTACAGGATACATGAGTAGAGAAAAAATAGAGAGAAATCAAACACAGATTTATTGTCATCAATAAATATATTCTTATTGTTGTTGTCGTTCGTGTTATTGTTATTGGTATAGATAGAGATACTAACACCCTGAAATTGACAGTTAAAATTGTTTTAAGGTTATAAAATAAAAGCACACACTCACACACAAGCAAACAGCCAAAGTTAATATACACAGACAGACAATATGAAATAAAATATGAAAAATTCAAACAAAAAAGAAAGGAAATATTTTCTTGCCCTCATAGACAAGCACAAAATCATTCAATTGTAAATTAAATAAGTGTGCATGTGTATGTGTGTGAGAGAGAGAGGGAGAGAGAGGGAAAGAGATATATTTCTGTGTAACCTAAAGCCAATTTAAAATATTCTTGATTAATTGCCAAAAAGATATCGCCAAACATTTGCACAAACCGTTACACAAACACTCACCCATACATGCATACATACATTCATTTGTTGGCCTTTCATTCAATCGTTTGGTTTTATTTCACAAAAAAATTAAGAGTAAAAAATAAATAAATTTCATACAACAATTATTAAATAAATGTGCAAATGGCTGTACGTCTGTCAGCTTGTGTAAGATATTAGAATGGTTCGTATACATCGGGAAATTTTTCTTTCATTACGGTTCAATCAAAAATACTGTGTCAACTAATTAGATAACATTCAAAGCATAGCTTTTATTAGAAACCTATCTGATATTGTGATCTACACTAGTTTTTATAAATGGAATGAGACTTCCTTCTTCCTATCTTCCTTTATTTTAAAACATCGTCCGTAAATAAACTTTTACATTTTTTTGCAATAAGTTCTTGTGCTACCCTTTTATATTTGAATGGGTATGCATTTTCCTTCATATTTTTTTCCAAATATTTTTAACAAAAAAAAAAAACAATTTTGCAATAAAATAAAAATATTGAAATAAAAAATATAAAAAATAAGGAGAAAAATATAACCAGAAAATAAAACATGAATAAATTTACTATAAATTACGATTTTACAATGGCTATACAAACACACACATACACGCATGCATATCATATCAATACAGATATTGAGCACACACACTTAAACAAATGGCTACCATATTCAAGTCTTCAATGCACACTTCATTCCTTGGATACGCTCACACATACATTTACAGGCGTTTTACATTTAAATAGGCTAACAATTATCCGTACGTTTAACATATAAACACACACACACACACTAACATATATGCATGCAAGCAATTGAATATCTGTTACGTAAACATACAGATTTACTCTGGCACTCTCTCTTTATTGCTCTCTCATTCGCTCTCCCACACTGTTTGTTTGACTTTTGAATGGGAAAATATTCACATAGAGCGACAAATATCCTGCAATTGTTTATGCTGAAGCCAAACGATCAACTACTGCTGACGAAGTGACAAAGCAGGAGGCCTTTTTTTATACTACGACAACAATAACAACAAATAAGTGCAATAGCAATAACTACAATAAGAAGAAGAGAAGCAACGGTTACATAAAACTGTCAAAAACATTTACAAGCAATAATTTACTTCAACAAAAAAAAATACTTACAGAGACAATAAACACGAGAGAGCTAGAGAGGGCGCGACTACGTGCATTACGGCATCTATGTGTGTATGTATGAGTAAATGAATATTTTGTTATAAACTAGACAGCCATCACCATCCACTCCTCCATTGTCTCTTATAGTAACTGTAGTATAAGGATTATTTATCTCTATTGAATATTGATATTTATTTCGTTTTGTTTTACTTTCTTTTCTTCTTTTATACTTATTTTTTTATTAATTTCATAGCATTATTAATGACATTTCCTCTTTGAGTTTTACTATCAAATTATTGCAACGCTCTCTCTCCCTCTGTCTCTCGTTTATAGAATCTATGTATGTATATGCGTGTGATTTTTATTTTCCAATAAATTTTTTAATTTTTTTATGGTTTTCCCTTTTCCATTTTGATTTTTATTGTCATTTTCTTTTTTATTATTTATTAACTATTTTTAAATAATTTATAAAATATTGTTGTTGTTATCAAAGTTATTAGCAGAAGTGATAATTTATGCTCCACTGCTACTGCACCATTGCATGGCATTGCCCCCAATTCTGACTCACAGACACAGACTTCAACATCTAAACCGGAGATGTATTTTTGACGATAACAACCGGTGGTTGTGGTATTCACTTTGGCGCACATATACGTGATATTTTGCACTAAAAATGAAATTGAAATTGAAATTGAAATAAAAAACCGGGAGAAAAATATTAGAAAAAGGACCAGAGCAGAATAATTTAAATAAAAAAGAAAATGATTTTTGTTTCTGTGTATGCGTGCATTTCATTGGATAGATATAGGCATCAAGGAATATATAAGCGATTCACTAATGCAATGTAGAGGTCTTTGGCGTCGTAATTAAAATAATTTCAATTTGCAAGTCATCCACCAAAATATACAAGTCATCGAAAAAAAGAATGCAAGTCATTCACCAAAAAAAATGCTATTCATCGACGAAATGACTGCAAATACGAACCAACTTTACAGATAACACTTTTTGTTCCTCAGTTAAAGCAAACAATTAACTTCGCCGTAAAGCTCGACCGTAAAGAAAACTGTTTTGGAACCCTTGATTACATGATTATCCAGCTCGCTAGATCAATTTCCTTCACAAGTCCATTTAATACTCACCTCCTTTATTGTACGTGTAGGTATACTTCACACATGTCTGACCCGGCACCATGGGACAGCCAATAGCATTTGGCTGATCTTTATATTTCGACCATAAATCCACAGTATCAGGAATATTGTCATTATCCGTAGACACTATGGGACGGCGACAGGGTATATACGATAAATCCTCTCTCAAGCCTTCACATGTTAAATCGCCAATTTGATTTTTATCTTGAAACGGACCAATCCAAGTAAAACGAAAGCAATAGGAGTCTACATTCACAATTCAAAGAGAAATTATTTGAAAAATTTTATGATTTTACAACAACAAAAAATGCGAATTTAATACCAACACTCGGCCAAAGTAAGTAAAAAATTTAAGAAAATTAATTTAATGAAAACATTTAAAATGATTTGAAACATTTTAATTGTTCTTATTTTTTTTTTTTTTACTATTTATTAGATGTGTTTGTCTCTGCAGAGATGCTTTCTTTAACTTTAATGTTAAACGACTGATGATAACTTTAATGTTGGAGCAGATAGATAGCGAATGTGGAAGAATACTCGTACATTGTGTCTGTTTAATGCATTGATTTTGATTTTTATCTTATCTTATTTATAATAAATAAAGAAACCCAAAATAAATAACATTTTTATTGAATAGTTTTGTTTTATTTTCTTATTTATTTTCAGTTGTTTTGCTTGCACGATGTTCTTGGCGTATAAGCACAACGTTGCTGATGCCGTTGTATTGTCGTTGATGGCGACAATGCGTCACTCATTGTTTATCGGCGTTTTTCTGTTAAAACATAAAAACTTTTTTTTTCTATTTATTTATTTAAGATTTTAATTGAACTTGATTGTTTTTTTTTTTTTTTATTGGATTTTTTTAAGGGATTTTTTTATGTTCTTCTGTTTTGCTCTTCACTTATTTAATTATCTGTGACTTGTTATTTCAAGTGTTTATTTTCATTAGGCTTTTTAACAGCATTCTCTGCTCTTTCTCTCTCTCTTCTACAACAACTGCTACCATTAAGACTTAAGTTGGGTAAAAAAAACAAAAAAACAATAGCTGGCTTAAAAAATAGTAGACAACTTAAGAGCCCCTTTCAATTTCAATATGTTCCTCTAATTATTCCTGTAAATTTTGTTTTCAAAAAAGCAGACAAACTTTCAGCCCTGCAAACAGTCCATGCAGCATACTCATACAATCATAGAATTAATGTTTTAGAAGAGAAAAAGAAGTAAAATTTTAGGCAAATAAGATATAAACACCATACAACCACATAAGCATACACACACTCACACTCGCACACACACGTCAATATAAAACACTTATTTATGGTAATGAATGCCTGGGGTCCAGAAAGAAATGTAAAACCAAATTTAAGACGAATACAGAACACACCTTTTATTGCAAGTTTTGTAATGTAGACGTTGACATCTCATTTAGATTTTACCAACAGATATATGTTGTCATATGTTTTTGACAATGAGACATGGTTTAGCAAAAATTTTTTAATTTTAACTTAACGAAAAGCTGTAATCGTTAAAGAGTTATGTTTACATGGTTATGGTATTTTCGAATAAAAATTAAGATTTTGCTTTATCGCGAAGCAATCAATATTATTGCGACCATACGATCTATTGTACTGCCCTCAATCCAATTAGGTCTTAATTTTATAATATCTTCTCCAAGCCTCTGAAAATCCACAGAAAAAAAACTAAAAAACTCTTTTGGAGCTACTTACAGCTCACTATACATACATACATAATTGGCCATTACAACCCTTCGTCAGGATTACGGCCTAGCTTCTCAACACCACTCATGTTGTGTGCGTTAATTTTATACATGAGTGGCAGGACCTACAGTTTAAAGTCGACTCCGAACGACAGATTTTTTGAGAAGCTTTTCATGGCAATTTTTACTCTCAGAGTTTTTGCCAGAAATCTGCTGAGAGGAAGTCGCCGAAGAAATACTTTTTGTATTTTGTTTTTGATGTCTGGCCTGGGATTCGAACTCGGGCCTTTCGTCTAATAACCCAACACACTACCTACTAGACCACGGCGACTTCTCACAGCTCACTATGCCTGAAATAATAGTCTGCTGTGGATGCTGATATATGTCCTGCATAGTTACCACGGTAAAACCTATGCAAAAGTCTTTGTGGGAAAACTGTCATCTTGTAGGGTGTAGCAAATTAAACATTTAAAATATTTTTGGTCGAGAAAAACGAGAACCTTACATAGAACATTACATAAACAGTTTTAATGCAAAAGTGTTAGTGTTGGTGGTGATAGAGAATAGAAATAATTTTCAGCACTTAATTTTATGCAAATTTCATGCAGATTTTACAATAGAAATACACACGCACATACACATACACTTGGATTCTGAATAACAAAACAAATACAGAAAGATATGGCAATGAATATATACATTGCTTTACATCCCCACATACATGCATACATACATACATACATACATACATCTGCTTATTTAAATAATAACAGAGTAAATTTTAAAAAGCTACACAAATATACATTGAAACACGCACATACAGAAAAATATCCGAATATTTGAGAGGAACAAAAACAAAAGAACAAAACTTAAATTTATATTTACTTTTATTGTAAATGTGTGTTGAGTGGATGTAAATGTAAATTTAAATGTGTATGTATGATAATAGATAATATTGTGTATGTGTGTGTGAGTCCTTGCATACGTATGTCTTTCTGTTCGAATATTACGGTAAATATTAAAGTTAATGTTACATTTTGTTAGTAAAATAGTTGTTATTGTTGTTGCTGTTGTTCCAATACGAGTACTAACGATCTCTACTCTATGGCTATTTACGATATTTCTGTGAATATGTGTATTTCTTTTGATTTCATATGTGAAAATATTTAAAAAATGTCTCCTTTGTTTAATGGAAATTTTGCTGTTTTCTAAAACTTTTATTTCGAGTGCTAAATGGTAGTGCTAGTCTAAGAAAAGAATGAAAAATACTTGAACATGCTAGTCTAGGAAAACAATGAAAAATACTTAAACTTGGGACAGGGACACAGGCTGTTTTATAACTCCATATTGCTGTAAAACACTTTAGTCAAGCGAAATATGTATCTAGAATTGATGTTAATGACAGACATAGTAAGATGTTTTTTAAGAACAACTCCGAAGACTACTTTGTTAATTGGTTTAGATTGCCTGTTTCAAATATGTGTGACATTTTACATCTAAGGCCATGTAACGCTGCTTGGGTGAAGCTATTTTCGGCGTGGCATTTGATAAACAAATACTAGTTTTTCTTTCATTTTTCCAACTTGATTTCATTGTAGTTTTTCAAATTTTTTTAAAAAATAATGACAAAAGTTTTAAGCCGTGTTTTGATCATAAAAATCTTTTGGGTTATTATCGTATATTGCTGACAGGCTATTAAACTGCAATATGCCTTTAAAAGTAACCCACAAAACCGTTTTTTTTTCGTTTATAAATTATTTATTATGCTGAAATTATACTTTAGATTTCCTTAATGATGATAAAGACATCCATCCATCCATCCATCCATCCATCCTTCTATCCTCTGCCTTTTTATTTTTACAAGTGACACCTGAATATAGTCAGGCACACCTTTTCCTCTACTTTGGAAAACCCCATCCATGTACATATTAAGGGAAACTAAAAGAAAAAGAAAAATTATTTCAAAGTGTTAGGGAAAGTGTTACATCACAACGGAAATTATGTTAACCAAGTAAATGACATCAATTTTATAAAAAAAAAAATTAAATAAAATCACCGGAAAAAAAAATTTAGAAAAAAAGAAGAAAAAATAAAAAAAAATATTGGAAACGAACATCAGCAAATAGTGTTACAAACTGATGAAGGATGAAGAAGATGACGAGAAGTGTCAATGTGTATTATGATGGCAACACTTCTTCAAATGACACTTTATATAACTTCTTATTTCCTTTAACTTCAAGAGCAAAGAAAAAAAAAAAAGAATAAAAATGTATGAAAAAAATCAGAGGAGAATGAAGAAATTGTCATGCCATGAATAAAAGAAAGGAAAACAGGAGTGAAAAAAAACCATCTTCAAGATGAGCTGAAAAACAGGCGAAGAATGAAGAAAAAATGAATCACAACCAGAATGATTGATCATTTATTGACACTAAACATTATTACCTTGAATGTTAAGAGGAACGTAAATAATATATGATGACACAATGTAATGATAACGATGACGATTACAATGATGATGAAAATAATGTTCTCTTATGTGATATAAAATACAGGGTGTGAAAACGAATTTTAGAGGAATAAATTCCAAAAAACATTACTTGGTTACAACACATTAAATTCATTCCATTAATAAGATTGAAATTTTAGAATTTTTAATCGACTTCAAAAGGTATTGCAGTTTAACAATTGCTTAGGAACCATTTTAAAATTGAAAGGGTGACGTAAGAAGCTAGGTCATAATCCCAACTGAAGGGTTATAATGACCAATTATGTATATACATATACACATATGTAGGAAAGGCAACAACATTTCAGTTTTCTTACAACACCAACGATCCCTTCATGTTGGAAAGTCTCTCTAAAGATACAGATTCCTCTTTTTTCTGGACACGCAAGTAGATCTGTAAATACAATTTTTGGAAGTTCTATGTCCCCAGAATAAACGTACGATCACAAAACAACCTAAAACAACTCTGGAAATTAATACCACTTCCACCTTCCCAAAGTTTAACAGTTTCAGTACTTTTAGATAAACTACCCTGTGTATACATATGTGTTCATATATATGTTATGCAAGTGTATGTGCATGTGAGTGTACAAAGTCACGGAAGGATAAATCCAGTTAAAAATTATGACTTTAGCAATAATGACAATGACAATGTTTCATTCTTGAATACAATATTTACAAGTAAAGGAAATTATTAAAGAACCGAAATATAAAAAGAAAACCGAAATATGAAAATAAAATTGAAAAAAAAAAAAAATTATTTCATACTTAATACGGCTTACAAAGCCATGCTTTTTATTATTGATGTCGTAGTATATGTACATGTTCATAAAAACATGCATGTGTGCATGCACCTGAATATATATATTTTTTTAATTTTTATCATACTTGATTATGCCATAAAGTAATTAAATCCCTGACTTAAAGTGTGAACAATTTCATTAAAGCTGCAAATAAAAGGGTGAATCCTCAAGTGATGTCGTTTGTTGTATAATAATATAAAATTACACAATTTCTCTCTTTCTCTCTCTCTTTTTCAATCTCTCTCTTCAGAGGACACTCTATAAGTCAACAATACTATGCAAGTATTTACATTTTAATGTAATATTTATGCAAATTCTCTACTCCTCTCTCTCTCTATCTCTGTATCTGTGTATTACAACAGTATAAACAAAAATGAATGAAAGCAATGTCTGTGTGTGTGTGTGTAAGGAAGAGCACATGGCTGGCCTGGATGTGTATTTGTATATGTATGTATGTATGTGTATAAGTGTTTACATGAAAATTTCATTTTATTAAGTTTTATTTGGTTATTGTTATTATTGTTGTTGTAAAACTGCAATAATCATAATTCCCTTAATAACACTTCTCTTACGTAGTGAGTCGTCTTACTCTTACTCTTACATTTCATCTTTGTTTTTGGTTTCTTTTTCTTTTTTTATTTTTTACTCTCATATGGATATTTAATTGTGGTGTATTGTTGTTGCTGTTTTTATAGTTGTTAATATTGTTATTGTTGTTGTAGAAATGGTATCTGTAATAAAATCTTTATCAGCCCACCTTTACGGTTTTGCTGAGTGGTTGCTGGCTGTTGGTTTGTTTTCATTGTTTTTGTCCACTTTTTTTTCTTTTCTTTTCTTCTTCTTCTTCATTGTTGGCTTTTTTACAACCGTGTAGTGTGGCAAGATGCAAAGGCTTTACGAGTATTTACTTGTATTCTCGTTAGTGATTCTCTTAAAGATTTTAAATTTAATTTAAAATTATTTTCCTCACCTTGTCAATTGAAATAAAGAAAGATTTCTTTTTTCCCTTCTTTGTAGAATCATATTAAAAAAATATTTTTCAAAATCCTTTGGATTTTTTATTTTCCAACACTTTATTACAAGTACAGGGAATAATAGAGATTTACTGAGTAATATAAATGTATACATATATTTTCCAGAAAAGCTTTCTATCTAAAACAAAACTTGGCAAGTGTGCCTCTTCACTATGTTTCAAAAACACGCTGTACAGTCTCTACCCCTCCAATAAGTGGTGCTGTCCAATATTACAAAGCTGGTGAAGAAGCTGTTTTAAATTCAATATCATGTCTTTCCTTTGTGATTATAATATATTATAATAGAGAGTACTTTTCACCTCTTAAAATATTGTGAAAAATTCGGCAAGTTTAATACACATTAATGTCCTGCCATGTATCATAAACCAAATTTTGTTGATACTCTCTCGTCACTTTCATCAATTCTCATCTAAAACTGCTTAACAAGTAACCCTATTTGGCTTACATATATCACAGTGTACCTTTTTTTTAATTGCTCATTTCTATCGTCATAAGTAATAAATCCAGTCTGAATTATTTATTCCCCACCGCGTGACATAAATGTCAACCAATAACCACGGATTTATGTGGCATCAAATCAAAAGTTCAATCACCTTGCCGGTGTCAACTTAAATTCTCAATTGCAATATTGATTCGTATTATTCTTAGCTAACATTGGTTTGGGGAGAGGAGGATAGTTGGAGATGTGAGAGGAAAAGCACAAATAATGAAAATATTTTTGCCTACGCACTATAGCAAGCATGAAAAAAAAAATATAAAAAAAAATTCAAGAATTGTTACTGTATTGCATAACAAGTCCACAACCGTGTACCGATGGCGACTGTTGGTCTCATCCATTAACTATGCCAACCAACTAAAAAAAATTTTAATGCCACTTATAGAGTCACAGGCACGTTTCATGGCTTAATTTATATTTTGTTTTAACCCCATAGTTGTGCTACGTTTTAATGTACTAGTGCAAGTACGCGCGCTTGAGTGTGTGCGTGTGTACGAGTATTGGTGCGACTGTGTTTGTTAATGTTTTTGTTTGTATTTGTCTTTTTAGCTCGTATTGTTGTTGTTGTTATTGTTGTTGGGAGTGTTATTATTATAAAATTATTGTGATAGTTTCTGCGATTGTAGTGTTTTTACTTAAAACCCAATCGTGTTTGTTAACACTACTACAACTACAAAAAAAAACAATGCAATGTAATGCCAGTATAGGGGCTTACAACGTAAGACAATAATTCTTTATTTACATCTCACCTCACCTCATACCCCCTCATAATACCTTGTAATTCGCGCAGCTTATAAAACTCTCACTATGTTTTAATTAAAAACCTTTAGTTATGTTGTATTAAAATGTATTGAAAATTATTTATTTATGTGTGCTTTTATTATTTTAAATTTATGGAATTAAACTAAATATATCTTGAACACCTAAAAGTAGGCTACATTTTTATTTTACAAATTGTATTCAAAGTATGCTGTTCTTTTCTTAATTAAAACAGCAATGGTAGTGTTAAAAAACACTTGAATTTCTTGTCAGATCATATATATTGTAGAAGTAAAACAAAAGCCTTATAAATTCCGGATTCAAATTATCGCAAATTATAGCGTTCGACTTAACTCAGCCCACTTATCACACCCACCCACTTTCAGTTTGCAATTCCACTTTAAGGCGATTTCCTTTTGAAATTTTATGAATTTTTTTATTTTAAAGCTTTGTTTCCTACATTTTCTTTGTTGTGTATTACAAGAGTAACGAGTGTTATTTAATTATACGCGTGTTGATTTTATTGTAAACTTTAGCCTTTGAAATTGTTGTTGTTGTTGTTATTGCTGGTGCAATGTGGCTTTAAAGGTTATAAAAGTCATTGTAAAGTTTCGTTTGTTTTGCTCATCCCTGTATCCATTGCTATACCAACCAAGCAAATACGAAAAAGAGAAACTTTCTGTACGTTTGCAATTTTAGTTCTTTTCGCGTTTGTTTTACTTCGCTGATATAAACCAACACCCTTTTGTTGTGTTCTTTTTTTCGTGTTTTTTTCTCCTTTTCTTTATCTTGTTTAAGAACAACTAACAATTTGGACTGCTACCGAAAAAAATTAAGTTGTTGTTTGCTTAAGTTTTAAACGCTTACGAAATGTATTCCGAAAATCTTGTATTGTTTTGTTTTCTTTATAACCCCTTTAAATATGCTATTGTATTTTTTGTGCGGGTTTAATAGTTCTTAGGGGACCTGCTACATATGTATATAGATTATCATTCGTAGATTTGACAAAAATAAAATGCATGTGGCTAACCACTACTTTAAACAGTTTAATGCGTTCGGTGTAAGGCAATATGTATTCGTTTTGTACCGACGTTATCTATTTTCAAAATGTCTGTTTGATATGAAAAAAACACAAATAAACTATTGCGTAACGGTATTACTCTATAAAAAAACAATAACTACAACAACAACAATATTACAAATAAAAGTAAATTTTATTTCTTGGAAATAAAAAAGGAAGAAAAAATATTTACACACACAACAAAAGTAAATGTTTTGTAGCATACTTTTTGGGGTGGCAAATGTTGTAACCAAAGGGTAACGATACGGAAATAACGTTTTAATAAATTCTTTTGCTTAATAAAACCACATCGAAGCACAGACACTTTTTATCACCAATTGTAGACACGTTTGAATAGCTCCAACGGATATTATGGAACTGCTTCAGCTTACAATGTATTATAAATAGATAAGCCACCAGCTGGGGGGTAAGAAAAAGAGAAGTCAAAGAGGTATTAAAACATCATCCTGTTTGTATGGTATATAAAATACTCATTTATTTAAGGTTAATTTAACTTTAACACCTAAAAGTATACTATGCTTTTTGACTTATAAATGCTACTTAAGGTATGCTTTTAAACTTGGTTTCATTTCTTGTTCCTTTTTTTCTTTTATAAAATGGCATAATTTTGTACACTTACATACACAAAACAAAGTGGTTTTTAACACTAAATCCTGGCAATTTATTATACTAAAATAAAGTCGTTAAAAACAAACTGAAAAAAATATCGGGAAAATAATACCGAAAAAAAGTTTTCTTTATTAACTTCTTAAGGAAAAAATGAGGGAAAAAGAAGAAGCTTGAGATTTTTGAATTTATTTTTCATGAACTCATATGCAGAGAACTTATTTGTGTGACAAAAAAATTAAGGAACTATTGTAACCAACTGTACTTGGTATAAATCTCATAAGGGCACATAAAGCGAACAAGTTTTTTGGGGAGATTGAGAAACCAAGATGTTTTAACTTTTTATTTAGAGTCCGCAGAGTCTAATACATATCGCAAAGAATTCTCCGGGCCAGAATATTGAGAACGTTTGTTTATAGTTGGTTATGTTCTTCACCGTACGACTGCTCCCTTTCTTTTAATAAAAATGTATTCTTAAGAAAGCATATCCCACACATTCGTTGTTTCGTTATGGATTTTTTTTCTTTATTCGTCTTAAACATGAGAGAAAAAAAGTGCATAAAACCTAAAAATATTTTAACAAGTTTCCAGTTTTTTTGCTTCCTTTTGCAACTGCAACTGCCACTAAAACCCCAATACTCAGAGGGAAAAAACATCACATACTTTTTGGCTGACAACACGTAACAAATTTCATCTTCTGAAAATTATATGCAAAATGCATATTTTTCATTTATTCTGTTTTAACGGGCTTGGTTACCAATGATTTCTTCAAAAACTGCTGCCATAATGTGTGAGTGAGAGCGTATGATATTGTTGAAGATGACATGTTTCTTCATGTTGCATGGCACACAAATAATAAGTCGTTATACATATCAGCTTCAGTCAGTTGCATTGAAAAATTGTATCCTTTTTTGTTGTTGTTGTGTTCTTTTGGTGTTATAATAACAAAGTTTTATTGAGAGGCAGTTATCAGTTTCAGATTAATTTTGACTTACCCCCCCAACACTCTCGGTTTGTCTTTCTCTGAAGATATTTCTCTCAGTGCTGGTATTTCATATCATAACACGTCTTATGAACTCTTTCGGAGCTTAAAGATTATAGAGAATAAGATTAAAATTGTGCACCCTACACTACGACACTACAGCCTAATAAGTGATGATTTTTGCAAGTTTAAGAAATTCTCGTAAAAGATCGTAATGCAACTAAGCAGTGTTTGTACTCATATCAGTTGTTGTTTTAATTTAAAAATAAATTTGATTTTTTATGTGAACATTGGAGCAAGTGCATTGTAGGGTAATTCGGTATCCGGCCCTAGAGTTTAGAACATTTATGTTTTAAGCTTCAAGCTCTAGATGCAAAATAAAAATAAAGATAAGCCAACAATATACTATCTTTTTATGTCATTCACATTGTTTTCACGCCTAAAAATATGTGTATAATATTTTTCATGTCATTTTTGTTGTATGTATACATTTTGACTATTTGCCCCCCTATTTCTGTTTGCTATATGCACGTAGTATTCTGAAATAACTGTAATACTTTTATAGAAAAATTGGAAAAAATGTTTTTCTTTATACTCACACATAAACTATAAGTTCAACTCAGTACATTGTAATAAAGAGAAATACACTGTAAAAAATGTTTGTTGCAAAAATTAAATAAGAACAAGCAAAGCAAACAATAACAAAATATTAAAGATGTTACGATAACAAAGAATTACAATAACAAAGCACTAGAAAAATGGTACAAACAAAGATCACAATACAATAACAAGACGACCACGAAAGGCAGAAACCAAACAAATAACCAACAGCAACTTCTCGAAGTTGCCACACAGAGAAGTAACTATTTTCAGTCATACGTCATATCCTGTAGTCATATCCTGCTCCTTTTTTCGCCGTGTTAAACTAATATCTGTATATAAAACAACACAAACATGAACTTATGAGAGCGTATGTTGGGCGAAAGGAAACCTCTGTTATAAAGATACATTGACAATATTGCAAATTCAAGTCTTTGTTGCAATGCCAACATGACAATACCACAAACACACACATAAACAAACGCACTGATGATTTTGTTATTCAACATGTTAAAGACAAGGATACCTCAAATCAAAATAACACACTCAACACCAATAAAGCAACGATAACGGGTGATTTATTTAAACGTTTGATTTCCGGATATTTTGAAAAAAAATGCACAACAAGTTTCACAAACGTGAAAGAAGCAATAAATAAATCCTAGCCATTTATGTTTTAAGATTATTTCGAAACAAATATTGTAAACGATTAAGATGCAGGTAGTCGATTTGGTATAATTTTCCTAACTTTTCAGGCGTTATATTACCATTGGCAGATGTAATGTTGAATTTCGGAGTTGAAATTGTAAACGGCTTGGCTTTGATTGTACATGAGAGTTTGCCAACAAAAAAAAATTAAGCAATGAGTTTAAATCGAATGATCAGTGGACGATCAATATTACAATGGATGACTGTTCCAAAACGTGGGATTAATAGCTATTCAAATTTGATTTCATCAATGTACACTAGTAAGAGTTAAGATACAATTTTAAAAATCAATCATACTTTGTCCAGTCACCAGTTTGATTTAACATAGTTCTATAGACAATGATTGAAAGAGCCCTCGACAGTGATAAAAGGCTCATCCAAATGATTCTGAAGAAAGAAATCTTCCAAATCAATTCAACCTATCGAGGTTGATTTACAATTGAAGCAAGCGAAATAGATGTCAGTAAATTTTGCTATCTTGGAAGCACTATACGAGTATATACGATTGGGGGATCGTCTGAAAAATGACGATAATCGCATGCAGAATGCACGGCAACATTTAGAATGTGGAACGCGTATATAAAATCTAATTTTCTGTATTTGGAACTTGGAACGCTGTCAATCGTGAAATTTCAAGTATGCGTGAACGAATATCTTCGCAAGCGGATTAATAGGATTCATTTTCAGAATTTTTGTTGAGGCTCTATGCTCTTTAAAGGAACGACTGAGCATTTTGTAATTTACACTGACAAACAAAATATCAAAAAAATTACCTATTACGTACTCTATTCCTCTCTATCTCTCTCTCTGTGCCTTTGTATGTGTGTCTCATATAAAAACCTGCTCTCATGTGTTATACACACACGCATGCATATGCTTAAAACACTTGCCAACCAGACATACAAAAACATAAGGACCCTTGTATCAAACCAAAACCAACAACAACAACAAAAAAATGAAAAAAATTATATTGTTATTGTTGTTGTTGGATATGATAATTAAAAGTTTGTTGTTTTTTTTTATTTATTGTTTATTTTCACATGAAACAAAGTTTATTTGTTGTTATGAAATAACAAAGTAATAAATATGAATATCCTCTTTGCATTTGCACGACAAATGGAGAGAGAGAGAGAGATAAAGAAAAAACGAATTATTTGTTTATAAATAAATATAAAACAATAACAACATTCAAAATAATCAAAATAATAATAATAATAGACATTGTATTTGTATTGTAAATTGTATATGAACGTACACATGTACATATGTGTGTACATATGTTTGTATTTGTGTTGTATTTCTTTAAATAAATTTTCATATTTAACTCGACGAAAACTACACCAACAACTAAAATACTACAAAAGTTAATAATAAAGGAATTTAACGAAAATACACAAACACAATTACATACACATACATATATGTATATTCACACAGATATGAATTAAAAAATTAAACAAAAAAATATAATATGAGTGAACGAAATAAGAAAATAAATAGAAACAAAAGATCGGGATTAAAGATATAAACACAAAAGGCAGGGCCAAGACGACTGGAGAATGAAATCATTTTAACAAATAATTGTTATTAGAATCCAAAACCCCAACGTGGAGCATAGTACCTCAGCAACAGCACAGATGACAATCACTTCTTCACTTAGTGCTAACAATTTCATTGTACATATTCCATAATACATATATAGTATGAGCCTTCTTCAGTTCGTCTTTAAGTCTCCTTTGCCTTTTGTTTACATAAAGTATGGACTTGAAGTGAGATTCCTAATCTTCTCATCATAATATCGTTTGTTAACCAATAACCTCCTTCTTTAGTGATATTACAATGGGCGTGACTATTTCTCATAAAATTTGTAGGTTTTATAATCGACAGATAAGATCGGTGCGTTTTGCCCATTGTAGGGGTTCATATTTAAATGAATGAATTCATTTATCAATTTAAGCTAAAACAACAACAAATTCAAAATACAATAGTTTTTCCTATAAAATATTCATCGTTTTTCTTCCCAATTTGAATTTTACATTTATTTTGCGTTGTAGCAAAGCGATAAACCCTAATGAAATCGGTGTTACAATGCGAAAACAAATTTTAATTTAACGCCCAGGTAAATTTATACAGTTTGCCAACGGATTTTAATAAATTTGAAGAGTTTTTTTTCTCTTATTTTTTTAACTCAATTTACGTTACATTTCGTTTGGTTTGAATATCTTTTTTTCTCGGTTTTCTTTGGCCTTTTTTTTGTAGTAAAATTAGCTGGTGATTGTGAATTTTGCATTAGAAACCGAAAACCGAATAATAAAAGAAGAAAAGAAGGAAAGAATGTCAGTTAAAAGCCAAAGAAAAAAAGAAGGGGGAAAAAGAAATAAATAAAGGCAGAGAAAGAGTGATGCATGAAAATAGAATTGCGGTTTTAAATAATTTTCTTTCGAATTCTTTTCTTTTCGTTTAATTTCAGCGATGTTAGCGGTGCTAAAGCTGAAGCTGATGCTGATGCTGATTCTGATGCTGAAGCTGCGGGTGTTGATGTTGGTTGCATCAACAACAAAAGGAAATACATAAATGTATGTGCCATATGTATTCCGTGTGTATGTGTATGTGTGTATGTGTTTTTGTGCAACAACCATGGATGCATCAGCATCATCATCATCATCCATTTAGTACAATTTTTGTTGGAACATCCTTTTTATTCTATTATTTTTCTTCTTTTTTTATGTTTTTGGCGTATAAAAAATATATTTTTTTACGCGCTTGACTAAATTTTTGCTTCGTTAAGCAACAAAAATAACCATTTCCCTTATTCGGTTTCTCTTTTTATTTTATTTTTTTTGTTTCTTTTTTGGGTTTTCATTGTATTTTATATACTATTTGGGTTTTTAGTTCCATTGAGGCATTATTTCCAGGGTTTTTTTTTGTTTATGCATTTTTTCCTTCTTTATTTGTTTATTTGCTTTTATTGTACGAATTTTCAAAAAATGTTTAACGTATTTCTTTCATAAAGAGCTGCCAGTATAAGGATAATATAGGTAGATAAAGAGAAACAAACGATTTTATTCACTTTTTCAATCTTATAAGAACCATCAACACCGTTTATAGGTAATCTTCCAGCCTTCAACAATACCCTCTTAATCTAACACCCAATAACTATACTCTATGAAGTACGTAACTTCCAAATGTCTCGGTTGGTTAGATGGATTAGATGCTATTAACAGGCTCACTGCAACACTGTCAAGATCATTGTAATATCTTTAAAAAGTGAACACCAGCCGCCATTAGCATTTTTATTATGTCCATTTTGTAATACCCATAAAACCTATTCAACACTCCTGCCCTTGTGCGAAGCCCACAGAGAAATAAACTCAGCTGACTACCCAGGTGAAACTCTGAATATCAGAAACTTTTTTGAAATCAACTCACCCACGGCAGACACACAGAATATGTTCAACAGACTCCAGCTAGAACAACTGCAGACAGAAGCAAAGCTTTTTTCCTTTTCCACATGTCATTACTCGCCCTCAAGGTGTGAAGCCATGTCAAAAATAATAACAAAAATCGAATAGGTTTCCTTTCCATTCATTTCAGGATCCATTTCGTTCCAGGATGAAAGGGAGATTCTGTAATCCTTCTTGTTTCGTCACTTTCCTTCTTTGATCGAAGGAATGCCTCAAGCGGAGTCTAACTGATCAATCCATCAGAATCGTTTACTGCACCTCCTCCTTATGACCATATAGCCCATAAAAATAGGATTCAGTATCTGTATTTCCTTAAATCCAACAAAATCTTTATCTTCTCGAGGTATACTAGGACAACAGATTCATCCATTTCGGGGTTTTTAGAATTCTTGTTTCAGCTCTATAAAATTTAATTCCTTTGTGGAGGGCTTCCAAAATTTAAAAAATTCAGTCTGATGTCCTTCATTAAATGTTAAAAAGCTATAACAGGAGGTTGCTCACACTGAAGCCTCTATACTTTACCCATTTCTGAGAAGTTTCCTTGGCAACAATTAATTTTCTACGTTGTATCTGCAGTTTTGTTTTTTTTTCTCTTTAATCGTAAACGCCATAAAAAGGCAGAGCATCAAAGCTCATAATTTTCAAAATGATGACTACAACGGTAACGGTAAGTAAAAACACCATCAGTGCTGCCAATTGTAGGCGATTGTCCTTCTTTCCTTTTTTTTTTTGCTGTTTGTTACACTTTATTTGAATTTTTTTTTTTTTTTTGTTGCTTTGATTTTTATGGTTACGGTATCAATGTTCTCAGTTAACTCAAGTGAAAATTATCATTTCCACCAACTAAATTTGGTTACGACACCAAAAAAAAAAAAAAGACAAATTTAAAAATAAAAAACGATACCGAAAACGAAAGAATGAAAAAAAAACAGAGAATGAGTTGAGTATGAATGCCAACAAACCAACCAAGTATCAACGCTTCTATTCTATTGTACGAGTGAGTAGAGGGAGCCCCTTTGCTAAAGTGAAACGACATCAACGAAATCGTGGATGCAAAAAAAAATCATAATTTTTGGAAAAAAAAACAGCACTTTGGGCCGTAACGTGGCGTATTTCTCTGGAACAGAAAAATGGAATCGCTGCGAAAGCACGTTAGAAAGACATCAGGAATAAAAAAGAGAAAGAAAATGAAAAACGTTGTTACAGATTTATGATATTTTTTAAATGACAACTCGTTTAGCCAAGAAATACGAGAAAAAAATTAAAAAAAAAAGCCAAGAAAATAAGCCATAACGTTAAATGCTAAACCAGCACTTCTAAAAGCTTTAACACGCATGGTGAGACATTTTTACACCCGGCAGAATACAACAATGAGTTCAAACAAATGATGAAGGTTTTACATTTGCCAACTCGTTCTTGGAATATTGACCTATAATCGCAGTATAACTTTACATTCCATAATTATGAATAAATTTCGATCATGGAGTATGAGTTATTGAACGTATAACCCTATAAGAGGAATTTGTTTCCTTTATAATGTCTGGTACAGGGTCTAAGGACAACTAGATAGTGGCACAGATCGAATAGAAGTCATTTAAGAATTCTGGACCAAACATTGCATAAGTGTGTCTATTCTTCTGGGTTGACAGACATATTTATCTACCGACCATTCTAAAAAGCCAAAAAAAAGTGTTACTGAGTTTTATATCGATTGTATGGTAAACCTCTGCCCTCCAAATCTCAGTAGCTGTTGTTCTGATATTTAAGGGTGCCTACACAGATCTCAGCGATCCTTACCATTTCCTTTTAAAAAATTTTCACAGGATATCAAATGAATGACAAAAAATAAAATGTGTTCTCTTTTAAGAATTAATACCGATTGTAAATCAGTTATAATCCAAGGGATACAACTTTTATTTCATTTTCGATGATGCTTTTTATTCTACACCAGACCAGAAATTAATGGCAAAATAATTAACTTATGCTGCACGAAAAGGATCCAAAGAAAATGAGAAAAATAACCCTTCTTCCAGCACAAACACACACACACACATTCACAGTGTTCAACAAAAATAAAGCGACAAAACCAAAAAATAAAAAAAAATAAAAAGAAAAGAAAAGTATTCAAAGCCATAAAGGAGTTTGTGGTCCGTAGTACAATAAATGAATTGGCCAAGGCAGCAGCTGCCTTATGGCAGAACATTGCGCTCATATAACACTTGGGGTGTTAAAGGTATGATAAATAAAATGAGATTTTCATTTTCGGTTATAAAGATTAACCAGAATACAATTTAATAAACGAGAACGTGGTCTGAGTACAATTGTTGCAACAACAGCAACAGACAAAGCAGAAGCAAATACACATGAAATTTTGAAAATGAAACGAAACGTAATGAAATCAAATGAAATAATTGTCTTTCATCCTTCGAGGAAATTAAATGAAATGGAAAAATTACCAAAATGACCAAAAACCACTATTATGGTACTGACTTAGTAGAGTAGTAAAACATTTTCTCCATTCTGGCACATAAATTAGTTCATCAGAATCCTGAAATCCTTTAAAAATGAATCTCATGTCTTATTTAGCAAATATTTAATGGCATTTTAAGTTAATTTTAATCCTTATCCATCTTATTCACCCTCTGCTAATTACCATTTAAAATTAAAAATAAAAATTTCAATTCATTTAATACGCACTGGCTTATCTGCTACTTTTTATAGTTTTTCCACTTTTTTTTTTCTTTTTTTTTTGCGCCTGTTTTCCATAGGAATTCTCTTCTAATTTCTGTATAATTTGGCTTCAATCCTAAAACAGAAATAATCATAATGTTGGCTAAAAAGGAAACATTAACCCAATTGCATATTGTATTTTGGGCTTTTGTAAGTGACAAGCCAAACAATCGCCATTACAATGGAGCCAATAGGGTCACACAAAATTCTACCAAAAAAAATAAAAAAAAACCGACTCAGCACAGCAGCAGAGAGAAGAGAGAGCGATAAAGGTTCATTAAGCAAATGAGAAAACTAAACCAAGTAACGATAACAATAATTACCGTTAGAAAATTCCAATCAAGATTGCCAACTTAAACGATTGAGAAAAAAAAAACAATTTCAATATTCCCTCCAAACACTATCTAAAAAACATTAATGCTTTAAGAGACTATACCAAAAGCAAATCTCTTTCCATTCTGAATACCACTGATTTATAGATGATCTGATTCTCATAAAACACAAAAGCCAATACCTCGTTGAGTCAAAATAATTATTTTTTATTTCATTAAGAGATTGCACGAATTACATGCCAATATTTCGTAAAATAGGCCTCCCTATAGCAAAAATGATTGAAATTTCTTTTGTTGGATAATTTTTTTTTGTGGTTCCACATTTTGATTGATAATTTTTTGTATCTGTCACCCGGAACTTCTAATGAAGCCAAATGAAAGTTTTTCTTTTTTGTATCAATCAAGCATTGAGCTTTTAAGATTTTTTTGGTTGATGTTTTCCTATGAAAATATTTGTATTTCGTTGCCTTTCGAACAATTATGGGAGTATAACTATGTAGTTCGATGTGCAAGTGATGTTTCAGACTCATTATTCAAAATTTTTAATGCGTAGAAAAATTTTCTTTTATTTCAATTGTCATATACGAGAGTGGAAAGGAAAGAAACGCAATGCAAATAATGCCATCATATTACGATAAAAAGAAAAAAAAATAGAAAAATAAGTTTTTAAAGTCTTTTGCAAATGACTTGAGAGAAACTAAAAAGGAATGCTTGCTTTAGTGACACCAAAAAAGCACAAATATCTGCTGCTTCTTCTTGTACTTTACTTTACCCTTCCATTTTCAAAAACGAGAACAACAAAAAAGTTAAGTTTTAAGGCAACCAAGCATTCGTCGAAATATCTCTGACGCTCAACTAAAAATTTAGTTTTGCTTAAAGGTTGGGTAATGGGGAAAAGAAGTAAAGGGTAGTTGGTTATGAAAAGAAGAAGTGAAAGGAGAAGGAGAAGCTTTTTATAAAATGTTAACAAATTATAATAACAGACAAATGACTTATGATTGCATTTTACCAACGAAACGAAACTTTTTTTGTGGGAATGATGAGTTCACGTGATGTGAGAGTATGTAGAAAAGTCGAAGGGGTGGATGTTCATGTACTTGGTTGGTGTTAGTGGTGATGATGATGACAGCAGCCAAAGGAAAAGAGAAAAAAGAAATAGTTTTTGATGGGTGTTATTTTTAGCAAATAATGATTTTCGTCTACTGTCGAATGTTGGCATGTTCAAGCCGTCTAGAAGGTTTTAACAGCGAGATCTGAGCATTAGTTTCCCATAGTCTGAGACTAATGCAATTTAGCTGTCGCGTACAATTGACTCACGTACTTGGGATTGGTTCTAGGCTAGAGGTTTCGGAAGTTTATTTCGAAAAAATAGCAATTGGTTGGACTTTGGGGGTTAGTTCTTGGTATCTCTTTGAGTTTTTGTTATAATCACGATTGTATGGTGGTCAACTCTTGACAATAATGTTAAATGAAGGAAAGAATGTTAAATGAATTATCTTGGAGAAAAATTTCAAGATTCTGATTTCTACGCTTACATACGAAACTTGTCTTTGTATTGGTAATATATCTGGTCAATAGCAGGTAATATAATGTGCTGCAGATAATGTAATAGAAAAAGTTCCTCACCTCGACATTACTCTCGTCGTTAAACAATGAGAATCTCTCACAGTTCACTTGTGGTTACGGTATTTATAATGTCGTTATTACTAATACTAATAAACATTAATAAATAATTATTTTAACGCAATCATACCGTATTTCTGAATTCGTTGCTATTCCTTTCAAGTTCTTCCTCTAAAAAAAATTTGTGGGTTTTTTGTTTTTTTGCTGTCTTTAATTGTGAGACAGAAGGCGGGAATTTGTTGCAATAAATTATTTGTTCGCATTTCAATTTTCAGACGCAACGTTCCAACATAAATTGTTATTTTTTATAAGGTTTTCCTTGTCGTTTCTTTTTTTTTCTTTTCTTTTCTTTTCTTAAGGAAAAACATCATAAGGACGCCTTGAGTAAAAACACTTAATACCCACGTACAAACTCATATAAAGTCTGCTCTAATTAGTGGCGGAAAGTGGCTCCACTATTTATTTTATTTTTTTTTTTTTCTTTTGGGCCATTATGAGTGTCGTTAACTAATGAAGTGTAAAACAAAAATTTGTTACAAATTTGACTAAGAAAATTAGAACTACTTCCATACATAAAATAGTTCTTAAATGGGGAAAATAAGAGAACATTTTCTAGAGATCTACTTATACAATAATTGCTTTTAATTTAATGATAAGGAGAAATATTTCATCTTTTTTTCTTTCGTTTGCTTCTTTTATTTTTTAATTACAAAAGGCAAATGCTTAAAATCATTTTCATTTTTTGTTTGTTTTTATTTTAAATGTAATTAAGTTTTCCAAAGAAATATTCTCAAATTTTTAAATTTTATTGTCTTTAGTAATGCAAGATAAAGAAATTAGAAATTAGAAATAAAAAAAAACTATGATACTATGTGGTAGCTTCTAATAACCATTTGGGCTCGTGGTGTGTTTTTGAATTTGAATTTTTCGTAGTCGTTTTTGTGATAAGCCTACAATGAATTGTGTTTATGACTTCAAACGGATAAGCATTTCCATTAGATTTTCCGTTACTTGCTTTTTGTTAATGGCTACAGAGTTACAGTGGCTAAAGTATCATTTCATATCGTGTCTTTTTTCTTTTTTCCTTTTTTGTTTTGTAGGTTTTCCTTGTTTTCTGGTTGGTATGCAAAAATTTTCGAATACAATGCTTAGCCAGGCAAAATTTGTGTTTTTGTTTTTTCTGCCAAAATTTGAGAGAAAAACCTTTTTATTTTGTAAAATACATAGTTGCAAGGAAGCTGTAGAGTTAACGTGCATATTAAAACAATGAAAATGGTTTTTCAAGCTGAAGCTGATAACACAACTATCAAGCAACCATACACTCATACATACGCATGCACAGCACATCACATATACAGCTCATAAAAAAGGAAACGGAAGTTAACAATACATTGTCATGTTTTCATAGCAAAAAAAAAATAAATATCTTTTTTAACAACGCTTTTAAAAAGGAACTGAGATGAAATTTAAGGCTTTAAAACATAAATTTATAACTGACTCTATCACTGCACCACTTCATTTAAGGCTTTGCCACACTTCATTTTCCAGTCAGCAAAAGCAACAAAATATTTCAACAGCAGAATAGTAAAAAAAAAAGAACAGCAATTTTGTTTACAGATTTTCCTTGCTTTTCCTTTTTTTGTTTACCTTTTTTCTTCTTCTCTATATTTATGGCTAGTCTTACTCTCTCACTCTGTCTCACTCTCTCTTTCGTGTGTTTGAGAATGAAGGATTTTTTTATGATTTCTTTTAGCCTTGTGAACTGTTATCTTTTATTATTATTTTCTTCTTGATGCAACAATGTATTACAATGTTAACATGTCGCTATCAGCACCAGAAGAACCAAATTCACAACCATGAACACATCACCATCATCAGCAGCCTCAACAACACATACATATGTACATATCTTGTCGTCTTTAACATTAACCAACAGTGGGTTTAAAAGATTTAAAATTTACATGAAAATTATTTAAAATCCTATCGCCAAAAATGAATCCGTCACGTTACCCACTGTAAACAAAAATTTCTTACATTGTCTTTGTTGTGCTCTATGTACGCTTAGTTGTATGCTTATATTGTTGTAGTTAAGTTGCATAATTTGCGGCTTGTCTTGTACAGAGATTACATGCACAAGCAATGACATCAGCTGCAGTATAGCCAGCCAGCTATACCAGTTATGCACTCATCATCAACATCATCATCATCATCATCTCAATGAGGCATGCTTACACATGCACTTGCTTCACCATGTACACAATGTTAAATGCTGTGACACATACAACAACTCACATACGAAAACATGTTTGCTATTAAAGTAGTGGCAACGTTTTAATATGCATGTCAACCGCCATGTTCTATGGCTGAGATTTAGGTTAATTTGTGAGACATGTGAGCATACATTGCCACGTATAGACCCACACAACAAAAGCAGTCTAAGCAACATTGTTGTGAAGCATAAATACAAAACAAATATAAAAAAGCAAAAAAAAAACATAAATTTTAACAAAAAAAAATCTTACAAAAGAAAATACTTCAAGAAATATTTGATTGCGTATTTGAATCATGCTTAAGTACATACATATATACCTATGTATGTATGTATGTTGATAGTACAGTATTATTATAAATTTTATTGAGAACAAAAGTAATTGCACGGTTCAAAAAAGAATGGTATCGGCCGTTCATTAAATTTTTTGTAAAAACAATTCCTGAATATTTTCGTTTAAACAAGCATTTATTTGATTGCTTAACTTTATTACTTTAATCATTTATAAACTTTAATCATCATCTTCATCGTCATTAGCAGCAGGTTTTAAGCCACCAAACACTTTGGCTGGTATTGACTTTTGTTCTATTTTCAATTTTTTCATCACCACATCATTATCATCTTTCTGAGTGACTTTTGAGTTTTCGGTTTCATTACTTCCATTCTCTTCATCGCCATCCTCGTCCTCATCGTCGTCACTATCGCCAATATCAATTTCATCAGGGTTAACGATTTTATCTTTTGCTGCACCACCCTGGGTTTCACCGCGAACAAACATAATATTGGATGAAGTTTGTGGTTTGAGTATAGAGTGATTTTGTTGTTGTTGTTGTTGCTGGCTGTTTGCCTCCGCTGCTTTAACATCCAGCATACGCATAGCATCACCGGCTGCTGCATCCGCAGCACTATTATTGGCAATAAATTGAGCAGCCATCATATTAACCTGGGTGTTATAAGTGGCCTGCACAGAACGTTTAATGCGCAACATTTCACGCATAGTATCCTCATTGCCATGGCGTACCTCGAATTCTTTCCAGGTCTGCCAGAAATCGGCCGTTATACGGGGATCACACACCTTAAAACAATCATTACTAATCATTTGATTTGATTTGATTGCGTATTTAAATTGCACTTACCTGTGAACAGTGGGCATATATCGCTCTAGCTCTATCAATTTCACCTAATTTGGTCTCCATTTCGGCAAATCTTACACACATGTGACGCATATTTTCTTCGGGTAAACATTCAATCGCCTTTTCATAGATTTCTCTTGTCCTAGGCAGACCATATATTTCTGCTGCCTTTTTAATGAATATATTATACATGTCGTACATTTCTTCGGGTTTTACAGCACTTGTAGCTCTGTCGTAAACGGCCATAGCATGTCTAGCTAAACCATGATCCTCTTCCAGTTTGGCATACAACAAATAGAAATATTTGGCATGTTCGGGAGGGCAATTTTCCAAACATTGTTCAAACAAATCTCTGGCTCTTTCTAATTTCGAGCCACCGTAACGTTTAAGGAATTTCGTAAGATAAGCATTCCATATGTCGTATACATTTGGCCATTTAAACAAGGCAATGCCTTTTTCATAGGCTCTAAAAGCCTCTTCAAAGTAGTTGTGTTCCTCCAGAAACAAACCATAATTAATAATGATTTGTGGTGTGCAAATTTTCAAATCTATTATGCGGTCGTAAACAGCCTTGCAAGTTTTAAAAGTACCAAACGATTCCTCCAAATCAGCATACATAGACCAGACTTTGAGGGACTTGTATAAACGCATTTGCACAGTTTCACTGTCATCATGATAGGCCACCTTACGCTTAGGCATTACCGTGGCCTTTTGCATAAGTTTAAGAGCTTCTTCGAAATTTTCCTGGCGTATTTCCATTTCAGCCCATTCGCACCATACGCTGGCCAAATCTTCTACCTTAACATACTCCACTTCAGTTGCTCTTTCGAATACTATGCGAGCATCTTCCACCTGGCCATTGGATTCATAGAATTTAGCAAATTCTATCCAAAGAGTATGCAATTTACCCACAGCCAATTTCGGTTGCACTGTTTGTACCGCTTCGGTATAGGTATTGATAATTTCATGCGGCTTATCCTCATAGAGTTTAACACGTTTATGCCATTCGTGCACATTGTGGGGATTTTGACGCAGTAAAACGCTGTTCAAAAGTAAGAGACGTCTTTCCATAAGATATTCAAAGCGAGCCAATCTTAATTCCACATCGATGTCATCATCCTCTGTTGCCTCGGGATCATTAGCTACGACTTCCATACGTTTATTCAAAGACAACTCTTCAAATTGGGCATATTCATCGAAGACTTGGGTAAAGTCACGTACTGTTCTAACAGTTTGTATAGCTTCCTCGTAAATATCACGAGCTCTATCGAACAGACCCGAGCGCACATAATAATCGGCCAAACAATTCCAAAGATGGCCTAATTGATCAGTGTACCTTTGATGGAATTAAAACACAGTTAAAATATATGTTATATAAGCTGTAAGGACAAGCTCCTTACCTCCTCAAACCACCCCTGATGATGGCATCCACATTGAGCGAGTGTACCTTATCGGGATTTTTCGATATCAAATCGCACAACTCATTCCATAGCTGATGATTTGATTTGCCATGTTTGGAAACGAAATGCTCATTGTCGACTATATTAGCCAACTGTTGGGCAGCATCATCCAAACGCCCTACACTTAACAGATATTCAATGTACTCCTCAGCATCATCGGGAGCCAGTTTTAAGTATCTCCTATAAATCCTGACCGCTGTTTCCGGTATATCGTATTTCTGCACAAATTTCAAATACAGCGGCCATATGCGATGATGTTGCGTTATAGGCAAGGCTCTAAGAGCCCGGTCAAACACATGCCGAGTGCGAGTAATTTTACACTGCAACGTCATAAACGCGCCATAGTCCATCCAAATGCGAGGCATTTTATGCATAAACACTAAAGCCCTTTCAAAAGTATTGTTGACCTCTTCATACATGGCATCAGTTATACACTTGCCACGTACCTGCTTCCTACGAGTGCGCAAGTAATTGTACCAGATCTTGTAACTGCCGGGCAATTCCTTAAGAGCTCTTTCGTACACAATATTGACGGCATTATTAGGAGCCTTGGCCTTATGGTCAATATAACGCAGCCAATGCTTAACGGAATAGGCATTTCGTAGAATCTCCTCCTCATAGGGAACATCTTCTTCTGGCTAAAAGCAAACAGACACATGTTAGAACAGCCCACAAAGCAAACAAAAAAAGTGTTTTTCCACTTACAAAATCTATATCCATAGCCAATGAGACGCCTTCTTTAAGCGTCATTTTATGTTTTTAATTAATTAAATCAACAAGAATTGATCGCGATTTCTTTAATATTTATTATGAATTTATTTTAATTTTTAGATAACTTGTAGTTTTTAGACGCCTTCAATAAAAAAAACGTTTGGCTGTCAAAAACGAAAGAAACGGAACAGCTGATTGGAAAACACAACACAGCTGTTGTATACACATGGTAAACAGTGGCTTTCAAACTGCAATGGTTGCAATCTGACTCGCGATGGGATGAAAAGAAAGATTTGTTCGTTTAAAAATTCATCACCCCTGAACTACTATATAACTGAAAGAGTACCTTTTTACATCAAATGTACTTTTATAAAAATATATTTGTTTATACTTAATACTATTTACGAAATATAATAGAAAAACTAACACTAACTAACATGTTTCTCATATACAAAAACAAAAACAGTTGATTCGAAACGTAAAAAGTTTAGTCAAATGTGAATGCAACGGTTCATTCAGCATTCGGCAATCATTATTGCTTTTCGTAATCTAGAAGCGAAAAGCCCCTGGCTAACCGTGGCTAAAGAACTTTAGCATTAATTAAAAACGCAAACCATAAAATCTGTAATAATAAAAAAGTACTGAAATGGATGAAACTAAAAATCTATCTGTAAACCAACTTCTGAAAAAGAGGAAAAAAATGAATTAATTTTCATAATAATTTTAATTTATTGATAATTTAATTTATTTGTTACTTTAGAACACAGCACAAAAAATTATAATATTTCGACAAAGAATTTCCAAGTTGCAAGTATTTTGGGATAAAACATAAAAGAAAGAAATTATTCAAAAATTCATTTACAAAATAATTTAAATTAAATTTTCAAATTTTAATTTTTTAGAATTTTAAATATGACACAACGGCAACATTGTTAATGCAGTGTATAATGACGCAGGACATATCGGTGAATGCCTCCACTAACAGATGTGAAAATTACTTATTCTAAACACGTGCCGTCCAAATCGCGATGTACAGTACATGTGCTTATGATGATACAGTACCATTTCGAATAAAGGCGCTTTGGTGAGTTTCGATTTTATTCACCACACCGGATAAATTCACCACATTTTGTAAGAATTCGCCACACTAGAAACTCACCACACTTCGATTTTATTCACCACACCATATAAATTCGCCAAATTTTGTCAAAACTCAACACACTAGAAACTCCCAAAACTACAAAATTCACCACACTTCAAAAAAAAAATTAAATCTTTTGCTTTTCCTTTTTCCTTTTCTCTCCAAACCAGCAGCGAGCAAAACCATCAATCATCCATCTACACAAACGTACGCCCATTAATGTTTTTGTTTTGTTTTATCAGAGCCGACTTTTACCGGACAAAAACTATTTTGATGAAAAAAGTACTAAAAGCTTGGTTGGGGTACTGCGGCATTTTTGAAATGAAAAGGTACTGAAAAAAATACAAAACTACTGAATTTTTCAACACTGGTAGAGCAAAACAAAATGTCAAAATAAAAACGAATGAACAAAAACACAACCTGAATGTGTCAAAGAAAAATTTTCACTTGATTTTATATATTTTCACAGGCGAGTTGAATTTTTTTTGTTGGCGAGCAGGAAAAACGCGTTACAATTTTCCGACTCTAAGAAAATCTAAAGAATATTTAAAAAAATTCATTTTGAATAGGAGAATACTAAAGAAAAAAATTAAAACATTTACGCAACTTGTAAAACATCTAACAGTACAAACTTTGCTTGTATTCATCATCAAACCTGACCAACAGATTTGGCGAAACAGATAAAAAAAATTATAACCATAAAAGCCCATATAAATGCAAAACAGAACATAAAAAGTAAATTAAGGAAATATATGAGTGCATGAATATAAAACGAAAACACATAAAAAAGAAAAATCGGAAAACAAAAGAGTTCCTCTCTTAGACACACTCATCGTTGTCGGCTCTTTTCATAATCTGCTGTCCAGAAGGCCAGACTTAAAAGGAAATGTTCTGTGTTATTAACAAAAAAGAGTTTTCAATAAAAAGTTATTAAAAAAAAGTGTTGAAATATTAAATTAAAAAAAAATTAATAATAAAAAATCAGTGTTTTGTAATATTTTTATTAAAAAAGAAAATTGTGTAATAAAATTCGTAAAAATGGTTCGTTTGAAACACTTGCAATAAAAATTTTTTAATAAAAAAGTTAAAAAAAAAAATCTCTCCAGAAACAGCTTGTGCATTAAAAAAAAGGTGAGTTTTTTCATTTTTCATTATGAAAATAAAAATTCTAATTTGAAGCCTAAAATGGCCGTGTTTTTCATTTGTTTTCCTCGTACATATGCCGTCTATATTTTCTTATTCTTTTTCACTCCTTCCCGTCTAGCTTTAATCGATTTTCCTCATAAATTTGCTCGAAAGTTTCATTCAATCGCTTATTTCCACCATGGCTGGCTCATGTTTTTCATTCTTTTTTAGATTTTCTTTTATTTTCCATTTTTCTTCATTTTAAAAGCCGGTTGCACCACCTATGTATTGCATGGCAATTTTTTCTTTCCTTTTTATTTCATGGTCACGTGATGCTTTTCTTTACACCATTCTTGGCTAACGCGTCTCTTTCTCTGGCTGGTCTACCGGTCGGTCGTTCGTACGGTCGTCGTATTGTACAATTAATGATTCATTCATTCACTCCATGTGTAATTAAAGAACGTCTAGAAAGTTGTTGGACTTTGTAATGGAATCATTGCTGCAAACAGATTTTATTCCTTTTGTTTCTTCTACAATTGAAAGAGATTTTCTAAATGGCATTGAAATCTTATATCCAACCAATTGGTCCTGGTCTATTTAAAAGAGAAGAAAACTTCTTTTCATTTTTTAATTTCTTAAGCAGTATGTTTTATTATCTTATCAATTTATAAAGAATACTCAGGTAATTTTAGAGATTTTGATAGCAATATTGGGTGTAAGCATTAATTTGGTTTGAATTGGTTTTCATTTGAGATTTGCCAGAAATTTGGTGATATGATTGTTGCTGTTGATTTTCTACAGGCTGCAGTCGTGAAAATAGTCTCCTAACTAATTCTAGTCAATTGTACTTTAAGCCATTTCCTGATAATTAAATAACCAGTTTTTTATGAATACGATCTTATGATTGATTCGATCGAAAACGTTGGCCTCAGCTTAGCCTTTATTGCCTTCTTAGCATCTGTGAGTTACCACAGTTAGTTTTCAAACGATTAATACGATTATATTTTAATCGTTTCAATTGATATTTAAAAGCTTTCCAGATAGATTTTGGATTTATAATCGATTCGATATAAATGTTTATTTTTAATTTCTTTAATTGAATTTCAATATTTCAAATTATTTCTTTAATATCACATCGCATCTATCGAAATTTTATCGACTTTAAAGTTGGCATCATTACAAGAACCAATCTCACCCTCACCCATTTAATGATATTTGTTTTCCTTTTGTTTTCTTTTCTATTTTTATTGAAAAAGAAATTCCCTTCTTAAAATAGCCGATTTTTTATCTTAGCAACATCAATAACAACAACATGATTTGGCATAATATAATTGTTGTAGTAATACGTCATTCTTAAATTTATAATGAATCAATTATCTCTCGTCGTATAATATTAGATTAGCTGATATCATTCATTCATAATACAAGTATTTTGAAAACAAAATAACCGAAAACAGAGGGGAAAAAGTTTTATTATTTAATTTTACACGTTTTTTTTTAGAAAGAAGTTTTCAATTTTTAAGCATTACTTGTGTATTATATATTAGATGTAGAGAATCGACTCTGGTTTGTTAATACCCTCAGGTGGTTTATTATTATTTTCATTGAATTACTATTTTTCGAAAACAATTGTTGTTTATGGTATACTATTTAGCCCCACAGTTGTTATCTGGTAGACATCATATTGTCATTGTCATATTGTGCCCGGGCTTTATGTCTGATATTGTAGAATATGTGCTTTTGGGTTATAAAAGTTAAACTAAGAAAATTTTACATTCCAAGAAAGCGGAAATTATTTCGAAAACAAAATTTTTTCACAGTCATGTAGTAAATATTGAACAATTATGACTTCTAATATGGAACACTTTTCAATACAATGAAATATACTCCATCAATTTCGCTGGATTTTCTCTTACAAAGTCGAAAACTGAAAAACCGATATGTAGGAGCACATCTTTTTATTCTCTAGTAGATGGCACGTAATTTCTTCTAAGCGAAATTCGTTAAATAAATTTAAAATAAAACTTTTAAAATGAAAAAAATTCTCAAATAAAACATAAACGAATATAAAAGTTTGATTCCTAAAGAAGGTGTCTTCTCCAGGAAACAAAAAAGGAGTATTTAAGGCGTATGATTTTGATTAGAACTTCACATGCTTCCTTTGAAAGGAACTTCTTGAATCAGAAAATAAACAATCCAATCGTTTGAAATCTTTAATCAAAACTTTTAAACCAGAATAGTCTGGTTCTTTACCAGACGTCGTTAAACTTTCTTACTTCTTAAGTGCTGTTTTTTACAAAAATTTCGGGGAAAAAAATTTTTTGTTTCCACGAAAAACATTGTTATTGTCGTCACATCTTCACCGGGCAACATAATTGCATTGTTTTTTATTTTTTTTTCTAACAATTTTGCTTTGATTTTTTCACATTTTGCTTTCCTAATATCTTTGTTTACAAAAATTTTGATGTTGTAGTTCTCCATACAAAAAAAAACCAACCATTTTTTCTTTCCAAGTTTTTGTGTGTTAATTTCGTAATTTTTCAAAAGTAATAATGCTGCTGCCACAATAATTGCTGTCGCTGCTGCTGCTGCTATTGCTACTGCTACTACTTGTGGCTGTAAGAATAAAGTAGAAAGTAATTGAAATCTCCACAAAATACAAACACAAATGCAAACAGAAATATGTACTCTTTTGATAAAGCATAACGGTTACAGCAGATATCACCACTAGACATTACCGACTCTGCTGCAATGAGAGTTGTCAGTGTGTGTGTGTGGCTGTTATAATTTTTCTTTCTACCTCTTCGCCTAACTAACGATCGTTACTGACCGAGAACCTAACCAACTGAAATTCATAACAAACCCATCGTGTCGCATATGAACGAACAAACTTTGATGAACTTTTTCTTTTATTTTTCTTCTCCTTTGGGTATAAATACTTTGGAGTTGTAGCTAGAACTCCTTAGTTGTTATTGAAAAGTTGAAGCAACAAGATTTTCTTTCATTTGTATTTTTTTTTCTATTTTCGTTTACATTTTTTGTTTTGTAAAAGTTCTACGATCAATTGAAAATATAAAAGTTAATAATGACAGCAGCATGTTCTAAACAATTGATCAGTATTTTCTGTGTGACATTTTTTAATAAATTTAAGAATTTAAATAATTTTTTCAACGCTTAAGTGATAAAATAAACTGCAAAAATGGTGTGACTTTGTGATAAATAAACTTTTTAAGGAAAATGGTAAATAATCTTATTCATTTTTTAAATAATTTTTTAAAAGTTTGTATTATTTTACTTTTAGAAACAAAAAAAATATATAAATTTAAGTAGAAGTATTTTGTGGAGCTCAAAAAAAAATAAATTACAGGCGTTTTGCTTGACAACGAAATTGAGACCGATTTTATTATTCAACAGCGTTAAAAATCAGTCAACAACGATGATAATTTTCTCCTTGACTAGACATTTTGGAAAAATATTTTCGTGAAAAAAATTTTTTCTGAAAACTTCTATTTGATTGTCCGTTATTGTAAATTATTACTAAGAAGTCACAGAATTAATGTTAAGAGGTCGTCCTTTAGACAATCTTGCTTTCCCAACGAAATTATCTTTTCGTTATGTATGACACTTTTAACAAATGTGTCTTAGACGCAGTAATTCTTTTAATAATCTGAATAGAACATTTAAATTTTTAAAATATTCGCTACATTTGAATGTTTCCGTATTTCTATTGTTTAAAATTGTTTTCGTTTTAAATCGTTATTAGTTCACGGCTATTAAAAAATATCAGCTTGTTTTGCTTCTGTCAAAATACTTGTCTGTAACAGTACTCAAAGGTTTTCGCTTGACGTTGTCATAAATGATCTACTTTTCATCAACACATTTCATCTATTTTAGAAATTGGTCGATTTTACAATCACCCAGCAGTGGGGGTTCGCTGCTGTAAAGTAAGGTCATTAGGCCTCTTTTTGATAACCATTGTGGTTACTATATAACAGACGACTAGTCTCCATAAGCTTATGCATCTTTGACGTCAAAATTCATTGACATTCTAAAATCAAGTTCAGTCAGTGGAAAAATCGGTATTTTTACGTCATTAACTCCAAGCCAATGGAGTGCCCCGAGACCCAAAGACAATTTCACCAAGTTAAAATCAAACTAAAAAGTCCGTGTTGTACTGTTTTGCCTCTGAAATATTTTCAATTTTCAAATATACACGGAGGCTGTCTATTACTAAGGCGTTCTTATGTGTCGTAATTCTGCAATATTCGCCTTAATTATAAACGGTTTAAATTATTCTTTAACACGTTCACGCCGGCGCTTAAATTCATGGTTCGCTCTATCGGACGGCAGCTGTTTAGTAGCAATACAATGGTATCGTTTAAAGTTTGGTGTATTTTTTCGGGAATTCGTCCCATCCTCATTAAATCTTTTGAATTTTTACGGAGAAATAGAACAGCGTGACTCTCAGGTATTTTTTTTTCGACAGTCGAAAATATCTAAATATTTGGTATTACGTGTGTTCTAATAGCATGATTAAGTGCGGGCCACCGGTAGTACACGTCGCCCGATGAGGCAGTCTAGTGCGGGCCACCGGTGGTACGCGCCGGCGTGAACGTGTTAATAGCCTTAGATTATAAGATTATTGTTGTTATATATAAAAAAATAAAAATTATAAATAATTTCGTAAAATAACTCCACATCTATTAGCAATAAAATTTCTAAAATGCCATATATGTACTACATATACTGTGCCTGTACTGTAATATTCTATTTTGCTTTCTAAATTCACCATAACCTTGAATAATTTTTTTTAATTTCTGACTCCGTCGTAATATACATACATATGTACTTAAGACGTACACATGAATTCCTTGCATATTTTATTATTTTCAAAAAAATATGCAGTTGCCTGAGGCTATAAATGATTGAATTACAATCACATGAATTTATGCTACGAAATTAATTCATAAAATTGTTTGTTTTCGTTTTTGTTTAATAAAAAAAAAAAACAAAATAATGTAAGATTGCATAGAAACCGGTGAAAATCGGAGGTATGACAAGAGAAACTAAACACACATACACGGTCATCATAAAATGCATTGAGAACTGTGTACATGTACATGCAAGTGATATTTGTCATAGTATGCAATAACAAAGAGCGCAATAGAAACAAAACAACAACAAAACAAACGATGTCTAAAAACCGGCATCTGGAATAAAAATAATAATAATACGCCGTTAAGTCTCTGAGGAATTGTGTTCAAATGTTTAACAAAAATAAAAAAATAAAAAAAATTAAGGGAAATAAACGACTGAACATACACATACTCATGCATTTAACATTAAAATGCAATGCTTTTTGTCTCTCCAAAGTACTAACATACGCTCATATTAGCAAATAGAGTGTTTAGCAAACTGTTGCCATGTTGCATGTGTGTGTGTGTGTAGCTTCGAACAAAAATATATTTTCAGTTTTAATCAGAAGAGCATAATGATGAGTAAAAAGCTTATGCTGAGAGATTTTTTGAAATCAAGAGCGAGTAAATGAGCATGATAAAAGTAGTTTTCTTTGTATTGAATACGGGATTTTATTAAGCGAAACCTAAGCATTATTTAAAGCTTTTTAAGGAGATAATTTTAATTTGGAGTTAAATTGAGGCTTTCTGAGTAAAAACAATAAATTTTGTCAAGTTAATGTCTGCAATAACGCAAGATCACTTCCTAAGCTATGCATAACTACTATAGGTTCCTTGGAAAACATTTTTTTTTCTCCGAAGGGAAACTAGAATTATTTTACCGTTATTTTACCGTTAGCAGTTTTCTCCTAACGCTCCCAGTCTTGGATATGTGTACTCTATATGAATTCTGTCCACAACTACAATTCATTGCCTATTTAATATAAGCCTTACGTTTTGTACATACATTTAAGGTTTTAATTGATTTCAAAAGCTTTTCTCCAACCCCACCGTTTTCCATATGAATAGAGTGATGCAATTGCATTAAAAGAGAGTGGAAGAAAAGCTACTGCAGAGAGCATTACTTTACCATTCATTAATCCTTTAAACCGGGTGGCTGTAAAGCTTCTGGCGTTCTTCTTGTAAGCCAACAACTGCATTTTATTGTGTTTTTTGTTGTTATTGCTAACACTAAGAGGGCCGGTGTACACACACGTATGCATGCGTTTAGTTTATCTCTCTTGCTCTCCCGCTCTCTTTAAGTTTTTTTTCTTTTTTGTTTTTTTTTTATTCCTGTGTATAGTTTTTAGTTTTGTGAGGTGGCGGCTGTCATTGTGTGCATTTCTATTACTTGCCTGCACTTGTACGAGTATTTTCTCTATTTCATCTACTCATTCTGCTGCTAGCATTGCAGCAAGCAAGTTTATGTATATGTGTACATATATATGTACGTACTCATTCACATGTTTTCATGTTACATTTTTGTTGTTGTTGTCTTGTGTTTGTACCTTCTCTTCTTAATTTTCTTTATATTTTCTATATTTCCAGAATTTTCCGGCAAATCATATTGAAACCTGCTCGAAGTCGGATGGTGTTTAGTTGCGTTTTCAAACGGCAACTTGATTTCCACAACCAAAATAAAAATAAGGAAAATACAAAAACAATAAGAATCTACAATTGCAACTTATTAATCAATATCTTTTAAATCCCAAATTTGTTAAAAGGAAAAATTTTATTTTTGTTTTATACCTATTTTAACTGTTCGCTTAAATATTTTCGTGTGTTTGTTTATTGTGCATTGTGTGTAAAAGAAAAAATCCATCAAAATGTCGCGTTTAAGTTTAAAGTGTAGTAAAAATTTATTTTCCAATTTAAAGACTAAAAAGTTTATGTGATATTGGTTGAAAGGAACTTTTTGACCCGACTGCTATAGAAAGAAAGCATTTCCCAACGCAGGGAAATTGATTTTAAAACACAACCCACAAGTTTCTTTAAGGAAACTTCAAATAAACCGATAAAAAAAAAACAAAGAAAAATTGTCAACCATCACCTTACCACACCCCCTTATTTGGAAAAGGTTTAAAAAGAACTGCTGCTGAGAACAAGAAATTTCGAGAATTTCCACAATAACATCAATCAACAATAAAAGTCTCATTAGAATCAATACTTACATACATACATATTTAAAGCATTTAAGAGTAAAACTGTTTAACTGAATTTAAGAAACGTTTAAAGGCAACGCTAAAGAGTAAAAAAAGGTGATTAACAATTTACAAGATCCTTAAAAAGTCATAATTAAGAGCAGTAAGAGAAAAGAAAGTTTTACAACTAAACGGACGGAGTTTTTTCTTTTGTAATTAAATTAGTTTTGAAAGAGAATTTGTTTTTTTTTTAATTATTTATTTTGATTTTGCAAAAGAAGGATTTTCTTTCGTGGTTTTTAAGAGACCTTTAAAAGGAATTTTGAATTTCTGTTGTGAGTAAAGTGAACTAAACCGCGGTGAGAGAGAAGAGAAAATTTTCTCGCTCGGCTGTTCTACGACAGAGAAAGTCTTTATAAGCAATTGTTACTGCCTAATGGCAAGTAGTTCGTTCAATAAAACGAGACACAGGCGCAGATTGGCTGCGATCTCGTTTCTATCGAATATTTCATTAGATGGCACACATCGGGATACTAAATTTGGAGCAACAATTGGCATCTGTGGCACAGGTGCAACAAATAACGCAACGTCGTCAAGATTACGTGCAGGCACAAGCACAGGCACTGGAAAGACAAGATTTGAACGTGAGGGTGGCGCAGACGAAAACGCACTTACCGGCAGCGGTATTGGCAGTGGCGGCGGTGGAGGAAACGGTAGCGGTATACCAGGCGGAAACGGTAGCTGTAACAATATTAACATTGTGGGAGTGGAACTATATGGTCAGCAATACAATTGCCATCAAAGCAACAACAACAATAACACACAACAACAATACTATCAAAAGCAATTCTATCATCATCAACAACATCAGCAACGCAATGGCAGCATTGGTGGACAAAATCTACCGCCACTGCCTGCAACAGCAGCAGCAGCAGCTATCGGAATTGGTGGTGGCCAGGACAACCATCACATGGATGTTTTGGCCTCTGGCAGTATTGGAAGTGATGATGCCGGTAGTGCGGATGGTGATGGGCATTTTAGTGAAACTGAAAATCTGGGTTACAACTTGATAAATGCACAACCGTTTAACGCTACAAGCGATGGAGGTTATAAAGCATTTGATAAAGTATCTATGGCAGCAACGACTACAGGTACAGCAGCCACAGCAACAGCTATGGCCACCGGTACAAGTCCACAAACAACTGTATCGGGACAGGAGAAACGCAATGCAAAAAGACCCCTTTCAAGCGGTCGTCATCAACAGGGCAACAATGTTAATGCAACAACAACCATGTGTAATGGCAAATCAAACAATTATCAACGTCAACACCAGCAACAACAGAAATGTGGAACGACTGGCGCTGGTGGTGGTGGTGGCGGTTCGGGTGCCGAAAGTGGCAGTGACTCTGATAGCATTAAAATACCCATGAAAGTATCGAGTATGGGTGCGGGCATACTAATGCCATTGCGTGAAAGGTAAGTTTCAATTTTGTTTCTCTTTTAATACTCTCTTAAGCATTTAAGGATTCACTTCTTTTTTTTTTTTTATTGATTTTAAAATTTTACAACATTTTTACAAACTCTACTGACACAATCGTACGACATCACACACTATCGTTGTATTAGTACCGAGAAACGGAAGATGATTCTTTATTTTAAAAAATTTTAATTTTAAATATTTCAAATTTCCACTTTAAATAATTAAATAATCTATTATTGTAGATCTGATTTAATCTGAATTGAATGCACAGATACATTAATACGTACTATATGCTTACCCTGTTGCACTGAGTTTTTGATTTTACTTTAGCATACAAAACGTACAATTAAAATACTTTTCTGAAATCTTTTGTCGCCAGATAAATTTGTTGATTCCACGTTCTTTTCAATAATTGGTATTATTTTACGGCTTATAGCGACAATTATAGCCGACTGACTATTTCCACCGCAGACATGCTTATTGAGTGCTAGAGCAACAGGCTTTCAATGCCGATTTTACGAACAAAATTCTCTACATATCTTGCGATTGAGCTCATATCGCACTCTATGTGAGCAATTTCATCTGAAAAATATGCTTGTTTTTTGGCACACTATGTTCTGGAGTTTCACTGAGCTTTATTTTTTCATCAATTCTGAGAGCTATGATTCAATGATAACCAAATTTTATGATCTGCAATTGAGATAATGAATTTAACGGTATGTGGTTTCAACAGTAGCAGTGGTTTTATTGCCAGAATAGTTTCTAGAAAGAGTTATTTCAAGTGTTGGCAACGTTAATTGGTCTCCAAGATAATGGGATTTCATTCTGAATAACTTTTTCCGATACCGCACGAAGTATTGCTTAAAGTGATCGAAGTATAGCGCATGACGGTTATTCAAAAACATTGTATTTTGTACATAATAATCATGACCTTATGTGTGTTTTATTTAACTTATTTGTAATACAAAAAGAAAATGGAAAAGTGAATGAAACAAAATTATGATTCATACACAGCAACACTTAATTAATAATTTAAATTTTTTTTATGAATGCTTTTATTTATTGTTTAATATTTCTACTGATCTTTGTAAATAATGAGTATATACTATAATTTATATAGAGAATATATGCATTTTATTTATACGTATGAATGTGCATACATAAACACAGTGTTCATTTACGACTAGAATTGCTGTAATTATTAAGAATTTTTTAAAATTGACACTTAAATTCAGAAAAAATTACGATTTTTTTCCAAGTATCTTCAATACCTTAAATGAGTAAATACATTAGTTACTATGGTAAATTAATTGTTTAATGATTTTAAAGAATTTTTAGAGAAATTTTTAAGTACTTTTTACTATTGTTTGAAGAAACTTTCTCTCTAACATTCAAAAAAAAAAAAAAACAGGTTTTTACTTTAGAAAAATAATTAAAACCGCTGGCTTGACGATGTACTTTTTTCGAATATTTGATATTGATATGTTCGTTGATATTTTGCCAAATTTCATTGACCAAATAAAACACAGACATACTCAGTCAGCTCAGCAATCATGTCATTTGGATCATCGTCATCGTTTTTTCAATGGTTGGGGTGGTTGCACTTGCATGCAACTACAACAGAATCAAATATTTTTCTTTTATTTTAAATTTTTATAAAATATTAATAAATCCGTTGCTTTTCCTTTGCATATTCACTCTTTTTAAGTTACTCATCATTTGTTTTTTTTATTCTCTCGGGCGTACATTTACAGGTGCAGATGGGTAGTCAGTCGGTCAGTCGTACGAATAAGTATATATTTTTTTTTGTTAAAGCGTGTGATAAATAAGCTTTTTCAAGTACAAATGGAATGAAATTCTTGTTTCTTTTTCTCTTTTTCTTTCTATTTGTATATAAAGTGGAAAATTTTTAAATTTTCTTCTTTTATTTCTCCTTCATTCTATTCTGTTCTATTCCTTCTACAAATTGTCTAAATGAGTTGCAAGAAAAATTGAGGCCTGATTATTCTGAGTTTCTTGATTTATTTATTAACAAATTAAACAAAATACAATACGATTATTATTATTGTGGTGTGTTGTTGTGTTTTTTTTTATTATTAATTTAAGACTTTTTGTAATGTTTTGTGTATTTAATTGACGTACATTTGCTCAACCCAAATGAAATCCGCATCTTTCTTTGTGGGTCGTTGTATACACATGCCAAAAACTTTTAATGAAACTTAAGCAGCAACAAAGAGGGCAAAGATAACAAGCTTCTTAATAACAAATTGAATTAAATTTTCATATTTATTACCAGCCTTTTTTTATTTATGAAGGCTAGTGAAGGAAATGACTATAGTGTGGGAGTGATTGTCCCTTTCTAACTCTCGAACAAAAATGCACTTTAATACTTCAAGCTAAAAATGAACTAGGCAGAAAAAGCAAAAATATTCAATCAAAATTATTGCAGTTGAATTAGTGGCTATTTAATGATTTCCCAACAAAATTTCGGTAATTTCTTGAATCAAGTAGAAGTTAATCACTAGTCGATATAGACAGCTACTCAGTTCATTTAGGATAGGTTTTAATACCAGATTTATTATATTTCATGGTTGTTCATTCCTCATTTACATTTTCATGCAATTAAATGAAATTATTTTATTATTTACTGTATTATTTTTACATGCATTTAAATAAAATTTCTTCCGAATCGTAAATTTCGACAACATGATTAATTAAAGCTTAAGAAATTTAAAAATTTTATTTTTTTAAACTTAAAAAAAACAAAAAATACCGAAAAACCGGGTGAAAATTTCTAGAATGTTCTTGCCTTACATTGTCATTTAACTACCGCTTGACTGTTGCATAACCTCTAAATGAACTGTTTTTCGATATTTTTGCGTGTTTTATAGTATAAATATACCCCAAATACAACAAACAAAAAAGAAAAATTTAACAACAACAAAACAAAACCATAAATTTAATATTTTTCTTGTAAAAACTCAGAAAAACACAAAAAAAAAAAAATAAAAACAAACCTCAACAAAACACTGAAATAATGCAAAAAAATTCATGGCAACTACAGGTTATTGACACTCTAAAAAAACATTGCAATTGAGAGACAGCGACAGAATAAGAGAGAGAGAGAGAGAGAGAGACACACACACACATACACGCGCGCAGTATTGCAATAGTTTAAATGAAAGCTCTTTTCGGAAAATTTTATATTTTGTGCAAGCAATTAAATGCATGTGCATGGATTAGTGCAAGTACGTGTGAAAAAGGGAAATCATAATTTTTAGAAAATAAAGGCTTCAAAAGGATAAATAACATATTTTGTATTGAAATTTTTATTTCACGTGCAAATTTAAGGAATGAAAATATTAACAGAGAAACTAGAAAGAAGTCACTTTTAATTAAATTCCAAAAATGGTCCAAAAATCAGTGTAGCAAGAGAACAAGCCTAAAACAATTATAGCCTGTATGGTTAAGACTAGTTATCAAACAGAAGGAGTACCCTTTCTATTTGCGTGATAATTATGCGACCAATCAACTGTTTTCTGAATAAAAGTGTTGTTGTTTTTTTAAATTTTTTATTTCCGCTTTAAGTAAACCACAAAGAATATTTAGTTGTAATTTAAATTATTAAATTTTTAATCCACTGGTCGAGTGTGTTAATTACAAGACCACGGCTGTACATTATGTTTTTGTAAAAATGTTTATACCTAAGTATGCAAACTTACAACACAATGGTAACACTTTAGTACAACCCTTGTTTAGCCGTTCATTCTCATATATTCTCTCTTTATCTCACTCTTGTAAATAAATACACTCTTGTAAATAAATAAAGAGTAATGCACAAAACAAGGTCACCAGCTCCTAGAAATGGCTAAAAATAAATATGAAAAGGGAATAGATTAAATAAAAATTGCCAACAGCAGCAACAACAACAGCGTTTATTTTTTATATTGCATACTGCTGTTGCTGTTGCCGTTGCTGCTGCAGCTAATGCAATTTATATATAAAGCTTAACTGTTTCTAATAAGAGTAGAAAAACGTAGCTTTTACGAGCTGAGTTCATTGCATTTAGCATCAACGACCTTTACTGTTGTTGTTACCAGTAAAAACTAATGCTCTTTTTGAATGTTTTAGTTTTTCTTTTGCTTTTGTTGTCGTTGTTGTTGTTATTGGTCTATATTAGGTTTTTTTTCAATTGTTTTTTTTTTTCTTTTAAACAAAAAAGCTTTTCTTCAATTCTGGCAGAGAGCGGTTATGTGATGAGTTGTTGTGTTCTTATTTTTTATTGCTGTTGTTGTTATTTGTAGAACCTACCTCAACTCATCGTTTGGTGTGTCAGTCGTTCGTTCGTTCCTTCGTTCGTTTACTCTTTTTTTTTATTGCTTATTTGTTTATTATTCTTATTGTTGTTATTTTTGTTGCTGCTGTTTTTGTTGTTTTGGTATATTATGTGTCAATAAAAAGTAAACTTACAGTGCATTTCTGATGTACATTGGGGGAGCTTTTTTCTTTCTTCTTAATAACATTGTTGTTGTTGCTATCTAAGAGAGATGCTTTGATAACAAAGGAGAGCTTTTATCTAGCACAGTGTGCTCAGAGTGTTAAATTTTATTTGCATTGTATGTTGATTATTTGTCTCTGCTATTATTGCCTTCGTGTACCACCCCCCTGTGCACTTGCAGTTCAAGGAAGTTTAAAGACCCCTTTTCTGTGTGTTTTATTCTACAAATGTGGGCAAGATTTCAATGTAATTTCAGTTACATCCTCTACCACCAACCCCTTATCAACATACAACATATTTAGTACATGTTGTTAATTATTAACATTTTATTTGTTGTTAAATTTCGTGTGTATGTATGTGTGTTTATAAATATCTTATCGTGTAAAAGATGTTATTAAATGATGTCAATTTATATGCATCGATATGCATTTATATTTATTTCTCTCTCTCTCTCTCTCTTACTGAATGAGAACATAAACTTTCGCGTACACTAAAAATGTTAGTGTACTCAAAAAAAGGTAACTAAAACCCTATTTTTTCTTTGTGTACTGGTCTTTTTAGTGTACTTTGTACACAAACACTAAGAAATAGTGTTTGTGAACTCTGTTCAGTACGTTATGTTAGAGTTTGCGTACATGTTCACAAACATTAAAATAGAAACGAAGAATTTTGCTCTCGTTGTAGTGAATGTGTTTGTGTTTTTTACCCACCACATTCAGTACTGTATATAAACGTTGCGTACTCAAGAGTATTTTTTCGAACACTGATGTGTGTACATACATATATACATACATAGATTTGCATGTTCATTAGATTGTGTTTGTGATCCCCAATGTCATGTTTGTGTTGCAATTTAAATTCGATTTATGGAACGTCTACTATGCTATGCGAAATGCATTTTTAATTAATTTTGTTGACATTTCTGTGTAGTTCAACGAGTTCAAGGGAGGATAAGAGAAGTTTTTGTCCGACCAATCTACAAGGTCTTTCTAGTTTGTGTTTCCTCTCCAAATGTGAAATATGTATGTAAATACTTTATTTGGATGGAAATATATGTTGTTTTTTTTTTTATTCATTTTCAGCTAAACGTTAATAGAAATGAGAAATTATGAACTGAGATATGAACATACAAATAAATAAATAGCTTCGGATAAAATTTGTCAAAACTTGCCACAATATTTATTAAACAAACATTTCGAAAACAATCGTTTTAATTTAAATGCGAGCGACTTTAATTTCTTTAGTTCGAAAGATTATAGCAATTAAACATTGTGTGCTTAAAGCTCTCTTCGGCAAGGGGCAAGGGAAGGTAGTGTTTGTTTTGTCTTCGCTTAAAAGATTTCACTGCCTTTACTCACGCTGTGTTTATTATCAGACAAGAAACAAAAGTAAACATTTAAAAGCAAATTTAAATATAAAAAATTTAAAAAAAGCCTCAGCGATTATAGTTTTCCTTTTTTGCAGCAGCAACAGTAGTGCCTCTTGATTACTACCGTTCGAGCAAAATGGAAACACATACACACACACATTCACACTTCGAAAGAATGTGGGTCTACGAGTAAATATTTTAAATGCTTTCGAAAAAGTCAATGGACTTTTAGCTACAAACACAGACACCTTCCCTGTCACAGCATAGACATGCAAATAAAGTTAATATAATAGAAACAAAACAGAAAAAGACAAACAAAAAAAATTTGTAAAATAAACACAATTGCAAAGTCTATAATGATGTATCTTAATGTTTGTCAGTGTAACTATTACTCCACTATCTGCTGTAGCTGTGCCATGTCAGTCATGTTCAAAACACTCTCAATAGAAACAAAAAAATGAAAACAGTAAATACAAGCAACTTTTTGTAGAGGAACAGACAGTCAGTCAGACATCCATCAACCGCTATTAGTTTTGCAATAAAAGTTTAGCAAACAACATGAAATTTATTTACTCATGTCTGGTAAGAATTCTGAAGAATCACAGTAGAGGTCGGAATAGGAGCCTGCTAATTTACTTTGATGTTACTACATTTATCATCATTAGGAAACAATGCATTTGAACATATAATAAATACAATTCTTTCTTCTATCCAGAAAGTGTTCGCTGTAAAGTAGATTTTATTCCCATCTTCTAGCACTTTCGTGGCTAAAGTAAATGCCATGGGCGAATCACGTTTATTCTGGTTGCTATCTCTAGTTTATTCCCCCGTTACGTAGTTTTTGAATAAGTTTATTTGCCAGAGATCCATATAATATAAACCTTCGGAAACCTGGCATTCCCCGAAGCAACAGGTGTCATTCGTGGACAAGCTGGCTGTTAATAAGACGTTCCCATGTGAGTTTATGGTAGCAGTCATTTAAACGTCATTACAATAGGCGTTGCATCTGTATGGAAGATACTGTATGTATGTATTTGGTTCCTTTTAATTTGGAACCATCGTTGATATCTCCAGATGTTTTTAGTTATTCTTGGTTCGGTTATTTCGGTACCAAAGAGTTCACGTCTATAGCTTCAACAAGCCCAAGGAACTGCTTAGGTCAATCGCTTCTCAAGTCCGAATCAGTTGCTGTAGGAGAAGCTCAGTAGGTAGTATTGGAGGAAGTTGTCCGCGGTGCACTTCTAATATGTACAACAGATTGCCCACATTGTCTCGAAAGTGATGCCCATCAGACGGAAGTTTGGTTAAGCAAGAATCTAAAGAATTGTTTGCAGACCGTCTTTTTTCAGTGGCTTCAGATTAATAACACTTACACACAAGCGATGTATTAAAAAACTGATTAATATTATGCGTTAGCCATGGACTTGTAACTTTTTTTTTCCAGAACTGAAAACGAATACATATTCGCAGCGGCTGATGAAACACTTCAGGGTTCTACGCAAAAGTGATTATCTTCGAACTCTTAGCCTTTTCTTTATTAAATATAAAATAAAACACAGTTACAAAATAAAATAAATCGTTACAAAACTGTATAAAATATTTTAGAAAACTTTCCATTACTTTGAGAAGAAACCCGTTATTTTCTACTGACCTTTACTCCTCATTTCGACAATAGATTTTAAAAACAACAATAACAATGGCAGAAGACGAAAAATTATGTCATTTCATGTACATAATAGAAAAATAAATCAAAATAAAAAATTCCATCACCATAATAAGGATGGCATCACCATATCAAATTGCACAACATCTTTGCAACCGTGCGTGTGTGTGTGTGTGTGTGTAGCACCTGCCTGCCTTCCTGCTGCTGTCTTTCTTATTTAATTAAAAAAAAAAACTGCGTTATAATATTCAAGTTTTTTTTTTTGTTTGTATTATATTCAAAAGGATAAGTTTCACACCACACTCTCTTTCACTTCTTACCGCCGAATTGTCCCCTGTTTAATATTTTAAAGGCCTTTTGTTTTGTTTTGTTCTTAAAGTTTTATTCTCGCTCTTTCCTTCATTCTTTGTTTAAAAGTCTTTAAAGCATAAGGAACCAACACAAGGAACTGGTTACACGAACTTCTTGAAATTCTTTGTTCGTTTTCTTTTTGCTGTTATGAATAGCGAACATAAAACAAAAAGAGCAAGAAAACATCTCAAGGTTACCCAGTTTTTTTTTCCTCTACTTCTCCCTTTTTTCCTGTTGTTGCTGTTATTTATCCTTATGAGTTTGTGTGGTTTTTAAAAGGTGTGTGCGTATGTTTCTTATCCCTGACATTGAAAATCAAAATTGTATGCACATAGTGGTGCAGCTTGCTTCGAAAGTTAATAGGTATACAGTTTAGGGTAACCAGCGTTTTATTTTGAGTACCTATGTATATAACCTAAAAGTGTTTACAGCCATTCTTAGTGGGAATAATGCTATTGATGTGATGAATAAATTTTTACAGAAAAATTCTCTTTTCATTTTAACCACATAATAGGTATTTAATTCATATTGAAAGTTTTTTTTTTTAATTTTAATTATAATTTAAAACCAAATCCTTTCTTATTATCTGTAGTCAAATAGAGAATTGCATTTAATATTAATTATTTAAAGCAGATTGATTTAACAATTTATTATTCTTAAAAGTTTTCCTTTGATAAATACGACGCCTTTTGCACGTTCAAAGTTTACATTGCAAAGGGAAAAATGAACTGTAATGAGTACATGAGTTTCATGTAATCCTAAAGTTGCTTCATTTTTGTTCGTCGTTTTTATGTGGTTGCGTACACAACAGCAAATTATCAAGAGTTTGTCAAAATAAACTTTGAACGTGCAAAAGGCGTCAACTTACCTTAAGATTTGTGTCTCCACAATAACTACAGTCGGTTACAAATGCTTGCATTCTTTTAAATTTCTTACTCACTGCACAACTTTATTTTCAAGGTCTTGGTCATGTTATGAGAGAACTTAGTAGAGGAATAAGAGAGAAAGAGCCAACAATAAGAGAAAGAAAAATGCCGGTTATTTCTAACAAATGACACGTTTTATTTACTTACTTCGGTTTGTTTATAGTGGTTATTGTTGGATAATTTTATATTTTTTGTGTGTGTGGTTGCTGGTATTGTTGTGTTGTTAGTTATTGCGTATTTACAATTATGTGTGCAGTGCAGCGTAACATGTCCTTGAAATGCATACAAAAAAGAAAAAAGAAAAAAAATAGCAATGGCGTTGTTGCTTAATTCCTCTTTATGCAAGTATGATTATCAATGCATTATGTCTGTGTCTGTGTGTGTGTGTGTGTATCAATTTGTGTGGCTGCTTTAAAAACATTGATGCAAATATTACTTGAAAAAAAGGGTCTCAGGCTATTTGAAACGAAACATCAAAGAAATAAAATAAAATAAAAACGAATTAAAAAGCCAGCTGCTGTTAAATGTTCAACGTATTCCAATATGGGATTTAAAAATTGTTTATAAAGCCACTAACACTTAAAGACATTAAATCTTAAAAAAAAAAAAGAAAACTTGAAAATACATAATAATAATGACAGGAAGTTCGTATTTTAATAACAAAAAGGGCCTACTAATAATTTTTCAGTTTTCTGCTTAAAAACACAGAACAAAACAACAAAAAGTAGTTTTGAATGTTATTTGAAACCTTGTTTTTTTTTTGTCCACAAAATCTCTTTTAATTTCGTGTTTATAAAATACTGGCCATAATGAATGGAATTCATAGTGAAATAACAACATTAACAAGAATCGCAACCATCATCATAAATTTTTGCAAAAGATCTTTCCATTTTGCTGCGCAAATGATCAAAATATTCTCACAGGAAGTACACACATACTCACACAAAATAAATAAACAAATAAAATTGTAGTATAGGGAGTAGCCGTTACATTAAAGACAATAAAAAAAAAACAGAAACAATATATTGAAAATATGAATGAAAAGTTTAGTTTGCTTTTTTTTTGGAAACTCTTCTCCCCATCATGACATTCCACTGCACTGATTTTGCTTACCTAAACAACATTTTTTTTGTTTTGTTTCGTTGCTGTTGTTGTTATTGTTATTGTTAAAAGAAACAACAAATCATATTTCATTTTTTAGCTCCCTCCTCCCCTGAGTAGGAAAAGAAAACCGCTTAAATTGTTCGTCCACGCATACCGTTTTTATTTTTGTTTATTTAATAAGGAAGCGTATATTTTTCCAACTAAATAAATGAAGAATTTTAAGAAAACACTTCAAAAATTGAAGAGCAAAAAAGCTTCTGAAATTAATTTTGTTTACGAATGAATTAACAATGTTACATGTTGAGGAGGGAAGGTATTGCTTTTAAAATATTTATTATTTTTTTTTTTTTTGTTTCTGTACCTTTATTTAAGTACATATGTATATAAATAAATAAATAGCGAATGCTGTGTATGGATTTTTAAGAGCATTGTAAGCAAATTGAAAAATTTTAGTGCAGAAATAAAAGTAGGAAAATATTGTGAAATGGTGCCACGATGATTTTTGTCTTATTCTGTATTCGAGCCTGAAATGCTCTACAGTTAGTTTGTAATTAATTCTCACCGCTGACTGAGCCCTGGAGGGTTTCATATTACATTTTCATATCTCGTGGCATATTTCTGGAGCTTGATTTTTGACAATGCTCGCTTTAAATAATTCAATTTTGTTTGGTACGGTTCTCCTTTTAACATTTGTATAACGCTTGGGGCCCTAGGTGTATCCGAGTTTGGCACTAATTGAACAGGGAAGGCCGGTTATTTAGATGTGTCTTTTGAGTAAATAAATCATTTTTCCTTTACCGTAATAGAACCCCATCACGTTAAATTCTTATTTTTTCTCATCTTCTGTTCTATTCGTAATAGAATTTAGTTTACATGGCATTTTTTTTCTCTATTCTGAAGTAATTCGTTTTAATCCTTTTTCTTTCCAAGAATAAATCATACACACTCTAGGCCTTATCGCTCTTGTCACGTTCGTTTAAAAAGTGTGTGCATGTATGAATATTTACTTGTTTTGATAGAGATACGCTCATTGCTCCCAATTCATATAGGATAGGCAGACAGACGTACAGGCAGCAGCGATACGAGATTGCGAAATGAAAAAAAGAATTTTAATATTTTTATTGTGTTTCAATTGAATACTTTTTAACTTTTTATTGTTCAAATGATAACACAATGAAACAAACAAGTAGGAAAAAACAAAAATATAATAAATTAAAGAAAAAACTGAATTGAATTGAAAAAGTTTCAGAATGTAAGCAAGTATTGGAGGTGGTGTCCATTACTGTGATTACAATGATTATGGCGGTTTCGGTTCAATTAAAAGATGATTTCTTTATCAAAATCGAAATTATTTTTTTTTGTTCTCGTATTTTATAGGGTGGTCAGTAATTAAAAGCAAATGATTGTTTAAACTTTGGCTTAATTGTTGTTAATGGACAACGAACGATGACAACACTACATATATCCTAGGACTTGATATCGTATCATCTGCCTTGCTAGTATAACCTCTGGTGTTTAATGGAACCGCGGAAAATATAGGCATACGGCAACGATTTCTAAAACATTTAAGGGACTTGTTATTTTTTTTAAATGTACATACTTTTCTTTTGTTTTCTTTTGGATTTCATTTCTTTTTGTTTAACATTTATCGACCAGTAGTTAAAATTCTAATAATATGTATTACATATTACAACAATTCTATTGATTTTAATTGTTTCGTTTTCCTCCTCTCTGTGGCATCATTTTTAATTGATTATTTATTGAAAACAGAATAAGAAAAATTAACAGAATGCTGCCCAAGGCGGAAAAGAAAACCCATCGAATTCATATACATATATGATAACAACAACAATAATAATAATAATAACAATTGTTATTGTTATTGTTGTCGTTTTTTTTTTATTTATTGTCTATATTTAGCAGCAGCATGTAATATTTATTTAATTTTGTATGGTTTGTTACGGTTGTCGTCGTTTTCTTACAGCACATGTAGTAGAGTAGATTGGAATACATACATATGTACCTACCTCCACTTTCTGTCTGAACAGTATAAAAATAGAAAAAAAACGATAAAGAGAGTAATAACAACAGCAATAAAATTGGTTTGAAGCGGTTTCGAGTGGTTTCTTAAATTAGACAAAAACAATATTTTTATGAGCACGACAAAACAAAAATGGGAATGTGGAGACACAATTATAAAAACTAAAAATGTAAATGATTCAACAAATTGAAAAATAATTTAAATGTGTGCCCTTTTAAGGAAGTGGATACATATTAAGAGTAACTATCAGATATGCCTTGACTTTGTTTTTATCCTATATTTCTCGGCCAATTTATAGTCTACGATTGAACAAAGCCGTTAAAATTGTCTTCCTGCTGTTCAGGAACATATGTCTTGCTAACATCTGTTCTATGTCAGCAGCTCATAACTGATAGAACTGTCCAATGGTCTCACCAAATACAGAGTATTATACGAGCGCCATGGATATTGGATTTACATACAATTTCTTGAATAAGAATTGTCTTTAGGATTTCATATTAGATTACTAAAGTAAAATAATGAATTTTCTATTCGATTTCATTTCAGTTTTCATTAAACATTACTTTTGTTTGCATCTTTGTTTACAAATTGTTGGTCTTTCTTAATTTAAACCAGAGGGAAATAGTTTACTGACTTTAAAAAAAAATTTAAATTCATGTGCTTTACTTTGTGGTATTTTTCTTTTTTTTTATCGTTTATCCTTATAAAGTTTTCCTTGAAAGTCATACACTGCTGTTCAATAAAATAGATTCACCATGATCGAAATCTTGCAATTAATTAAAGAAGAGTTACGCTTCAAATTTTTAAAATGCATCGGAATTATATTCATAAGAGGCCAGTAAACAAAGTGCAGTTACTTATTTACATATACTCTTTGCATAAGAGATGTCTAGTAAACCTTTCGGAGAGCAAGTGAATCTATTATTTTGAACAGCACTGTATTCCTTAGATTTCATATTTTTTTGGTTTTGTTTTCTTGTTTTTGGGTTAAGGCGCCCCGACACGATCAAATAAAACCATCAACGTCTTATATGTGTGCGTGTTGTCGTTATATACATATACGTTGTCGGCTTTGATTGATGAAAATCAAAAGATTTTGATTTTTTCATTTGATGAAGTTTTATTTGATCGTCTCCAACTCTGATTGACAAGCATTATCTCATTTGCTACGATATCGTCGTAGTGAACACATCATCCATGCACGGATAAACAAACAAATATTTTTTTATTGCGAATAATCTAATAGTAAACAAAGAATTTTTTTTTTTATTGTGAATATATATTTTATATTTTGTGTGTATATTTTATTTCTTTTTATATTTTTAAGAAGTTAAATTGTGTTTGGTAAACGATCGTAATATCATTGAGAAATGCAAAGATGAAAAAAAATTATATTAGAATTAATTGCAAAATATCAATGTTTACCAGCGTTGTGGAATTTAAAACTGGCAGAAACAGGAATAGAGAAGAAAAAAGAAAACATTATGAAATTTTTCATCCAAAGATTTTTCTTTTTTTCATATTTTCCTTTTTATCTTAAAAAAATTGTACAATATGTTAAAAGCAATAAATAAATCGTCATCCAATAAAGGCATTTTGCGAAGCGCACACTACAAAATCAAAATGCAAATGATGATTGGCGAATTTATTTGAACGTCTCCTTTCATACGTCAATCACACGACACTCACACTTATGCATTATTTGATGAAATTATTTGATCGTCTCCAGGAGCCTTTAAAAATAAAAATTATTTTTAAACAGTTTCCTCTCTGTTTTTGTAATTTAATACCGGCAATATCACTTCAATATCTACCTTTTGAGGATAGTATCAAAACAACAACATGTTTCTATTAAGAAACATCAAATATTTCCCTTTATTAAGCATGCATAATACACACACGCTATCGTATACTTGAAGTTTATAGAAAATTAATCGAAAAATACTGTACTATACTGTGTATACGTCACTGGTTTTTTTTTTGTTTGGTTTAATCATTTTGTATACAAAAGAAGTGTTGGTAGGACTGTTATTAGTTTTTCTAGATTCTGTTTTGTGCTTGTCATTTGTTTACAAAATATTATGGTTATATGTGCTTTTTTTCTTCTTCTCTTTATTTATTTTTGGTAATTCTGTTTTGTTACTCGATTTGTTATTATTTTTCAGTTGTGCTTACGCAAAGTGTTTTATGTTTTGTTTTGTGTGTATGTAGGTATGCGTAAGTTATTTTTTAGCCCTGTGTGAAATAGTTTCTCTCCCGTAAAAAAACTATGGGTTTTGGTGTTTGTGTTTTACATTAAAAATATTTCTACAACGTAAATAATTATGGAATTCTCTTTTAATCTTTATGCGTTAATAAGACCTTGTGTTGTGTGTTTGTATGTATGTATGTTTGCGGTTGTTTGTAGGGCATAAATAGCAACAATATGGACTACATTGTTATATACGCATATGTGTGAGTGTTTTTATAGAAACACATCATTCTTTGTCATATAATGGATCTAAGAATAGAAAACCTAAAGAGATGAGTTACTATTTTATATTAGTGTTTACGAGACAATTTTGGCGGCAGTGTGTTGGTTCGCTCTTTATGAATTCATGTATTATTGGGATTTAATATACCTTATTAGGGAGATAATTTGCAATCATATGTAATTACATAGTAAATGCAAATAGGATATAATCAATGAAGATACATATATTAGACATTCCGAGCAGGATCACTAACAAATTTTCACCTATGCTCGCGACTGTAATTTCCCTTAATTTTTTTTAATGCATAAAAAAGGGTATATGTATACGTGCATACATATACCAATATAGTATGTGTATACACGCCTTATTATCGTTGTTTGTTTTATTTATCGTTAATAAATACACTTTTAATATTTTTTATAAAATGAAATAATAAAAAAAAAACTCTTATCATCGTTGTTTATTTTGTTATTTCAAAGTTGTTAAACAAAACTAAAATAATTTTTATTTATTTTTTATGATTATCACGTGTTTCACTAATACTTTCTAAATTTAAATTGTTTTTTGCTATTCATATGTGAATATGTATGTATGTGTGTCTTAAATTATTTGAATATTTAATGTTTTTATCTCAAATGTTATTCAAATATTTGCTTACAAATTTTAATACTTAATGGAACTCTTAAAAAACAATATGAATTTTTTTTTAAACACAATCAATTTTAGCACTTCACTAGGCTAATTTTATACAAAACTAGCTATCATTTGATACCATTCACCTCCCCATGTTACGTATGTAGGTATGTATTGTACTGACATATATATGTATGTACATATGTTGGCATGTCTGGTCGGGTAATACATACATACATACATGTGTGTTCCAATTTATTTCGCAAGAAATAAAAACACGTGACTTTTTATAGATGCAAACGACCAGACATACTGTATGTGTTAGTCAATTGAAAACATTTTTTTTTAATTTATGGTTTAATGAAAAAAAAATACATATACATATACATATATGTACATATAATGTAAAGCAAAGTAAAGAAACAGAAGCTACAGAAATAGTATCGGTAAATCCAAAAAATATATGAAAAATTATATTCAAATAGAAAAGAAAAGAAATATGAATTTTTACTTCCGTTTTACAATTTATTGAAACACTTTTTAATGGATTAATTGTTTAAATAACAGGAAATTACTACCGCGTTACTTCCTTAAAGCTGATTACAACACAATCTTGGCTTACAATTCAAAAAAAAAGTAGAAAAAGTATTCTAAACAAAGAATATTCGAATTTGTTTATCATTTTAAGCGTTTTTAATAATTTAACAGTTATTGCGATATTTTAAAATTTTATTCTTCTTTTATTTTTATAAATAATGAAAAAGAAAGAAAATTTGCAATTTTTTAAGTTCTTTTTAATTCAACAGATGTTTATTCAGTTTTTTATAATTTTTTTTATTTTATTGTTAAATATTGCATATTAAATGCATTGTTTTTTATTTATTTTTATTTATTGTTGTGTAAGCCTAGACAAAAACGTTTCGCAGATAAGAGAACACAATTTTACAAAAAGTGTTGTTTCTATAGTATAGAAAACCTTTGTTTTTAAATAATTTTATTGCCTGCTTTTTTATATACACTTGTTATGTTGTTTTTTTACTTTGTTTTTAATTAATAAAAAAGTTTATAATTCTTGATTGTTATCTCATACATACACATATGAGTATGTGCAATACATCTTGAATATAATGTTTTTAAAATTTATTAATAACACAAATAGAATATGACGTAAATATACTGCTTAATAATAATCATTATTTTTTATAATCTTCTTGTATATACTGTTCGTACATTAGTGTGCATAGTACATCACATTATATAAGAATTTTTATTGAACTTAACTTACAGTTAAAATTAATACATATTCTTTGAGTTCTTCAGAAAGAGACTAATAAAAAATAAATCGTGATGTGTGGTTTATGCAGGACGCAGTCTTTCGGAGTCTGAATTAAGGGTTTAAACGTAGAACAGAAGGTCTAAGCTCAAGTACCCATGCAATTACATCAAATTCACAATAAAACTTTTCTGACTTTTGCCGCACACGATTTAACGATTCGTGTGCAATAATTTTCCAATGCTTTTTACTTCAATCTTTATTGACTTTAATGTCCTCTGATCTAAACCAAGCTTTCAAGGTCCACTGTATGCCTTTACATAAAGTTTAAACTGAAAGAATAGAAAAAAAAATACAAAATCAGACATTTTTTAATTTCGTTCATTAGTTTATAGTTTTTAACCATTAATAAAAAAAAGACGCTTAAGTTATTTTTCATTTACATTTTTAAAAATTTAATTCAATATTATTATTAAGAACCAAACAACAAAACAACCTGCTTTTTGAAAAACATTTGAATATAACATGGGTCGACTATTTCTAAACCGCAGTGTTTAAAATTCAATCATTTTCCGGTGCAATATGCCACTGTATGTACCAAATCTTTGATGTTAATTGGGAGAGATCATCCATCTAAAAATGTAAACAAAAATTAAATTCACCACCAATAGAGTACAATTTGCATACACTTGACTAATCTACATAATACAAACATGTACACATACATATATACATATGTATGTATATACATGCATAATATGTGTACCTATTATCTTGAGTTAAAAAGGAAAAAGGGAGTACATATTAATAATACAACAATAATTCGTTAATACGTTTTCTTCTTGTTTCTCTTCACAATTATTGTAAAATATAAGAAACAATTATTAATTAAATATTTATATTTACTAAACACTACTGAACAATGTTTACATTTAAATATTCATGTATGTATATACATACTATGTTCAATATGTATGTATGTACATATAATTAAAGAGAGCTGCAGATAAAGAGACCACTTAATGAGATAGCATTGTATAAATGCTGAGAGCCTAGTAGATTACCTTCAGTTAATTGGTCTTAAGGTCGAGGTTAAATCAATTATGTTGAATGAAAAAAATCAACAGGAACAACAACAATGTAGAAACAATAATGATTTGTTTTGTTGCGTGTAAACAAATACAGGAGTGTCATAACGGTTAATGAAAATACAAAAAAAGTACAAAAAGAAACAGATGATCAAAGAAGGAAGAAAAACAAGTGGTTAAAAATAAAACACGTGCTATTTTTGGTTGTTACTGGTTACTATACAGTGCCCTAAAAGTATGAATTCTTTAATAGAATATTTACATAAATGGGTACACAATGTATGTATGCAAGTACGAATTATTATCATATAACTGCTTAGTATTGCACAAGTTTAAATACATACAACATGTGTATTTGTATGCGTATAATTGTGACTTATGTATTTGCGCTATTTTTTATTCATGTAATAAAACTAACTAGATACCCAGTTTCTTTTTTTTCAATTTTTAAAAACGTCAGTCTTTTAAAGTCTGCTATTCAGCACCAAACAGAGTAATTAAAAGTAGGGATGATTTCTATTAATATATACACACACATTCAGAAGCCGGTATTACTCACTCAAATACTAAACAGACATTTGGTTTTTGTTGTTGGCATTAACATGAATATGCTTGGCTATGCCTTCAAGTAATTATAAGGAGAGGGTGAGAGAACAAGATTGAAAAAGGAGAGCCAATTAACACAGTAAAGAATCAAGTCATGCCAGGCTATAGAAAATAGAAAAAAAGTAGAGGGAGTGGAGTGAGCATTTTTTAATTAATTTAATGAAATAAACCGCTGGAGAATAGAGAATGTATCACAGTGTGACAGTTTTGTATTGTGAAAAAAGTAAAAAAATACAATTAAAATTCTAGTTTTCTTAACCCTACCCTGAATGAAAAAAAAAGTTGAACTCGTAATGAACACTTTGGGATTTTAAGAAAAATAATAAACCGTTAATTAGTTAGAGTTTTTTACCAGGCGCTCAAAATTCTAAGAAAGTTTTACTAATTAGGAATGAAAGCGAAAAAAAAAAATATTCCATAATGAGTGAATGTTTCTACTTGGGGTATTGTTTCATATCTCATTTCTGAAGGAAAAAAAAATATAAATAAAACGGAAATGAAACAACAACAATTGTACGTTCGCAAAGAAGAACGATTTGCTTTGTTATAAATCAGAGAACCTAAAAGAAAAAGTCGGAAAATGCGTAATAGTAAGTAAATAGGTAAACGAACAGTAATGAAGAGAACGAGATAAGAAAACAAGTGAATAAATTTAAGGGACTCTTCAATTATGTAATTTCTCTTAGCAGATGATTGTTGTTGTCGTATTTTAATTATCCACAATAAGAGGCAAAACAAACGAAATTAATTCCGATTTGTTTAGGTTAGTTATGTATGTATGTCTGTACATGCATTGTATATAATTATGTTCTTTGTTTTGCTTTATTTTCTCTCTCTCTCTCTATCTCCTTTCATGGCTATTTGTGATTTTTGTTTGTGTACATTCTTCTAAATTCTGCTTTCCTGTTAGAAATGTTAATAATATTTAAATTTCAGAAAGTGAAAATAATAAAAAAGAAATCAGAGTGGTGAAGGAAGTGTGAGAGAGAGAGGAGGGGGAGGAAAAATAATAAATGATATACATATTTGGATTTCTTTTACATTCGTAACACAATATTTTAAGAAAACACAAAATTTCATAGATATGTAGAAATAAATTTAAAAGTAAAAATTTTCATTTATTTTCGACAGTTGTTTACGAAGTCAATTTCAATTACGCACCCTGTATACATTTCTAACCAATGAAATGTTTAAGATATTTCTTTCGTGCTGTTAATTGTTTTGTAAACATACATACTCATAATAGAGCCGGTTAAACATAATTGTACTCTCTCTGCTATCTCTTTTGAAGAAGCTATGTAAACATATAAACAAACCTACTCTGATTTTACAATACTTGAAGTTAAAAGCAAAAACAACATCAATAGTCAACAGCCAGACTTATTTAAAATTCTCCACATGTTGTCACTCAACAAAAACAACAATGAGTATAAATATAGACGCTCACTATGCGTGCAAGTCAAAAGTGAGTTTTTGGTGTCAAAAGAGCAGACTCACACACCTACAAACAAACATACATACATATTTTTTTAATGTTGAAGGGCATTTAATAATAGTAAAGACTTAATATTGGAGATTTTTTTTTTTTCTTATGTTTTGTTTGGTTATTATTGTTGTTGTTGTTTCGTTTTGGTGTACATTCATATGTATTTCTTATTGAAGCAAAAAAGAATAAAAATGCTTTCAATCGTTTCTGTAAGCCTAATACAATAGCTCCAAAAAACCGTTGTCATATTTCGAATTTCTTTAGAAAAAATTATAAATCAATCATACAGCGAAAAAGAGAGAGATAGAGAAGGAGATTGAGAGTGTGAGAGCGTAAAGAATAGGGGGGAAAAAAGATCAAGTGGAGCTCTATAAAAACAAAAATCGTATGATCACTCTCTGTTTATTTATGAGTTTCAGTGTTGTTGTTATTATTGTTGTTGTGTAATACATTTTCAAGGCCCTTGTGAATGGGTTTTAATTCTAGTTGTTTTTTTTTTCAATTGTTTTGTTGTTTTATTTTAAAATATTTCCGTCTGTTTAAAGGGTCTTTCTGTCAAAAATAATAAAAAACTGTTTTTTTAATAATATCTGACACCCTGTTACTGAATAGATCATATTAAAATGGAAAATAGAACAGAAGGACATTATTTTAAAAATCGACTGTGGCCACGGAGATTGTAAAATTATAAAACAATTAAAAGAATTTTTTTTTAAATAAATTTAATTAATGTTTTTTCTTTTTTTTTCTACATATTTTAATAGAACCTTTAGCAATGGTGCTTGCGATGTTCAAAACCTACAACCGGAACGTCGAGCACGTCTAAATACTGCGCCCGGCATGCGAGGCAGTAGCGTTAGTGGTGCTATGGCCATAACAGGCGTTGGAAAAAGGCCATATAATATTATTAGTTCCACGATATCTCATATAACAGATGATAGCAGCACGGAAAGTTTAACACCCGGCTCATTTGGTAATCGTGGCAGTATAACAAAATCTGTACAAATTAACGATGCAAAGGATTTGCGTTTTATGAATACGCATCAGCACAAACAGCATCAGTATAAAGATGAACGTGTAGTATTGGTATCGCGTAAGGTACCGTTTTTCATATTTTCAGCATTGCCCTACTATAAGGGTAAAAATGGCAGGTAATTTCACTTTCAATTTAAAATTCAATCTTGTCAACGATTAATTTTAAAAACTCTTTCATCCTTTAGAGCTGAATTACGTAAGGAGGGCCGCAGACGTAATACCTCTAATTCTCGTCCCTTATCGGCTATAAATGATGCCCCCTTTGATCCTTTCGATTTATTAGGCATTGAGAGAGGAGAAAGTGGCCAGGTATTTATTTCTGTTACAAAAGATTTAAGATTCGTGTTTAATTTAATATAAATGTTTTATTTATTCTTTTAGGATATATCCTACGGCCACTTGTTGATACCATCGCGCCAATTTAGCAAAGAAGGTAAAAAACATGCTGGCAATAATTCTATTCTGGACAATCAAATCGAAATAACAAGTACGGCCGCCTTAAAGAATCATGGCTTTGCAAGGTACTTACTTTTTTACTCTTAAACTCAAAATATTCTAGGCTTTAAGTTAAAAACTCTTGAATTTCGTTGACTATACAAAATAGCGTAACATTTTATAAAGTTTTAAGTTTCAAATTTTCTTTTAATAAGCATTACAACAGAATATTGTTCAGAACTATTTGAAATACAATAATATTATAAAAAATTCGATATTCAAAGGTCGTAGAATGTTTAAATTACATTGTTTATGTGTTTAAAAAGAAGACTATTACGTTATGTTATTATTTATTGCAAAACATTTATATTTTATGTTACGCTATTTTGTATTTTAGGTGACGTTATGTATGCATATCTCATGATTATTCATTTTATATCATTTTTGTAGACGAGCCCCTTTCGTTGATTGTTATTACGCCTTACATTTTGCTTTGTATTTCATAGTATTTTGCTTTAAATACGATCGGTCTCATATTGCAAATTCATATTTGCTTATTCGTTAAATTTTAATTTGTTTTTCATTTTTAGCTTATAATTACATTTTGTAAAAATGTCTGCCTTAAATAATTCAACAATAAAAAATAATTATTATTTAGTCACGTTTTCAATGTTATACATTTCCTTCTTTTTTTTCAAACAGCATTTTATTTATGGATTCAAAATAAAATTCGACAACAACAATCAAATTAAATTGGATTTTTTATCTTTTAAACAATATATAACAACGATAACACAACATTGTTTTAGAATTGTCAGTTTGTTCAAACTGTACAACAAATATTCTACTATATACTAGTCTAAGTCGAGTTTCATTTTATTTCATTTGCAAGATTAAACAAAATTCAATACCCTTCTGGTCAATCCACAGATTGCCAATTATGATAGTATGATTCATAGAACAATCAAATCTCCAACACTGGATATACGAATGCATATCATAGCCCTTCATAGAAGAAACTGTTTACTCTCTTTTAACCCTCTCATTTTATAACAGAAATCCATTGTGATCCATAATAACCTCTCGCCGCTGTTGAATTGTAGATTGAAGTTGTGTTTGATTTTTACATCTTAGTAGTGAAAGGGAAAATTTCTGTATGGACATTCAGATTCTTACAAGTAGTTTCTCTTAGGAACCCTTTAGAAAATCTAATTGTCTTGGAAGTAGCCCATATGACTTGTATTCTGGTGATCAAGTAATCTCCGGTTACTTTAAATAAGATAGTAATGAGAGATTTTTATAAAGTTTAGCTTTCTAACACGAAAAAAGGTTTTTTAGTGCCGATTATTAGTTAAAGAATAGTTCTAATAATTAAAACAAATTAACAACAATAATTGTCAACAATTTTTCCCAGAAACAACTTTCCAACAACTTCATTGTAATAACTATTTTGTAGTAATAATTTTATTGTAATAATTATGATTAATTGATAATGCCACTGATTTCATTTCTGTACTACCTACATATTGTATGTATTTTCATTTGAATTTGAATTTGTTTTATTGCAGAACTAAAACCATGAAGCGTTGTAAAGGCAAATGGTAAACAAATATTTTTTAATTAAAATGTCTGTTTATAAATATTGTTGTTGTGGTTTATGTAGTATTTGAATATAAAAGCTTGCCTTTCAAAATCAAACTCATCTCACATTAATAAAAACTTTTGATATGTTTCTGTAGATCCGTACTAATATTTAATTCAATTATTCTTTAAACATGTTTAAGTAGTAGACATTGAGTATAAATGTTTTTGTTTTTCTAATGAAAATTAAAGTAAATTCCGATAAACTGTTGTTTAACATTTGAATTATTTCCTATTTAAGGTGTTTTACGTATGAGAACAATAATCGCAATAATACCGCCAGTCCCTCGCCAGATATCAAATTAGATTTTGATGAATCTTTAGACGGCAGCAGAAGTCTACAGGTTAGTGTTCAAATTAAGATTTTAAATTAAAAAACAAACAAACAAAAATTATTAAAAATTATTCAAATTTTGGTAGCACTTGCAGTATTCTGCCAACATATTGGATGATCCGGAATTGATTGCCGGCAAACATCGTACTTTATTAACGTTTACTTCGTATATGACTTCAGTTATCGATTATGTGCGACCATCGGATTTGAAAAAGGAATTAAATGATAAATTCAAAGAGAAATTTCCCCATATACAATTGACTTTAAGTAAATTGAGAAGGTAAACTATAAAGTTTTAATTTTAAATTGGAATTGAAATTGATTGAATTTATTCTGTTTCTTTTTTTTTTAGCATTAAACGTGAAATGAGACGCATTAATAAACTAGATAATCGTATTGATTTGGTAACCATATCACAGGCTTATGTGTATTTCGAAAAGTTAATTTTGGCCAATTTAATTAACAAATCGAATCGTAAACTATGTGCTGGCGCCTGTTTGCTATTAAGCGCCAAAATGAATGATGTCAAAGGGGATTTATTGAAGAGTTTAATTGAGGTTGGTTTTTTCTTTTTTTTTCTATGTTTCGCTTTAATTTTCTTGTAATAAAACTTAAATTTTCTTTTTAGAAAACTGAAAATGTATTTCGTTTAAATCGCAAAGAGCTAATAGCTTCAGAATTTGCTGTTCTGGTTGCTTTGGAATTTAGTTTGCATGTTCCTTTGCACGAGATCTTACCACACTATCAACGTTTACTATACGAATCCTAGAATTGGCCTAAGCGCTTAGCCGATAAGCGTTTTCTATCGGCAGCTGCTAATACTTCGAAATATTATTTTCGCCGTTGTGCCAGCAGCAAAAAGTAAATTTTTATTTTAATATTATTTCTTTATTTTTTAAAACTGTTTCTGTTAAACTCTACAAAGTTTGTCTACCTACTACTAATTTAAAAATCTTGTATTTATATCTTAAACACACTCTATCTACACACCTGCTTAATTAACTGAACTAAGTTTTATTTTTATTTCATGTATAATTACCCTAAATGTTTTTAAATGACACATTATTTGCAAATTAGCCTTTTAAATACATCTCTTATATTCCACTATATTTAAAAAAATATATTTTTTCAATTGTTTAGTAACTTAAAAACATAATTTTATATATAAAAAAAACAAGTGTTTTAGAAAACAATTTCTTATGAAAAATAATTGCTTTGTTTGTGTAAGAAAAACTCGATTTAAATATCCAAACAAAGCCTATTAATTTGTTGACAACAGTAAGCCCCATTTTTGCATATTGAACAATAGGAATCGTATTCGTTATTAGAAAACAAAACGAATCTTTTAGAGAATAAAATTGAATGAAGGACTTATGTATGTATGTATCTCTAAGTGGTACATATGTATGTATGTATGTAATTCCAACATATTGGAAAGGTATTAGATTTTGTTTTTTAGAGAATTGTTAAGTGAAACCTCAGAGTTTGTTAACTTAACATACAAAGAAAATATGTAAAATCGCCCAAAAATTCAATTCGCTATATCTTGAGGAGTTGTCCTGGTAGAAGTATTTAAAAACTTTTTTTTCTAAAATTTATCGACGGATGTGTTAACTAGAAATATAGAAAGAAATTATAATTAGGCTTATATACTTAAAAATGAAATAGAAAATCGTGTTCCTACAAAGTGAGTTCACCAGAATGTCGTCTTAAATAGGAAATTAGGAAAAAACTTCGAAAGTATTTTTTAAAACAATTTAAGTATTCAATATGTGCTCATTGCAACATAAACAGTATGAATATCGATTAAAGTTGTATAAAAAGAAGTATATTCGAATTCGAAGATGTGAGAAAAAAACAACGTTTCAAAAATACAAGAATTATTCAAGAAGGAATTCTATTTTTTATATTTAAACAATCAAATATGGGGCAATGCGCCATATGCCCGCTTCCAGAAAACAAAATGGTGGTTTATTTACCAAATTTATTAGATGCATGGTAGGAGCATGATACGTTTAAACATCGGTTTACCTTTTGTAATTGTTTCCAAGGGGGAAAAAAAGTATTAATGATTCGCTTTTGGATTACAACTAAACTTTAGTTGCATTGCCAAAAATGGTATTTCGGTTGGTAACTAATAACCAACACATAAAAATTAAAAATTGTTTCTTGTAATGTAACGGAATTTAAATCGAGTAATGCATGAATATGTAAAATAAAATATGTACTACAAAAAACAAACAAAAAATAAATTTAAAAGAAATTTAATTTACGATAACGATAAGCTTATTGAATATTATAAAATGAAAAACAAATTTAAATTGAAAGACGAAAACGCATTTGTATTTGAAAAAGAAATGCCGGGAAAAGGTATTTTTTTATATAATGAAACGCAATTTAAAGTCTTTTATAATAAAGAAAAGACAGTTTTTTAAGCCAGCAAATAGAAAAACTTTTTTTTTTTAATTTATAAAATTTTTTAAAACTAAACTAAATACTTAATAGTAATAATTAAAATACTACTATATTTAATTGTAAGTTCAAAAAAAGATAAATAAACCTATTACGTCGAAAATAACACCATGTTAAAAACACTTATTACCACTATACTTAATTAGAATTTAGTATCCAAACTTTAAAATATTATTATTGCATACACACTTACCATATACGACGTATAAAAATATTTAAAACAATCAGTGGAAGATAAAACAAAAAATATATAAAAAAAAATAAAATAAATTTTAATTTAAATTAATTTTAAGCTTTAAAAGTTTATTTTCATTTATACAAATAAAACGGATTTTATACAAAGAAATTTAAGCGAAATTTTGTGTCATCAGCCTAACGATATATTGGCAGGGTACATTCAATTTCACTTTTGCAAAATTCGAATGAGAAAAAACAAACGCACTTAAAAAATTTCCGTCTATGTTTTATTCGTTTTCGTTTATGTATTTTATTTAAGACTTTTATTATTTTGTTTTGTTAATTATTGTTTTTTGAATATTAAATTAATCTTTCATTACGAGCGATTGTCCAACAATTTTAAATTGTATGGATAAACTAGTTTTGTTATTAAAATTAAATTTAAACGATTTATAGCATTAAAGTAAATAAAATAAAATAAATTGTAAAACATGTATTTATTATTCTTAATCAATAACAATAAAAATAAAATTTAAATTCAATTGAAAATTGTTTATACAGTCTATACAGTATATTACCCTATACAGAGTTAATCTTTTATTCTCAAATTACCTACTACCTACTCTAGAGATTCATCCTTATTATAAAGGGTATTTTTTATAGAGGCATAGAACTTTAAGTTGCTTTAAGTTACTTTTTAAGATGGCGACCGATTTAACAGCTGTCAAGTGATTTATTCTCAGTTTGGTTTGGCAATTCATCATGAATAGGCTCACGCCTGAACAACGCTTGCAAATAGTGCAATTTTATTTCGATTTATTGAAAGACACGTTTGGTGACCGCCTAATTTCACGTTTTGGACCTGTGAATTCGCCTCCAAGATCTTGTGATTTAACACCGCTAGACTACTTTCTGTGGGGTTATGTAAAGTCATTGGTCTATGCGGTAAAGCCACAAACGCTTGACCATTTGGAAGACAACATTCGCCGTGTTATTGCCGATATACGGCCACAAATGTTGGAAAAAGTCATAGAAAATTGGACGTCCAGATTGGACTACATCCACGCCCGCTGTGGCAGCCATATGCCAGAAATCATATTTAAAATGTAATGCCACAAGATTACCTTTCGGATAAATAAAATTCAAGTCAATCGAATAATCCATCGTTGTTTTATTGCAACTTAAAGTTCTATACCTCTATAAAAAACACCCTATACAACTGTCTGGTATCAGAAACGCAGCCAGGAATTAAATTCTGTGTTCTGGTGATTCATTGTACTTCATATTGGGCGGGAGGTAATTCCTCTTTTGTACAAGTAGCTCAGAATGAATACAGTGCCTGTGTAATAGGCCGGTTGCTACCCTAAGGTTCCAGTTTAGATAGCCTCAATACCATTTGGCTAGAGAAGAGTGTTCACCTCTACCCATCTCTTCTTTCGTCGAGTACACTCTTCCAAACACACCTCTTCCCAATTCTAGTCCAACAAAGAGTGATTCAATTTGCCCTGCTGCCGAGTCAGAGCAGTCTCACTCATATTTTCCAATCATCCACATACCAACCGAGTGTTTGGGTGGCAGTTCTTTCTGTACAAGCTGACATACACTTTCGCTTACAAAATACTCGTAGGTTTGCCAGAGGTATGGGACTATTTCACTTTCCCCTCTCTGAATAGCTGCCCACGACTTATCCTCATACTACAGGAATGAAACATTGCCAAAAATCAAAGAGTTTACTAGTACAGTTAAAAAGGCAGCTGTTCGACCACGATGTCTCCTAATGCATCTCGTGTTAAACATTATGGAACCAAAGTCTCCAACGGACTTAATTCTAAAAGAGTAGGACGGAACCGCAATCGAATTTGACTGGAATGCATTCTGGCTATGCTAAATAAAGAATTGAATTTCAAGTAAAAATAATCGATTTATTTCTACTACGCCTTATGCAATAAAAATATCTTTCCAAATATTTATAGTCTATCAATAGTCTTAGTATCGCAAAGAAAAGAAAATCTCTGTTATAAAAACCTATCCAGAATTTTATGATCATTATTTTGAATTGAATTGATACTAGGATTCATATTTATCCCTGTTCTATATTTTAAGTGAAATCGATAATTCCGAAATTGTAAAATACGAAAAAGTTTATTAATTTCGTTCCAGCAACAAAAAAAAGTCGGTTTTAGAAAAATTAAAATTCTTACAATTGCGTAGGTACTTAAGCACTCCTACGGTTTAGGTATTTATGAGTTTCGATTTAAAGAAAATAATTTCCAAATTTTAAAAGAAATTAAAGAATAATACATCCTCTCAGATACATCCCCCCAAGAACTTTTTTTTTTCCTTGTCAGCCATTATGTTAGAAATGTTTTGGCTCCAAATATTTATTTCAAATTCCCTAATGACTAGTATTCATGTTCAGTTATTCATCCATGCAGCCATCATCATCATCATCATAGCCGTCTGTCTATTGTCTGTTGTCTAATGTGACGTGACTGATAACAGGCATAATACTGCCAGTCAGTAAGCGATTTGAATAAATGACAACAGTGCGTAGCAACAAATTGAAATGCGTTTTCATTTTGGTTTTGGAAAACAAACAAACAACTATAAAAGAGAAGAAAAAAATGCATTTTTTTGTATTGTATTTAAACAAACAAATAGAAACATGAAACGAAATAAAGAAATCCCCCCACTTCGATTATTTATTGAAATAAAAAAATGAAAAAAAAACAAAAATGTTGAAAAAACAGAATTCAAATGACTTGTTAGAAATACTGAGAGCCCAGTTAATAAAGCTAACTAATCCGCCCCAACATTATTTTCAAATAGAATTAATAATTTATTTAAAAAACAAACACACACACACACACACACGAATGCAAACCAACTGGAAAAGTTAAAAAACTTGCATTAAAACTAATTGATTGTGGTGACTGCTTAGATAAACTTTTTACTGGCAAAGGAAAAAAACTTTAAAGTTTTAACACAATTCAACTTCAACATACACTGACTGAATGACTAACCGAATGGCTCCAATCACTTGACCTCGCACTGCCATGGACGAATGAATGATTACAATCGATTTTTCTTGGTTCAGCATTATTAGGTGCTCAGTTCACGTAGTTGGCTTGAAGGGTTTAAGCTGCTTACCCATAAAAAAATATGTATGTGGGGTTGAGGATATCTGCTCCCTGCCATACATCAATCATCTGCATATTGTTTGTTTTCTATGCACATTGAAATTGGAATATTTTCGATTTGCTACCAGGCTCTCAGCAGTGACAGGCAATTCAAACAAAATTCTAAAAGTTTTTAAGGGAAATGAAAGAAACTCAAACAGATTAGTTTCAAGTTCTTATCATGGAAAGAAATATTTGTTTCTAGCACTCCGTAGAAATTTGTTTTAAAAGTATGTCTTTCAAAACATTTTTAAATGGATTTATAAACGAAGACATAAGCTGAAAAAATGAATTCGTGTACCAAAGACCTAGAAAATTTAATTCCTTTTGATGGATTTTTTTTGGCAGCTATTAGGTGAAGAGCCCTACATATGTATACTCAAAATTCATTAAAGGAGTGTATCCAATGCGTATGTCACAAGAGTATGCGTATGTAAAAAGGAATACGGAGAAATTATAAACAACCTTAACGGGCGAATATTGTAAGTCCTCGTCTATTGCGCTAGTATTATGCCAACCATAAGCATCATATAAAAAAAGGGGCAGATACAAAGACTAGTTCCTGCAGTATAGGAGATACAGAGCATACACGCTAGATGTAGAGGATTTGTTAACACTCCCATTCGACTGAGAAGGGGATGCACAATAGATCAACAGGGCCCCAAAGCTAAGGTACATTTGCGGCCTGAACACATCTTAACGATTTCAATAACCAGATGGTTTCTGAGGATGGAGAAAGGTAAGTAAAGAAACATAAACTTGTTGCATTTGGGTATAGAATGCTTTTATACTATAGTTCAGTTCCACTAAACTATACAATCGTGCATACCTACATACATATGTACATATGTATATTATTTGAAGTGCTAGATGGATCTCCGAAATTTTCATAAAATATGCCAGACAATAAACGCACTTTTTTTAAATGGCGAGTTTAATGTTAATTAAAAACTGTTATCCAATCGATAGATATTATAACAGTTCCATTTCAGTAATTTCAATGTCTTTAGTAGATGTGAGCATGTGTGTGCGTGAGTATGCCTAAAACTACGTATTGTTTCTCTCTCTCTCCCCCTCTCTTTATTTAGTATTTTAATTGCAATTAACACTTGGTTTGTTATTGTTTTTATTCTTGTGCATTTTTTTTTTTTGTCGTTTAAAGGCCGATATTCAACTGTATTTAGAGTTGAGAGATATACATGCAGTCAGTGAGCTACAACAGCGTGAACAGAGGCAGCTACAGTTGTCGTTACTGTATTTTCAAACTGCTTTGGATAGCGGCAGATACAGCCCCTAATGGGAGGGAGTAAGAGAGCGATTTCTTTTTTTTATTTATTTTTACTAAAGAATACAATGTTTTATTAAAAATGTGACGACATCGCATTTACACTCAACGTCACAGTGTCCAAGTAACGTTAAGGTTTTTTTTTTGTTTTTTCCATTGTTTTTGTTGCTGTTGTTGTTTTCGTAGAAGTCCGTTCATTAGCCACCGTACACTATAACGTTCTTATTTTACTAACTGTCTGACTGTTGGTTTATTGGTGCATATACATATGTATGTATGTATGCGTGTGCATATGGATGTATATACTGGTGAGTGTGTTAATTAGGCTCTCTGTCTTGTTGTTGCTTGCACTGTTTCTCTATTTCACAGTAAGTGTGTCTATCTAATCGTCTGTCCATATGTCTGCTGTCGTTCTGTCTGTCTGTCTGTTTATTCATTCGTTAGTTGGTATTTGTTTAACTTTCTGGTTTGTTTTAATTACATTTTGCAGTTAGTCGCAGTGGTTTTCTATGTACACCGCTTGTGTGTATGTGTGTGTATATATGTGAGCAGAGAAAATAACACACACATACACAGTAACATATACTTACACTTTCATGCAAGAAAAACTAACAAACAAAAAAAAACAGAATAAATGAATAAATGTGAGATTTACTTGCTAGTTTGTGGTTAAATAATGGGCGCCTAGTATCAGGCGATGAGTTAATTGGTTTGCAAACAAATTGACTGACGTGGGCGTGTGTAAAATAATAAAAATAATAATAATGAAATACTACTACAACAACAACAACAACAACAACTGCAGCAATAATATTTCCTAATTAGCAGCTTTTTGTAATTAAATATGCCTTCAAGCCGTTCATTATAATTAAAATACACAATCAAGCAGTCACCATCATCAACGAGTCAGGCAAGCAAGCAACCAACAAACCACACACACACACACACACACACACACACTACCAAACCACAACCACTTATTCACTCAGTAATTAAAATTGTAAAACACGTACATTTAAAGCACACACACATGCACATACACATGTACATATGTATGTAGGAAAAGAAAACATGCGTTCATTAGTAACGGTTAATATGAAAAAATTACCTTTTGCCTTAAATCCCTACTAAATTAATATTAGAGAGCTTGTTCATACATATGTCTCACTCTCTTCCACTCTTATCTCTGTAACGGTTTTCTTTATCATTTATCATATACTGTCTGTTCATAATCCATTGTATGCTCCATACACCTCACCTCAACTACCACCATCGAAAGCCTGCCTTACAATATTCCTACTACTGCTGTTCATAGCATATCTCATGCATTCATTCATTCATTCATTCATTAAGTGAGAGTATTAGCCTTAAGAGGCGCAAAAACACAGAGTAACAACGTACAAGAGTGGAAAGTGTAGGAAGAGCAGGGGAATGGTATAAGAATTCTAATCTAAATTAAAAAGCATTTTAATTAGGACTCTTTTTGTTGTTGTTTCTGTGGATTTGAATCATGGAAAGGGGAAATGTGGTGTTGTTGTAGTTGTAGAGTTGGTAAGTTTGGTCGATGGCCTGCCTTTATAAAATAAAATAAGGATGCCAGATTGCTTGATAGCAAAACCAACCAAAGATTTGAAAGATTTTAAACAAATTTGAAGAGCCGGGAAGCATCTTCGCAATCTACGCACAGTCGAAAACATCGCTTTTGTGAGTGAAAATATAGATTCCACGGCATTATCAGCGTTCGGAACTACAGTGAGCGCCATAAGTGAATCAACACCCACTATAATTTTAAATTTTTTATAATGTTCTTAAGTATAAAAAAAAGTTCCTTTATCATGAGTTGTTGTTTTTGTTTTAACATTTTATAAGTAATAAATAAAGGTTTTTATTTTTGGAAATTTATTCGACTATTCTCATTTACTTTTCTCGCTATCCTTAGAAAATGAATTATTTCAGTGGTGTTTACTCACTTTTGGCGCTCACTGTATATTGGCAGCTTATTATAGCGTATATAAAGTTCAATACACGCAACAATTAAAGTCGCTTAACGATTAATAATGCTGCAGATATGCTCATACACACACCATACAACGCACCTGATTTAGATTTTATTGCAACAGAAGTTCCCAGAAGATGTAATTTTACGTTCAAGCGACGTCAGTTCAGACATTGTAATGAAAAAAGTTTTATTTACCGCTAACAACTTTTGTTTTCTTGCCATCTAATCTGGCAACTTTAATTTGTTTTCTTTTTTTTTGTTTGTGTTTATTTTTAATTCATTAATTAAATTATTTCACCAACAAGACCGTATGCAAGCGAATATGAAAACATACTTACCTACACGTACAGGCGACAATACAGAGAAGAGAGAACACATGCACATATACTGGGTCAGCACTAATTGGATAGCAACCGAATAAATGAATGATTTGCCAACGTTGTTTGGGGCCAAATGAATTTTCCGTTGAAATGAAAACTTGTTAAAACCAACAAAAACAAAAACAATAAAATAAAAAATGAATCAGAAGTTTCAACAATTTTTAATGGACTGCCATGGAAAATGAATTTCAATTATTTTTATTCTCATTTGTTTTTTGCTGTTTAAGTCATTCATTAGTGGTCTGTTAATTGCTTAACCCGAGCATTAAACCCAATGCCAGAGAAGAGAAATACACATCTACTGCCAGCTCATTGTTGTCCGAGTTGTTTTTTTTTTTTTTTTTTGTTGTTCTGTCTTTAACATTTTTAAAGCAATTAAAAGGTATTCATGGTTCTTGCTGTAGTTGTGGTTGTTGTTGTTGGTGAGAATAACGTAGAAAAGGGTTCAATTAACAAAAAAAAAAAACACATCAATTAATGTCTACAACAACAATAAAAGCAGATGCAATAACAATGTTTTTTAAAAGTTGTGTGGACGGTGTTCTTTGTATTCCATTGTCGAGAGCAGCAGGCAGGAATGAGAAAGGAATGGTTAAGAAAGAGAAAAGCATGCAACCCAAAAAAAAAAAAAGGCAAGAAAGGCAATTAAAACTTTGAATACAACAACAAAGTGATGAAAATTTTAATTGCCAACGTTGAATCAGATGAAGAGTGAAACAGAAAAGAGAGAGCGAGAGAGAGAGAGAGTGAGTAGTAGTGTAAAAAGAACAATTTTATTGTACTAATGAACGCTGAAAGCTTTTAAAAAAGGCAGACAATAAATAATTGCTATAAAATGTTGAACAAAAAAGTTTCGAGAGGGTATAGGTTGAATGAGGATACAATGTAATGTAACAGAGGCGTCGGTATGATAATATGAGAATATTCCAATGAAAATGACCACAGAAGCCAAGGTTAAGTGAATTCTTCGTATTTACATATGTATATTAAGATATTAGTATTAATATTGGTTATTGCTTCCGACTGCTACTAAAGTACCAGATATGACTGTGCCCTACCTTTGCTATTTCGACCTAAAGCATATTTCGTTGTTCAATCCTTATCATATTTCTACCTCTGCCAGTATCTGTTCTGTTGAGCCCTTTAAGATCATTAGACAACTAAGGCTAACTTCACGAAAGTCAAATTCCCTCTGTGAGCCTTTTCGCATACATCCTTGATTGTCCATAAAAAGTCAACCATTTCAATACAGACACTGGCCACTAAATTGGCATTTCTGATGATTCTTTCGTTATGTGGAGCTGCTGTCATTATTTTTTTTTTCCTTTTATTTCTACTTTTGTTCACTATTTTCCCTTTGTTGTTAGCGTTGTTGTCGTTGTTACCGTTGTGTTCTTGTTTAAATTAATTAACAAACCCAAAACAATGTACGGACAACAGCAGGAACAACAACAAAAGCATACAAAATTTTCTGAAGGGGTTAAAAATAAAGCAATTAGTTGGCATTTCGAATAGGCGCCCAGTTTCCCATAGTAGGTAAGCGGTGGCAGCTCAGAAAACAAATAAAAGAGAGCAAAGGAAGTATTTTATGCTCTTCCAGCCGATGTAGAGGAGAAATTTATATAAAAAGAGTGAATCTCATGCAATCAATTGTTCACGTTCATTTTAATTAGAAAAACCAAAAAACTGAAACTGAAACAGAAGCAGAAGCAGAAGCAACAGTGTCTGTCTTGTTGTAGCACCCAGCGTATGGTTCTCTTTTTTGTACTTTTTTTGCTTTTCAAATTCATATCATTTGTTGCGCAGGTATCTGCGCCGCTTCGTTTAACTACAATACCCGGAACAAACAAACGAAACAAAAAAAAAAACAAAAAACGTAGCCATCGTCGGTCGTAGATAGCATTTCGCAATGCAATGCAATGCTAAGCAAGGCGGGCGGCATATCCAATAAGTTTGTTAAACTTGGCAAAAGCAACCAGTGGTGAGCAGTGAGTCAGTAGTCACATCAGCAGCCACCAATTTGCGCCAACACAACAACAGCAACAATTGCAATGCCATCTATGCCAGACAAAATTCAATTCCAAATAAAATTCATACATTTAGTCTACCAGCAGACATCAAACAGAACAGCATGCCATCAACAGCACCAGCACCAGCACCAGCAGCAATTGCAACTGCAGCACCACAAAATAATTGAAAAAAATAAATAAATTGTGTTCCAAATAATAATTTATACGAACACACAACCAAATAATTAACAACAACTATAATTAATTAAATAAACATGTTGTTTACAAAAAAAAAACGCTACTTTATCTACGAATTAAAAACGCTACTTTATCTACGAATATGAAGTAATAATGTATGATTTTAAATTGTATTTTAATTTTTGTAAATTAAAGAAATAAAATAAAATTTTATTTTAAAAGATTTCAATTAAATTGTACAGAGTTTTATTGATTTCAGAAAATGTGTTTAATATTGTGAAATTTTTGCCTAAGAATTCCTTATTTTTAATATTTTTTTTTCGGATACTACGACCACTAATAAGTTGCCACTAAAAATAGTCAAAACAAATTTTTTCCTCACCAACAACTGGAAGACTACCAAATCAAATACGCGGCAAGTGTAGCTTCAACATACATACATAATTGGTAATTACAACCCTTCAGACAGGATTACGACTTAGTTTCTCACACCACTAATGTTGTGTGCGTTAATTTTTATACATGAGTGGCGGGACCTACAGTTTAAAGTCGACTCCGAACGACAGATTTTTTGAGAAGCTTTTCATGGCAATTTTATTTACTCTCAGAGTTTTTGCCAGAAATCTGCTGAGAGGAAGTCGCCGAAGAAATATTTTTTTTATTTCGTTTTTGATGTCTGGCCTGGGGCTCGAACCCTGGCTTTTCTTCTAATAAGCCAACACACTACCTACTAGACTACGGCGACTAGTGAACCTTCAATGGCACATTAATTTTTAATTAAAGGTCTAGTTTAAATGCTGATTTCGGATTGTCAAACAACAAACGCACACGAAGACAGCAGTGTACTCTTCCTCCGCAGTGGCATTCCTATTTAGAGGGACACACAATTGATATCTCTTGCTTATTTACTTACTGAATTTGTCATTACATCCCTTTAGTCAGAATTTAATTTTTATCAATGGGTGGCGGGACCTACAGTTTAAAGCCGACTTCGAACAACAGATTTTTGAGAAACTTTTCATGACAATTTTATTTACTCTCAGAGTTTTTGCCAGAAATCTGCTGAGAGGAAGTCGCCGAAGAAATATTTTTTTTATTTCGTTTTTGATGTCTGGCCTGGGGCTCGAACCCTGGCTTTTCTTCTAATAAGCCAACACACTACCTACTAGACTACGGCGACTAGTGTACCTTCAATGGCACATTAATTTTTAATTAAAGGTCTAGTTTAAATGCTGATTTCGGATTGTCAAACAACAAACGCACACGAAGACAGCAGTGTACTCTTCCTCCGCAGTGGCATTCCTATTTAGAGGGACACACAATTGATATCTCTTGCTTATTTACTTACTGAATTTGTCATTACATCCCTTTAGTCAGAATTTAATTTTTATCAATGGGTGGCGGGACCTACAGTTTAAAGCCGACTTCGAACAACAGATTTTTGAGAAACTTTTCATGACAATTTTATTTACTCTCAGAGTTTTTGCCAGAAATCTGCTGGGAGAAAGTCGCTGAAGAAATACTTTTCTCATACTTCGTCTTCTATTAGTGGTGTCTGACCTGCCGCATCTTATTAAAACTTCCAGGATATCTGCAAAATGCCAATCAGGAGTTAATAACGAAATATAGCGAAATACGTGTAATGCCATAGCTTTTACGAAAATTGTGTCTACGAATTAATTACAATTAGAACAGGCGAAGGACCAGGTTGTATGTTTCCTTCAACATGGTTTTGTATAATCTTACAGCAAGATTCCAACTAGGGCGTAGGGAAATAGTATAGATTTAACAGGAGGTTAGATTTTCTAGATTTTTCTGAATACTACAGCGAATGAAAACAACAAACAGAACTAAGGATTAACATCAGAAAGATCAATGTCGTGGCAGTAAATGTCTTGAGCCGCAAAACATTTTCGATAAATGGTCACAACCTAAAAGATTTCTTTTATTTCGACAGTAATTTGTCTATAATAGATGGCACGTTTTATCCAACAACATAATCGAATTGTAGAATAGTAGAATTCAAATCGAAAGTTTTTAAATCCCTCCAGATCTGATGCCTTAGAAGGTTAGAAAATGAAAAGCAATGCATGATCAGATTCCTATTAAGGACTCCTATTTCTTTTGTGTTTCCTAAAAAGAAAAGAAACACTGTTCGACACTTAAAACGTCAAAATCATTTTAGTCGAGACATTTCAATAAATTTCTAAGAACTTATAGAGAGTATTAGGCCAGATTAGATTAAATTGCAAGTCGAATTCAAAATAGTTCATTGGGATCCTTTTAAAGGCTTTTTATGAAGGCATGGACTTTATTCCATACAAGTTCCGTCGAAGAATTATTAAATGCCTAATGTGTAATTGTTTCACCTCAATTCTTCCTTAAGACAATTGTTTCGATGTTTTCCATAATAATTAATCGATTGCTTTTAATTAATTTAATTAATTAATTTAATTAATCGTTTAGCTTCTTTCCTGGAATTTCGTTTTAACCCGAATTTCTGGCTCCATAAATATTTCCAGCATGAGGTAATTTACGAAATGGTAGCGACAACGGTTAAACCAATACTGAAAATGTATTTAAAATTTTTTCAGAAAATCCTTTCTATTAAGTCTTCAAAAACCTTTTCATACATACAGATAAACAAACACAAGTACATGCTAACACATATACAACTAAACAAAACTGGATGCCTTAAAATATATGCAGCAACTGCAGCAACCACATACCTAATCTTAAAATGTCTCTTCTCTTGCTTGTACAAATCCTTCTTAGTACAGCCTTTCTCAATCCTTTACCAAACACGCACACATACATACTTTACTCAAGAAATTGTGCTAAACAAGTCTCTTAATTGAGCATCTTTCTACATATGCTGACCATCTGATAGAAATTTGACTTTCAGACTCATTTTTGATTAAATTTTCTCACGCTCTGCTCTGTTCTGTTCTGTTTTGCATTGGGTCATCTTTATGATATGCCTGCCTGCCAGCTTGCCTGCCCGCCATATAAAGTAGAAAAAACAAAAGCAATGTGTGGGAATTTTAAGGTTTCTGTGAGAAAATCGAAAATACATTTTAAAGAAGACCCTTGAGTACATAAACACAGTACACATACACGCAGTCAAACAACAAAAATATTATGTTAACACTTTAAAGGATTCTCGTTTTATGTTTCCCATTTTTCTTGGCCATTCATCCTCTAGACTCGAGCTAAAAATCCTTTAAGCCTGGTAATTTCAACAGCAAAAGTCGAAAATCTCAACAACTTATTCCCACGCATAATAATCTAAACGTGGGAATTTCTTGGATTTTCTTTTTTTTCTTCGTCTCCATCACCAACAACCACAACATAATACTGGGAGATAATCTTTAACGGTCACGCCTTAATGTTTAATTTCAATCACAGCTTAAGGGTCAGACAGGAAACCTTTCTTCTCTCCCTCTCTCTTTCATTTTCTCTTATAACATCCTTTATGAAAAGCAAAACCACAAAAACAGAAACAACAACCACAACAACAACAAAAGGAAACAGTAACAGTAATAAAAATAAAAGGTTCCCACGATCGAAAGGTAAAGTGTTTTCAGTTGGTGGTAAAGCAGCAGCAGATAATGCTGTTGAAGGCTTAAGATTAAAGAAGAAAAGAAATCCACCAGCTAAATTTGCTTGAAACCTGTTACTGCAGACAAGAAAGAAGATGCTTTAGGCAACCGAAAAATCCTCTTCTATTGGCGGCAATTTAAAATCACAAATAAACGTGATCACAGGAAATGCCTTTCGAAACTGTATGTTTTGTTAATTGGTAACTGCAAACGATTGGAGTATGCATGGGAAAAACAAGATCATTAAGGGAATCATATAGCAGACACAAAATCAGACAAGAGAGTACAATGTCAGCCGTAATGTAAAGCGGATAAGCCGTCACATAACAACATAAAAAGCATAATGACAGAACCAAATAATTTGAGGAGATTTATAAGGCTAGCTGCACTTTTTAGAAATTCCAGTCTAATGTTGTGCTACTTTTTCGAAAGATTTGGAGTCTGATGAATTACCAAAAGATAAAAATTAAAGCCCTAGATTATGTTTTTACAGTCTTTGAACGAGCCATTCTTTCTCACCTCAATCTGTGCAAATCTTTTCTCATTAAGGGGTATCTTAGACCATAATGCTCACCAAACAATTATTTTTTTCGGCCACTAAAAAATTGACTCTTCTTAGCGTAAATGTCAATAGTTTTAATACCTGGAAGGACCAATAGTATTATTAATGTAACTGAATACATTTTGGTTTTTTTTTCTTCTTAATTCGCTACACAGTATTACTTTACGTCGTTACTTGGCTTATACACAGACTTTTCTTTCATAACGTAAAACTACTGCCACTGCCACTGCCACTTGTTGTTGAATATTAAGAGAGAAAGAGAGAGAACATGTTTATTTTTTATTTATATTTCTGTGGAACAGAGTGTAAATAAAACTGCAGATGAAAACGCAACTAAGATGCATCGCTTTTATTCAACAATTTTTTTTGGACCAAAACACAAAATATACAGTGAGCGCCATAAGTGCCACTATAATTTTAAATTTTTTATAATGTTCTTACGTATAAAAAAAAGTTCCTTTATCATGAATTGTTGTTTTTGTTTTAACATTTTATAAGTAATAAATAAAGGTTTTTATTTTTGGAAATTTATTCCACTATTTTCATTTACTTTTCTCGCTATCCTAAGAAAATGAATTATTTCATTGGTGTTTATTCACTTTTGGCGCTCAGCGTATCTGCAGACACAGCAATAATTCTAAAGAAACCCTAATAAAAGTACCCAAGTTACAACAAAAAAAAAGTACTCATAATAACTACACAAACAGTGAGCGGCCTTGAGTAAGGGACTTCATTCATTCATATTCTCTTTAAAGCGAATCGACAGATTCGTTACGTATACTGCAAAAGCTGAGCACCTGTTCTTTTGCTACAATTACGCATGTTTTTCATTTTCAATTCATTTCTTTTAATTAAACAAACTCGATCGATTATTAACCGTTCGATCGTGTCCCACCCATAAAGCAGGCACCCACTCACACTAACATGTATCTCTGTGATCGTGCGATTATCACTGGCAAGTGATTGTCACTGGATCATGCTGTGCGTGTTCGTTCGTTCATTCATTTGTTTTTTTTTTTTTGTTTGTTTTTCATTCAATTTGGTGGGTGTTAAGGAGACATCATCATGTGGGTTGATTGAGAAAATTTACCAGGCGTTTAGAATCGTCAGCAGTGTGCCACTATATCTCTCGTCTTATATGGAATGGATGCTGTATTTATATTTATTGTTTATTTTTTGTTGCTTTTGCTTTTCTTTTATTTTTGTTTTTTCTTTAACCACGATCGGGTCGTGAATGATGGCACATGCGAGACGTACAAAAATATATAACAAAAGATCATTTGTAAAGACAGTGAAGCATAAAATTATGGCGGATGTTTAGACAGAAAAACAAGATTTTTAACAGGATTTCTTAAGAAACCATAAAAGGTTAAAGCATCTTAGCACCGTGGTGAAGGAGATTAAAAATTCACAGTCAGGTAACTGTTACGAAAATCCAAAGAATTATTGGAAAAAAAAGAAAGAATTTTTTGTAATCTGAATGACGACAACACAGGGCTATTATTACTTTGGACAATGTGACAAGGCATGGTAGACAGACTGATAGGTTGAACGTAATTGTCTCATGCCTTATAGGCATACATCTAAACTATTGCTCGTACTGCGCTTACCAGATGTATCGTAGGAAATCGGTCTGGAAATCGGCAAAGGAAAATTTTAAACGGTTTAATTAGATGCCATGGTAAGAAACTTTTTGCCGACTCCTACTCTGCCTTAAGAGTGTCGTTGTCTGATTTAACTGTGATATTCATCATACACTATACCAACTCAACTCACGTTATAAAACAAGAATTTGAAAATATTTTTTTTAGTTAACCACTGTGTGCGCTTTGCGTTCTCTTTGTTAAATTATAATTAATTGGGATAAATTCATTCGAATCATTCAGGTATAACCTTAAGAAAGATATTAAGCCGGAGAACAGAATGTTAAAAAATATTAAGTATTATTCTTATGTATGTATGTACATACATATATCTATATAGTACACATATAATATTGTATACGATATACAATATACACAATAGATTTACGTTAAAATAATGTGGTATATTAATCGGCATATTGTTGTTTTCCACTATGGAAAACATTCCTAGCATTTTTGAAGAATCATTCAGGTGTAAGCCAGGAATACGTATTTAAACGGAGAACATAAAATTAAAAAAAAAATGATTGAAAACCATTCAAAGAAATGCAGGTAAACTATCTTACAATTGATGCAGGGTCATTATTAACAATTTTAGCCTTGAATTTGGTACAGAATTTTACCTGATAATATCTGTGAACAACGAAAAAGAAATGTTCTAACATCTCAAAAACAATTTTAAATTACATGCGAATGTTTAGCTCTTCCTGAGTTCCTGTTCAAATGATATAAGTACTTTCAGGTGGCTTATTTTAACTCTTTCACTTGAAGCGACTGTAACATTGAACATTAAAGACTACGTAATGGAGATCATAGAGCATGTTTAAAAACACAAACAAAATCTATGTTATAAATCACAATTGTTTTATTAACAATTTTAAACATAATATTGAGTCCGATTTTCTGAGAATATAACTTTTTAAGAATTAATTTTTTAAGATTTTTAAACGCCTACCTGGCTAGTATAGTACCTGGAATATCGCCTGAAGATGTTTAGTTATTGGACTCTTCTGATCTATATCTGAGAGCCTGTTCAAATGATACACTTTGAAGTGACTTCTTTAACTCTTTTAATTGAAATAAATTTTAACGGTGTGGTTATTGAAGTGTAATCGATTGATTATTGCAGTGAAGTATCATTCTAGTTCATATTGTTTTCTTCTTTTGTAACACGTTTTTGTAAAATATTTCGGTTTCTATATTGCTTTTACAATATTATTTTAATATTTTTACGTGTAAACCTAGAAGGAAAATTTATTCGGAGAACAGAAGTGTAAAAATTGAAAAACCATTGAAATATACAAATAATAATACATCCTCTCGAAATTCTTGGCTTTTACTATTTCTTACAAATTCAATATTCCTTTAAAAACTCTATTCCTAAACAATAGACAGGTAAACGAAAGCCGCTATCGTACTAAATCCCATTCGATACTCTATTAATAGTTTAAACCTTGATTTTAGCTCAATATTTACTTGAGTGTTTTTTGGATAACATATCTGTCTACCTATTTAGACAAGTAAAGAGAAAAAATTAAACGAAAGTTGGAAAATTAATTCGATATTCGTCGAAAATTCTTATTTCTGAAATCCTATTCAAATGATATACTTTCAAGTGATTTATTTCAACTCTTTCAACTCAAACAAATTCCACATTTTACGAAAGGTTAACGGATTTATTTATCACAGCGATATCTGAAATTATCCAGTCAGTAACTAGAATTATTCTTCTTTATTTTTTATACTTTCAAAGTTCCAATGCATTGCTTTTCGATGAATTTTCCAGCTGAGTAAAATTCGAATAAAAATAAAAGAAGGAGAGATCAACAGATTGATTCAATTACGTGATTTTATATTTTTTAATCCTTTCCTGCTTATTTGAATGGATAATGGATGTCTTTATTCTGCCGAATTTAGTTTATTTTCAGTGAATTTCTATTGTGCATTGGTGCACCTCCAAATTTATGTTTCCTTTTATATGTTTCCATAATAGAAAAAGTACAACAATTTGTCCAGTACATCGATCACAGAAAAAGAAACATTTGTTTATTATTTGTTAATGTATCATTTGAATAGGCTCTCAGAAAGAACATTGCCAGATTGCCTAACTAAAGATCTTTTGGTAATTTTTTTGCTCAAAGAGCATCTCTTTTGTTGCTTCCAGGTAATATCGTAGCACATACCTTGTCTTAGAAAATTTCCAGGAAATTCGAAAAATTGATAACAGAACTATTGTGATTTATAACCACCGGCATTTTCTTTAACAATTTATCTTTTAATAGCTTACAACCTTTTTTTAAAATTCTGTTATCCTAGTTAATTAATATCTCTTCTAAATTAACACCTGAGTAGCTCTGATAAAATATACCAATCAATTCTAATTTATCAAAGAGACTTAAAGTAAAATCCTGAAGCCATTATGAATAGTGATCACCTCAATATGTATCAAATGGAAATAGGAACTCAGAAAAGCTGAGGATATTTAAATTATTTACATATATCTAGATAATTTACCACTTATCGTTTCAGAATTGTTATACCATTACTCTTTGGTTGTTCCCATTCGATGCAATTGAAAGAGTTAAAGAAGTCACTTCAAAGTGTATCATTTGAACAGGCTCTCAGATATAGCTTAGATGAGCTCAATAACTAAAAATCTACAGGCAATATTCCAGGTACCAAACTCTAGCTAGGTGGGCGTTTTAAAATCTTAAATAATTAATTCTTAAAATTTATACGTATTCCCAGAAAATCGGACTCAATATTATGTTTAAAATTGTAAAAATAAACCAAACAGTTATTGTATAATTTATCCAAGGGAAAACTGATACAAAAAAAGAATCAAAATTAATGCAGGACGATAGCATAGTATATTTTGATGTTAGGTTTGTTTTTAATCGTTCGCTGTGATTTCCATTACATAGCCTTTCATTAAACATTGCCGTCGATTCAAGTGAAAGAGGTAAAATAAGTCACATGAAAGTAAAGCATTTGAACAGGATCTCAGGTAGAGCTAATGATAGATAAGTGTATATTATATATTATACAAAAGGAATTTGGTCCATTTTTCTTTTGTTACCTGAAGAGATTAGCACTAAAACTCCAGGATATTCTAAAACGAAATCAAAATCTTCTAAGAAATATTCAAGAAAATTTACCTGCGTGCATTTTAACGGATAGATTTAGAAGAAATTTAAGGTTTATGGTCAGCGAATAAAAAGAAATAAGAAAACTAAATCAATTACCAAGGAGTATACAGAAGAAGTCTAATAATCCATCAGTGCGATAACTTATCATTCGAATTTAGCTAGAATTTGTTATCGAAAGAGTTAAAGGAGTTACTTCAAAGTATAACATTTGGATAGGCTCTCAGAAAGAAAAGAAAATTGATTGAATTTCCCAAGCATATCCAGGTAAATTTTCAATTTTCGTTTCAAAAACAATTGATAGTTTATTTTAAATGTTGCCTAAAGTGACTAACAGGTATTTTTTGAAAAAAAGAATTTGTTAATTGTTAATTTGGTAGATGAATGATAATGATCTTGTGATGCTTCAAAGTGAGATTTTTAAATATTCTGTTCTGTTCTCCTGATGAATATCTCTTCTAAATTCCATCTGAACGGTTCCAATGAAATTGTAACAATTATTTGCAATTTAACAGTGAAGCGTTTAAAGAATATAAAGCACGAGATGATTAGGACATGTCGGAAAGAGAAATTTGTATTCTCTAGAAAGTTGTTAGAAAATATAATTGTACTATAATATACATATACATATATGTATGTATTCGTTTGTCTGGAAGAGAAACTCTATTCTGTTGTTACTCTGTTTATTATTCGAGCACATCTCGAAGAATTAGTTTCAACTGAACAAACTGCAAATCATGAAGCAGTTGCAGAAAAATTTAACCATTTCATATGTACACATGTACATATATACATACTTCTTTAAGAAAAAAAGACAAAAACTTTTTTAATTTCGTTATTTTGCTGATAAAGAGTGTAAATTTCAACTTAATTACAAGAAACCATGGAAATGAGGCTTAAGGCTGCGATGTAAACGTGTGAAGTGATATGTTTTCAGGTTTTTGAAGGAGCATTTTAAAAAACCTTTAAGATTCTAAATTCTGACTCATAGAAGAAAAACAAAATATTTTCAATTTCTCACCAATATCACTCCCCAATCTGATTTCATTTTTTCAATTAAAACGCATTGTTCGCTGGTGTATACAACTCTTCTAAAAAGTTTTGTTTATACCTGCCTAACACGATTGATTATTATATTATTCCAGCGAATTTGTTATTTGAATGAAAGAAAGAACCTGCTATTGTTTCGTATAAAAATTTGTGAAGAATATCCGAATAACAGCTGCTTTGCAATTGCTGCTTTCCTAATCAATTTCATGTTAATTTTACGGTTCATTAAACACAATTGAAACGCTCTTTCTAAGAAACTGATGCTGTATGCAGAAAGACACCGAATTTATTTATTTTTTTAAGACTTGTATGAGGTGTGATTCAAAAGGTTCCCTTTCTCACTAAATATGACTGCAGTAAACCAGTTGGATTTGCTTTTGAATGTATATTTTTATATAAATACATATGTATTCCTATGGATTAAGCTAGTATTAGCTAAACTTTCAAGGAATGCTTAACGAAATTACATTCGAAGTAATAATCGCTCTCGTTGGTTTTCATATTCTAAAAACGAACCTACGTTTCGTGAATTCTCTCTCTCTCTCTCTATCTCTCTCCAAAATAAGAATGCAATGGCAAGATTGATTTAGGGTTTGTATGGTTTACAATAGATAATGCTTAATCCCCATGTTGTATACTGCTACGGGCCTAACCTCTACTCTTAATCCGTTATAATACTTCAAGGACGATTCGCCACCTTTCCTAACCTATGTATATATTTATTTACGTGCATGTAGTTCTAATTTTTTAAGCTTGGGCAATAGCTTTCCAATTTATGTATTTTTTGGGACAAATTTCTATTTTGTTACTTGTTTGTTGAAATACTATGAGTAAAATATCTTTAAATATGTAATTTATTTGGACAAATGTTACAAAACACCTAAAGTGATAGTATGATGGTATTGGCGTGTTCATTAGAACTTAATACACTACCCACGTACATATGTATGTATATGCAAATACATACAATATATATATTTTCTGTTATCCTGTTATATTTTTCAAGAATTTTACAAAATTAACAGTCGTCTGTGATTATTATCTCCGGTATTTTATTGTTCATTGAACCTGTTGTTTTTTTTTGTTTTATAATCAAACACATGAAAGTAAAATTAAAATAAATGGAGAAATCCAGATTTTACAAATCAATGCAACACTAAAAACCAGTTGAATTTCATTAGGAAATCAGCTGAAATAATAAGAAAATTAAAAGTAAAGTGAACGAGATGTTTAATTTCAAATTATACCGAACTGTAATGTTCTTCTAACCTCCCCCAAATGATAATAAAAGATGCAATTCGAATACAAAAAGTGTTCTTATGCAAAGCAATACATATTAAAATGTCAGGGACATTACTTAGCTTGATGATGATATCAACATGTGACGAATTATCATCATATTAATATTGTTGCCACGACTAATAGTTCTGTTTGCCTATTTTATTTAAAAAAAATTTTATTTATTTTTTTAAAAATCCAACTTACTACTGCTTGGAGCTACAATGGAATCAAAAATTCAATCAATTTTCTGGAGGCAATCTTTCTAAATTTCTATGGCCCTGTTCGAATTAATAAACTTGATTTCTATTATTGATAAAATTGTTTTTGTTAAACTTTAACTGTAAATATATAAATAAATTACTTTATTTCGTTAATTCTTTTTTAACTAAAAGCGGCCTTTGTTTAAGCATTTCAAGAAATTCCTTCTGAAATTTCTGTTTTCTTGGTGAAAATAAACAAATCAAATCCAAAAAAAAAAAAACTATTTTCTGTGTTATTTGTTAAAATAATCTTGGGCGCCATAAACAAATAATAAATACGACGACGAGTAGCAGCAATTTCAGTATCAGTATCAGTATCAACAATTTCGATTTGTTTAAATTGAAATTCATTTTATTTGTTTACTCCACTCACTGACTGGGCCGCGCTGGCTGTGCTGTGTTGTGGTGTTTTGTGTTGGGCTGGGCTGGGCTGTTTAAATGAAAATTTATGATGGCACTTTTATGGGGCATTTTTATTTGATTATTTACAGCATTTATTAGCATAAAGTCATAAATTTTAGATTTGTTTAGATAACGTCATTTAAAAATCATGTTTTTTACCAGGCTCCCAGTAAACTCAGCTAGTGGGTGGTGCTGGTAGCATATGAAGTTTTCTTTTCTCAAAAGCCAACAATGAGAGAAGGAGATAGAAAGTAATCGTAATCGTAATCATAAACGTAATCGTAAGTAAGAAAAAAAAGGGATTTTCTATGTAATTTGTTACATGTGAGTCGAAATTAAGTAAATACAACCATTCATTCATTAATTCACTCAATCGTTCATTCATTCGCCAGTACGTGTCACCATTGCAGACGTGACTGAGAGACATCGTTCTCATGTGCTTGGAAACCTATTGCGTCAATAAGCGTTTGGGTAATTGAAAAATAAATTTTGTTTACTTTACCATACAATATATAAAGTGATGTATTGAAAACTTTGAAAATATAAATCGACTTCGTAATGCATTATGATAACAATTAATAAAAATAAGTTTAATAATTTCTTTAATTCAGTTAAATTTCTAAATATGTACAAATGGCTGTAGTAGCCAAAACATTCATCCGTACCTATTTTTCTAGAAAAATTAAGAAGAAAGACAAGGGGAAATACAGACACGGAGGGAAAGAATATAGAAACAAAGGAATAAGTTACGTGAGCTTGGATAGGATCTCCTACGTTCTGCTGCCAAGTAATGAATTAAGTATGGTTCAAAGTCTCCTACACAGTTTTTACAGTGACGAATCACTTACAGCACACACTAGGCCGATCCAATAGTATTCCACTAAAGGTCTAGCTTACATATACAATAGCGTCACGTCTTTATGCCAAGAAAATGCCTTTGCTTTCAGGTAAAACAAAAATCGCCGCATTTGTTGAGCAAACTAGTAATACGTACGAGTATACCTTAGACAACTTTACTAGACTTATTAACTGTTTGATTAGATCAAACAGTTCAATAAACTCTGCTTATATGACACATACAGAACGTTCGACACATATTCAGATAACCTTGACACAATTTCACAATGAATCACTCACACTTCACACGTGTCCGCATTTTATCAGTTTCAGCCGTACTCTAGCGTCGTAGCTACGTTGCATTGTATTCACGTGCAAATGCGAACATTGTTGGAATGAATGACTGCGAACAGACGCAATAACAGAAACAAGAAAGAAAAAATGGGACCAAAAGAAAACCACCAACAATTAAATATAATTAACCAAACTAAACACGAGACAAAGTATGGACAGCAGGAGAAAAATAAAATGAAATTCAGACCTTAATTGGACTTCCTCTCCTAGAATAACAAAAGCAAAGTCACACACACATACATATACACATACATACTAATATACATAAATTAAGGCGAGATTACTGGGTACAGATGTACGAGTACATACATACATATGTTTGTAGAAATGTAAGTCAGATACTTAAGATAATGGATTCGTTAAGGTCAACATGTTTAGGAGAGATTTAAGGAAAATTATATTTGACTTAATATATGCAACACCTTGTCAAAAAATGGACATTATAGCCCCATTACTACCCCAGTACTGATTTCCATGACCTTCTACGTTTGTTGCAGAAGTCATCAGGATTTATTTTTCATGTTCTTCATTTATGAAAGGTCAAATGAGGGGTTTGAGCGGAAAAAAAGAATCATTCAAGTATCCTTGTTTTTAAAATTGTACAAAATTATTTGCACAACCGAGTATATCCAACTAAAAATGATGAAGAGAATAAAATTAGTCAGAGGATCACAGTACTCATGGGTGTTAGAAACAGTTGCATTATGTACTGCTTTTTAAATATGAAACGCTGAACGTTATAACAGATTAGAATCTATAAGGTAGCCGGCGAAGAGAAAACATTATAAATTAAAGAGATAATTTGAGTGATGAATGCATTCCTTAACATACTTTTTTTAATGTAATTGAGGTAATTGTATGCTATTCCGGTCTCTCTTTTTTGTAGATTCTCATTAAGCTCAAGAAATTTAAGACTTAACGACCATTACGTGGTGGAGAGGTGCACATGTATTAAGTTAGGCATGCAGACAGCAAAAGGAGGCATACAGGCAAGGATTGATATCGTTAAAGGTATTTTTGACTTACAGTTTTTGTGTCTGTAAGCGAGTGTGTGTGTGTGTGTATGGAATTGTGCCTTTATATTTTAAATTAATTAGCCAACTAACAAGCAGCGACAATAACAACAACAAACAGTTCATATAAATGAAAGAAAGAGACAATTTTTTCTGAAGGTTTTCAATTTAATTGAAAAGGGTTAAAAGGCAAGCCAGGTAAGCAGGCAGGCATACAAACGGACAGACAGACAAACAGGCAATTAGTTGTCGTTTTTAATAGGCGCACAGTTTGCTGTGAAACTAGAAATTGGCTACACAGGAATTTTTGTTGTGTTTTAAGAAAATTAAGAATATTAGAGATAGGGAGAGAGAGAAGAGCTACGAGTTGATTCACTGGGTACGTTTGTTAAACGAAATTTAACAATAAACGCCACTAAAAAGGTAAGAACAAAACAAAAAAAAAAACGTTAAGAAAAATAAGAGTTAGAGTTCGAAAGCCAAAAAAGATAAAATGCTGCTGGTGGTACGTAAGCAATTAAATCATTTAAAAATACATTCTCCAAAGACATTCATGCCCAATACGAATAAATGAATGAATGAATGAAAGAGCTAAGTTGAGTCGAGTTGAATTGAGTTGAGAGGATATATTCGTAAACGACCATTTAAAGTTCAAGTGTGATTGCTGCAACTGCCTGTACAGCTACGACTACTATGCTACGATGCTGTTGCGTATTGCCACCATCTAAAAAATTTGAAAATTGTATTGGCCCTGTTTGTATTTTAGTTGTTTGCTTGGTTGGCTGGTTGAAGCAACAGCTTCTGTGGCAAACATGGCAAGAGCAGCGCTAGTAAAAAAGAGAAAAACAAAAAAAAAAAACAAAACATCAGATGTAGATTGTGATGATTATGATGAAAAGCCTTAATTAACACTTTAACAAGCAATTAAAATTCATTTACAATAAAAATTCATACAAAAAAACACACACACACACAAGCTTACAAATATAAAAACTTTTTCCTTTTTTTTTTTGTTAGACAACATGTTGTAGATTTAAAATAAACAATTTTTAATTGGCTTTCAACAACAGCAACAACAACAGCAACAGCAACACAATACAATACAATATTGAGTATAATGAAGAGAAAAAAAGAGCAAAAAAAAAGGAAGAAATTGTAAAGTTTGTGTATACATTTTGCATTTAATTAAGGTAGATTTGCATTAAGAGCCCAGCATATTGGAGAAAGTACTTTTCATTTATTCATACTCATACTCGCTGACGTACAATACAGCAAAATATTGTACGAATATTTTATTGAAATACTATTCAGTTCAGTTCAGCTCTGTTCAGTTAAGTTTTCAAATAAAAATTCAAAAATCTAAAGGCATATAAGACTTGCAATTAATAATAGAGAGAGAGAGAGAGAGAGTGAGAGAGAGAGAAACAGAGGGGAGAGAAGAGTGTGAAAGATATTAATTAAAATCCAAAAATACAATATAAAAGGATAATTAAAGCCATTTTTACCAGGATAACAGATGTTGTTGTTCATTGTTGTGAGAGCATATGCAACACATTTTGTGTATGTCTATCTGTGTCTGCCAGGCAGTTACTCTCTCTAATTAAAAATAAACCACAATTTCGAAATTTGCCAAATTAAAAAGATTTTAATGAGTTTCTGTGAATTTTCAAAAAACAAAACAAACAAAAAAGAAGAAGAAAAAACTGAAAACAATACAGTTTTAATAACGAAACAAAATAGGGCACACGATACTCTTCTCGTACAATAATGATGGATAAGTGATATACGATCTTTTGTTTTCTGAATAATACATACCCATGTATGTACATAGTATGTACACATGTACGGTTATACATAAATACACACACACACACACACTGAGCAACTGTATTTAAGGACGATGATTTAATTAAACACAATATAAAATACCTTCGTGTGATAAGTATGGCTGGCATAGAAAGCATTATAAAATTGCTTTAAATAAAGTAAAAACTCACTATAACGAACAAAATTTGAAAAATTACAAAATTATCGTAATCGTAAATTAAGTTATGTTGGTCGAATCTTAACAAAGAGAATACGTAATACCCTGTTTTTCTCTCCACGTGATATTGTCCTCACGTGATACTGTCTCCTAATCTAAGGTGAGGGACATTCTGCGGTATATAAATTATAATAATTTCGTCCACTGTCATTCACAATAGCTAGATTTTACTGTACTAATTCATGACTAACTATAAACATGAATAGGTACGAGTATGTATGTATGTATGCATGCATGGCCTATAAATAAAACTCATTTATTAATTGGCATGAGTATTCTTAAGTTTTTCAAAGTGTTGATTGTGAAGCGAACAAATCAATGTTTTCTCATATAAATTTACAATTTAATTGGATTTTAAATAAAATTACCTCGGGTATGGACAATAAGAAGGCGTACAGACGTAAGATGGTTGTTACTCTAAAGTACTTATTGCTTAGCGTTAAAAGTACCACGCTATATAGACCACAAGCACCAACAAAAGAATGGAAGAAAGGGGGTATTCACGTGCAAGAACAAAACTAATTAAAACGCATTTGTGTAAAGGCAATTAAAGGAGTGGGCGAGAGGTTGCTAGCAATTTCCATAAATTAAATACATTTAAAACAAACAGAAAGAGTATAAGAGAGGGAGAGATAGTGGATGATGTGTATCAAATTAGAGCAATTAGTTGGCATTTTCAATAGGAGAACAGCAATAAGCAGAAAGGATTTAAAGTTTGGTTGTGAAACAGCAACAGCAACAACAATAACAACTACAGCAAAAACATTTATAGGCAATAACAAAATGCAAAACGTACTAAACGTCTAACGACGGTACGACTAATGGTCTGCCCGCCTAACTGTCAGTGTCTAAATAATATGATGATACATCACAGTAGAACAGCTATTTATAAGGCCTTATAAATACAGAGAAAGAGCGAGCGAGTTCATATGAGAGAGATGAGAAAGAGACAGAACATTAACATTCTGTGTGGTTTTGTTTTCTTTCTTAGCACAGAGATAGAGAGAGAGCTGAACAAACCGAATATTTTAATTGATGTTTAATGCAGCAATTAAATATTTAATGAATACTAATTAAATGCGAAATAAAAACACAAAACTATGCCATGCCGCATACATACAGTATCGGACAAAACATAAGCACCCCCTCAGTACATTTTTTTAAAATGATAATTTTTTTACGAAAACAAAGTTATTAAAAATGTTTTTTTATTTTTTTTATTTATTTATATCCTTATTATTGAAAAACACAAACTTAAGGAATTCAGAATTCAATAAAAAAAAAAGTTATAACTCAAAAAACATTTTAAGCCACAAATATAAGCGGACAAAACAAAAGCACCCCCAATTTAATTTACAGAAAAAAACTATTGAAATCAATATTTCGTTACGAATCCTTTATTCTGGATGACACATGCACATGTTTTAGGCATAGAGGATGTTAAACTATTAATTATTTCAGGTGATATTGCTTCCCAGGCTATTTTTGCGGCTTCAAATAAATCTTCTTTGATTTTCCAATTTTCTCGCTTGATTTTTAAGTTAACGATCTCCCACAAGTTCTAGAATGGGTTAAGATCAATTAAATGCAAAATATTCGATCAACAGATCAATTATTTCTAGGCTAATTAAAAAGTTTTTGCATATTGGTTCTGGAGAAAGACCACGTAAAACTTCGCGATATGAAGACTCCTGAACTAAAAGGACAATCCAAAATGATTCTACAGCGTCTTCTGATCACATACGAACGCGGTTAGATTTATAAATTAGCGAAAGAACGATTTCCAGAAGAGTTGTGGAGGCCGGATTATTTAGTCGACGACCAGCAAAAAAAACCTTTCATATCGTTTTTGAGTTATAACTTTTTTTTATTGAATTCTGAATTCCTTAAGTTTGTGTTTTTCAATAATAAGGATATAAATAAATAAAAAAAAAATAAAAAAAACATTTTTAATAACTTTGTTTTCGTAAAAAAATTATCATTTTAAAAACATGTACTGAGGGGGTGCTTATGTTTTGTCCGATACTGTACATGCCACGTACACACATTCATATGTAGCTGCCATATTTTATTATAAACGGCACATAATGCCACAAGCCACCAGAGAGAGAGAGAGGCAGAGAGGGAAGGCGAGCGGTAGGAGAGATACATACATTCACTTTAATTAAACCTTTATATGGCATTGCATGCGTTAAAGATGCCTGTCTGTTGTGGTGACCACAATCTTTAGCTTTAAGGGAAAATTGGAAAGGGGAAAATAATGTTAAAAACTCTTTAGATAAGCCAGCAACTAATTACCAGAGTCAAGTTAATGTTTAGATTAAATTACAACAAGAACAAAAGGGAAAAAAACAAAAAAAAATAAAAAGAAAATAAATACGATGTATAAAATAATTTTTTTTTATATTTTTTTTAAGAATTGCCTACAACCAGCGACAGAGACAACAAACACCAAACAACTACTTACTCGCTTATGCTGAAAGCCTAATGAAATTCAAGTAATTTGACATGAAACAAAATGTATGCCATCAATCATAGTCATCAGGGAAATTAATTTACAGGAAAAGGAAATCAAAAATAAAACAAAAAGAATGAAAGTTGCCTAATGAGGCGTTTAAAAGAAAAGGTACGCAATTGGTACTTTTTGAACTATTTTAATATTTCTATTTTCAAGAAAATCAAATGCTAGTTAAAGAGAAATTAATTAAAATTTAAAACTTAGAAACCATCTACAAAAACCAAAATGAAAAGGTACCAAAAAAGGTATAAACGAAGAGATGCTATGGAGGGTATACTCGAACAAAGATAGAATGGATAGCCAAATGAATTAAAGACAGTCTAAAGTTTTGTTGGGTAATAGCATTGCAAAGAAATTTCACTCAAGCATCAGACCAAAGACTATGCAGAAATAGCTTGAGCTTTCATTTCAATATGAAGATTATGTGATAAGGAGTTTGAATCATCATCAGCAGGGAGTTATAATTATACACACCGAACAACATTCTGAAGTCTGTCAGATCGAAGGAGCTGGTAAAGACATTGCAGGAACACACGATATAAACTGACAGCAGTAGTACAGATCTTATGGTCCCAGAACTCAAGCACTTACATACGTGTTTTTTTTAGCGAATTATGAAATTCAAATAAACTTTCTTAACATCTAAAGAGAAATTCCCAAGCATAATACTTTTTATTAGGAAATCTTCTTCTGAATAATATCAAAGAATTTGTTCGATTTAAAACATTTAAAAAGCAAAATGAAAAAAAAACTGTGAAAACTATGAAAAATATTGGCATGCAAGTCTTTCTTTCTAATCAGGATCTAAGAAAAATAAAGCCTATTTTAAGAATCACCAAAGAAAAGTACCAAATTAAACATTTTTTTCTATTAAAACATAAGACTACAAATATAAATCCTTTTAGAATTTAATGCAAACAAAATATTCAAACAAAAACACATGTTGTGGGAACATACATGGACATACGCTGCAGGATTAAAATTTTAAAAATATTTGCCGACAAACGATTTCTTTTGCATGTTCTAAGGATCAATGGACATGGGAAAATATTTGTCATATGTATGTATGCCAACATAAAATTTAACAGGATAACAGCAATTTTCGCCTGTAATAGTCCTTCAAGAATGTATGTAAAATATAAAAAGTAAAAATAAAAGGGGAATACGTTTGTTTAAGTTATCAGAAGACATGGAAAGTTAGCGTGAGAAAATCGTCAGGAATACAATGTGACTTTCTTCTGATTTATAACAAGAACTCATAAAATTGTGTATAGTTTTATAGTTTTTCTAATTATTTTGTAAATTAGTTGCGACTATAAACGTGAGAAAATTTTAAATATTTTCATGCCTTCAAAATGCCTGAAAATCAGGTAAACATAAACGAAACAATATTCTTTGGGTTTATTTCAAAAACAATTTTAAAGCATGCCACAAATATTCTTAAAACTGCCGTAATAAGATTTTCGTAGTTTTTCAGGCCTGAGATATTCTCTCAAGATTGGAACAGCATGAGAACGCACATAATTTGATTACAGGAGGTGATTGGCATCTGGCAAATATCAAATCAAATAAAGAGAAAAAATATGGTTCAATTCACATTTGACAGGTTTTTATGGTTTTGTTGTTAAAGACACCTCAACTCAGGGTGTCATTAAAATCAAAAGAGTTCTAAGAATATCGAAAATAATCGTCATCTCTCGGGCGGCCTAATGTGGGAACGTTTTGAAACCATTGAAACAATTTATGTTTGCAGAGATCAGGGTATCAGAAAACGATTAACTAATTAAAGAAGGATATACATAAGCCAAGATATTTTGTAAAATACAATCAGGATGCCATAGAAATTCTAGTGAAGAATACCTCTTGCCAAAGAAGGATGTTTAAAGGTTTTACAAATATGAAAGGTATTGTTGCAATTTTAAAATACCGAATTAAAACACTGTCTAAAAAAAAAAAAAGCCTGAAAAGAAGCCTGAAAAATTATCTGTCGTGAAAACGTGAGAAAATTTGATTCCTGTTTTAAAATATTGACTACCTCAGTATTGGGAAATCAGAAATCTTCTTCATAAAATACACACAATTTTTGCAAATAGTTAAAAGAAATTCCAGAAACCTGTAAAGTTTCTCAGAAAAATCTTTGTAAACATTTTTCGAGGGTGTACGGCTTCTCATTTATTGCGACAACACAACGCCAGGAACGTTTTCGGAAACATCCTTGAAAGGGATATCAATTATCAGAAATTCTTTTAAAAGTCTAAAATTGTTTTTTGAGCTAGTCTTCAATGTAAAGACATTTGAAGCAGTTATCATTGTCTGTAGACTATCTGTGTCATTTTTTAGAACAAAGCGTGAGAAAAATCTAAAATAATTCTTTAAAAATTTACTTCATTTGTAATAGGAACGCAAAGAATTCATCAAACGATACTAAAAATACTTTGGTTCGATGAAAACATTACAAAAGAATTTCAAAAATTTCAAGTCAGATATCGTGAAAATAACCTACGAGAAACACTCTGTGTATTAGTTATCAGGATCTCATAAACTTTTTTCGGTAATTTTCGAAGGATTTTAAAAAATCGATAGCAAAGTAATCGTGGGAAAAATCTGTGCACAAAAACCCTGTGAGAAAATCTTTATCAACAAAGAAGTTTAATTACCAGAATCTCAAATCTTTGCATATAGTAGAAAGTCCTAAGGAATGTGTAGAATATATTTTGGTAATTTGTAACAAGATTTCGATCACAAATAAAATTAAAAAACTATATCAAACTATAGCCTAGACTTAAAACCAATTGTCGTGAAAATAATCTGTGAGAAAATGTTCACCAATAATGGAGTTTAAATACCAGAAATTCAGCAATTTGATTATGGTAAAAATTCCTCCTTCGAAATGTGTTTTTTTTTTGCTAAAAGAAACGAAATATGTGTGTTAATAAATTATATAAAAAGAAAGCCCATATGTAGATGGAAGTTATTGAGAATATTTGGCCATTTTAAGAATTTATAGGATTTTTTAAACCATCTGTTCTTTTATTAATTTAAGATTGAATTTCAGCGCAATTTTATTAAATTCCCTTGAGAGAATTTTCTCCAAATCAATAAAAAAAACTAATACGTGATTGCAACAGGATAACAGTAAGTAGAAAATAAAGAGAGAGACAAAATTTGATTGTTTTTAAATCAACGAGAACTCAAAAAAAACTGGGAAAAATCATTAAACCATCACTAGGATCACAGGAATGCCAAGAAAATGAATACAAATTTTCGAATTGTAAAAACAATTCAGGAAAATTCAAGAATTTCCTGAAACATACTTTTTGATAAGTATCGGATTCACAGTGCATTGTGAGAATAAACATGAATCCTTATGAAGTATTATATCAAGGCCAAAATCAAACATATGTATGTATGTATGTATATGTATGTATGTATGTATGTACATATATCATAATTTAACAATAATTCTCCTCTAACAGATGTTTTATAACATCTTGTGAATGTCTATCGCCACTTTAACTCACCATAAGACCGCCCAAATTGACAATTCATTTGTTTAACCACTTTTTTTATTTAGTTTTTTAATCTCTTGAGTAAATCGTGAGAAACTAAATGACACTTTATCATGTTTTTCTTACAAATTTCAACAGGATTTCATATTTCGGCAACGCAGCTGCAGAAAGTAAATGAAGGAAAGAGAAAATTTGTTTACAAAATAAAATCCTTCTGTTGTAGCCTTCGTAAATAACTCGGAGCCTGTTACCAATTTTATAAAAATGGCACGTGTTAATATTTTGTAAAGAGAGACGACAACAGATGGCCTTGAATTAAAGGTCTTGCTTATATTTTTCGATATCCTTTGAGGCAGCCACATACACGTACACATACCTGTTTAAATCGATTTTAATTTAATTGAAGGAAAACAGAGAGAACTACCCTTTGCAATGGTTGTTAAGGTTTAAAGTTTCTCAAGAAAAAAAATGTACGAATTTTATTCGTAACAGCTGCTGAACATAAATTAATCCTTTCAGGGGAATAGAGGCTAGTAATGGACTACAGAGGCATACATTAAAATGAAATATAAAGTGGCTTTAACAACCTTTTTTAGGGTTAATACTAATTATTGAAAATTTCCTTTAAAAAGGTAAGTGACACTGTCCTTAAATTTCTGTGAGCCTATTGAAAATTCAACGAAAACATGACAAATTTCACACCATTTATGAACAGGAAAAAAAATTAACAGAAAATAATTAGAAAAGGTGGCTCATGAGCCCTTAAGCGTGACAAACCTTTAAGATCGTCTTTAAAATTCGTTTAAGGACTGCCACAATTTGTTGTTATCCTGGTAAAAATGAATTCTGCACGTAAGAATTTTCACACCATCCATCCATCAACTTCCTCCTCTCTGTTTTAACAGATTTTTTTCAAAAAGGGTCGTCTTTCTTTCTTTCCAATGGTCCTAGCGGTTGCTTTTACCTTTTGTTTCCTTTTGAAGAAATGTGGTTTAGTTTTATCATGTAATGTGATCGCATTAATTTCTTCTTGCTAAAATTGCTGTGATCCTCATAAAGAATATTTAAGACACGTGACAAATTTTAATTCTTTATGCAGAAAGTGTTTCTTTTTTGTTCCGCTTTTCTATCTGCAGTTATGCTGCTGTCCATAAAAAATGCTGAAGAGATCGTATTTTTTTTTTGTTTGTTTTCATAAAGATCCTTTGAAAAACATCCCTCATTCTTATAAGCACACTTTTTTAAATTTTCGTATGTCTTAAGCTGATCAAATTTCATTTGTATGACTTCCGAAGCTGTTATTTTAGATCTTTGGTAAACATGAAGAGCTGAATCATGCATATTTTGCTGTGATCCTGCTAAATTCTAAGACGTTGCTACGTGATCACATTGTAGGGAAATAAAAGGTGAACGATTAAAAAGAAGGGAGAGAGAGAGAGAAGTATGGATAATAATGGAAATGCTTCTACGTCTTATGGATTTGTTTATTTATTTAAATAAACTCACAACATTACGACTACGATTACGTGTGGTAATACGATAAGGGTTAATGGCATTTCTTACTACGTCTGCAGTCAATATGACTTACGATAGTCTTCAGAAAATGTCAAATTACCACACAAAAGTACGTGATCCGAATAATTGTACAACAAAGAAAAGAATTTCTAAACGTGACAGGAGGGAATTCTGAAACACAAGCAATAATAATCACAGCACAATAGTTGTTATTCCATTATATTGCTAAAGGAAAAAGTAGAAGAAATATTTCAAGATTTTAATCCCACGAAGGCAAAGAAATTTCATCCCTAACTTCTTAACAAAAGTGTTAATCAAGTGTGAGTAATCAAGAATTCTTTGGATGTAAAAAGAAATTTTGGAAACATCTTGTTACTTACAGATGAAAATGAACTCCTGGCTTGATCAAGACGTTAAATGAATTTGAAACCTTTAACTGGAAGTTGAAATCACACAAACACTTAGAAGGAATAATAATACTTTCATTAAAGTACTTGTATAAATTTTTCATTTTCTTAACATATGTATTTCCAATACTGCTTAGAAATTTACTAAGGAATTCCAAAAGATCATTTTAACTCTTGGCAATTTTGTGAAATAATATTCAAACTATATAAGAAACTATACGATGACGTGACAAAGACTTGTAAAGTAATAGGATCTTAAAAGTAAAAGGATATACATATTTTGTTGTGTTTTTTAATATAAAACAACGACCCTCTATTCTAAAATTAAAATTTGTCACGTGCCTTAAACATATTTCATGAAGATTGCATAAATTTGAGCAGGAAACCAGTATAGAGGTTGCTATAAGGCAGACCTTGACTATATGACAAATTAACTCTGCTAACAACCATAAACTGATGATACAATTCTGGTGATGCAATTCCAACATGATAGTATGTATCTATAGTGCTTTAGGTTGTATATAAAGTAAGATCGTATTACATAATGTTTTCTTTAAAATAAAACCTTTAAAAACAACCCCCATATCAGCTCATGCTCGTTCAACATCTTAAAGACAGAGAGAACCCCTGCCAAGAATTTTTGAAATTCTATTCGCAGATTTGAAAAAACAATATCGCAGGAAATGCACAAAAAGAGAAAAATGAACCTCACAGTTTTTGGAATCATTACGACTGGTGCCTCTTGAGACTTACTCTACAAGCTGATCTCCTAGTACCTCCAAGACATTCGTTTTCTTAAAAAAATGTACAAAATGTACATCAAAATTAATTCATATTTTATAATTTTTCAAACATGACACGACATTTATTTTTAGGAGGTTAACTAGAGGTTAGAGGGTTTTTTGTTAAATCTTGAGGATATCTAGTGATTTCGAAAAAATATTTATAACGTAAGTTTCTTACACAGTATAATCCACCCAAGTGTTATCGTCTTGAAACATTTTAGAAAAACTGAGAAACTGGTAAATTTAAAGCAAACGTATGTCTCCAGCAATGTAAAGTGATATCTAAAATACAATATAAACAAACAAAAAAGAAAATATAAACATATTGAGCCATCATTATGACTAAGATGTATTAATCATTATGATTAATATTCAACAACATTTTATATTTGGTTTGCTTCTCATGCACATTTAGCGCCTGATCACCTCAAGACATTGTACGTCTTAAAAACAATCTTAAGAAAAAAATTGGCTTCTTTTATTCTCGTCTTCTTTCCTAAGTGTGTGGCAAAAGAAAACCTGAAAAACATTCATTATTTCTAATGGAAGCTCAAAAACTACCCTGAAGCCAAACATCCAGTATTTAAACCTCGATAACTGTCAACAAAAAATGATTGCCTGTTACTTTTAAAGCAGGTAGAAATGCCCAGATACTATTGGCTGACAGTTAATGTGATCGTTAAAAAACTTATGGGATATTTTAAATTCAATAAAATTATACATACATATTTGATAAGCGTTCAAATATCATTAAAGCAATAAAATTCTAAAAAAAACAAACCCTACATAATACCAAATAATTATTCTATTCATAGCTTCCTTAGAGTTCTGCCTTCTTAATAAAACCCTTGACAAAATTGATTGGAAATATTATCACGCATGACGTTTTTATTATTCAACAACAAAACTGCGGCTTAGATCTTCTACACTCTTCTCTAATTTTGAAATATTTTACAATACAATCCAATACAAAATTGATTTACCCTTAAATGAGACGTTTTTCGTATTCTGAAAGCCGGTTTTTTGTAAGTCACAGATCGTGCTTATCGCGTCTAATGATCTTCCTAAATGAACGCATTCATTATCATCTCATATTTTAAGAAAATATTTTTATTATTATTATGTGTATGTATGTCTGCCTGTATAGCTATTATATTCAATTCAGGAATTGTAATCTGACAGTATTTTTCAAATTTTTGTATGAAAAGTAAAAATGAAAATATAACCCTCTACAGATGCTGAGATCCCATTAAAACCAACCACCAAAAAAGGCAATGTTCCGTGGAAGAATCTTTAAGAAAGATTTGCTGACTTTTTAGATTTTTCTTAATTTCTTTTTTAACTTCATAAGCCTTTATACTTATATATGCATAGAGAATATGAATATGAATATGAATCGAAAAAAATATAGAGATTTTACAACCTAGTTTACGATTTCAACCCAGCAATAGGTTCTGTGATCCCATGAGAAATCACCACCAAATATGGTATGAAGATCTTTCGATTTGAAAACACATTTTGATTAGAAATTCAAATAACAAATTAACTTAGTTCATGAAGAAAACAAATTAAAGTTGGGCTTAATGTCTACTCATGTGTTTACTTCTGCAAGACAATCCATTCCAAACAATCGCTTGTCTTATCAATTATCAAGAGAATCAGGTAGTAATTTAAATATTTACGTGTTATTTTATAAAATTTTTCGATTGTTTGATCGAAAGTGTAAATGGATTACTTCAGGTGACGTTATTAATTGCTTGATTGCAGAATTATTTCGAAAGTCTACAAGAGCGGGCTGCTTACAGATTATTCTCAACAAAGACGGAAAATTGTACCACACTCACAAACACACACTATTATCGAATATACAGATAGAATAATGTCAGATTGAAATTTCAGAATACAAGCACCTTAACAGCACATTTAAAATACGATCAGGACAACGCCAAAACAACATATTTGAACAAATTTCGGTCTACGAATAGCTGTAGAATCGCTATATCATCGACTCTTTTTTTAGGTTCTGATATGAATAATAATTTTCAGAGGATAAGCCTGCAGTTGAAAGCGTCTATTTCGACATTTTATAATATGTGCACCGTTCCCCAAGTACTCCTTCACTATAGTACATATTAATATAGTGGGATTTATTTGAAAATTTCTTAGAAAGGTTTTCATGATAGGCTTCCATTGGAAAGTCGCATTAGTAAATGACTTTCTTTAATAGTTAATACATAATAGGCCTTTAATTATGGAAATAGTCGAATTTACATAACATAAACTGTAATCCTATTCCATTATACTTTTAATACGTTTGTTATTGTCTATTAAAAGCGTTACATGCTTATATATGTATTTTTTCTCTTTTGTTCTTTCTTTTTAAGAGAATATGTATATATTGTAGTACTATTCAGTACATTTTAAACATTTTATTTTATAGTCATTCATACAAACAACAACAACAACAACAACAATTTGCCACTCATCATCCCCTTTTGGGTTTTTAGCCAACAACTGCAAGCCTGTTATTAAAAACGTAAAAGAAACAAATACAAACGCTGGCTGCTACAATTGATGGTTGCCCAGTATTTTTTATTCATTCAACAACAACAAACAACAACAACTAACCAGCCAACTAACTCAACAACCCAACCAACCAACCCATTAAGTCAATTATAAAATAAGCAACAATAATACAATAACAAAGCAATTCACCACGGGACCAAGTATAGAACCAAATGGCACTTGAACATGCAAACAAAATAATGAATGAATCATATCATATGATTGTAATTCATGAATGAATTCATTTCTTTTGCATTGAAAACTTCAAATAGAATGACTACTGCAGGCGACAAACTGCAATTCATGTAAATACCGTGGTTTGAAAAAAACTGATGCGAAATTCTATATAACATCTAAGCTTTCCCTCGGATTTAACTCAAAACACTCTCAACTGTCTTACAGGGAACCCAATTCTTAGACTTTGGCCTGTATTTTTATCAATTTCACCAAAAATTATTTTTTTACATTGCACAGATTCTGTCCTGAGGAATATTACTGTCTCATGATAGGGCGTCCTATTGTTCGGTCTACCAGACGGAATATATGTTATAAAGAGAGCGCGAGGTCTGATAAATATACTAAATGAACTAGGGTGCAACGAAAATTTAGATCTTCCTGGGTAGTCTCGCTATTTTGAGAAGCTGTCTTGTTTTGTTATGTTGACAGTTGTGTTCTTGACTACTGAACATAGTTTTGGGGGAATTAAAAGGACTGTCGCATCTGCAGAGATGCCAATAAACAGGAGACAGCAGAAAAGCTTCTCTGACACCTTTTGTCGGAAGTCGCCTGGCGAGAATAAGATCTACAAGAATTATAACCTGGACACATCACCTAGGCAGTATTTTAAGCTTCTAGCATAGGTTAGTTCTACGATTGAGACTCTGTTTAATTGTGTACTCGTGGTGATACACATAAATTCAGCTTTGTCGCTATCGCTGTAAATTAATATTGTGTTCGAGTTACTCTAAATTTGTGTGTGTGTATTTTTTTTTTTTTTTTTTGAAAAAGAATGAATGAATAAATGTTGATGATCACTGAGCTCAAATTAAAATTGCACTCTGCTTCGTTTCAGTTTTCGTCATGAGTTTGCGTGCATGCGTTTCACTATAGACGTGGTATAGGAAGAATACCAGTTTAGTACCCCTATAGTTAAGATAATTGTTCTTTATATATTCTCGTTTATTATTAAAATTTATGTGTAAATGTCACGATAATTTCATGGATTTTTAACAGGCAAACAGAATTTGTTTAAACCATTTCAGAACGAAAATAACAAAACGCAGTTCTGACCTTTTTATTGTAAAAATTAAAGAAGAAACATGAAAGCATTCTTTAAACAAATTCAATTTGTTATAAAACAAAATAATGCTGCACTTAAAGCTGAATGCCTGCTTGATAACATTGGTTAAATATTGATTTTGTCGACAGAAACAGAAAAGAAACGAAAGATCATCCATCCATCCATAAGCATGATCACAAATAACGGACTGCTATTAATTTGAAATTTGAGCAGGAAAGTTTAGAAAAGTTTTTACAAATTTTATTCAATCACTCAGCTCTTCTTGTTGATTTTGAACGCCTAATGAAAATCATAAAATTATCTTGACATGATCGCTATACAATAATGAATAAATAAATTATCGAAATTTGTATTATTATTTATGGCCTTAAAGTGCTAGAAAATCAAGTGTTATTTGAAAGCCAAAGAAATAATTTTGAAACTCGAAAAACAAGCATTTTTTGGAGTTCAGCAGATAGCTACTGCTTCTAGGCATTATAATGGGTTAACAGCATTTAAAGTACTTAAAAACGTTTAAATGATCTTGTCAAATCTATAAAATTATTCATTTTCTTGTTGATTATTTTATTGTTATTGAAATAATTTAAATATGTTTGTAAAAAGTGTATCATTTGAATAGAAAATCATCAAGTATAGCAAGTAGCTTTCGAAGTTGTTTTCGTTTATTTTTAATAAATTTCGGAATTTTAACAAAAGATCATGATGAAACACTTCAATGAAATTTCATTAAAAAGTTTATTTTTGAAGAATAAAAAAAAACATTTTTTTCCTACGTCATTCCATACACTGTCCTCTTACAGTGAACACTTATTCACTTACACACCACTTGAAATATTTAATGACGCATAAAAATTAACAACAGCAACATATTTGTATTGCTGCGGCTTTTTTTAAACTTTTAAAAGAATAAGCGAGAAAAAGACCTACGAAGAGTGCGTGATAAGTGAAACAACTAGCAGCTTTGCAATAATCTGGCATTCAAAAATGGATATCTTGATTGCAGTTAAACAGCACAAAATTATTCTTTCAGTGAAATTAGTTAAACTTTTGTTTTCTTAATTTAAACAAAAAAACAGCAAATATTTACTTAAATTTCAGTTTTTCTGTCCTAATTTTCTTAAAGTTTAATAAATTTTTAAACAATATAATTGCAATTTTTTTAGAGACTTTAAGTAACTGACAATAGCTTCTTAAATGTATAACAAATTTCTATCCGAATTACTCTGTAAGACAGATAAACGCTCATTATTTTACTCATTTCTATCAAAACTGTTAAAATTGAAAATGAAACTTAAAAACTTTTACCTGGAATGAAAAGGTCTGAGCAATTTTTTCTGATTGCCTTGTTGCTTAAAAATGAAAATGAAAAATAACTTACCTGGAAATCAATTGGGTTCGTTTTAAATAACAGTGTTCGTCATTCCATCCATTATTTTATTTCCCAGGTAGTTAATGATAATTTAATTCGTACTTTTCTTTTCATCACTTCATTGTTAATTATTATGTAGTATTGCTGTTGTTAATAATTGCTTGTTTCTTATTAGGTGGTCAGCATTTAAAGAAACCGTTCCTTTGGTTGCCATATACGTGGAATGTGATCATTTTGAAAAATTTCACTGCCGATGAAAAAGATAAAAGAAAACAAAAATCAATATTTTTTTAGAAAGTAATAGGCCCTCAATGAATAAAGAAATAATAATACATACAATATTAATCAAAAACTGTCAAAATATACGAATAACAGAAATTTTAGTAGCCTATGTACGACCGGCTTCTTCTTGATTATTTCCAAAAATCTCTTGAAATTATTGTCGATTTAAAAAAATCCAATAAATTATGGTAGAATAACAAGTAATCAGCATTTGTTTTTCAAAATGACTTCACGTCAATAGTGCTTTTCTATTGTGTTTGTTCTCGCTAAGTCGATCGATAGTATTAATTTGATTGTTATTGTTGTTGTATGACCAGCATATTATTTAAATAAAATGAATAAAATGTTGTTGACATTTTTATATCTTGCGATAGCAATCAATAACCACAAAAAATTGTCGTTTTTCACTAGGCATTCAGAAGTTTTAGTCAGGTCTGTTAAATAGTACACTGTACGACAAAAGAGAAAGGGAATGAAAATTCTTAGTGATTCATATTATGAAATCCCTTATGGTGGTGGAGACAAACAAAAGCAACATTTTAAATGAACAGAAATGATTGGAGAAATGAACACCACACAACCTTATAACACACTTACGTACACACAATATGATGAAAAATGGTTCGTCATTAGGGTGGTTCAGATTATTGATGAGTAAAAAGAAAACCATTATTTTTCAATGTAGTTAAAGGTTCTGTTACAGGTTCTAATGCAAGTCATCGACCAAAAAATGCCAAAAAAAAGATGAAAGTCATCGACAAAAAAAAATGCTAGTCATTGGCCAAAAGAAATGTAAGCCATCGACCAAAAACTGCAAGTCATCGACAAAAAAACACAAGTCATCGAACAAAAACTGCAAGTCATCAACCAAATGGACCAATAAAATGTCACCGACACAATAAATGAAAGCCGTCCACAAAAAAGCAAGTCAATAATAAAAAGACTGCAAATGCCCGCTTTATACAGAAAACTCATTTAAGGAAAACAATTATCTTCGTCGCTTATATCTTTGGTCCCAAGTAACGCTCGACCGTAAGGCAACTTGTTCTGAAATTCCTGATACAATGGCTATCCAGCTATGGTATTTAGTCCATTATAACTCAAGTCCATTTTCTTAGCTGTAAACTTAACATTCACCGTAAAAAAATATAACTTTCATAGCTAACTTCACACACGTTGAACGTAATCATTATTCCTTCATAGGAATGAGTATGTGTTCCCGCGTTGTTTTATTTTTAAATTTAGTTGACTTGTACAACATCAGGAACCACCTTAATGAATTTGTACTTAATTTCTCTTTATTGTAGAATTTCTTTTCTCAAATTACTGCAGCCCTGGTATTCTGCGAAAACAAGTTTTTTGAAACTAAATCAACAAACATGTTCGTTCGTTCGTTAATTCTTACAATATTCAGACCACGTCACCAACCCAATAACAGCAATAACAACAACAAGACACATATCGTAGTGAAAATAAGTCCGTTAAAAAGAAACGTCATTACTTCCGTTTAAAGTAGTGAAGCACATCCGCTTCTTACAAATGAATATAAAACAGCAGAGAACGGATGAAATATGCAATTAAAACTAAAACTAAAACAAAAACAAAACACATGTGCAAAACGCAAATGGCATGATAAATAAACAAAATAACGGTTTGGCGTGGGGAAATTACACGAATCCAATTACGTCCAGTGAAGCAGTACTTACAGAAAGAGATGTTATTTCCGTTTCATTTGTTTACACAAATTGAAGAGAACTGCCTAATCCTTGCTATGACGTCTAAACTCCTGTTAACCAAACACCTAAAAATTCTCCAATGTTTTTGGAAAACTCTCACTTCATTAAATATGCTCTCGCATAACAAAAGGCATACAAAAGGATATAAGGAACAAGAAAAACTCACTCTCACTTTCGTAAAAAGAATCATTTGCATTATCTTTACAATTTTATTTCATTTTATTTCCTTTTTCGGTTTGTTAAACTCCTCGTCTCCTGTTAGTAAAAAATTTCAAAATTCTCCCGCTTTGAAAAAGTTCTCACATGTGATGAAAAAGAGCAAAATAGTAACGGTTATGTAAAACAACTTCCGTTAGTTTGCATGGGAAAATACGTTACAAACAACTTAAAGAGATGAGAAGAATAAAAAGAGCGGATGTTGAAATAGGAATGTGGTCATGCCGTTACTGCTAAATAGCATTGGACACATGAAATATTTTAACAGTTTATTTGTATAACAGATGATGTACATAATTTCCTTTATATTTAAGTATCGTTTAAAGAACCGTTACCTTTAGATATTATGCTCTCCTATTAGTTTTGTATAGACAAATATTTTTTTACATGCTTTCATCATATCGTTCATCTTATGAATACATAAATATATACATATGTATATACATGTACACATCCTTATGTATGCGTTAATAAAAAAGTATTAACAACTTGCCAAGTTTTTACATCCGAATAAATTGAATTACCAACACTAGAATTGAATGAAAATTGTTTTATCCTTTCTGTTTACTTAAATCATTTTCTTTTTATTCTAAAAATTTTTATTCTGATAACAATGGCAAATAAATCATTTGATTTATAATGATTGTATATAGTAATACTCTTTGATTCATCACTCAGATACTTCATGACTACCGGTCCTTTTTTTTCTCTTTTATTTCCGTTGTGACTTAAAGTACACTAAAATGGATCGTATTTCAACGTTTTTTTTTTAATTTTGCAAGAGAAGCGAATGAGATAATCTCATAAAATTCCCATGATTAAAAAAATTAAGAATTTCCCTAATGTTGTAATACGTAATTGAATGTTCCGTTTCTTAAAAGCATATGAAATTGTTTTGTAAAACTCCAAATGTAAACATCCTAATTTAAAATAATTTTTGCCGAGAATTTTTTGTTTGAAAGCATAACACTTGATAAGAGAATAACAGGCATTTAATGATGAAAATGATGAATGATGAAAAATAAAAATTAATTAATTTCGCTATCTGTAGTACCATTAGTTTTTCCAATGAAATTAATTAAAAATCCGCGCTAAAACACAAACACTATTTCCAAAATTCTCACGGTAAAAAAAAAACAGTTAGGACTTCTCGTGTAATGTTTTTCTATTGCATTTAATTCTCACAATAACATTTGGCATGTGTTTTCGAAAACGTGATATTTTTTCATGAACATCTGTTTTAAAAGATGTTCTTTTTAAAAAACGTGCCTCGTGAGAGTAATACGGATACGGATATGAATTTCCGTTTTCCAAAGAATGTTGGTGAGAATTTTCTGCCGAAAAACAAAACATTTCAAAACTTTTAGAACAGGACATCATGAATATGCGAAACTATATTTCTAAAGAATAATAAACCTTTCTAGCTACAGTTAGTTCAGAACAAACCTTTTTCCAGTTTAACAATGAGAAAATTAAAAATAAATCTTAATAATCCCTGTGTTCACACAATTACATCCGTAACGAAACGTGATTTTGAAATTATCTTGTATGACGACAGTATTCCATAAACATCTTCTGTAAAAGATTATTCTTCTAAGGAACGTTCCTTACAAGTTTTTGAGAATTTGTTTTCTTAAAAATAAAGAATTTTTAACCAGGACAACAGAAATATGTCACACCATTCCCTTTTACCTTAAAGAAAAATAATAAAAGTTTGTCTACCTGCAGCAAAAAAATGGATCCTTTATCTGTGGTTCCTTTTATTATTGCAAACAAAAAGGGAGAAAATGTCCTTAATTTCAAGCTGAAATTAATATGTAATTCTGAAAGCAATAACTGTGTTTTTTTCTCAACTACACCTGCATAAAGTAACGTACATAAAATATTGAATTCGATTGCAAATTGGATCGATAATCGTGAGAATTTTTCGTTTTAAAACACAAAAAATTTCAATATTTTATAACAGGACAGCAGAAATATGCCAAAGGGTATCCTTACATCAACAAATTAATTTGTCTGCCTTTAGTAGATAAGAGTAATATTGGTTTTCCTTTCAGTTTCTTTGATTTTCCCTATGAATACAACACATTTATTTCTCAAAATTTCAAATCTTGAATTCTTACGAAAATCTAAAGTGTGTTCGTGAGAATTTTAATTTTTAGAATACGGAAAACCAATTATTTGAACGGTAGCGAAATTCTAAATCTTTTCAGCGTGAGAATTTAGAAAAATGTTTCTATTTTATCACAAGTTTCAAATGGTTCCATTTGAAAAACTAATGTAGCCGCTACCTTTTTAATGCAGGTAGACAAATTTATATCCCTTTAGGCTGCATATTGTTATATTTCTAACAGAATAACTGTTATAAAATATTGATTCTCAACAGAAAAAATCTCACATCTATCTTTTAAGAAGGAAAATGTAAGTAGTATTCCTGTTCTCAAATCAAGAATTCACCATTTTTTTTACGTTTTTTGTAAAAACAATCGAAAATTCTTTTCGAGAAAGGTTTCGAAGTATTTGAGTTTTTTCTAATTATTGTTTCCCTATTGTCTTCTAAGACTAATTTTCAATTTTCTGAAATCCTATTACATTCGATGTGCGGAATTTCTCACGTAATCTCAAAGAACCAAATTTTCCTGAGTAAAACATTAAATTTCAAAATTTTGTGTATTTGGAAAAATATTTCCCACGATTTTTCCTTCGAAAACCTTTTGTGCCCTGGAAGAAAGAAAATAATTTAATGGACCAGCCTGCTAAGCACTAACTCGCTGACCTTGTAGTTGATGAAAAGGCTTGTTTTACAAGAAAACTATTTAAGTGTTGGTTATGAGTTCCAATAGACAATGCAACTGAAATTCATTTCCTTACCATAATCGAACCATAAATTCCATTCCAAATAAATTCTCAAACTCGTTTTCCCAGTAAAAAAAAACCTATCAAATTTTAAAATATGGGGAAAAATATTAAATTATCCCACGCTTTAAGGCTAATTTGAAGTAAGTATTGCGCTACATTTACTGTATTCCTAATCAAAAGTAGCCTTAAAATATCTATATTGGGACAAAATTCTCACGGCGCTGAAAAGCATTAGCGTGAGAAATTTTCTCAAAATTTCAAATTAAATTCTAAAAAAATGGTTTCATTGCAATGATAAATCTCTACCTCTGTCTGCATTTCCCTTCAACAAGTGGTTGTGATGACGGCTATAATGATTAACAATGCAACATTCTCTAAATGAATCTGAGAAAACTGCTCAAAAACCCACCCTTAAAATTGTTTACAAGAGTATGTACATATGTGTGTGAGTGTGTAGATGGAAAATCATATGCCACAAGTTTTCTTTTACTTTCTCTTAAACAATTTTCCACATTAGAAAAAGAGGATTTTCCTTTTTTTCGCACTCTCATTTAATATTCTGTTGGCCTGTTAAAAGTAGTGGAAAATTTACGAAAACATGTGTGAAAACTCACTATGTAATCACGATTTATCGAATGGAAAAACTAAGGAAAAACTAAATTAATTATAAAAATTAAATTGAATGTGTTAAGAAAAAAAGAAATTGTAAAAGAGAAAATTCCATATAAAACAGATCATTTGAATTTTCTTTTCATTTCCCAAGAGGAAATGTTTTAGATTTCCTGTTATCCTGTTAGAAACATTTCCAAAATTTTCTTCTCTTATTTTGGAAAACTCTCACCGGAGAAAGTAGTCTATTTAAAAGTAGTGAAATAGTTATTTTTAAAGGATTTTCTATAAACCAGAGATTATTCACAACAGCATTTTAATAAATGAAGCACAAAAACTCAAATTTAATTTTTAAAAGAAAATACATATAACAAATTTTCCTATCGCTTGTACTTGTTGCTTGTATATGTACATGTAACGAACTCAAAGTACCACAACATACTTCTTTACTGCAATACAAATAGTAACACTTTTAACCCGGGATGCATGAAATTCGAAACCCACCCCATTTTACTTTGGTATACATACATATGTAATGAATTTTCTTTTTAAGGAAATTACTGAAAACGGCTGATTGCCCGTTACATTAAATATTTTATTTATACTTTCTAAAAATTTGACACTCATTCCTAATCAAAAAAGTACCACAATCTGGCGAAATGGAAAACTCTTGGCATATTTAGTTCGTATTAGCAGAATGCATATATTTTTTCTTTAAGAAATAGTTATGAAAACTGCTGATTTCCTATGAAATAGAATGTTTTATTTCCTACTCATTTAAATATCGATGATAGTTGTGAACAATATTTGTAAGTATTCAAGTGGTATGACTTCTAATGTTAGTTTTGAAAGAGAAATTCTTTTTCGAAATGTTTGAGAAAATTATTATGGCAGAAGAATCAGATAGAAAGAACAGAGACAGAGTTGGAAAAACTGTTCAGAGTGATCCTTCACATTCAATGCAATGAATAACAATCTCAAATTCCAAATGAATAGATTTGTTGTATTTATCCTTCTGCTCGAAAAGAAATTCATGTTAGTTTTCTTGAAATTCCATTACATTTGTTAACAAACGTCACCGTACAAGTGTGTACGTACGCAATTATACAATTACACTTAGAGGAGGCCTTACATGCTGTACCCTTCCAATCTCAGTAGTAAAAGTGAAGCCTAAGAATAGCATAAACAATTTTTGAAATTTCTTACGCACAATGTTCCGCGACTTTCTTTTTAAAATTTAAGAAATTTTTAATTCTTACTAAACTGCTGAGGCTCTGTTAAATATCGTCACAAAAGTCACAAGAAAGTAAAAAAATTTCACACGATCTAAAGAGTAATTTGCGTTAAAACTAAATTCCCACACTAGATAGTTCTTGAATTTAAATCATTTCCTTGTGTAATTTTAGACAGTTCCACGATTTCTGTTTTGAATTTTTTTAAAGAAAATTGTGAGAATTTTGATTTTTTATGCACATCAGGTAATAATTATTCTTCTTTTAAAATCCCATACGTATTTTCTATCCAATAAATGTTTCTTTTTCTCACGATCTCTTGGTTTTTTAATTACTCTCTTTTGCATTTTCCTCCATACATATAATTTTCAAAAGTATCCTTTCAAATTCCTTTAACCACAATTGCTGAATTTCTATTATATTGTCCCTCAAAAGTCAAAGAAGAGAAGTGTCAGTCTCTGTTTAATTTCCTGAAATTTCACACGATCTTTACTTTCTCTTCTTTAAAATACATTTTCCGATGATAGAATTTTAAATTAAAAATGTGAGAATTTTCTCTTTTTAATCGATCGTAAGAAAAATTTTCTACTCTAGTAAATATCGTCTGACAAGGGGGGTAGAACTGGGCGGAAACGTTCCGCTATGTATAAGGAGAGGAATTCATATCGTAGGGCTTGCACTGTCTTGAGAAGATTTGCAAGCTGTGATGTGGATTCCCTCTCTGTTAAGGAGCAGAGGATGCTGGCTCGACACAGAGGCACTGTTCTGCGGTATGAGAAAAAATACCCAGACAGTGCCCTCTCACGGGTCGCTGACTCTGATGGACCCTTGAGTGTGGACGAGAGCGTAGAGCCAACTGCTTCTACCTCTCAAGCCGCATGCAAGGGGCACAAAGGTTATACACCCTTACTCCCAGCTGGAGCAAAGAAGACCACCCGGGTTTTCAATCCTTCGGTGAAGAGAAAGGGTGGTGGTGTTACTCCTTCAAGGGATGGTGGAAAGGAGGTAGAAGCTACCGCCAATCCTTTATCCCAAAAGGAGGATGTAAGGTTAGAGGCCAAGGAGTTGGGGGGGGTCACTTCGGCGGATAGGTCTTCTGTGCAGGTTTCTCGCAAGGGAGATCGCATGAAGAGGAACAGGTCTGACGAGGTGCCTTCCTCTAGCTCCAAGCGTCCCAGGAAACAAGGGAGCCTAGGAACTAACCCTTCCCTTCAGCTGGCTTTCATCGACAGGTCGGATTTGGATGGTAAAATCTCTCCTGAAAGATGGAATCTAGTTGAAGAACGGCTCATTGAGTTCATAGCTGAGGAGAGTTGTGATGGCAGGAATGCTCGCATATCTTCTATTGGTTGGTCCAGGGGTATCAAGGTAGTCGACTGTGAAAACGAGGGAACTGTAAAGTTCCTTGTGGAATCAGTGAAGCGCCTTGGCGAACTCTGGCCCGGTGCGCGCTTGGAGGTGGTCCCTCAATCCGACCTCCCTCTACGTCCAATAGTGACGGTATGGATCCCGCCTACTTTTAGGCGTGTGAGTATCATACCAAAACTTATTGGGAAGCAAAACGATGGATTGAACACCAGTACATGGGCAGTTGTTAACTCCCTGGCTGGTGAAGGTAAGAAGGGCTGCGATCTTCGGATCGCTATTGATCAGACCTCACTTCAGAGGCTAAGGGCAAGGGGTGGCGTGGTGTTGTGTGGGATGGCAAACCTAAAGTTCCGTCATCGGGAAATAAGGGGTGCCTAGGAACCCAGAGGAGGCTGAAAGTGGTGCAGATTAATCTGCATCACTGCGAAGCTGCCTCACACAACCTACTAACCACCCTACGCCGCCTTGAAGTTGACATCGCTCTTATCCAGGAACCTTGGATCCTTAGGGATAGGATCCTGGGTTTGAGCGATCCTGATTATAGGTTACTTGTTCCTAGAACAAGCGAGAAGGTAAGAACCTGTATATTAGCTAGGGGTAGCTTAGACTTGTTAATCACTCCTTCCTTTTGTACAGGTGACGTAACGACTGTGGCGTACAAAGATGACCTTGGGATCGAGTTGATGCTGTCATCTGTGTACATGCCGTACGAGGCTGCATCCCCACCTGATGACTTAATTGGACGACTGGTGGAGCATGCGGAGAGGACAAGATGTCGCCTTGTCCTGGGTTGCGATGCCAATGCTCATCACACCCAATGGGGCAGTGCTGACATAAATACTAGGGGTGAGTCGATTTTGAATTTTATTATTCTTAATAGGCTCAACATTTGCAACGTTGGCAACACGCCAACGTTTAGAAACCGTGTTAGGGAGACTGTAATTGACATTACGCTCTCTAACATGGACAGGTCTATGATTGAGGACTGGAGGGTTTCAGATGAGTGTTCTTTCTCTGATCACCAATTGATATCCTTCAGTATTAATCTATCAGGTGGCTTTAACAAGCCTTTTAGAAATCCAAGAAGAACCGACTGGATCAGATATGAGATGGCTGTGGAGGAGGAACTTAAGACCCTCAGGGGTCGTTCCACTCCTAGCGTCAATGATCGAGTTGGGTCTTTGACGGATATTTTGTTGTCTTGTTATAGAGATGCTTGTCCTCTCACTTACCCGGGTAAGAGGAACCAGCCAGTCTGGTGGAATGCGGAACTCCGTAGACTCCGCTGTTGTACCAGGAAACTCTTTAATAAGGCTAGGAAGTCGGGCAGGGAAGTTGACTGGTCTGCATATAAGGCCAGTTTTAATGAGTATAAAAGGGAAATAAAGCGCTCAAAGAGAACCACCTGGATGAGTTTCTGCACGAGTATCGAGAATGTTTCCGATGTGGCTCGTTTCCGTAGGATGCTGTCTAAGGACCCCAAAATCCTAGGCTTCATCCAAAAGAACGATGGCGCGTGGACAGCCTCGAGAAAAGAAACCCTAGAGGTTCTGCTGAGTACTCATTTTCCCAATTGTGTGGATCCAGAAAGCTATCCGTCGGGGGTAGCGGATCCCTTCTGTGATGCTGGCTTGATGCCCGATTTGGAGGATATCATTAACAGAGACAAGGTGAAATGGGCGATAAATAGTTTTGAGCCCTTTAAGTCGCCTGGTCCGGATGGTATCTTTCCGGCTCTGCTTCAGCGTGCTGGTGATATATTACACGAATGTCTGGTGGACGTGTATAGAGACTGTCTCCGACGGTGTGATATACCTGATGGTTGGAAAGATGTGCTCGTGGTGTTTATACCAAAGGCTGGTAAACCCAGTCACATCGGCCCGAAGGATTATAGACCGATATCCCTCTCATCCTTTCTTTTGAAAGCCTTGGAGAGACTTATCGATCTACATTTGAGGTCAAACATGGACCGGTCTCTGTTGAGTGGGTCGCAACATGCTTACATTAAGGGTAAGTCGGTTGAGACCGCTCTTGATGTGACAGGTTTTGTTGAGACGAATCTGGCTAGGGGTGAGTACACACTGTCGGCTTTCCTTGATATAGAGGGGGCCTTCAATAATGTCACCACTTCTTCTATTGAGAATTCACTGAGGGATATACATGCCCCAGATTTTCTGGTGCGGTTTATCATCCACATGTTGGGTAATAGACTAATCCGATCGAATCTGGGTGGATGTTCTATCGTAAAGCGTGCGACCAGGGGTACACCGCAGGGGGGTGTCCTATCCCCTCTCTTGTGGCTCCTGGTTGCTAATGTTGGTCTGAGGCTTCTAGAGAGTAGGGGCTTTAGGGTTGTGGCATATGCCGATGATGTGGCTATTCTGGTGGGTGGAAAGTTTCTACCGACGCTGGGGGAACTGATGGAGTCTGCTCTTGGAATTTTATCCTCTTGGGCTACGAACTGTGGCCTGGGTATAAATCCGGATAAGACGGACCTCGTCCTGTTCTCGCGTAGGTACAAAGTTGAACCCTTCAGGTTGCCGAGGTTAGCTGGTAGGGAGCTTCCGTTGTCTTCTGAGGTCAAGTACTTGGGTGTTGTCCTGGACAGCAAGCTGAACTGGAAACGAAACACCGAGGAAAGAATGAAGAAGGGACTGAATGCCTTCTACCAGTGTAGGAACTCCATAGGTAAGAGCTGGGGTCTTCCGCCTAGGGCCATTCGCTGGATATATCTGGCGATTGTTAGACCGGTTATTACCTATGGCTGCGTTGTTTGGTGGTGTGCCTTAGATAAGAGTTTTCAGCGGAAAATCTTGGATAAGGTTCAGCGGATTGTTTCCTTGAGTATCACTGGAGTGAGGAAGAGTTGCCCTCAGGCTGCTCTTGACACTATGCTCTGCCTGACTCCGCTTGATTTATATGTCAAGCGGTGTGCAGCGCGCTGTGCCATTCGTCTGAGGGAATCGGGCTGCTGGAAACAGCGCTCGACAGGTCACTCCAGAGTTCTGAATGTCATCTTTCCTGACGGGAGATATCGACTTTCGGAAAAAGCCACCGATTATGTTGTGCCTGAGGCTATGTTCCTGCCCGGTTTAAGGATACTTATACCGGAAAGGGCACAATGGAATGGTGGGGTACTCCAGGGACAGAGAGGTATACCCATCTTCACAGATGGGTCTAAGTTAGGTGGATGTACAGGTGCTGGGGTTTTCTGTAGGGAACTCGGTCTTGAACTCCACTTTAGGTTGAACGATGACTGCAGCGTTTTCCAGGCGGAGATTTTCGCAATCTTGAAAGCTATTGAGGCCATAGCTGGTGGCCCAGCTTCAGATTCGGAATCTTACGTGATCTTCGTTGACAGTCAGGCTGCCCTTAGGGCCATTGAGTCGGTCTGGTGCAAATCACGGCTCGTTCGCAAGTGCAAGGAGTCGTTGAGGTCCTTTGGACTAGACCGTATCCGTCTCTGCTGGGTTCCGGGTCATAGCGGAATACTGGGCAATGAGACGGCGGATGCCCTCGCTAGGTTAGGTTCGCTCTCTGGGAGCGATTTAATAGTTGGTCCTGACCCCCCGGTCTGCCACCTCTACGGTCTCATCAATAGATGGGTCGGGGAGGAAGAGCAAAGACGTTGGGGGAACGGATCGGGTTGTTTTGTCTCTAGATGTCTATGGCCTGCTGTGGACAGTAAGAGAACAGGTAGGCTGCTGGGCTTGGATAAGGCCAGCTTAAGGTTAGTTGTCGGGTTTATCACAGGGCACTGCGAGATTAGGTCGCTGACGGGGATCTGGAACAGATCCCAGCCGGACTATTGCAGGGCATGTTGCGATGAGGAGGAGTTGGAGACTATCGAACATCTCCTCTGTAACTGCCCAGCCCTTGGTAGGTTGAGGCTGAGGACCTTTGGCAGGGCCTTCTTTGAGAGTTTGAACTCTGCGTCGAGAGCCGACATCAAGGCTCTCCACAGATTCATTAGTGGCTTAGGCTGGTTGAGGGGCGCTAGGGCTTTATCAGGGTAGTCGCGCTCTCCCTTCTTTGTTGGGTCTATGTTACCCCTCCGCTTCCCATTCTCCCTTTCCTATCTCCTCTCCTTTATATCCTATTCCCTCTCGTATCCTTCCTCTTTAAGGACGTTGTACAATGGGTCAATTCGACCTCCGGGTACTGTACTTGTCTTAATTGACAAGTGCACGTCCTCTAACCTAACCTAACCTAACCTAAATATTTTTCGTTGAAGCAATCTCTTTTTTCTCATAATAAGTAATAATTTCTCAATTTCAGTTCCTGAGTTCCTGATAAATTTTCTCTCATAATTAAAGAAAAGTATAGGAATTTCACACGATCATCTCCATTTTCAAAAAACAAGTTTCTCACGCGTTTTTTATTTTTAATTTTGATGTAAAAGTGTGAGAATTACATTTTCTAATTGATCAAAAGAAACATTCCCACACTAAGGAGATAGTTTCTCTTCAAATTCTTTTCTTTTTGAATTTTAAATACATTTCTTAAGGGGTAATTCGATCCACAATCCAAAATTCTTGAGCACTCTTTAAGAAGAATGGTTTAAAGTTCTCACGGAAATAGTTATTTCAAGATTTGAGAATATTCCCACAGTAGATATATTACCCACAAATTAATCAAATCAATTATAAAAATAATTCTAAAGACAATTTATTCTTTGTATTTCGGCTTCCTTAAATAACTGAATCTGTATTGAATTTTTCCGTAAGATTTAAAAGAGAAGAGTATAGAAATTTCACACGAGCTTCGTGCTTATCAAGATTTGAAGGTATTTCTTTTGTAAATTTATTTTGCTTAAAAAGCTGACGTCCTGCTACATTTAACAGAAAGGAGTCATAATTATAGAAGGAAATTTACAACGATAATGGAAAATTCGAAATTTTATACCTGATTTTCTAAACAACAAATATTCAATCAGGGAGAATTAATTATAGAGAACACATTTTGTAGATAATTTTCTCCTTAACAAGTATAAAATAATTTTGGAAAGAGAATAAGAATGGCAACACTAATATGGAGTACATAGAAATAAAGCGGTTTTTATAAAAACATACTGGCTGGGCCGTGCAACACTTTGTCACGCACATTTCAATTGGAAAATATTGTTGCCACATTACTGATCTTATTAGAATATTTTGTACAGAAAATCTCCGTTTCCCGCTTTAATTCTTTACTTATTTACACTTAATTTATCATCATGAGTCATGACCAGTTCGCAAAACCAAAAACCCCAAAAAACAAACATTTTTTCCCTCCAAATACGAATTTGCTGTGTTTCAAATGCTGTTCTCCTTTTACATTCTGTTACAATTCAGCGATTATTGAATTCAATTTCTTTCTTTTTTTCGTAATTTTAATTCGAAATGACAATGCGAAAAAAAGTAACTTTTGTCATGTCCTTTCATTAAATATAATAAACAGCAGCTCTGTCTTGACAGTAGAGTGCAGTGCAGCATTACAAATTCTTATAAGAAGAGAATATTTACGTTAATTCTGGTTCAGTGAATTTTCAAGTAGATTACATTTTAATACATCCATCGTATTATATTTAATGAAGTGCAAAATAAAGTTAGCTTTACGTTGAATTTTGTAGCTTTTTCTAAAATTTCTGAGCGCCCAGTTAAATATCCTGCCAGTGTTCCAAATCAATGAGTTTTGAAATGTTATTAAAGAAAACATTTTTTGATAAAGTTGACAGTCTGTTTACCCTTCTTTGACTGTTATTAGCGAGACAAGATATATTAGGATCCCACAAATATGAGTTTACTTGGTTTGAGGATGTTTACAGTCATGATAAGATCGTAGGACACAATGTGCTCGTCCTTGAGAAAAAAAAGAAAACGAAGGGAAAAAGAGGTAGAGATGGATATAGGAATATAATAAGACGAGCGAAACAGAAAATAGATGAGCTACACGAGAATGCATGAACATGAGTTTCCCAAATTGAATTTTCTGCAATCGCAGTAATTAAGTGATGCATTACCTATTCAAAAATACACGCCTTCAAAACTGACTACATACTTCCGTCTTTAATTTTTATTCCGTATTTGTACTAAAATAACTTTCACAAATTGGTCAACATCATTGAAAAGCAATTTGAACTCCCATAAAGTCGCGAACCGGTAATAAGACTTTTACAAAATTCTATATTCGAAAAATTTATTTCAACTGATGTTAGTTACTCTTTAGCATTCAACTCTTTGGGAAGAATGGTGTCAACCCGTTAAACATTCATGCTCGGGTATTTCAATATTTATTTTTAAATTTTTTGTTAATAAACTCTACATTATTTAGATAATAATCGAATAATATTTGTTCCAACTTATGGGATCCCTGTACAAAGGCTGTCACTCTGTTTCAATTGAGTGATTTTTGAAGTATGTGGTGTATGTTGTTTGCCACAAAAGTGACAGAGATAGAGAGAGCCAGAGTGGTAGTTAATGATGCGAAAGTAGGTATTATTTATTTAGTCCTGGCATGACAGCACAAACAATTGTAGCCTTTAATTAAACAATACGAGTTTTATGTTACAAATCCTTTTTTCTTTTCAAGTGGTTCTAATTCACTGATTTCTGTAGAGTTTCTTAATTGCAGGCTAAAGGTTGAAAAATAGTAGAAACAGATTTAAAAAAAATCTGAGTTTGAAAGCACGTCTCAAATGCTGTTGGCCCAGTAGAAATGTGAAATCATTTCCAAATCAGCGAATTTGGATTTTTTATATTTTTCTCTTTTAAAAATTAATGCAACGAATGCAATACTTTTTGAAGACTAAAGACCTTATGTGTGTATTTGTTATCTCTCTCTCTCTCTCTCTGTCGATTCTTATCAATTGAAGCGCAATCAAATTTAAAATAAATTTTATGCGATTTTAGTTGTGTTCTGGCCTGATGTCCCAGTAAAATTCAGCAATTACCGTCTACTTGAGTGATTTTCCGTGTCACTGATATGCATGAGGTTTACGTAGTTAATGATTACCCTTCCGTTTATACTTCTTTCCTTCCTGTTGTCCTTAATAGCAATTTAGTTGTATAAGGCCTGAACATTCGCGCCTTATACTTGAAATTATTTATTTTGACAACAAAATTAAATTTTGTGTTCAATTCTTGTTGTTGTTATTGTTGTTTGCGTGTGTTTGATTGTTATCCTGTGATGAGCAGCGACAACACGACGACTTTATTTCATTCATTCATTCATTCATTCATTGTCAATGTTCCAAATCAGTGGTTTCGTTTTAATGTCAATTATCATCATCATTTGGAATTAAAAAAAAAAAACCAAAACAAAATTAGTTTTTGTCACGATTTATTGTTTGAAATTTGAACTTTTTCTTTTGAACTTTTCTGTTGTCCTGTTCAAAATCCTGTTAATCGTCACACAACAGTGATTCTCAAGATTGACAGAATAATGTTTTTATGTAATAAATGTAAATGATATCCTTTTAATTTCATCAACTCCACAACTGTAGTAAATGTTGGACGTAATTTTGGTAAGAAAGAAATTAAAAAAAACCCCAAAAACACTCTTCAATTTAATGCATCTATTAAACAACAACAACAATTGTCGATGACATTAACATCGGAAGAACTGCACAACAAATGATGACCGGAAAGTACAGTAAATAACAGACGTGTACTACGCAAAAATATGACAACAACCCTTAGGTTTTCTTCGCGTCCTCTTCTCTGTTAGCTGCACGTTTTATCTTAATTTCACAGTTTCTTCATACTTACAGAAACCGCACTTGGCTCATTCAGGTAAGATAGCAACTTTCCCTCTTTAACTAGCCTTTTAGCACTCTCTAGTGAGTGACCATTAAAAATTTTTCAACTTTTTCTTGACACAATAACTTGTATGACTTGCCTGGTACTGTGTAAACGTATACGTACATATTCTGAAATTCATACATATGTATTGTTAGCCTAGATTTCTTCAAGATTGTATTGATTATTATTCTAATAAATCTTTTTTCCACTGCATTATACTGATACCCTGTTAAATGGTTAAAGATGTGAAATGCTTCAGTTACTGGGTTAAATTGCAGGCTTACAGTGTTAAAGGCACAGGCGTAATTGGCAAATAAAAAACGCCAAGAAGATATAGTCTAATGATTTTTCCCAACGACAGTTGTAATATTTGATTTGCTTTTCTATTGAAACCTTTGTTTATGGGAAGATGAACTTAGAAATTCACACAGCATGCACTCAAGTGATAACTCTTCAAAAAGATATTGAAAAATATTGAACAAAAAAAGAAAACCTTTTTAATTACGAGCAGGTTATGAGGCCCTAGTAAGAAGTAAGCAAAATTTTACACTGGAATGAGTTTCAAAACAATTTGTGCACAGAACATCTTAAACTAAGTTCTTAATTTTCTGGAAGAAAAAAACTTTTAATAATATTTGTTAGTCTTAAAACTTATTTTTCTTTTTTTTATTTATTCGAAATTGTTGTTGGCCAAATTTATTTTGTGTTACGAAGTTAATTTTCTACAATTTGAATTTTCCTTAACTCCTATTATATTTCCTTCCAAAAGGTTACACTCGAATAGGCTTTTTTCGCTTTCACTTCATTCAGTTTTACTTCACAGTAAATTTGACACATGTTTCTAGTTCAGAGAAATCCCTTTTTCAAATCCTTCCGCTACGTTACACCTCAGTAAATGGGTGGTATTGTTTTTGTAATCTTAAAAAAAAATGTTCTATAAAACGTACTACGGGTTATGAAAGCCCAGTCCTCGGTTCCAGTAAATGAACACAAAGTCTTTAGTGGTATCAAAAAAAAAAAAAAAGGATGACAGTGTAAGAAAGACTTTATTGCTCTACAGAAACCTTAACGATTTTTATATTTTCTTCGCTTTAATCCTTGCTGCTTAATTCGCGTTGAAGGAATAACGCTCTCTATAATGAAAAAGTGATTTTTAAAGATCGTTTTTACGAAAAGAAAAACTTCTTTTCCATTTTCTGTTCTCCTATTACAATATTTCCACTTTATGAACACCATTTAAGCAAATTTTCCCAGCATCATGACTTCTTAATTCCCTCTGTGATTTGAATTTCAAATCATAATCAAACAGCACAAGACTTTTGACACTCCATTTTTTTAAAAAACAGATTAGATTCGAAGTTGTTTAAACTTTGTTGTACATGCTATATGGTGCAGTAAAAATGAATCCATTTTTAATTAAAATGATGATAAATGGTATCATCACTCACTGATAAAATCAATGAATTTTTTAACAAAAAGATTATTCGGCAAAGGCGGATGCAGATAGTAGTCACTTTATCCCTGCTCTGAACTATTATTGAAAGACTAAAACTGTTCTTGTTAATAGGCTTCGGTCAGTGTAATCGTTTCAGGATTTGAACCAGTGGTTTACAGAGGAAAATTCTGTTCATCAAGTCCTTTTTTTGCACAAACTAGAAAGGGATCGACCTTTTTTAGGTAATTACAAACAAGATAACGAGGTCTAATTAAATTTCTAATCCTCGACATACCGTAAGCCTTGATTAGAAAAACAATGAATTTATTTTTACTACACCTCCTACTATTAAGATTTCTTATTCGAAATGTTTTTTTTTTTCTTTTCTGGTAATAATTTATGGGAAAATGAACTCACGAACTCCCACAGCATGCACGCAAGTGATAACTTCTAAAACAAAATTACGGCAAAGAGAAAATTTTAAAATTTAGTACCATAGGGGGTACATTTATGAAGGCCCAGTATTAACATTTTTAAGCTTTCCACGACAGTAACTTTGGAAAAGAATGACTGAAATTTATTCCACGAATAGAAAATCCTTCTAATCATGTAATTGTCTACTCATTTTCGTACTTATAAAGTACCCAAATGAAGTACTTTTTCAAATGCTATCATTGAGTTATTTTAATAATTATTTAACATAAGTGTAGTGTTTAAAGGAAAAACATATTTTCATTGCAAAAACGAACGAACGAACGAACTCCTGCCGCCTTTGAAACAATTAATTCTATTTGGCTAACACGCAACTTGTCTAGGACATGTTATACGTATTTCCTTCTTCATCCTTTTTTACCGTTACACTCTGATAGTTTTTTGTATTTGTTTTTATATTATAAATACGACGGCGACTATGACTTCTCTCTATTGGAGTTACAATAACAAAAATCCTTGTATGAATGCGTTCTACCTCAGTTAATTTTACTATTGAGTAGTTTTTTGATAAAAAAAAAAAAATTAAAAAAAAAGAAAAAAAATAGAAATATTTTATACGCCTTTTGGCAGAAAATGTTCGCCTAATACTTGGTTCCACTAAATGAGCATTTAAAATAAAAGCGTTCAATTCATTTCAAATTCCAGCTGATTTATAATCAATTTTCAACACTCGATGAAACGCGTAATTATTTGGCTAAAATGGGCATATAAAATTCAAAGAAAAAACACAATGATAACGGCAAGCGATTAGTAGCGTTCATGTAAATACAATTGATAACTGTTAATGTATATAACCATAGCTTATTTAAAGAAAAATCTCTGAACAGAATGGAAGCAGAAGGCACGCTTAACAACGTGAAGCAAATCACTGTTTAATATCGGAATAGACAATCTGACAACATTGTAGATTGGACAAGTTTGGGTTTGAAATTCCTTTGTTATGAAATCGTGTATGATCCGACCATATAGAATTATATGTTTATCTAATCTTCCGTAATTTTATTAGAAATGATATTAAAAGTTTGTGTAGTTAATAACGCTGAATTTAAAATCAATCTCAAAAATGTAAAAACAATTTATTTATGAGATACTGACACCAAGCGTCATATGAAAAATTAAAGAAATTTTTGTTCACCTATATATGTACGAATGTTTTGTTGCCGCAAAATATCCTTTAGCTTTTAAAAATAAAGCAAACAAATGCAATATATGTATGCACAGAAATCCTTACATAAATTTAGATTTATTTTTTTGCACAAAATCGTACTTACTTGTGTGGAGTACTGATCTCCTGTTATTTAGTTCCAGTAGTTGCACATGATAAATAAATAAAATTCAGTTCTCATCAGCATGATTTGGCACACGCCAAATCATTTAATTAGCTTAAGTTATTATTTAATAAAACAAAATACAATCAAAGCGACAAACGACAAAGCAGCTATTTTAACGCATCGCCACATAGGAAACAATGAGTATTAAGGGAAAAGAATTTAAACTGTGAAGAACTGTAAAAAGAATTAAAAATATTCTTTTTAACACAAAACGATAAAATCACTTACTATTTGAGAAATTATTGCGAAAAAAAAGCGAAAACTAATTAAACGTTACAATTTATTTTTGGGTTTTGGAAACGCCTAAACGTTGTCAGTCAAACTGCATTGTGTTGCATTAGATATACTCTAATAATTTGTTGTTGTTGCAGCTGTTAGTAAATGAATGAGTGCGTTTTTTTTTTTAATATTTTTTATGGGAACATGAACTCACGAACTTCCATTCTACAGCATGCATAGATGCAATATTGTTAGCGGATCTCATTATTTTTTAAAATATACATATACATATACATATATGTACATATACATATACATATATATATATATGTATGTTTCATTATTTTCAATTCGAATCATCATCTAAATATTCTAGATTTTATGATTTCCTAATAAAAATCCTTGAATTTTGTTACACCACAGTGATTTTGATGGAGCAGCAAACTGCATTAACACTAGAGTTATTATCGAATATACATACATACATAATATGAAACTAAAACGTGACCTATTTGGAGACAAATTTATTGCCAACACTGAACAACGTTTGTCTCTGTTTGACAAAAACAAATAATTCTTGTGTCCTTTATCCTTCAATACAATTCAATCGAGTGTGAGAAAGTGCAATAACCGCCAATAGCCAAAATTTTTTTTATCGGCAGAGTTCTTTATACTAAGTCTGTTAAAAAAATCAATAAGAATTTTCAATTTTAGCAACTTCTTTAAATAAGCGATTGTAAACGGAGGTATTACGTTACGTTAATACAACGCCATGCTACTTACTACAACAGTGATTAACTGGAACTTTATTGCTTCCACTTTATAGCAGCCTCTGATTGTCTATTACAGATAATTTTATGGTGAAAATTTTCAAAATCGATTCTTTCCTCCTTTTGTCTTTTCTTTACCAACAGAGGTATAGAGTTTCATAAGATATACATAATGAAAACGATGTTTGGGCGGACTATAAGGGATTCTATGTACAATATAATCGAATTGCCTGTAGTTAGTAGTAACAAAATGAACAAAACTGTACTAAATAAAACCTTCAAGCCTTTTAACGTTGTAATACAGAAGCTTGACGATTTGGAATGGCCAAGAGTGAATGTATGTGAAATCATACATTGATTCCTACATTCAATAAACGAATTTAAAATTTTTCTATTTCAGCATTTATTTTTTTTTTTTTTTTTAATTTAGTATCCTCTATGAAAGTAAAAAAGCACATTGTCGTAGTGTTTGTTTTAGAGAATAAAGTCTCATACATACATATATGTATGTATGTATACATATGAATGCACATATGTACGTACATACATATATTCTTATACATATTTGTATAATCGTATGTTTTTCGATAAATTTCTTTAATGAGATTCATATTGTTTTTCTAATAAAAATCTCAACATGATGTTAATTTTTCCTGCCTACACATTATCATTCAAAACAAAAACAACAACAAAAAGAAGATACGGAAAATAAAACAAGAAAGAAAACTGTCGACCTTAGAAAAAATGTTCTCGATTGTCTTACTGATCTTCTATGAATTCCTGTTAGAAAAGAGAAAGAGTGAAAATTTCAATAAATTTTTAAGAATTTTCAAAAACAAACATTTCAAATATATTTTCCATTTTAATTTTCAAATATTGTCATTCGATGAACCTGTTCTTCTAATTTACAATTTTAAGAGCAAAAGAAAAATTTGTTCAATTTTCTTTCGTGTGATATTTGTTATACATTAACATGATCTCCTGTTAAATGGTTCCACTAGATGAACATCGTTAACGAAATTATTCTCAGCATCATTAACTTCATCTGTTTCAAAAATTTTTATTTGAATTTCAAATCAGTTGATTAGCACACTCTAAAGCGTTTCAAGTTGAAATTGAAATTGTTGACACATGAATGAATGCTTTTTCAAAAGCAAGTCATGCACACTGTCTAGTAGTCTTGGTTAGATGTCGTCGCATTGTCTAACCAGAAACTGCATATTGTTGTTATTCAATATTAGAACAGACAGACTAGAGCAGAGCGGAGTAGAGCAGAGTAGACCAGAAGGTGTGCAGAGCAATGGTTAACCCATTAGATATAGTCTAATGGTTTTTCCCATGCATGATGATAATACAACACTATTGTTTCAATACGAACGAATGAATACGTTTTTGTTTTATTTTATTGTTAAAGTATTTTTGTTTTTGTTTTTTTTTTATAATTTTTCGAAAATGGGAAAAAAATCTTTGTTTATGGGAACATGAACTCACGAACTCCCGCATCATGCATTCAAGCGGTAATCTACGTCAGTCGAAACGGTACTGTACCTAGTCATTAATGGAGTAGTTTGTAGTGCAATGAATTAAAACAGAAAAAATTTGAAAAAAATCACAGCAGCCGACCAACTATTGATGCTGGTCTCCTATTGAAATGTTACACTTCGTTTCACTTCACTTAACAGCATCTCATGATAATTGATGATCATCACACTGCCGCCATCATCATCATCGGCGGCATCGTCATCATCAGCATCAGCACCATTCGAATCAGCATCACATTTGCAATTATAATACAACGATGTGTAGTAGTCAGTCATAATGTAGTGAATTTGTCACGCTTTCAATAATAAAAAAAAAGTTTAAAAAGTGGAAGAAACCAGACCAAATCGTAAATGTATTGTTACCATATCCAATAGATGTGTTCAATGAGCTCGTAATACACAATGGTACTCTTAATTTAATTAAGAGGACCGTCGTTACGGTTGATGCGTTTTCAATACAAGATGCCAGTCTCTAATCTGACTCCTCTGTAATCCTGGTTGTTTCATATGAAGTATTGGAATACTTTTTAACAAAGATTCGCTCTTAATCGATAACAAAACAGAAATTGATGCGTACCAAATGAAATGGAAGGTAAAACATATGAATTGGCATACTTTTAGGGTTCTGATACCAATTTAAACAAAAAAAAAAACAAAAAAGAACACAAAATTATTTTTATTTCGAAAATATTGGACATTTATTGACCTCAGAGTATCATCCATTATTATTCTCTTGGAAATTTTGTTTGAAAGGCGACAGGCTGAATACAAGAAAAGAAACAAGCACTCAATGGTAAGACACAGTTACGCAGTTACTGATTACAAAATAAATCGATTTCAATAGACCCTAAATTATCTGGTGCACTCAGGATGGATTTCCCTGAAAAAATTCTAATCCTGCAGGACTACAAACAATTTCAGAGGCGTTGAGCATGTATGACTTGTCCTTCTAGGATAATAAAAACAACGGACATCATAAGATCAAGCACCGCCACCTATTCACAAAGAATAACATTTAATGGAGAAATTTCTCACGACTACACCCATGCCTACAGAGGGTGATTTGAAAAACGTAAAAAAGCCATTTATATTAAAAAAAAAACGGATTCGGTTGCAACATTAACTGATTCGTAAACAAATGGAGAAAAATTGTATTGTTGAACGAATCGAAATTCAATTTAAAATTTTCGGATGGAATAATTTTAATACGGTCAGTTCAGTTCGCAGAGAAGTAGAGTCGTTCCAGCGGCAAAGCGTAAGCAAAACAAATAAAAAATGAACACTTCATTACTTATTTATCAATGGCGCCACAAAAACGTTTTTCGCGTTCCATTTCATATGTCGCGTTTTTAAAATCTCTATTTCATACATGCTATTGAATACATGTAATGAATCATTGCCACCGCAAATATGTACTCTCTTTGTCAGCAATTTTTCTCTTATTACTGCTAGTAAAAATAGAAATTGTCGCGTTGCCTTTAACATAATAATTTCAATTTAAACCCATGTATTCTATTTTTGGGAGATTGCTGCTGCGCTGCTTGTTGTGTTGCTTCTATTATGTTTATAACATCATACACCAATAGTTACATAGATTTTGTTTACTGATATCAACTGGACGAATATGGTCCAATACGAACCATATCAACATACATACATCATCATCATAATTACTGTCTATAAATTTTAAGATCAAATTTCATTTTTTGTAATAGGCCCACATAATTTGCAAGAAGAAAAAAAGGCCATAACCCATATAAAGCATAAAATAAAAAATCTTAATTCTCCTTCACCTTTTTTTTTTGCTAGTTCTGGCATGGTGAATAAAAAATTTAAAAAAAGGCAAAGCAACAACACCCACTAATTTTATTTTTTCGTTCATTATTTGGCACAATGAACTTTAAACGTGTTGCAGACAATAACAAAACCTTGTAACACTTATTTTTGTTTTTTTTTATGCCTTGCCGTCAACTCAACAACAATGTCTGGGTCAATGATGATGATGATGTTTGTTGGTGCTGTTATTGGGTAAGGCCATTTGTTTATATAAACCAAGGTAGCAGAAAATTTAACAAAATGTTAAACCAAAAAAATAAAAACAATAATAATGATAAACATTTTGGAAATACATATATACATACATACATAAACCATAATTAACAAAAACTATATATAATATTTGTTTGTTTATTTATACATACACACGTATGTATGTATAGTATACATAAAATAATTATCTAAACAATAATAAATAAAGTTTTTTCTTTATTTTTCTTTTTCTTTTTGTTCGCTTTCGGCTGTTATCATTAGCATTTAATGTGTGTATGTGTGTTTTCTTTTTATAATATTTTAATAGTTTCTAAAATAAATTATAGAAATTCATGCTTACCTATTAGAATTCAAGACCTAGACTTCCCGATTAAACAGGTACAAACAGGTTCAGACTGTTGAGAAAATCCAGTTTCTGGAGTCTTCTTTTATAAAAAAAAAAATGGCGAAAGATCTTTTTCACTTTTTTCACGTTTTCTTTGTAGGATTTTAGGGCCCCCATTTCGTAAGAAGTTTGTCTAGGGGTCTTGGAATATAACAGGTCAACAGCAATTTCAAAAACCAGGATCCACTACTTTTTGTAACACAATTTTTTTAAAAAACAAAAACATTAAATAAACACTGAATGAAATAATAAAAACCAAACCACACAGTAATAAAATTAATACAAACAATCGAAGTGATGACAGTGAGAAAAAGAACTAAAAGAAGAATGTAAACAAAACACACAAACAACAGAAGTATTGAAGTAACACATAAAATGAATAAACACGTGCAGACATGCTGCATTGATTACAACAGCTCCACCAACAACGTTACGAACAAACCACAAACAAATGAGTGTGAGTAAACACAACTATTTGTGAATTACAATAAAAATGCAAAGGGAAAGAGATCATTGAGCATTAACTATACAATTTGTCTCTCAATAATAACACCACAGATATTGTTGGCGACAAAAACACACATTTGTAACAACAACAACAATAACGATAAGTAAAACCACCGATTTATATACATATATGATGTAAATATTTATTTAATCTAAAAAAAAATGCACATTGAACAATTAACCCAACAACATGATTACAAAAATGTGTTGGGAAACATTTTTTTTTGTGATTAAATTCGTAGAATTTATGAATTTATACTCGATACTGGGTAGGAAATGTATTAGAATCTTGATAGATTTTTAGGACCATCTTTCTGTACATTATGATTTATTTTGCAACTATGTCCTGGCGTGCAGTGACGAACATATTCTCAGTTGGTGTTTCTTCGGTAATTTTGATCAGTTATCCTCTGTTAAGATTTCTGATCTTTGGCATCTTAGCTAACTAGTTTCGTTTGTGTCATTGTTGATTCTTTTATAAATATGTACTTGATTTCAAAGACCCATTTGTCAGCTTAAGGGTTAAAATTACAATTGAAGGGTCTAGGCCGTTATAAGCATATTTCTTTTCAAAATCATTTACTTGTATGTTCACACTGTGGGCCTGTTACAAATTATGAAATAATTGTTGATTATTATCACACAAATTATGATGATTAACGGTTAAACGACTGAATAAATAAATAAGTGAATGGAACGAAGTTAACACATATAAAAATGTCAAAAATATATTTGAAAAAAATTTATTTGCTTTACAAGATTTCAAAGGCAATAGATTTTCTGAGATTTTCCGTTACAAATAATTTTATTTGTTGTAATTTGAAATTTACAAACCGAAAATGAAAATCAACCAACAAATATTTATGCCAACTTATTCAACATCAAGCAGAGGTTATTTTTCAGCAAATTCAAACAGTAAAAATCTAAATGATCTGATTTTTGTTTTTAATTACAAAAAACAATGCATTTTATACTATGCCTATGCAGTATGTGCATACATGCATATGTTTGCTGGTAATCTGTTATAAAGATGACTTGAATTTTTATCAGAAAATCAAATAGGCAAAGACATTTCACATTTACTTACTGTTCACTATTTTCAAAGTGGAGGACTATTTAGCTCTATTTGTCAAAGTTTTGATTCTTCAATTTGCTGTCACCATAATACAATGGCTACACCTGTTTGCTTTAGAATAACTAATAATTTATTTTTTTAGTTTATTAAATTTTTAAACAAAATCTTCTAACAACTAAAAAATTTATAAGTTTTTCTGTAAACAAATGGTGGTTGTTTGTATTGGGTTAACAGAACTCGTTAAATTTAAAAGAAGAAACAGAAATAAAAAGAAATTAAATTTTTTCAAATTTTTCAAAATACATATTTACAAAAACGTAACGTATTTAAAATGTAAAATTGTTTTTCTTTTTTCTTTAAATAAAATAGTTTTTGTTGTTGTTTGAATAATTTATTAAGACAAAACATAACATTTTTAAATATTACAATCGTTTTATGTATGTTTTTTTTTCATTTTTAATGAAATCAATAAAATTATTAATTTTTTTTTCTTTATAAACAAATACTAGTAATGTGTAATGGGTTAACAGAAAAACTTAACACATACTTGCTATAGAAAACTGAATCTACATTAAAAAAAACAATTTTCGTAAGCAAAAAAAAAGCTTTTTATAGGTCTTTAGGCCAGCCCATTATAATAGTTTATTGGATAGAGCACTGGCCATGGTATTGATGTTCAGTAAAAAACGGAAATATTACACACTTTTATCACGCACTCCCAACAATTGAGCAACAGAGATAAACAAACTCACACGTATTTTTATGTATTTAGTAGGCCTCTATGTTTGTCAGCCCTTTTATGTCAAATACATACAGTGCGGGACAAAAATTACTAACGTCGTTTAAATAAGATTCGGAAAATGTAATTACCGTAAATAATATAATAATTATAGCTCATGGTTAGTATCCCTCAACCATCCCGAGAGAGTGTGAATTTTTCTCATATCGCCTTTATCTATACAGTTTTGTCACTAAAAGTCCAACAATTCTTCGTCCAAGCGCCGGACAATAACAGAGAAGATGTTCTGTGGTTTTCTCTTCTTCATCATCGTTGCGTTGTGTAAATTTACGGCAATGTACAGAGTTTCTTCATACATACAGGAATATAAAAATAAAAATTATAAATTTATCCGTATCTAATGATGTTCATTTTTCTCCCGCACTGTATTATTTTAGTGACACATTTTAGTACAAGACAACATATTTATTTATTTACGAGTTTTTATTAAAAACAAAACACCAAAAATATCTGTTCGCCTAATATTTTGTTATACATTTAGCATGTGTGTATGTATTTACATGAGTATATTTGTATGAAGTATGTACATACATATGTATGTTAAATTCATTTATTTATAAACACACCATTCTGCAATACAAACGAAGTTTCTAAAAGAATTCTAAAAGATTTTTTAGAAACTGAAGTAAATAAAAAAACAAAATAAAGAATCAACACAACATGTATTCGCATAAATATCAGAGATTTTTATTCTGGAGTATATTAGGGGATCATTATTTTAAACATGCTGCTTAAAATTAATTATAAGTTATAAATTTATTTATGTATTTATAAACAAAAAACAACAAAAATAAATAAATTTGTTAAATAAATATAACGAATATACTCATATTGTTATTGTTTATTATTAAAGGTCAAAAAACTTTTCAAGTTCTGTTTTGTTAACGACTTTTGAATTGTTTGAACCAATAAATGACCTCAACTAAGGCCATTGTATTAGGCATGCAGACAACTATTCAAGGACTTTTAAACAAAAAATAAAAAGGAAAAAGAGAGAAGAAAAAAAACAAAAATGTTTAACAAAATAAATTAATATTTTTGTGAATGTGAATGAAAATAAACTATAATAACTGTGATAAAATTATAAATACATACATAGTTATGGTTGTAAGTATGTGAGCCTGCAAACAATTTATTTTTGAGAGTTTTTCATAAATTTTTAGTGCAATGATGGCATATAACGATGAAAAGCAGAGAAACCTTTGAATCATTAAATAATTAAAAATTTTTGAATTACATTTTTAGAACACGTTAGGTTAGGTTAGGTTAGGTTAGAGGACGTGCACTTGTCAATTAAGACAAGTACAGTACCCGGAGGTCGAATTGACCCATTGTACAACGTCCTTAAAGAGGAAGGATACGAGAGGGAATAGGATATAAAGGAGAGGAGATAGGAAAGGGAGAATGGGAAGCGGAGGGGTAACATAGACCCAACAAAGAAGGGAGAGCGCGACTATCCTGATGAAGCCCTAGCGCCCCTCAACCAGCCTAAGCCACTAATGAATCTGTGGAGAGCCTTGATGTCGGCTCTCGACGCAGAGTTCAAACTCTCAAAGAAGGCCCTGCCAAAGGTCCTCAGCCTCAACCTACCAAGGGCTGGGCAGTTACAGAGGAGATGTTCGATAGTCTCCAACTCCTCCTCATCGCAACATGCCCTGCAATAGTCCGGCTGGGATCTGTTCCAGATCCCCGTCAGCGACCTAATCTCGCAGTGCCCTGTGATAAACCCGACAACTAACCTTAAGCTGGCCTTATCCAAGCCCAGCAGCCTACCTGTTCTCTTACTGTCCACAGCAGGCCATAGACATCTAGAGACAAAACAACCCGATCCGTTCCCCCAACGTCTTTGCTCTTCCTCCCCGACCCATCTATTGATGAGACCGTAGAGGTGGCAGACCGGGGGGTCAGGACCAACTATTAAATCGCTCCCAGAGAGCGAACCTAACCTAGCGAGGGCATCCGCCGTCTCATTGCCCAGTATTCCGCTATGACCCGGAACCCAGCAGAGACGGATACGGTCTAGTCCAAAGGACCTCAACGACTCCTTGCACTTGCGAACGAGCCGTGATTTGCACCAGACCGACTCAATGGCCCTAAGGGCAGCCTGACTGTCAACGAAGATCACGTAAGATTCCGAGTCTGAAGCTGGGCCACCAGCTATGTAAAAACACGTTGCTTTAGAATCATTTTAGCGCGTTAAAATTTAAAAAATATAACTTCTTGGACATTCTGCTCAGTATTGAAAAAAATCATGATAATCGCTTCTTCCCATTTTAATATAAGTTCCTTACTAATTAGAGTAACAAACACCTCATGGGCTAAATATACGTCCAGAATAGCCACTGGATCGCAGCAATGATTGCAAAAATTGGGTAATGGGTGACAAGTAAAGATAGCCAAGCCAAGATTATCAGTCAGAAAAGTTGTATTACCTGTTTGAAAGGTTATGAGTTGACCTAATAAGGCAAAACGGCCTTATTATCTTGGCAGTGTTACTAAAAACATAATGGATCGCGTAAAGAAAAAATTTTGAATGCTTAAACATATTTTCCATGCGAACGATTCTGAAATCGTTTGCTTTCAACGTGGAATTAATGTTAGCAATGTTTTCTGAAAATTCCTATTGATGTCAAAATAGGCGGGTAAAAATGAAAATAAATAATGCTGATATTTTTTTGTTCAAAAACCAAATTCATTTATCACTCATCAGGCAACTCTATAATTTTATATTGTGTGACACGTCAAGCATATTGAAAACAATTTCTTTGTTTCCAGCCACTTCCACACAACTAGATACAAACAAATAGTGCTGCCAAGTTCAAGCATAAATTAATGCTTGCACATGTCATTAGAGCTTCACTAAAAATAAAATCACTCACTTTTAAAGCGGCAGTAAAACGTTAAGCAACGCGCTCTTCTCGGTTCCATTTGTTTCATAAATAAATTTTTTGTACAAAATTTAGCCTGTCCTATGCACGCTCACTTGTTTAAACAATTAAACCAGAACTTTTGAGTGCTATTTTAAGGACACAGATTAATTTTTTTTGGAATATTCAGATATAAATAAAGGCCTTAACAGTGGCCTTTATTTAAAACAATATTGTTCCAACATTTGTTAAAAAGAAATTTGACAACGTGTCTCTGCATAATGTCATCCATGTTAAAAGAAAAGTCGCCATTATTTTAGTAGCAATTTGTTTTTTCTTTAAAATTGCAACATATGCACGTGGCGATAGATTAAACTGATGTAGTATTTAATAACGTTTGAATTATAAATTCTCTAATGATTTAAATGGTTTGAGGTGCTACAACATGAGTTTCTAAGAATTTCCTAATTGGCACATTCTATCATGCGCCTTTTTCGTGTAATATTGTATTTTTTTCTTAATAAAATATGATATTTTTTTAAATATTGAAAGGCGTTAAATTAATTCTTCGGATGTATTATAACTGCGTTTAAATGTTGATTCATTTCTAATCCAATTTATGCGTTTTAAGATACAGCCACAATTTCTTTATATGTATGTATACCTAAGATATACATAATTTGAAATTTATTTTGTAGCAAATACAAATTTATTTCAAAACAAGATTGTATATATATTATCATTTTGTAAAAATTGTTCTTTTGTTTGTACTGAAGTTCGGTTGCTATTCCAAATGCACCTTTTTATCTTTTTATACTCTATAGAATATCGAGCCCTTTTAATATCATCATTCATTTATTTGCATATTTGAGATACTTATTTATTAATTAATTAGAATACAATTATATAAAATGTATTATAATTATTACGAGCTGAGTAACATACAGTAGACTTTATGCTAGGTGTAGAGTAACAGACCAGAGGCTCTGATAGGATTTGTACACATGACCCTTACGGTAGTAGTCTAACACACTACCCACTAGACTACATATATTTTAAATGTTTGCCCAGAATTGAATTAATTTTTTTCAGTTTTTTATGTGAAATGAAATAAATTTTTCTCATATGGTACTGTCATTTTTAGCCATTACCATCGAAATTTGTTCTCTGTTACCCAAATTCTTCTGTACTTCTACAATATATACATATGTATGTATGTAGGATTTGAACTAAAATGTTAACTTTTAGATCGTGATTATGCGCGTATCGTATTACATTAAAAATTCATAATTTAGTCCTACAAAATACATAAGTTTGATTTGAAAGACAAAAATCTTGTGTTAATCGAAGACAACTTAAACAAAACCAAGAAAATGTTTTCCGAAGCCATTCACATTATCTGCATTGGAAAACCGACTACCTGTTTACAAAGCAATCCATGTCATTCATATTACCAGCATGGTGATGACTATAAAATAGACATAAGAACTGATGTGCCCTTAAAAGATTCCTGAAATGATTACACAAATAATATTTAAAATTTAAAATAAATAAGCCATTAACATGTAGCTTCAAGGAACTACAACAATACAGATGTAAATAATTGAACACAAATTTTGTTGTTTTTTTTTTTAGAGACAAGCGGCAATTGTCTTTGAAGCCCTGTAACGTACTATATGACATTCTGTTTTGAATAGGAGTACAAAAAAACTACGAGATTTGAAGAGAAATGAAAAGAAATTCAATATTTTTAAATAGAAAAAATAAAATCTACTTAAAGAAACGAAAATCTACGATTTTCAGTATCGAAATTCAAATAAAGAACGTGCTGAACGCAGGTACTCGCCCATAACGATACAAAGAATTTCTCTGAGGGTACAGACATTGTCTGCCAGCAAATGAAAATAAAATGGACAGTTAGACAGACAGACACACAAACAGACCTACCTGAAGGCTATAGAATGATTATAGTACACACAGTCTACAAAATTATTGGCTAGAAAATCTATACACAATCGACCTGGCTTGCATACACAACTAATGCTGTAGCAAACCTTCCTTTTCCATTTCTAGTTTCAGTCCCTTTTTCTATTTCAAATAAAAATGAATGTTTAAAAGATGTGTTTAACAATCCCGCAGATAATATTCTAAAGAAATTCTTTGTTTTCAAATGAAAAATATCGTGTTCATTAATAAAATCTCATTCGATAGGAGTTTTTACTATGTCTGCACACATGTACTATGGCATGTAATAGAAATAGAAACGTAGGCCATAAATTTGTTTCTAAGCCCAACTTATGCAGAAGTACTGAATGTAGAAGTTCAAAATGTATTCAGTAGTCCTTTGGTTGTTAAAGACGTTAGACGCGGCAATAATGTTTTAAAATAAAATAAACGAACGCTTACAAATTAAAATTTTAAATTAAAACAAAAAGTATTTACATTTCGTTCTTAACAAGACTGGATTTTTGTAAAAAAAAAAAAATGTTTAAAAATGTATGTTCAAATAAATAAATAATTTCCATAAATTCTTATGGAGATGAATACTTATTTCTTAAATAAAATATTAATAATTATGTATGTATGTATATATATTGTATTTATTTTTTTATTCAGTTGATTTGCATAATTTTAATTATAAAACTCACTGCGGCTCGTTTTGGCTACGTACCGAGGTTTTATGGTGAGAACAGTGCTATAATCGTAGACACAGACAAACTTTGGTTAACGAATAGCAATAATAAGGCAGTGAATTATGCCAATAAAATAAGACTACCTGCACCATTTCCTTTGTGGCGTCATTATCCACGCTATCGTATCTTACCACCGCCACCACCACTACCACAACAAGTGTTGGCTATAAACACTTGGTCAAAAACAAAACCCACAAAACCTTTAACCACTACCATGAGCAACACCATACCCTCCACTACCAGCACTACACCAACCACAAGCCCAATCACTTTTACCACCACAACTACAGTCCTGCCTACCAGTTCTATTGCAACTCCTTTACCGTTCTTAACAGATGATGAATTTCCCAAAGAATTATTGGATATTGCCCAAAATAAACTGGGCCTTAAGACTCTGGATGAAATACCCAGTCTATCTGAACTGGGACAACTTTTAGGCACCAACACTCCCAAGGAGACCTTAAATTATATACAACAACTGACCTCAAACGATCAAGGCATTGCTTTAATGAAAGCCTACATAGAATCTGCAGATTACACCGATAACTCTGGAAATTTAAAGAGTAAAAACGATGACGATGATTATTATGCAGATGAGATTGGTGACATTGACGAGGCATTCAAACTCAACGATGAAGGTTTGGTAGTCATAAACGATGAGGATTTAAATGATGATTATAATGTTTACGAAAAAACCACAACCTTAAAGCCTAGAAATGCATCGAAAATCATACAAAAGCTTAAGGAATTGCCTAAAACTCACCATGCCAGCTTTATGGAGCGTATTGCCAATTTTATGCATTTAAACAATTTATTTGATAAACCCGCCCAGAAAGAAGAAACGCAAACACAAAATGAAAATGATAATGTAATAAGTACAACTGAAATAAGCAAACATAAACTTGCTTCCGAAGATGATTTGCATAATCAAACAGAAGCTGACATAACAGAGCCTAAAAGAGAGACGCATAGCAACTCTATTTTAAACGCACCTCTATTAGAGACAGAATCGATACCATTTAATTATCCTGTGCCCATAAGAGTGGAAAGTTCAACTGCGCCTACAATTACTACAACTGCAGGCAATAATACTTCGGTGGTACATTTAAATACACCCAAAATCTTAATACCACACGTGCAAAAACTAGCACACGTCACAAAACTGCCTACAAAAGAAATCGAAAATTTCTTGGCTAACAAACCTAAACTTTTGGAATTGGCTACTAAAGTAAGCCGTTTTCCTTTAGGCTATGACCGTAATTCACCCATGGAGGCCCAAGTTATGTCAGTCATTCAAAAAGCTATTGAACAAGACGACGACTTGAGGAAACTTTTAAATTCTACAGCCACTTTAAAATGAACTATTTACGCTAAAAGCTTTTTGTAACGAAACAAAAATTAAGTATTAAGTATAAAAAATAAATTTTTCAATAAATAAGTGCCTTGATTTTCAATGTTTAAAAAAGATGTTTAACTTTTAAGTCTTCCAAGTCAGTTTAGTAGCGACTGGTTGCCAGCAACTAACTGAATGCAACTGATGTTCAGTTCCCATCCAAAATTCAGCCAAGAGAGTTTTATAGGAAATTCACTAAAAATTGTCCTAGAAGCTCAAGTACTTGTCAATAATTGATTTCGATTCATTGTTCAGAGATAAAGGCGTTCCTTTTAAATTTTATTTATTATACAACAAATTAAATTCTTAAAATTTAATTATACAAAGAGGTACTATTTATTCCCTTTAAGGGTTTTAATTAAGTCTGTATCAAATAGGGGTATCATAACCTAACTTGTTAAAAGAAGTAATAAAAGAATATTAACAAGTCAAGTTATAATTGTGTATTCAATATAAAACTAAAAAAAAAACTCTCCTTTCAACGGTATTAATTATTTGGTAATATTTACACGTACAACTTATCAAACTAAACAAGTTACTTGACGATATCAATATCGAGGTTCATGGCACATACGACAAATAGGAAAAAAATCGTATGAGAGCAGATAGACCTCGAGTAAAAGGAAAACACTTACAGCTACCACAGAATTAAATTCATAATAAAATTTTATAATTAAATAGGATTATATTTCAATGAATGAAATACAACAAGTAGAGTTTTCCTTTTCTTTTCAATTTTATAAACTAAACTAAACAGATTTCAAATGGAAATTGGAGGCATTTACAATACATGTATGTATATTTCTTTTTAAACAAATGTATTATTAAGATTTTGAAACGCCTACCAAGGCGGGACGTATGACACGTTCATGCAATTTATAGCCCAATTTGGTTACCTCTACAACGGTTTCAGGTTCTACAGAGGAATCAGGCTGCAAAAAAAGAATTCATTCATTTAAAGAAGCTGCATACTTATGAAACAAAGAAGACGTACCTTTTGGAATAAAGCTTCATGCAAATTGGGATTAAATTTCTCATTGAGAGGATTCATGGGTTCAAGACCGTGACGCTTGAATACTTGCAAAAGAGAAGCATTCGTCATGGTTAAACCCTCATATAAATTCTTCAAATGAGGATTACTATCGTTCAATTGATCCTGCGGCACTGCTTTGGTGGCATGACCCAATATATCAGCCACTTCCAATAAATCTTTGCAGAACGATTGTATGCCAAAGACTTTGGCGTCGGCTATTTGTTTATTCAAACGCACTCGCAAGTTTTCACTGTCGGCCAACGATCTGCGGTATTTATCCATTAGCTCATCATTTTTTTCTTTCAATTCTTTGACTTCTTTGGTTAAAGCTTCCACACTTTCGCTTAATTTCTTCACTTCATCACTAACGTGTTTTGCGGGTGCCGCTTGTTCTGTTTGTGCGGCGGTTTCTGGTTTCTCGGCGGATTTTTCAGTGCTATACAATCGACTGGCAGCAGACCAGCAACTGTTAAATTAAAACACTCAATACTTCATTCATAATTTCTTTATAAAATCAAAACATATCCTCTAATAATTATTATAAATCATTACATGGCTTGGGTTAACTTATTACGTCACATTCACGTTCTTTACGAAATTAACTTTCAAACCATTATCAGCAGCAGCATAGTTGTTGTTGCTGCAGCTGTTGGCTTATGATTCTGATGTTTTTTGACTTTTATTGTTGGACTTACCTCTTCCAGATTTTGTTATTGTTTGACAGCAGAGAAATGAATTTCGTATTTTGCCCATTCAATAATTGTTTTGTAGCCATTTTATGTTTGTTTTTTCTTTTTAATATAAAAATTTACAAAAAAATAATGTCGAATATATCTGCCGTCTAATTTCTTTTACCGCACGTACGATAATATTTTTAATGCCACAATATGTTTTTGACACTTGTGTAATCCAATTGGAAAATTTCATGATATAAATTTACAGAGTCGTATTTGTATTAAACAGCGGCGCTTTATTAACATGACCGAACTGTTAATGTTGCCAGGCAATAAAAAATTTTGTGACCAAATTCTGAAATGAAATCACCAAATATCCCCAATTTGGAATATAACTGAAATCACAATATCCCATAAGTCTCACGATGGTCTTATTGAGTCCATACCATATCACCGTTGAAAGATAGTAATCTATCTAGCTATCCTCTATCTACTCTATCTTCACGACATGTGTACTTGCTTTCTCCAGCCCGGGAATATCCCTATGCTACGGAAACCAATCATAAACAAATCTAGATCTACAGAAAGATCGATTCTATGGCTCTCAGGCCTACAAAACTTTGAACTAAAACGGTTAAGAATCCGTGTTGGAAGAAAAGGACAGCCACGGTCTTAAGGATCTTCTAAAAGGCAAAAAATGGTGCAGATGTTTGTTAGTGAATCTAAAATGAAGTCCAGTCGTAGATTCTAACAAAAGGCACATCCAGTGTCGTTCAAATAGTGAACATTGATGGATGTACCAGCTTTCATTGGAACTACTCAAGGCTCTAGAATTAAAATCCTCATCTCAAAGATAAACGCATTGAAAGCGCTTTTTTAGAAAAATCTTTGTGAAAGGTATGTAAAAACATTGCACATAATTTTTTAGATTAAAAATTATACGGAATCAATGCAATTATTTAAAATAATTTAAAATTAATTATTTTTAATATTTTTTTTTGTTTTGCATATGTATGTATGTACATAGCATCCATCAACCACTGCCAACAAGCGACCGATCGTTATTTAGTAAAAACAAAAAATAAATAAATTAAATAAATAATAAATGAAATGCATTAAAAAACTTAAATTAAAAATGTCACAACCAGCATACACGATCTGTAAATAATTCCTAAGAAAAGTCAATTAAAATGTGATCAAACACATATTGATAACAAATAATATAAATAAATACACAATAAATTATTGCTAACAAATAAATAAAGGGGGAAAAAAATAAAATATGAAAATAACTTAATAAATAAAATTTAAAAATCAATAATTTTAAAGTTATTTAATAAGTGTGTGTGAATAGAAATTTTTAGTGATGTTAAACAAAAAAAATTACAAACAAATAAACAGACAGAAATAAATTCACAAATTATTAGTCATTTTTTCCACTTATTTTTTTTTTTTTTAATTTGGCTTCTTTTACAAAAAATAAAAACAACAAAAAATGTTGTATTACGTACGTATGTATGTATGTTAATTGTGCTAAATTGTAAACGCATTTTAATTGTTTTTCACATTTTTTTTTCGTTTGGCTTTTTTATTTAGAATCAAGAGGAAAAAAGATTTCAAGTTTGTTAGAGTGTGTGCACACTAAACGATTGTCTGTCACGTTCAAGTTTAAATTAATTGTTTGTTGTTTAATGCTAAGAAATAGAAAGAATAAAAAACGAACATTTTAATTTTATTTAATAGTTAGTTAGTAGTAGTTTTCTTATTACATATAAACATTGTATGTACGAGTATGTACACTGCTGTTCAATAAAATAGATTCACCATGGTCAACTTCTTGCAATTAATTAAAGAAGAGTAACGCCTTAAATTTTTGAAATGTATCGGAATTATATTCATAAGAGGCCAGTAAACAAAGTACAGTTACTTTTTTTACATACACTCCATTGCATAAGAGATGTCTAGTAAACTTTTCGAAGAGCAGGTGAATCTATTATTTTAAACAGCAGTGTATATACATATATGTACATTCACTGCGCTTTACAAATATTTTCAGTTTAATTCTGCTACAACATATGTGTTTTACTTATTATTATTGTTTAAAATGCATTTTGAATTAATAAAAAAAAGAATTAAACAAACACACATTTTTTATTGTAATATCTCGTTTACCTTAGTTTAGTTTTTTTTTTGTTTTTTTTTTTTGTTTTCTAAAAGTTCAATTAATTGATATCGAAAATAATATTGCGAAATAAAATGTCAATATTTAGAATTGACATCAACTCGTTTTAATAATTTATTTACACACTGTATAACAAGTGGCGTTGGTGTAGATGAACACCCTACCTGTTGGTATAAAGAAAGTCATCTCATTATAGCCACAGCCTGTTAGTAATAACATATACACACAACAAAAGAGTTATAAGTGATGAAAGAGCAAAAGAGAGAGAGAAAACAACAAGGCATAAGAACATAGAGGAAGTGCCTTATGAAAGCCCAATAATCAGTAGAAAAACTAAAGGAATAATAATAATGCAGGCCCACTACAATCTAAATATTGTACTTTTGATGATTTTTTTTTTGGAAAACAATTTCGACAGTCACAGATTTACCAAGCAATACCGTTCAAAAAAAAATTTGTCTGCATGAAAGTGCCTTAGTCTTTTAGCGGTGTATTGATTCTTTTGAACACCTCCCAAGATTGATTTACACACTTTTTGGAAGATGCTGGCATGATCAATGCCTAAGTGCCAAGTACTCATTGTTGATTCGTAGCTGATCCAGCAATTCGATTTGTATTTAAACGTTAATTTTTTTTTATTGATCGATTTATTACCCGACTTTATTTGACATACATATGTATCTTTGCTTGCTGCCGTAATTATAGTGATTTTTATGTGTGTCTTTTCTTTAGTTAAATATGGTTGTAATAAATACGAAACTTATTTAAATTTATTACTTATAATTAAAAACTCTATTTAATTTTGTTTATAAATGAATTAAAAACTTTCAATAAAATCCTTGTTTCTATTGAAAACTAAGGTTAAACGAATACCACGCCCATAAAACACGATTAAAAACAAACAAAAGAATAATAAACTAATTCAATAATTCAAAATAAAAACTTTTACTTTCCAATAGAGATGTAAAACAAAAAACAAAAAAAAACAAAAAACAATTTTTTTGTAAATTATAAGAAATTAAAAAGCCACCCGCCAAAAAATCTGAAACACTTGTTGTTTTGTAAACATTTTACCACACAATCAATATACAAAATCTGAGAAAGAATTCGAATTTCTAAGAGCATGAGAGGAGCGTAAAGTTATTTTTTATGCTCTGCAAAAAATCCAACATCCGTGTCGACGATACATAAGATTTAATTAACCCTGATCACACTTGTGAATGCTCAACTACAAACACAAATACAAATACAAATACAAATTCGTGTCTGTGATTAGGTGAAAAACTCTGTGCATAAATTACACTATTCTGTGCATAAGAACGAGTGGCCATACAAAAATGTGTGTGTTCAGAGATTGAATTCCATGGAATTCTGTGGTGGCAAATTAAAGTTTTGTTCAGGTTAAATGTAAATTTTCGGGTGAGTATGAATTTTTTATATTCCACCAACACCACCATGGTAAGGTCTCAGTCCCACCGTTAGGAAGCAAATTTTATTCAGCCAGTCAGTCAATCTGTCTATCAGCTGCTTGCTATATACATATGTATATACACCGATACAATATATCGTTTGGAGTCTATATCTGTACCTCTTCAATTCTCAAAATATGTAAATTTGATCGGCTCTTTTTTCGTTTTTTGGTTTTTTCTAATTCTATTTGTATTTTTCATACATACTTTCAATTTTAACAACTTTTGCTTTTGTTTTCGTCTATTGAGTGAGTGTGGTAGCATAGGCACACTCTACTCGTTCATATGGATATTTTGCTCTAAGTTCTATATAATCGTCTAATGTGTACATACGTACATACATATGTATGTATGATATGATATATCCCACTAATACAATAAATCTATGAGATATTTGAAATGTTGTTGTTAATTCTTGATTTTTTTGTAATATTTTTTTTTTATTTTTTTTATTTCTGTTGTACAATGAGATTTTGTAGGTATTTTTCTACACAAATTATTTGCATTTTATTTAATATAGAGCAACAACAACAATAACAATAAACTGTTTGAATACGCTACAGCATACCCTTCCAATGTATGCTATATGCTTTGTTAACAATAAAATTATGTGTAATTGAATTCAAAGCTTAATTGAGCATACGATTCAAGATTAACTGACACATAAGATTCGTTTGATAGCACAACTCCTTTAGATTGATCTTTGAATCTTTGCCTGAAAGATCATTAGAAAGGAGGTAAAAAGTGTTTCTGTTTTCATAAGTGAATAGGCAGTGGAGTGTATGCCTACTCTACTAAGTTAAGCAACTACATAATTGCGTAGGATGTCCTGAGCTCTACAGATGTACTGGCAATAGAAGCTCTCTTGAGTACGGTAATCTAGAAGGCATAGAAATGTCTTAAAGTCAAACTTTTTGAATGTTTTGAAACATTCATTTTCCCTTTAACCGAGTCCCTAGAGATGTGTATATCAGAGGACCTATTTCTAGATCATGCAGTATTTGTTTGAGACCTAAAGATTTCTGTGTAGTGATGTCCATCTCCAAAATCCATTTTCAGTATGGGTTACTCATGGCTCTTGGTTTTCGATCGGACAATTCTGCATATGCCTCTCAGCTACTTGCATTTGAATGTAGCGTTCACACATTCAATTAATATTCTAAGCTTGATTCGTCAAGATGTGCTTCTATGTTCGAGATCCTCTACGAAAGTAGACCAGATCTTCGAGGTGGCGTGAAAGGCTTTTCTCTCATAACAGATTTTACTTATGATATCCTTCAGTCAGGTGAAGAAGAGTTTAAGCAAAAGCAGGCATTGGTATGGAATGATTAACTGGTGATCCCGTTTTCCATGCTCGCTAATAGCTCTGGTGATTTGATGTCACATTTCCCTCTCAATACTTCTCATAGTATCGAGATATAGATGAGTCTGTTATTCTATTCCAATATAATTAAATGTGTAACAAATGATGTCCTCCGAAATGCCATACAAATTATTAATGATATGCAACCAGTTGCGAATCCCTAATGCATATACATATGTAGTTGTTATAGGGTTCAAAATATTCGTTGGATATCTTAATAATATTGTTTAAATAAAAACTGTTTGTGTTTTTTCTGTGTGTTTTTGTATACAATTTTAAGATTATTTTTGAATAAATTTTTGTTTCGATATTTTCTTCGTGCATTTGAACGCATCAGTTGAATTTTGACTTTAAACGTGAACAGTTGCGTTTTGTGAAATCAAACAATTAAATTAATAATTAAAATTAAAGTATTAAATGAAAATTAATTCTAAATTAATTTTAAAGAAGAAATAACAAATTCTAAATAATTTCTTTAAACAAAAATTAGAAATTCTTGAATAAAAAAAAACGAGAAAAATTCAAATAAAAAGCTAAAATATAATAGGAAAAGTAATAATAATAATAATTCTCTTTATAAACAAATACAATTTAATTGTGTTTTCTGTTTTTAAGACCTGTAAAATGCAAAATCATTAAAAATTCTTTAAAAAACAAAAAAAAAAAAAAAAAGAAGAACACAACAACAACGATTTATTTAAAGTAAATATAATCCTTAAAAATCTCTTCAATTAAAATGAAAGAAGAGGATTTAGCCATGGCGCGTTCTTTAGTCGCCGAAAGCCAGGAGCAATCATCATCACCATGTACTTCGCCTGCACCTTTAAGACGTACTCGAGTACAGGATTTAATCGAGAAAAGAAATCAATTCCGGTAAGTGGAATAACGAAAGTAAAGACAAAATGCTAATAAATGCTGTCGTGTAAACAATCAAACTAATCTCTCTTTATTTATTTTTGTAAGTAAATTTATATACTCTTGTATACGCTTACATATAGTTTATATTCTTTATATGTATCTATATGACTATGTATTTGTAATAGTTTGTACACTATTTATACATATATACATATGCGTGCATACATATGTATGTATGTAAATGTATTTATTTGTTAATTATTTTGCATTTTGGCCTGTGGTGTATTTTTGGCTGTTTAATGTTTAATTTTAGAAATTGTATTGATCGTGTACACTTTTGTTTGTCATAATTTATGAGAGTGTTTCCTGTGGTAAACAAAACAAACAATTGTAAAGAAAAACAAAAACAAAAACAATAATTTTATGAATGAATTGATTTTTTAATATTTTTCTTAATGTTGCATTTTGAAAAACGTAAATAATAAGCAATTTTTGTTTGGAAATATAATAACTTGATTAAAAAAAAAAACAAAAACTATAAATTATAAAATTTATTCACTTACATTAAAATAAAGCTCTGAGCATAAACATATTAAAAGTCGCACCTAATTTAAAATCTAATGAAATATGAGTAATTAACTGTTTAAGGCCGTTATCTGTTCAATAACAATACTGATTGTTGTATTTGTGAATTGTTTGCATCTGGCAATGCTTTAAATGCTTTCCTGTTAATCGTATGTTTGCTAAACAAAGCCTAACTGTTGTATAGTAAATATTAAGGCTACCAGATGATTTAAAGTTCCAAAAAAAGGAAACGTGAATGCACAAGTTATATACCTAAATAATGAAAACATATACCATCATATAAAAATATACAAAAAAATTAGTTTCCATTTTATCGATTAAAGTGAAATTTAGAAATGTATGTACATACATGCCAATACTCCTTTAAACAAATACTTATTTAGACAAAGAATATTATTTCACTTTGGCAAAATTTATTATTATTATGTTGTGCGAGGAGGATTTTTAATTACCCACGGTATTTTCATGTTGATGCAGCAAGTAAAGCATAGCAGGTAGACAACATTTTAGACAAACAATTTAGCGACAGTGAAAAAATAAATGGATTATGGGATACTAAACGAAGTCTTCATAAAAATATAAGACTATAAAAGCAAACATTGCAGCCACACGAAATATAATAAATTCCCAAAAATATATCCATTGAAGCGTTTTATTTGACGGATTTCTTTGTTATCTTGCAAATGATATTTAAACATGCCCATACATATGGCAGCACTCAGCTGACAGCTGATATAGACACATTCGTTATTGTATGGTGTGCCTCTCTCTCTCACAATTATTTGTTGGTTTTTTGTGTTGGTCTTTTGTTATTTCTCTTAACCTCGCGTACTAATAAAGGAAAATAGTTGAAGAATTTCTAAAAAAAATAAATCAAATAAATCCAAAAATCATAAAGTTTATGAAAAACGTGTGCACTTGCGGTAATAAATCTTATCAAAAATAAACAAATTTGTGTTGCGATTAAAGCCTTGGATTGGTTTAAAACTTAAAGATAAAAAGTTTTTTAAAAAAGTGAAATTTTTCCAACATTAATACACAACGAAAGAGTGTTTTTTCGTTTTGCTTTTTTGTTTCTGTAAATACATGACAAGTGCTGTGAGAAGATAGGAGGAGAGAGCGTGTTAATAAAAAGGTGTATCTGTGTGTGCACGTGTATGTGTATGTAAGCTTAGTGAGGTGGTCAAGTTTTGAAGTTTTCGACGTTTTTCGTATTACCAAGTAACCCAATAAGAAAAAACAACAACAACAATTGAATTTGTGTACACATGTATGCGTACACTTGTTTCGTTTCTAAACCATTTCTAATCATTCCAAGTAAACAACAACAAAAGCAAATGCTTAAAGAAATTAATAAATAATACAAGTTGTTTTACTTACAACCACAGTTGATATTTTGTTTTTATCATTCACCACCATCACACACAGAAGTTGTTATTAATGAGAGTGTCGTATTTTGTTTACAAAGTGATTGCACAAATAGTGAATGAGTGAAGAGAGAGACAGAGAGAGAGGGCGAGAGAGTGCGTAATAAAGATTAAATAATTTTACTTTGTTGAGTGCCCCTTCGATAACAATCAATTAACAAAAGTGTTACACAAAGAAAACCATGTCAAAATCACAAATAAATGGGGTGTACTATGCCGGCAGCAGCAGCGCCAATAGCAGCAGCAGCGATAGCAATAAAACATTTTCAGCTGCACATTCCACCCCCACTAGTGTTGGAGTCACTGCTGCTTTGGAGTGCAAACCGTCGTCAACAAATGCTGCAGCGGCAGCAGCTAAAGACAATTTAAGCGTTAATCGCTTAAATGCAGGCGGAAATGCTTCATCAGCACCTGGGCCGGGTGGTACAAATTCATCGCCTGATGTCGAAGCCATGAGAGAGTGGTGGTAAGTTGAACAACCTAAACTAGGTCTAGTTTTGTGACTATTAATGTTAGAATAAGAAAGTTTTAGTTTAAGAACCCACAAAACAAAAAAAACAAAAAAATTCCTTATAACGAACATACTGTGAAAGGAATTTGCAAGATTGTAAACCACGTTGAAAAGATTAAAGGCATTACAGATGTGGCCAGGTCACTGCATTACTGAAATGTATTGCACTGTCGAAAATGTCACTGATTCTAGAGAAAATGTGGTGAATAATGCTAATTAATCGATTCCACGGCGTTCTTAGCAATTGAAATGTTTGATTTGTCTGTGCATCCATATAAAGTTCGACTCATGCAGAAATTAAGGCCTACTGACTATTCATAACACTCTATACTAATAGAGTGTTGGATCATGCAATTTGAGCCAATTTTGTGGGTCTACTTTAAATTTGACAAATTATTGCCAAACTGGTCCACACATTTCGGGCGGTCGAAAACTACCTCAAAAGGATCGATTATTGTAATCAATTTAAATGACATTTGATATCAAATATAATGTCAAGGTTTAAGGATTTTTGGTGTTTCTTGTTTTCAACTTTATTTGTGAAACCGAATAAGGCATAACATTTTATTTACGTACGCTGCTGTTCATTAGTTGTAGACTACTAAGTTCATCAACATATGACATGTTTTTCATTTTATTATTGTTAAGTTTTATGCATAAATAACATAAAAAGTTCAAGTTAAGAAATAAGAAGATAAAATAAAACGTATCATCATTTTATGTGAAAAAACAAATTGACTGAATCTGAAAGCCATTTCATTATTTAATTGTCTATAACATCTAACAACATGTGTTTTTAACCAATTATGGTCAATAACACTAAAATCTTATCTTAAGACAGAGTGCCGAATCATTACCATAGATTGTAGAGAAGAGTATTCTATTTTTCTAGCAGCCTATTGACTTCTTATCGCTTTTGCACAAAAACAATGGATCTGCAGAGTGTAAAAATATAAAAATATTATCGTCACAGAACAAAGGTTTTTTTGTTTTGTTTTAATTGTGCTCTTGGAAAACTAACGCATGCGCCTTACACCACACTCTTTTGAAGTTAAAAGGTGTATTTGCACAGCTCAATTTCCTTTTTTCCTGTGTTCCCAGAGAGAAAGAAAGTATGAGAGGAAGAGAGGGAGAGAGAGAGTATGGATATACAAAATGAGAGCTGTTGTATGATAACGGTTTTAAATATAAACAATAGAATTTCCCGCTTTTAAGCAGTTCATTTCGAAAAATTCCGCAAGAAACGTCAAGGGCTTCAGAGGAATAAATAATAATTATTATTAATAATACAATAATTATTATTAATAATACAATAATTATTATTAATAATACAATAATTTTTACAATACCTATCATACATTCAGTATACAATTTAAATAAGAAAGTTCTCAAACCGAGTGTTGAAAAAATATTAAACAATTCAATCACTTGTTCTTGCATTACGTTTCGTTACGGTTTCATTTCGATTCAATTCGTTTTAATTTGATTTGATTTTCTGAATTCATTAAGTGTGTGTGTGTGATGTGGTGTGGCACGTTTCTAATGTTCTAATGTTTTTGATGAATAAAAGCCAATCGAGCGTATACTTTATAATTTGAGACGTGAGTAATATGTAGTGTTTGGCTGGCTGCCTAGTCTGAAGTATTTTCAATTGATCTTTGTTGCGCCCAGCATACATAGTTTAAAACTTTCCGCCTTTTAACAGTCAATTAATTGGCGAAACTTGTTCATTGTAAAACTTGAATACGCGCATGAACGCAGTCAATCAATAGAATACAACAGAATATAAATTATATATACCAATTGCAGTAGCAGCAGCATTAACTTCTGTGGCCATATTGTGTAAGTAATAATTTTTTTTTCATTTTGTTTTTCAGTTCAGTCAAAGCTTATTTTAGAGCAACAAATTAATATTTATAAGATTTTAACATTATTATTTTTAATATGGTTGTTGTTGTCGTTCTTATGGCGTGTGCTTGCATATTTTGTATTGATTATATAAAATAATTTTACTTACTGCAGTCGTACATACTTAATTACTTATTTGTCTCGTTATAATAATTAAATTAATTTTTTTTCGTTTCTATCAATCAAAAATAAATTGTTTGTTTAAGTGTGTAAGAAATTAAATATCTGGAAAAGTAAATTATAATTGCATAAAATTCTCCTAACAGTTACCCTCCTCCCCTAATGGTTACCCTTTATAGATTTTCTAACGTGCAAATACTTTCAAAAAACGCCACAAATTAAAAAAAAATACTTTTGCGAATTAAAAATTTAATAAAATCTGCTTTGAAAGTCACGATTTCATTCGTTCGTTTGCTTATATTTTTGTGGATTTAATTCTATAATTATCTATCCATCTTTATTTAATATTTTCTTTATGTAATCAATTCTTCTTCTTTCGATATAGAATTTTGTTTTAATTTTAATTTTTTCTTCCTTTTTAAGTACTTATTGCAAATACATAATGTTACCAACTAGAACTGTTTCAAAGAAATCATTCTTATCAATTTATCCTAGAAATATGTTTGGGTCTCCGACTCCTCATGGCTAATTATATTACTTAACCTCTTTGCCAAATATGGTGTCCTAATGCGTGTATAATTGAAAATAATAGAAAAGTAAAAATACGAATATGCTGTGACTTAGAAAATATTGTTTTGTTGTGTTATGGTTATCAGTTGGTCACATTACTGCCTGAAATCAGCAAAGTAAAGTTTATTCCACCATATTTCACTCTCTCTATCTCTCCTGAATTGATATGCATTTCTGCTTGAGGAATTTCAGTCACGTTTAAATAAGAATGAAAAAAGGGTATCGTTTCAATTTTCATTCTAGAAAATGTATTCGGCAGTCAGCCAACGCTGCTTGGCCAATCAGCTAGTCAGTGAGTCAGCCAGGTAATGTTATCCGTAAGAGTGAAGTGAGTTAGTTATGATGTGCCAGTTTAAAATGATCACAGTAACCGCCAGACTTTGATCGTAAAAGTTTTAAGATCAATAGCAGCATCAATGTGTAACTGTGTAATTGTTGCAAGTTATTTATACATACATATGTACATAAGCATTGTTAATCTAACTGCGGTTCTGGTTTTGGATAATTTTCCGTTTAATCACTGCAATTAAATATTTATTATTGAGTTATTTTAGTAACGATAACTATTTATTGTTCAATTTCTGTGTTCTAACCATTTAAAGTAAGCACACGAATTAAGTTTCTGTTTCTAAGCAAAATATTATAATTTAATGGAGAGATTTATTTAAGATATGATTAAAGTTATACGTACACACATTTTATTTATTATTTGCTTAAAATCTTTACTTTTCTCTTTTTATGATGTTTTGTGCAAATACTAGTTTGTATACCGTTTCCTTTATTTAAATTGTCTTCCTATAAATTAATTTGAAAAAAACGCTTTATTATCTTATAAATGCTGCAATTAAAAATGAAAACGTCAAGTTTTTTTCTTGCCATACTCTCAATCTGATGTTTTAAAACATCAGTCCATTGTCAGACCAATACCAGTTGAAAAAAAATCTCAATTCTTTATTCAACGAGAGAGAGCGAATGGAGATAATAATAGTCGGAGTGATCGTAATAATAACTCAGATGGCAATTAAAAGATTTGCGTCTTATCTGCCTCTTTTTTGTTGAATCGTGACTTTATAACTGAAAACATATTTAGGAATTATTCCGCAAATAATCACCCCTAGAGATGTGACACACGTGTGGCAACAATTTTTTATTACACTGCCAAAATGAAGAGGTTCCCATCTTTCTGAAGTGAGTCCATTAAGACAAAGCTATTTAATATAGATAAAGTGGGTAAGACATTTCACTTTATTTTACTAGAGCACAATCCGTTGTAGTAGCGATAAACACATGAGTCATTCGTGCTGTGGCACTAATGAAACAATAGAGTAAGAAACACATTATTAAGAGCCTTCGCCCTTCGTTTCCTGTACCCAGTCGAGGGAATGGGCCACGCTTGAAATGTACTTTTTATATTTAAAAATATATTTATCTTGTCGAATAAAAATTAGTGGAACTTATCGTCATTTTCGCAAAGCTATTTACGCTGTTTTGTTTTTAGGATGCGGTCACACCGATAATAATTAACACAACAATAACAGAAAAACAATTATTATTTATAATTGGTATCAGCTGATAATCGATATTATTTATATATGTACTTCTTTTCTCTCTCTCTCTCTCTCTCACACACACACACTGTCTTAAGATCTCTTTCCCTGTGTCTCTGGTAACTCGAATTACTTGCTTTTATTTATTTCTGCACAAATGAGTGAATATTTTTTGTTTTTTTTTTTGTTTTTGTGTGAAGAGATAGATAGATGTCTTTACATGATAACAAAATTAATTGAAAACATAAGAAATAATAATAATTGACCTGAAGATGCAAGACTAGTTTTAGAAAATGATAAACAGCTGTTTTGGTAAGAACTTAAAAGTGTTTGTTGTCCGTTTCTAAACATGTTATCTCTTAAAATAGAGAGCAAAAAAACTGAGAGCAACAGCGACAGTGTAGAGAGCAGGAGCTTTTAATTTATAAGAAAATGACCGTTAAAAAGTATATTTGGTTGCATTATTTACATTGCAAACATACATACATACATACGTTTCAAATAATTTTCAGTGTAAAGGTTTTGTTTTTATTTTTTGACTATTAAAGCTGTGTTGGCCGATGCTTTGTAAATAAATTTCATTGCGGGTTTATTGCTATTGCGGGCTTTTTTTTATTTGTTTTGCTTTCATTCTGCTGGTTTTGATTTTGATTTTGCTATACAATGTTATTGTTGTTGTTATGATGTTGTCATTTATTTTTTGTGGCTGAAGTGCAAAGTTTTGTTTTTAAAATCTTAAAAGTAGATTTAGATTCAGTTGATCGTCGTCACTTTGAGGTAAAGGTTGATTTCGTTGTTTTCTTTCTTTTTTTTTTCTTTTTATGAATTTTTTAACGTTTCCTTGTGATTTTGTTATCACAACAACAAGTGTTAAATGATTGCGGTTTTTCGCTCTCTCATCTGTTTATTAAATTCTATCGGTGTCGTTTTTATTTAATTTTAAGAAATCGTGCGATAAAATTAAACAAAATCCGGTGTTTTTCTGCAATATTAAATTTATTTTTTGTTTCTTTATTTAACTTTTGTATAAATTATTGCTATCATTTGTGTTTTTCTGTTTAAAACATATTTTTTGTTTTTGTAGAAACGGGTTAATACAATATAAACTGAGCTTAAAAGCTAATAAAATCAAAAAACAAATTTTTGTGTAGACACAAAAAAAAAATTTTTTTTGTTTTCGTTTTCTTTTTTTTTTTGGCGGTTATTTAATATTGTTTAAGCTTTATGTGTTTTATAAAACTGTTTAAATTATTTAAAAATTTTTGATACTACATATTATTATATTTTAACAAGTTTTATTATATTAATGATCTTTCAGCCTTAATAAGTGCTTAATTAGGGTTATACATAAGTGCTAGTAGATAAATAACATTGATGGTATTTAAAGTGTTAAGAATAATATAAAAAACTGCTGATGTTGTAACGTTTTAACTTGATTTCGTTTATTACAAGTGTAGAAGTATAAAACAAGTCTTGGCCAAATGCAGATTTCAAAATGTGTTGCAATTACCGTTTTTTTTTTATAAAATAATTCAATTTACTTGCAATAACGCATGGAATAGTTTTACAATATTTAAAAGCATTTCTGGTTGTTTAATAATAACTATTACGAAAAAAATATGCTTATAACAACAAAATATTATTCTTTTTTAACAAAAAAAAAAACAAGCCACCAGATTTGATCAATAATAACGAAATTGTGTCAATTGTTTGACTAAGAGCACATTTTAAATTTCTATCAATCGTATTGCAATTAAAATTACCTGCTATTATGGGAGATCCTATCGTTCTAATCTGTTTGTTGTTCTCTTTTGTAAAGCGTTTACTCCCTTTTATGATTTTTTTTCTTATCTTAAAATCGTCATCAATACAATCAAATTATTACTGTTAATTTAATGAATTTAGAAAAGCTTTCTCTTTTTCTTGTTTAACAGTGGTCGAAGAGCAAAAACATAAACATTGACATTGTGTGTGGTGTTGTATTGTTTTGTGTTGAATTGTGACGACATCCATCCACCACCATATTTAATTTGAAGTTCTTTTAAGACATTGTTAAGGTTACTTTGCTTGCTGTCGGTCAGTCAGTCAGTAACCATCAATACAGTTACCCGCAATTATAGTTGACTTTAATCTATATACAATAACCACAACAATAATTTGTAAACAAAAATTCCCTTTCGTTAAACATATGAACATATGTAATACATACATAAACAACAACAACAATATTTGGCAAAGATTGTTTCGTTTCAATTCCAAATTGTTTCTCTCACAATATGAATAATTTACTCAACATCATCATGACATTCATTCGAATCAATTTACGCATGTGTATTTTACACAATCAAACAACTCAAGTGTGAGCACCAATGTGCTAAATAAAATGTGTAAAGTGTACAGCAGCAAGAAAAACCTACTAAACTAAATGCGTACGTTCATACGTACATATGTATGTACGTATGAGTACGTTACTCAGTGTGTAGCTAGTTTTGCGTGTAATTTTTCTTTGATTAGCATTTAAAGTCTCTCGTTATAAACGTAGTATGTATTGCTCAATTGGCCAACTTTTAAATAAATTGTTAAGCATGCGAAAGACGATGATGGAGGGAGGGGAGGTGATGCGATTTTTCAATTTGATTTTAATCAAATACGTAACAATACCTATGTATATTTGAATGAATATTGTTTTTCTTATTTTTCTTTGAAAATTTTCATTCGATTATTTAACTTTCATTTCTGATATTCATTCATAATGAATCATTTTCTTTTTTATTTAATTTTATTGCTTTTTTCGCTTCTTCTTTTTTAAATTCTTTGTTTTTTTTTATTGATTTATTATTATTCGTTGTATTTAATACCTATGAGAGTTTATAATCATATTTTATTTAATTTTTATTTTATTGTTTGTAGAACAATAGCACAAGGATAAATTATGTGTTTTCTTTGTCGATTATTAAAATTAAAAAAAGAAACGATAATGAAAATCATTTCCGTATTATTTACATTAAATTTAAGGAAAATTTTAATTGTTGTGTATTAAATTAATATTTAATGAAGAAAATAGAATTAAATCATTACGCTGAATTTAATATTGTTTACGTAATATTATTGGATCTTCAGAAATTTTCCAGAAAAATAATTTTTCTAAGAAGAAATGAAAATAAAAATCAGATTAAGGAAAATAAAACATTTCATTGCGAAGCATAGAAAAAAAATCCCTTAATTTTGCATGTAATTCATAAATTTATTTAGCATACTTAGATTCATTTTAAATAAAGCACCAGTTGGTTGCCAGAGACAGTCGGTAATGATTCAAAAACGTTCCAACCAATCTTATGGCGTCTTAGACTGGTCGCTATCCATGCATGTGAGGTAGTGAACCACAATGTCTTTCCCATTAACTAAATACAGGGTGTAGAATTTGCTGGTGAATTTGCTGAGAACATGAATTTTGTTTCCACTACTTCTTATACAATATTTTTTTGATAATTATCACAAAAACAATAAATTTCAAGTAATTTTTCTAACGTTTTAAAAACAGTTGTTGGTTCTCAATAATTTTGTAATATTTTCTAAATTTAGAAGTAAATTGCAGGCAATTTAACCTTAAAACTACACAAGGTAGGGTAGTTAAAGTCTGCGATGTTTATTCTTTGCAAAAAGTTATAGTGGCTAAGGCTAATTTTCCATTGCCACACACATACATATTTAATTTACAAATTAATGTCAAGTATAAAATAATTTACACATTTTTAATTTTTTATTTAGAAAAACAACAAGAATAAAAAAACAAATTAGAAATAAATACGTGCCAATAATAATAGCTTCTAAAAGACCAAGAAGAAAAAATACTTACTCGTACTACATATTTAAGAAACACTACCACTAGAGCACTATTTTTACTACCAAAAAAAGAAGAACTCAATTCGATCGTTAATTGTTATTGTTTACATCTCTTCTCATATCTCCTTTTTTAAATGCTATTCAAATGTATGTTCATGTGCTTGTGCCTCTGTGTGTAACATTAATGTTAAGTGTAAGGAAATTGTTGTTGTAGGGAATTAACATTTATTTTATTATGCTCTAATTTTCTTAGAAAAATCAAAATCTGTCTTTTTTAACTGTTATTGCTTTTATTCGATTTGCGTCAGTCTGTTTGCGGTTTGTTTACAGTGAATTTTCGTTGTTGTTTTGTTACTTTTCTTTTTTGATTTATGTTTTTATGTTTAACTGTGTTGGCGCGTTCAATGACCCTTTTGTTGTTGTTTTATTTTAATTTATTTTCTTTTGACTTGTCATACGGAAAAAGGTTTTTACCCTAAAATAGCGGTACATATTTGAAATGGAATATTTATACAATTTTAAAATTCAATTTTATTGAAATGCCATCGGCTGGCTGTTGTATTCTCTTGAGAGGTTTTCTTTTTGAAATAATTTTCTTTCATTCAATTCAATTTTCAATTTATGCATAAAGAAAGAAAGAAATAAAGAAAGGAAGAACACAGTTTAAGAATATAATTGTTTTGTTTTATTTTTGTGTTATTTTCGTTAATTATACCGGAACTAAACTAAACGAAGCGATCGAAAAGCATTGCTTATAATTATAGTTGTTGGCTTTGTTTATTAACAATTTCAGAACTATGTATTATTATGTGTGCATACATACATACATACATATGTATACGCATATAACATAATTTTAATTAATTTACACATTTTTAATTATTTATTTAGAAAAGCAAAAACAAGTTAGAAATAAATACGTACCAATAATAACTTCTAAAAGACCAAAAACAAAAACTAAAAACTTGGTGGTGGTGAAAAAGTACTGAAAAAAATACAAAAGTACTGAATTTTTCAGACTTCAATTTTACACTCAAAGAAATATGAATTATTACGGATTGATTCACTAATATCAACGAGATTGATTTCGATTTTTGGAAGAATCTTTCTTGCCAAGTAAAATTCGGGATTTAGGGATTTAGCACAGTACAAAATTTTTCCATATTTTTCGCTAACATACATATACATATGTATGTATATTATTGGGTTAATATAATAATATTGGGCTAATTAATATAAGTAGACTTAAAAATTTTACTAACAATTATTTAGCATACATATTGTGACGATGTCTGTCAATAAAAAAAAACCCTTTTGTTGTGTTATTTTAATTCATTATGTATGTATTTTCTTTTTATTTGTCATACGGAAAAAGGGTTTTTATCCTAAAATAGCGGTACATATTTGAAATGGAATATTTATACAATTTTAAAACTCAATTTTATTGAAATGCCATCGGCTAGCATCGTTATTCTCTTCAAAAGTTTAGGGTTTAAAAGGAATTGCTGTTGTTGTTGTTGTTCATCTCATTTTTGCAAAACATACATGTTATTTTGTTTGTTTGTTTTGATGATGCATCATCATCATGTTATTATTATTGTCTGTTAAACAGATCAAGGTTATGTTGTTGTCTTTTTAGTTTTTCTTGTTATTGTTTTATTTTTTTAAACCATCCAACTTGCTGACCAGCCAATAGCATCTTTTGTTTAAAACAAAAAACAGGTTGTTTATCATTTTTTATTTTTTTTGTTGTTGTTGTTGTAATTTTAAATTTATTTTTAACATTTTTAGCCATCATTTTACGACGTTTGTAATGAGGAATTCCTTTGGAATTTCACAAATTATTTTGTGTTTTTGTTTTAATTACGGGTCGTTTCGTTTGGACATTGTAACAATTTTGTTTAAACGCTGACAGAAACATAATTTAGAAATGTTTAACGCGGTAGTTTAGCTTCCAATGACCTTGATTTTTTCGATTGATTGATAGTTTTGTTTACCTTCTTATGCCATTTTGACAGTGATTTTTTCTCTTTCATCTATCTACTGCCTCTTTAGGGATAGATTTATATGCCAGATTCATGGACATTGGAAATTTCAGATGCGCTACTCCCACAAAAGCCGTGCTAAACATTTGATGTTATTATATATTCCACACATAATGGCATCAATAGGGCTCAGTCAAGGGCTTTAAAAAATATTGAATAGAAATTTTATATCAAAAAAGACTCAAAAAAAGTCAAGTTCAAACGTTTTTTTTTTCGTTTAGAAAATTGTAATAAATTGATGATGAATAGCCATTACTACTGAGTTATGTATGGCGTGTTTAATAATTCTAAAAATTAGATTCAACCAGATTTAAATAGACGAGATAAGAGCGTTAACCTTATAAGCTTTTTACACAATGGCATTAAAAGATCATTAATACAATAATATATTGTCTACAACAACAAAAAAAATAAAATATAAATTTTTTTTTTAATAAATATGGATTTATATTAATACAGTTTGAGAAAAAAAACTAATTATCATCAGCTGTTTGAAGCAAAATAATAATAAAATCTAAATAATAAATAATAATAATAATAAAAACAAAATAACATCAAAACATATAAACTATAAAAAAAAATACAATGGCCTGTGTATCGGACATTGATTTAGCCACATTGCATAAAACGCGCCTGGAAGAACGTTTAAATTATAAGTTATCCTTTCAACCGAATCATCACCATCGTCCGTCTCAAGAGCAGCACAATCACAACTACGATGGCTTTAGTAGCATGACACGTTTGTGTTTGCAACGTAATGCCACGATTAATACACGTGCCACCACTGTTAACGCAACATCAAATACAATAACAAATTACAAAGATTTAAATGGAAATTGCGTCATGGACAATTTGACGAATAAAATAAAACATTTAAATTTCATAAGTAAACAAAAATTGCTACTCAATCGCGGCGATTCTTCATCCAGTTTGGATGACGACGAAGATTTTTCGTATTTCACGTCCAGCACCCGCAGGCGTAGATCGGGAACATGGCCGTAAGTTATTCAATTTTATTCTTATTGTTTAAACGTAAAAATCTTTAAGAGTGACACATACAACCCGCCCATTGTTTCGATAATTAATTTCTTGTAATAACTTTGCAGTGTTAAATGATTAGACGATCTTTTTTTTAGTAATTTTTTTTATTACTTCCGTAGAATAGAAAGCTATCAAAATTTTTTTCTAAGAGGGAATCACAAATAATATTCACACACACGTTTGCATAAAAATAGTAGAAAATATTTCAGTTTATAACTACGGAACTGATCCCAAGTAAGGGACGTGAAGTCTTTAGCAAGCTTCAGTCATATACCGTGATTCTCTTGGTCCTGACAGTTTATTATCAATTTATTATGAGTTGTTGGACACAGGGATGGATGCCTTTACCTTTGTTAGTTAGGCTGTTCATTATACAGCTAGGACTGGGGATGAAAATCGATAAAATCATTTCGCTGCTGTTTACTATTAGTTAGAGCAACCGTCAAATCTATGCAGCAGCTTTGCTATTTATATGTACTTCACACAACAGTATTTATTTTTTATATTTTAGAAAAATTAAAATTCAATGAAAGAAAAACTTTTGTCTACGTATTTATTTGCTTTTTCTTCTTCTTTTTCCTAATTAATTGTACATTTTTGTTAAAACAAAAAGTTTTCCCTAATTTTCAATTATTTGTTTTTGTTAAAAATAATTGACTTTGTATTTTTTTCTTTTTTTTTTTTATTTGTTAAAAAAAACGATTTTTTTAACTTAGAAACAATCCATATGAACTCTCAACAAACCTAAAGACTCTAACTCTATTCGATCATGAGATAAACATAAACAATTATCAGTTATTTTTAATTTATCAACTATTTGTTTAGAATATAATATGTACTATTTTCTAAATTGTTATCTTTTAATTATTATCAATATTTTTGAATTTTAAGTAAAAAGATGATGTTTTATTTGATAATATTTTAATATAGAAAAGAAAACAATTGTTATAAATTAATTTTAAAAATAAAAAAAATTATTTGTTCAAACACCTCCCCGACGGGGAATTGAACCCCGGTCTCCCGCGTGACAGGCGGGGATACTGACCACTATACTATCGAGGATGTTAAAGTAATGCTGTTACTATTAATATTTGTATAAAATGTTCACTGTTAACATCTTATGTTAAAATGTTAACAGAAAGCTTTTATGTTAAAAGCTTCACTTTGCACTGTAAATATTAAATGCAAGAAAATGAAAAACAACAACATAAAGCTGTTAAATGAAACCGTTATTTGATCAACACATCTTAACCGAACAAAAAAAATTATGCCAATAATTGGTAACACCATAACACAGCTGGACACAATGAATTACTGAAGAAGTACAGAGGAAAGCAAACGCAGACAAAAATCCGTTAAAAAAATCCCACATAAACAAGGTTTTTTTTTAATTACTAACCTCAGGCAACAATTTAAATAATTTGTTTGTCAAAAAAAGAAACATTTCAGGAATTCTAAAAACAGATTCTTTTTTTTCATTTGTCATATGGAAATATAAACTATTTCGTACCAGTTTGTGCCGAGCGCCATTAATCAATACCATTTTTTGTTTTTGTTTTTTATTTCTTATTTTGAACATGTTTATTTTATTTATGTTTAATTCTTACGTTTTTTTTAACTTTTTTGTTTCAATTTAGTACAAAAAAAATAAACATTTTAATAGTCTGTTTTGTTTTTTTAATACTCTTTTCTTAAACCGGACTTTGTGGTGACGCTTGCTTTGGTAATAAACAAGAACAAAATTAAGCGGTTTTTTTTAATATAAAAATATAAGGTATAACAATAAATTTGTGAAGCACTTCATTTTGTTTGTAGTCTATAAAGGTGAATAAAAAGAAATTATTTGTGAAAATTTTAATTAAATATTCATTGCTTAGTTTCTTTAAATATTTATTGTTTACCTTATAGCGCTAAAAGAACTTTCTATAGAATTTGAAATTAAGTAATTATAAATTAGTGATTATCGTGCAAAAGTCGTGGACACACTAAAAGTTATTTTATTTTCAACATCATTCTTTATTTAGTCTCCAAACGGTCTGTTTTGCAATTAAGTAACGTTTAATGTTTTCATTAAGAATATAAAAGAAATATTAAAAGTACTTTATTTAATAAATAATGAAAATCAAAAATAGTTGTTAATTAAGAAAATTAAATTGTCTAAAAATTGTTTACGAATATTATAGTGTTCAGGTTTAAAACAATAAAAAGTGTAAAAATTATTTTAAAAATAAAAAATCGAAAAGAAAAAAATTTAGACTAAGTAAGTAAGTGTAATTAGTAACGGCGTGCGCCTATAATAAGAACAGAACACAACGTTTGATAGATAACGGGTTATCAATTTTTCAGTTATAAAATTAAAGCGAAATCTAAAACACTCATAGAGTTACGGTTTTTGTTGAAACTTTTGTTTCACTACGATGATTGACCACCTCTGGATTGTTTGCAGAAGAAGATTCTTTTGAGAAGATTCTTAAGCATTTCTTCGCATATTGTCGGCGGTACATCGGTGATATCGCGAAGAATTTTGGTTTTCAAATGCTCTCATGTTAACCCCATAATAAAAAGACTAAATTTGTGGGAATTTGACGCTTTCAAAGCAGTAATTTTGCTTGTGAACGAAACCACCCAGTGAGAAATTAGCTTTTCGCATTTAAAGCCGGCTGCACTAGCATTGTATATTATTAAATTATGTATTATTTTATACATTAGCATTTTTTTTATAAATTAAATACTATTTCTCTCAGTGTTTTTCTATACACTATTAATAATTGAAACTTTTTCATTATTCAATTAAAAATATATCAAAAAATAAGATGCTGATCACCCGGGGGTATCGCTTAATGATCAAAAACCATTATTAAATCCGCAATCAATCAATAGCTATTGTTGCATAAGTGCAAAAATTTTAATAAATAAACATTATTAAAAAGAAAAAGAAAATATATTAACAAATAATATAAAATTAATTAGCCTTTTTTAAATACGAATAGGCTTTGGCTTTAAAGGAATTATTAACAGCATTGAATTGTGCGCAAAATAAAAAATAATTGTCATCACCCACGTTAATTACTAAGAAAAAAGATCAAATTTAGTTTACAAGGCTAATAGGTAAAGCAGTTACGTTTTACTACACAAAAATTATATTTAAATTGGTCACTGTTACAAACTTTACAGAATTTCTCTCTTAATTAACTAGAATACGACTAGATGTTTCTTTCATTAACACGCTCCAATTCTTGAAGGTGTACGAGTATGTCTGAATTTTGGACCTAGAGTAGCCCAACAGTTAAAATTTGTTTACCAATCTCACAAAGCACAGAGGAAAGTTTTTCTAGTTTATCTGCTTTAGAAATGTTTAAAATTTGTTATAAAATGAAAATATTGCCCTTAAACATGTAGTAGATACATACATATGTATGTATTTACAAAATATGAGTTATATTTGCTTAATGTGAACTTTCTATAAAATAAAATGCAATAAAACTCCAGCCCTGTACATTAAAGACCTCAACATTACGCTATTCACTCTCTACGTAATCTCAAATGCAGTTGTTTGAGGAGTAATGATTCTCTCTAAAAGATAAAGAGGAGATGTAAGAATATGCATTAAGAGGCAGCACGAAAAAAAAACAAAGACAACAATGTTGTAAACAATGAAAAAGTGTTGCCAACTAAATTGCTACAGTAGCAGCATGTGCTTAGAGATATTTGTTTTTGTATATAATCTCTCTTCTCTGTTCATTAAATTTTTTTTTATTTTTATTTCGTTTTTGGCTTACACATTATATCGGATCGTATTTAAATGTTGTATTTTGTTAAATAAGAAAAAAAAGATTATCGACTGAATTTTCAATTCAATTTCTAACCAAAAGACAAGAAAAAAAGGTTTATTGGCAATAAACGTTATCGTCTCTTTGCCAGTATTAATGTAACCTTCGTTTATAACACAACTCAGTTTGAGTGGTTGTGATTTTTTGTTTTGATTATTTTTTCTTTTTTTTTTTTTAATTTTGTCATACTCGATCAACACAAGTCGTGCCTAAATTCAAACATTATTTTATTATTATAATAATATTTGTTTTTTTTTTATTGTTGTTTTTTTTCCTTTATTTATATGGTATATGTATACCATTTTAACGTTGTTTTTAGTTAAAAGTCTCGTCTCAATAACAACAAGCGCGCCTAACAAGTTCGGCAACTTGTTTAACTTTTTTTTTCATTAACTTTTTAGTATATTTTTTAAATACTCAAATAATTTTCACTTAATAAAAGTTTGAGAAGAAAGCAGTGTTTAAGAACCTATTAAATCAGTGAGAAATTTGAAAATAAAAATAAATAAAAAAGAAACAAAAAAATATTTTTAAATGTTACCCCTACATCGACGTCATCAACAGCTATTGCAAGAGGCTTTCGGCCGTGAAACCACTTCCTCCAGCTTTGAGGAGTTCAATATTCAAACACTTGTTGGTGGCAGTGGTATAATGGAAAATGATTATCATTCGGATCTTAATGCTACTGTCGCCAATTTAGAGAATATATCGCTGACAGAAAAAATACCACCTTCACAACGTATTTTAAGGTGCAATAATCAATAATACCCAAATTTAATATTTTTTTTTTATATAAAATATTAGACTCTTTCCTTCTCTCTCTCTCTCTCTCTCTCTGTCTCTCTATAAAAGGTGTGCATCTTTTAAAGTTTTGTAGTTATTGTCTTTTTAGTTAAATGAATAGTACTGGTATTCAGCAACAACAACAATAACTTTAATGCCAATAGATTAAAGATCATTTTATTGTTTAAATACGTTTCAGTTAAAAGAAAAAAAAGAGAAAAAACGAAAAATATTTCTTCAGATATTTTATAAAAAAATAAGAAAAAAAATTAAAAGTTTTAATACAAAATTAAATTGTTTGAAACAAATTCAACATTTCTATAATATTTTCAATTCAATACAATATTTTGTGAGGCGTACGTTTTGCTATATTATTGGCTTCTAATATTAATTTTTAATAAATGTTTCGAAATTTATTAAGAAATAGTAAAATTTCGTTTTTTTTTACTTTTGGTCTTTACTAATTGGTCAGACAATTGAAAATTTTCAATAAATCACCTGCGTATTAGACAATCAGAATTTAAATATCGTATCAACGTTATAATTTAATACTTTGTACTAAAAATCTATTAAAAATTGGACATGTTTAAATTTAAACAATATTTCGCGTAAAAAAAATTGTTTAATACTTTGCCTTGCCACCAACTATAACAATAAAGCCAGACGTTTCGACACAAATCTTCAATATGAATATTTTCATTTAAAAGCGGAAAAAGCATTTAATTGGCGTAAAATTTAGATTTCGGATAGGTCGATAGAGGTCAAGTTAGGACTGGGTGGAGGCCAGACCTGCTGCAAATATATATATGCTTGGGTTGTAGTCAGGGATGTTTTGCTGTTCAGGTATTAAGAATTGGCCTAACATCTCTATATAACGCTCTGGTAAGAAGCTTCTTTGAAAGACTTCATTTTAAGCTTCAGACATTATTCTCAGAAAAGTTATTTGAGTTTAAAAATAAGCACAAATTCGAAACGTTACCGCTATATTTTAATTTTATATTAGAGGAATGCATTTTAACTGGAAAAACAGAAGCAAATCGAATTGCTCCTAGCTCTGGTTATTGGTAGGGAACCACACTTTCATCTTCAAACAATTATCAAAAATTTGAAGAAAACTAAATACACAACTGGCAACAGGCTACTCAAAAGTATGTTTTTGTGGAAATTTCCGTTAAAATTAAAATTTATATTCACAAAAAATTAAACACCACAAGCTTCGTTTAGTACCTGTGTGTGGATTATATAATGTAATACACAATTATAACAATAATTTTTTTTTTTTAATTTCATTGAACAAAGTTCAGTGCTTGAACAGAAACTGTCAATCAGTTTTTTTAGTACAAAGGGCAGAACGTCATTGAATAATTTATAAAAACAATTTATATTGTAGACCACTTAGGTAATAAATGGGTAACGAAACGCATATTTAAAATACATTAATTTTAATTGAAACAAAACAAACAATCGAAATAAATGAAAACTGAAATTCTCTTACTTACCTGTGAACATTTTTTAAAATTCCAAAAGAATCGCATTCCATTCACAATTAATCTACAAAAAATAAAAACGAGATACATTTTATTAATTTATAATATATTTAATTATTTATTTTATTAGTAGATTTCATAAGAATAATTTAATTGCATAATTTTGTATTATTTTTAAAAATATTAAAATAAAAATATATTTTTTTTTATTTCTTTAAAGACGATTTGTTTTGACAGCGAAACATCTGTGTGTTATTAATTTCCGAAATTGTGTGTGTGTTTTTTTTTCTTCTTAAAATTTGTAAACTGATGATTAATTACCAATTGTATGGTTAATATATTCAGATCTTTATTCCCTACCCCCGCATTCACTCTAAAGTAACAACGCTTGCAAAAAGAGACTTTTTTTAAACCAAACCAATTAAAGATTAAATTTTTTTATTTAAGCTCAACGCTGTGTTGATTAATTTAAACGTGAATAAATAAATGATCGCTCAATTATTCACATTCTTAGCGTTTAAAGCTAAATTCAGTTTAAATGTTAAAAGTAATTAATTTATGTAAAGGAAATGCATTAAATTTTCTTTCTCTCTCTCTCTCTCTCTCTCTCTTTTATTTTTTGCTATTTGCAGGCGCACACGAAGTTTAAATGCCCCCTCACCATTTCAACAATTTGGACCATGTGGACGTATAATGAAAAATCCGGCCATGGTTATGCAAATTCAGGACCCTGCCAGTCAGCGTCTTACCTGGTACAAGCCACCTCTAACGGTGTTGGTTATAAAAAAAGTACGTGATTCTATGGTGCTGGCACCATTTGTACAATTGGTAGAATGGCTGGTGCAAGAGAAACACATGGTGGTTTGGGTAGAATCAGCTGTTTTAGATGATCCCCTCTTACAAGAGGATAAAAAATTCCAAGCGGTTAAAGAGAAACTGGTCACCTTCAAGTAAGTCCCTAACCATGCATTTTTATTATTTACAAAAAACCTTATTTATCTTCTCCTTATTTTTTCTAAACACAGAGATGGTCGTGATGATTTAACCGATCGCATAGATTTCATTGTATGTCTGGGCGGCGATGGTACTTTGCTGTATGCTTCACTTTTATTTCAGCAATCCGTACCACCGGTAATGGCTTTTCATTTGGGTTCATTGGGCTTTCTGACACCATTCCAGTTCGATAATTTCCAAGAACAAGTAACAAACGTGTTAGAGGGTCATGCTGCTCTAACACTGCGTAGTCGTTTACGTTGTGTGATTTACAGAAAGACAGATCGTCGTAAAGATTCGTCAGAGCTGACATCGGGACAGCAAATAAATTGCAGCATGTCTGCGGATAGTGGAGTCTCTATGGACTCTTGTACGGGCATACCTACGGTCGGCAAAGGCTGTTCTAGAACTCCTTCAACAAACATATTGGTAAGTATCCTTTACATGCATCACTTCATTCAGTTCCATTAGGATTTAATTTATTTGAAAAAAAATTTGTTTTTCTAAAGGTTTTGAATGAGGTGGTTATCGATCGTGGTCCTTCGCCGTATTTGAGTAACATTGACCTGTTTTTGGATGGCAAATATATTACCTCAGTGCAAGGTGATGGCCTTATTGTATCAACGCCTACTGGTAGTACAGCGTATGCTGTAGCCGCTGGTGCCTCTATGATACATCCTTCAGTACCCGCCATTATGGTAACACCCATTTGTCCTCACTCATTAAGTTTTCGTCCGATTGTTGTACCTGCAGGAGTTGAACTAAAGGTGAGCAGTTTAACTTATTTTTGCTTAATAATTAAACAAAATAAAAAAATTATGTGATATTTTCACAGATTTCTGTTTCGCCTGACAGTCGTAATACTTCCTGGGTATCATTCGATGGCCGCAATCGTCAGGAACTTTTCCATGGTGATAGCTTAAGAGTAACAACCTCTATATATCCGGTGCCCAGTATATGTGCTCAAGATCAAATATCTGATTGGTTCGATTCGTTGGCCGAATGCTTGCACTGGAACGTGCGCAAGAAGCAAAAGTGCTTAGATGAGCTGTCAGACCTTACGGCTTCGGGCTCCGAGGATACGCTGGATGAGCTAGAGAGAGGCTCAGATTCTTTGTTAGATAGTTAAAATTGTTAAACACTCGTTAAAATCATTTGTAATCATAATTACATGATGCATAATAATACACAAAGCAGTAGTAAACAAATCAAATATCATTTAAAAAAGGAAAAGATAAAAAATTTCACTTTTACAACAATATTATTATAAATAATTATTATTGTATTACTAATAAGGCAAAGCTTAAATTCAATTCATTGTACGCTTTAGTTTGGTGTCAATAGGTTTAAAAACTAAATATTACAATACAAAATGAATATGATCAAAATAAAAGCAAAAGTAAATACATATTAAATTTAAAAAAAAAAAAAAAATTAAAAAAACAAACTTAAGAAAAGCTTGTAAAAAAATCAAATTTTATTACAATATTTGGTATTAAAGAAGAATAAGGAAAGAATGAAAGAAAGAAAGAAAGCAATTTGTATTAAATATACTGTTTAGTTAACATAACTGTTGACAATTAGTTTAATTGTATACATTCATTTTTTTTTTACTGAAAACATGGAAAAATGTATCAAGAATTTCTAGTAATATCTTATTAACAGCTCAAATTATTTTCTGATTATAATACAATTTATAAGCAATGTATGTTTTTATTGTTTAAAACAAAAATGTTTAAAACATTTTTTTTAATTTGTTTAGCTTAATTTATTTACAATTTAATTTAAATATTATCTTTATTTTCGGTTGTTAGAAACTTCAATACTACTTTCTTTAAAAGACAAACACATATTAAGAAAATTGTAAAAAAAAAAAGAAAAACTTATGAATTTAGTAAAATTGTTATTATTCCAAAACTTGTTTTTGTTTATTTATTATTCTTTAATTACATTTTTCAGTTCTATTCTTTAAATGGTTGGCTTATTTTACTTGTCTTTTGTGTATTTGATTAAATAATACATAGGTACTTTAGTTTAATATTCATTCATACACAAATACATACATACACACACAACTACAATATTATTAACACTATATAAAAGATTCAAAACAAAACAACAACAAAAATAATCATTTTATGAATATTAATATCAATCGTTAAATAATAATAAAAATAATAAAAACAAAAATACGAAATGTATTCATATACTATATACTTAGGTCCTGTTTTTTTTCTACTAAGTTTTACAATTTTTTTATAATAACAACAATTAATAAAAGAAAGAAATACTCTTGTTTAAAAAAAGGAAAAACCAACTTATTATTTCAAAGAAAAGGGACCGGCAACCGTATTCCGACTGACAGTTCATCGGTATTTTGATTTCAAGAGCTGCATAAAATTGTTTCAAATTTTTGCAAGAAAATTACTGACTTTAATGAAATACGACTAAATTATGAGAAATTAAAAAAATGTTTTAAAAGCTGGGTATGTTTTAAGCTTTGCGCTTAAAACCAACCGCCAGAAAGTATGCCTTATTTATCGTTTTAAGCTATTTAATAAGCAGAAATGGTTTTAACATGTATGTATTTTCTAAAGTGAATTATAAGTGAATAACACTCTACGCTATTACGCTATCAAACAGTCTTTGTCTAAACAAGAGTTCAAGTGACATTTAACACTGTTAACCACTTACTACATGTTCTTAATTGGTTACGCTTAAACGTAGCAAGGATTTAAAAGAAAGAATTTCTCCACTCTGTCTGATTTTTCGAATGTAATTTTCTTCACTGATGAAGCTGATTTCTCACTCGCCGGATACGTTCACAAGCAAAGTAGTCGCATAGATGGTTTTGTGAACTCAGAGGAGTTACTGCATCAAAAAATTGTCTGTCTGGCAGTTAAAGATTATGAAGTGGTTTCAACAGCATGGAGCCAAGTGTACAAAACGAACGATTTCGGCTGCATTACTTTAAAAGTTTCATAAAGAATAATTCCATGTTTTGGCGCCGCCAATTGACCAACAAGATCTCGTTGCTCAACGCCGTTTGATTTTTTTTAGGATGCGTCGAATACCGTAACTACACTTCCATTGGAAGCTAAAATCTTTAAGCTCCAGTTTACTGACACCAACCAGAAACAATTTTAAGCTTGAAAAATAACCTTCGGCGTGACTCAGCACAAATTGTCGTTAACGTTCGCAAAAACACAATCAAGTGAACAAATGAATGTCGCCTGTGTATCAGCCTATGTGGACCAATAACTAACTGCCGCTGTAATGTACCAAATGACTGCCGTCGGCACTCGTCGAGAAAGGCTTAAAGAAATTCGAACTGTAAAGGCTCAGTGCTCAAAGTCATAGGAGTGAAGTTTAATATGCCCAAATTAGACGGCTTTTAGTTTCGAAGGAAAAAATACTAACTCAACGAATTAATACCTTTATATGTCTGTTCCTTGAATACAATTTTAAGCTTAAGGGTTATTAAATATTGCCATAGTTGGTAGCATTAGTGGTTACCATTACACAATGAAATAGTAAGTCAAACAATAAATCATTCTAGGAAAACATGTTAAACAACGAAATAAAGAAAAATCAAAAAAAAAAAAAATAATAAATCTTTAATCTACTTAAACAGTTAAACCTAAAGATACCATCACTGCGTATTTACGGTTACATTATGTATATACATATGTATGTATTGTATATAGAAACATGCATATTAACGCAAGGCATATCCGTTTCCTGCACTTTAAATAGTAAATAAGTGGACTAATGACATGTGAGAATAGGATAGGGATAGGAAAACATGGCGAACAAATTTTCAACTTTTTTTTTTCTATCAATCGTATAAGATAGCTTAAGATTTAAAAAAATATGAATGAAAGAAAACAAATTTAACACCTCATCAAATCTATTCAACACATTAACATTATTCTTAAAGCAAAAAATGTAAAAAAAGAAAAAAAAGAAAGAGAAGAAAAAATAAAAATAAACGAAGAAATTGCATAGAAACAATAGGATCCATAAAATTTAATAGTCATGTTAACGCTGCGTAAGCGAATGTATAAAAATCGTTTTCTTTTCTTTCCCATTCTTTTATACTTATTTTTATTGTGTTTTCTTTTTTTTGCCCCACTTCCCAGCAACAAGTGTTTCTGTTTTTATGTCCCTTTTATTAGCAAAATTTATGTACGCGAACATATCATCTTTAACAACAGCATCCTTTTTCCATTATCCTGTAACGTTATGTGTTTGGAGATTTCTCCTGTTTATTGTATATCCATTAAATGATTGGTCGGATAAATTCATTTTCAAAGACACGCCCCAGATGCTTTATGGTATATAAAGCGCAGACTCTAAATTTTTGTGTGTTATAAAAACCCATTTGAAATGGTACAAAGATTTCATTCGATGATATCTTTTGCGGTAAATTTTGTTAATTTTATTACAAATATTGTTAAATTACAGGTCAGATTTATTATTATGTTCTAAATAACCAGTACTGGTTTATAAAATTGAAAGCTGAGGAAAAACTCAAAACCAAAGTAAGGCATTATGGTTTTCCCAAAATATTGCGAATTCACCAATGCATTCGGTTGTAAGAAATTCAGTAAATAGATCTTCAGTTGAAAAACCAATCTAAAAAAATTTACCTACTCAAATCTCTTCTGCGTTGCCTCTTCTGATTATGTACATTCATACTTGTGTAAGTATCTGCGATTAATTACATTGCTTCCTAAGGTTCCAGAGTGGAACAAAAGGCTGCATGAACATTCTTCTTCAATCGTGATCATGCGATCGTCTTCTGTTTCTAACTGTCCGCTCTAGCTGTTGACAGGTCTTCCTTTTCTTTTCCTCCCCGTCTGATTGCAATCGTTTGCGAAAAGAGCTAAAACCTGGGCGTCATTTCTCAGATGGAAAAATCTGGGTATTTATCAAGTACTGAATAAACTCTGTGCTTAAACACAATTCAAAGCTAATAGTACTTTGGCTTTATATCTAGAGACTTTAGCTGTTTTCGCTTTTGTACCCATTCAAATGATGAAAATGATCGTCGCCTTAGTAGATAATTTTTTCAACAAAGACAACTGGATGGTGTCCTACAATGAAATTAATTCTTGACGTCATTAATTTTCTTTGGTTTCAAAATATATCCGCCAACTGAGTCTTGCAGATTCGATTTCCTTTCTTGTTTCAGTCAGCGTTAACTACTCACCTTCTGACATTTGTTTGAAGGTTTGAATAAGGACATAAAGCGCTATTAATTTTAATTCAATTTTTTGATCGCTTTTTAAAAATATTAGTTCCCACCAAATTAATTTAATTTGCTAAAGCTCTTTGCAGACATTGTAATGAATTTTATTAAATAGAATCACCCCCATTTTTGATTTAGAAAACAACTGAAAATGATTGAAAAGTTTATACAGCAAATCTTTTAGTCCCCCTGCCGCAAAATGTTCTTTACGGAAAAGGAAATTAAATTTTTATGCTTGACTTCCACAGTGGTGGCCGATGTCTCTTATCTTTAGTCAAAAATATTAACATATCAAAAGTTTATATGAGAAGAATAGAAAAACAAAAACTTCAAAAGAGTTCAACTATTATCTGTTTGTATTATTTGAAAAAGGAAAAATCTAATGGTCAAATTGATAAATTTGTGGGATAGATTTAATCTTTAAATACTTTTTTAAAATTTAAAAATTTGATTTTTACTTTAACAGCTAGCAAATCGTGTTTATATATTTTTAACTGCGAGTGGCAAGACACTTGAAATTAAAAAAATAAAATAAAGAATTAAAAAATGGGTGTGTATTTGAAAATAACCCAAGAAAAATTCTTGAAAAGTCATCATTTTGCATGGAGATGATAACGATTGTACAACAATTAGTACTTTGGTTGCAATTTATAATAAAATTATCAACATTATGTAGCACCAATAATTTCTCTCTGACTTGATATTCAAAATGGAAGCAAATTTTAATTGAATTAAATTTATTTTAAATATCATTTGTATATTAACAATATACATATATCATAGTAAATATGCCTTAAATTTAGATAACTTAGAATTTGTAGTTGTAACTAAAAATATATGAAATTTCATATGCTCTGCACCCATCATTACTAGAAAAATCCAAAATAAATACTCCAGAAATAAAAAAAGGGTAAGCCATGGTACTTTCAGCATGTAAATCTTATGAATTTCCTTTTAAAAATTACCACAAACTCCTTCAGTACTATAATCTCTCAATATCTACCAGTTTTTTCATATTTTATTGGTACTTTAAATAGAAATTTAAAATTTCCTTTACACAGCACGCACTGACAAACACACAACATGCACTCACATTTCTCTATAAATTCCTGCTAAAACCGAAATTTTCTACTCTTGAATATTATAAGGAAGTACATATGTATGAGTGTGCATAATGCTTTCTAAATACCCATGTAGATGTCTGAATGCGTGCATGTAATGTATGAGAGTGTGTTGTTTTATACTCCCATCAGGAGCAAAATAAAAACACAAAAAAATAAGTTCATATCATTTTACATCTACGATATAAACATGACAAATTGCTGTTGCTGATGGTACGCTCTATTAAGTGCTGCCAAAGCATGATATTTTTGCTGCTTTTGTAAAGTGTTGTTGTTTCTATTTAACATGCCACAACAGTAAAGAGTAAGTAATCTTTGGTAAAGTGTAACGTATAATGTAAGTGGGTGCAAGGCAAGAGTACATGTGGGCTTTGCTGTTGTTGTTTAAGGGTTTATTTCCCAATTATGTATGAATGTGTGCCTATTTTAGCGTTTTTATTTTTTGTTTCTTTTTTTTTTACTTTCCAATTGACTTCGAACATGGTGTTGTTGTTTTTGATTTCTAACATACGCACAGTGTCATTATCAATTATATTTTCATTTTTGTTTTTATTGTTCTTTTTTTTCTGTGTGCTAATGGAATTTCAAAAATTTAATAAAAACCGTCCTTATTTCTCTCTCTCGCTCTCTTTAATACTACTTTTTGTTTAGTACTTTCCTTTTTCTTTAATTTTTATTTTTAGTGTGTAAAATAATTCACAGAGAGAGAATGGAGAGAATTGTATGCGTGTGTCTGTGTTGAATCTTATATTGTGCGAATTAGTGGCTGAAATTTTTTTTCGTATTCCTACTTCTCCTTATAAAGTACGTACATATTTAATGATGAGTTCGTCTTTTTGAATGTTTTTTGTTTTTTTTTTTCATTTTAATTCTACGTGACAATTGATTTAATGTCGTTTAAAGTCGTTTTAATAGACCGGAAAATTGAATTCATTTGGCCATACAGACAATAAAATATCAATCTATAAAAAATTATGAGCATTATTTAGTATAATTTAATTCAGAGGTTTATTTGAACTCTAAATCTTTGCTAAAGTAGAGTAATTTTACCCTCGAGAAGTAAAAGAAAAAAAAACTAAAAATAAATAAGCACTGGATAGCCAGTAAATTTCAAATAAAATGAAAAAATGACAAAGGCAAATACATATAGAATTGTTGTTTACGTGAAAATGAAATATTATGCTGTATACCTTGTACCAGTCCTCCCAAGAAGACAGAGAAGTAGTCAATGAATTACATTAAAATTTTGATTAAAAAGAAAGCTGTTGCCAACACGTTTGGCTAGTTCTATGCTACTTTCTTTTAAAAGAAAGAATTCAAGATTTTGAAAAGAACGCTGATCCACTAGAAGAATTGAACAGACAAGATTTTAATTCCTTGACTGTCAGTCAGCACTATTTGTAAATTAAAAGTCTCCTTAGTTTTAATTTTCCTTATCATTTTTCTATTTCCTATAGCTTAGCATGCATTCAAACTCATTTACGTTGTGCCATCCTATAAATTCTTTGCACTTTATTTTTAGAATAAGAAACGAGTAAAAACTGAGGAATTTCTTAATGAATTCTTTTTCTTGGATGGAAAACAATTGTTGGGGAAAGAACTAAACTGAATTGTTCACTTTATTAGAACAACCCCAGCAGGACTATAAAAAGGAACCCACAGCAGCAGCAGATTCAATACAAAAATTGTTGAAATAAAACAAAAGAAACGTGAAAGTATGCAAGAAAAAACAAGAACAACGCTCTCAAGGAAAACTCCTTAGAAGGATGATAACATGTCATAAGGAACTGGGGAAAAAATATGAACATGTTAAGAGAAATACTTTATGAAATGTCATCACTTTAGCCCCCTCCTTTACCCCGTACACTTTCAAACACTTTATGAATGTTTTAAAGTTAAAAAGCTAAATAAAATAGTAAGGGCGAGAGGGATTGGAATGGTAAAGGAAATCAATGTTTAAGTAAATTTTTCATGGTTAAAAGCTTTGCATTTTAACCTCTTAACCCACAAATTTGTCACATCTTTTGGTTAAAAAGCCGAAAAAACAGAATCACAAGGAAGAGAAGGGAAGAAGAAACAAATCAAATAAAATGCGAAAATGGAAAGAAATAAAATGAAATAAAAATCGTAATCGAATACAAAGAAAATTGTAAAAATGGCACAAAAGTGGGTGAATACAATGAAAAGTTTGATTTTTTTTTTTTTGTTCTAATCCGGTCTAAGTGTTTCCTTTATATATTTGGCCTTCTTTTATTCTTACTCATTGTTTTCTTAAGCGTTGAATCCCTTTTTACTTTCTTTGAAGGACACACAATAGAGTCTTTTAAATGCCCATGTGTGAGGTTTTCATAAGTTTTTTAGAAAGAAAAAAATTTTGTTCTAGCAGTGCAAGTAATTCCTTTGCAGGCTATTACGGCACTATAAAGAATCCGTATGATAATGAGTGTGTTATTTTACAACCGTTTAAATTTAAGGCAGTAGCTTCAAATTTACACACCATTAATTTTGATATTTTCTAGATCTGAGAGTCCATATTAAATTTTGAAATTGTGATGAAAATGAATTAATTTGAAATTTTTAATAACCAGTTTGCATGTTTTTTAAACCATTTGGGAATCTCTGCTTGTAATAATTAATATTTATTGTTGGTAAACGCCTGATGGATGTCATTATTTCATAGTTAAGCTCATTTAACAATTTATGCAAATCATTAATATTCGTTTCAATCAGTTTGAACACACAAAAAATTTAAATCAGAAATTAAATAAAGCAAAAAACATGTAAATTTAATAAAACATAAGTACATATGTACATACTTTAATTCGAAGAATTTTATGTTTTTTTTTTTGTCTGTTAAATATTACTAAAGACGGATGAAACAAAAACCAGTTACAAAAATTAAAAACACAAATAAAAATAAAACAAACATCTTTAAAAAGCCTACAAAAGAGATAAGAATTTCAAATTAAAACAATTTGAAAATTTAACGCAAAATAATAATAATTACGTTGAAAGTATGAATAATTAAGAAAAAAGCATCATACGTTACATGTGAAGATTGAAATTTGAATTGAGATGGCGTTATATGCTGTAACCCCTTATAGGCAGGTCGGTCGCTTCATACAAGCCCTAAACACGTACAGCGTATCAGTATCAGAGTAAAGTCAGAGTAAGCGTCACAGTTTACACAGTCAACAAACTATAAAAATATACTTATACGTTTTTAGTTTTTTTATTTAAAAAAAAATAGCTTTTGTTTCATGTGTGAGAATATTTTTGGCCAGATTTTGTTTTGTTCGTTAATCGTTAAATGTTGGTCCATAAAAACACAACGCATTGGTTAACAAGAAAAACGTCGTACCTATTCTCCACTCTTAAGAATTGAATAAAATTTACGGAAAAAAAATAAAAAACTGGTTTCAAAAGCATAATTTTAAAACATAAAAAACAGACAGAAAGAATCGAAAGATTTTCGAAATCTGTAACAGTTTGCATAATATTTGGTGTTAAAAAACGAATTTCAAAAAATTTTTATTAACTAAATACAAATCACTATAAAAACAAACAAAAAAAAAAATAAAGTAGTTTCGATAAAAAAAAAAACATATCCCTGCAAAACAACGTCCCTTTGAAACAGTAAAAAGAAAAAAAAACAACAACAAAATAAAGGAAGAAGGTGAGAAAACTTTAGTTACTAACTGTGAAACTCATAGGAAAAATAAAAGACAGATATGTAGTGTATGTGTGTGTGTGTGTATGTCACAACTTAAGGAATATATTTATTTTATTAATTAGAATACAATTACAAATTATATTATAACTATTACGAATTGAGTACCCTAGACCTTATGCTTGGTGTAGTGTAAAAACCCAAAATCTCTGGCGGGAATAGAACCCACAATCCTCACGCTAATAGTCTAGCAGGGTGCTACCTACTAGACTACCACCGATCCTACTTAGAGAATAAAAATTCATCGATCGGCATTTGCATTTGTTAAATTGCATTAAAATGCAAATTCGCCAGCTTAACCTACATCTTTACGCTATGATTTGTAATCAATCCATTATTATTTTCATTATTTCCATATTCATTTAGTTTATTAATCAAAAACTTAAAACCTTCGATTTATTTGTTTTTTTTTTTTTATTTTTTTATTTTTTAACAAAAATTTACATTTTGGGAATCAAAACTTGTTTTGTTGTCTTTTCAAAATCTTCTTTGACGTTTTTAACGTTGTTTTTTTTTTGCAATACGGTAATATATGTATATACATATGTGTATTGTTGGTATTTTCTTAAGGAATCCACCGCCCTTTTAATAGCAACGGTTAGTCCAGTCCACTCTATATGTAGTATACATATGTACATAAGTAAGAGGAGCATGAAACACATCATCAACAAGTGCTTTGAGTTTATTTCGTTAAAGACGCACTCACTCAATTTTATTAGAGCCTTTCTTTAACAATGCGTGAGATTTTGTGCTTTTCTTGTTGCAAAAACGTGCTAAAGTAGTTAAACAAGTAGTTAAATGAGTAGTTTTTAAAAGCAATAAGGGAAGTATAGCCCACTAACAGAAATTATCGCTTTCAAAAAATGTCATGCAAAATTTTGGTTTTTCTTTAATTGTATTAAACGATATACTTATCGTACGTACAAAAAATGAAGAGCAGAAGTGAAGAGATAGTTTGTAATTAAATTACTTTCTATTCAAGTACAATTTGAAATATGGATTCGATGTGAGACGGCTATAGGGGAATAGATCAACCAAAGCCACAAATTCTGTCCCAAAATTTATCAAATTGGGGCACTGGATGGATGGATGTATCAATTGCGACCAACTGCATCACTAAGCCTCTATATAGAAGAAGCATAAACCAAATTATGGCTTACGCTAAGGCTTTTCCAAGCCGAGACATGCGCAAGCAGAGAAATTGATAACTTGTTGAACTTGACGTACAGGGATTTAAATATCTTCCCTGATTGTCAAATAACAATAAGTGCAATACCAACCTAGGATTAGAGATCAAACAGTATCCTGGAATGCAAAAAAGGGTATCTAACCATCAATAAGTAACCAGAATTGAGAAAGTTTTTTTTTTTTGGAAAAGGGCGAAGAACTGAGTACATATAAGCTTCATTAATTTATTCTCCTTTGAATGAAATTGTAATTTTTGATTCGTTAATACATATACTTATTTATATACAGTGGCTCACAGCTTAATTCATGTGCCCAAGTATTTGTGTTTTTTTTTTTTTTTAACTAAAGACGTAAACAGTGTTAAGTAGGTTTACTAAAATTTATAAATTTCAAACCCCTTCTTTTCGATTAAAAACATTTAAAATCTTAAGAATGAAAAAAATCTCAATGCATTGAAAATTAATTGGGCATGAAAACCGTCAAGAGATTTCAGTCTTTCTAGAAAACAATTTTACTCAAGAGATTTCTGCATTGACAATGATTCTGCCTGCCAACACAAACAAGTAAACATCCTCCCTCTCCTAGGATAAAAAGCACTCAGTACACACACATAAGATGGGGGCTGCAACAGGCTGTTTTGTAATAATTTTGTTTTATTTTTGTTATTGTTTTGCCTTTTAATTCTCTGCTTTTGGTGGCTCCAATGCCAACAACAAATATGCAGCAGCTTATAAAAATAAGGACGAAAACGCAAAGGCAAAACAGCGAATGCGTGAGTTTGCTAACTACAATCATACAATTCCTATCACATGTACGCGTGGATGAGTGTGTGTGTGTGTATGAATACTATGTTTTGTGATGGTAAAGCATCACTGGTATCAGTTCATACTATCCACACAGCATCCTTACCAGCTAAAATGAATCACAGACTAGATTCAGTGCGAGACGAGATCTCGTTGCTGTTGGTAGTGTCTTCTTAATATTTTCTTTTTTAAATCAAAAAATAAAAACTCATTTTAAAAATAAAATTATATTCATAATATACAAAAGAAAAGCAGATAAAATATATAAAAAATAATTTGTTTAAAGAAAAAGCTTTGTGTTGAATTTCTTTTAGTTTCGTTTTGTGTCTTTGTCTTGTACATATTAATTTTCAGAGGAAATTTTAAAATCAAAAACATAGAAACAACACAAACGAAATTAACTCAACAAGTGTGTGTTAAAAATATTATTTTGAAAACAAGCAAAAATTAATTTTATTAAAAAAAATTTTCATTTTTCGTTTATCTTTTTATAGTTTAGTTTTTAGCGAACTTTTATTTTAGTTTTTGTTGTTATAAACGAAACGATGCTGTAAAAGTGAGAATTTAGCCAAAAATCCATCGCGAAACTCAAGCCTACTGAATACGAAATTCAGTAGAAAAACTAATATGAACATAACAACAACAGACAACAAACAATATAAGGGTGTAAGTTTTTTAAGTAAATTAAACTCTAGCATATTTTCAAAAAAGAATTGTTTTAAAATTTTGTGAAATTTCATATTTCATATCTTAAGCACTTGCAGAGAAATCAGCTCCATAAGAAATTCTAAGAAAAAGAGACAATTTTTGTGTCGTCTTCCAAATCTCAATTATTATTGCCGAAGTTATACTATATCTTTGCTATATAAAGCTACATATATAGATATATAAGAATAAAAATCTGTAAATATTATCGGTTTTCCCAAAAAATTAATTATAATCGCATCCATCCAATGTTTTATTATAGATCGTAACATCGATAGTAATTTTTTTATCGGCAATTATATCGATAACTAAATAAAATTGCTAAAAAAGAAAGATCTTACAGATTCCGACCAGAAGCATTGAACCCTCAATGTATTGAGTGGTCCAAAAATTCAAATTTGAGATCTGATCGAAAAACTTACTCAATTACGTTTTGAAGGCAACTAGAAAATATAAACTCACATTATTAAAAGAATTCTGCAGAGGTAGAAACTAACCTTAACCTGATGAATACGTCTAAACTTCATAAACAGGCCATATCCCAGCCTTAGCCGTGCCATATTTGAACACAATACATTTTCTGTTGATCATTTAGATTCGTTTTAATGCAAATCTCATTAATTTTTAAAAGTAAACATCACATATATAGGAATTATTCAACAAAGCAAACGAATAATATTGTCTTTTATTAAAGGGGATTTAAATGCCAATCAGCCTATAATTAAAATTGATCAAATTAAGCCAAATTTGTATCTTTGATACTTAATCCAAAGGAGAACAAAAAATCTCACGTTTCACACTCGCCTAAACATTTATTATCTAATCTCTATAACTACAAGACACTGCAGGCATGCTCGCCTCCTTGAGTTACCTCTACGAAGTTACAAGTTAGAAGAGGAGGAGAAAGAGACCATCTTTCAATTTATGTGTCAAGACGTTTAAGAGTAAAGCGATCCCCATTCTTAATATCTCTGATTGCACTATCCGTTGTGAGATATCACGGTACATAAAGTAGCTTGGATAGCTTCAGCCATACCGAATGTCATAAACGTATGCAAGAAATAAGTATTTTGAATTGCTGCAAACATAAAGGACTTGATGTAATAACGGTTTAACCTTCCTTCAATTTTATTTTTAAATAAATTCATTTTTGTATAAATGTTAGTGCGTTAATAATTTTGTTATCCATTATAGTTGTTGTATGTATATAATGATATTATCACAATTAAAATAAGATCCTTTTATAACTTTATTTTATGTTTATGAATAAAAATTCTTGTGAAAGCGAAATTTCTTCAACAAATTGCAGTAACCTTTAAAATAGTCTGCCGTTTGTAGCACATAATTACCTCAAGCATAGGAAACGTTTAACGCTGTATGCACTTTTATTTGTAGTTTTATAGCGACAACACTGGCGTAAAAATCTTAAGGGAAACGAAAAGAAAATATCAAGTGTCTAAGAGAAGTATACTATAACGGGGATTAGAAGAGAATGAATGGATTTTGAAGAAATTTTTTGTTAAAACAATGAATTTAGCAATTAAATAATGATCGTTTTAGATACGTTACAAATTATATTTATTATATATTAATCCTTAAGACGTACTAGACTTATGTATGTACATGCCTACACATACGTATACGTAAGTATACATACATACATGCTTATATGCATACTCTAATTCAATACTCTTATTTTACCCCATTGAGAAACACTCACTACCCCCATATCACTTAATGTTTTTTGCTGTATGATGTTGTGAAATCTTTTGTCAAAATCCAGCAACCCTCTTCATAAATCAAAAGCAATTTTTGTTTTTGTTTTATTCACTCAATTATTCATTACAATTGACCAGTGTGGTCAGTAGCCAAACTCGATAGCAAGCCAACAGCACTTAAAACATGTCAAAGTCAAAAACAGTTAAACACTCTTTAAACATTTCCCACAGAAAAAACAACACCGGAGGCCGCATTCCAAAAGAGGAAATTCGCACTCGCACTCACAAACACACACATGCATGTATTTGAGATCAAATTTTAAAATAATCAAAATAAACCACAATGGGACTTTTATTTTGTTCTGTTATTAGTGCATGTTGAGGGAGGTGGGGTAAATTGATGAATATAACGGTAATTTTAGCAAAGAATACAAACATTTACAGTGTTTCAAGAGAGTGGTGTTATATGAATAACTTTTAACAAGGATCAAAATGTCATAGCAATCAAAGACAGTCGGTCAATAATTTGTGAGTAACAGGAGGTTGAATCATTGAATCTCTTATTAAGAGCATTTATAAATTCATAAATATAGAAATACAAATTTCAGTTCAATTTTAGTAAAATATATTAAATAAATATCATTGGACCATACATACTTTTATATTAAATTAAAAACTGCTTAGGATATGTAATGCTTTAAATAATAATTGCTTTTTAATTACATTAAATTCAATATTTTTAATGATCTTGTACTTGTATTTTAAATACTTAATCTCCCTTAGGAATATTCCTGTTGAAATATTTCAACCAATAAGTATAAATAATAGCAACACACAACTACAACTTGAATAATAATAGCTGCTGCAATTTAAAAAAAAAGAACCGAAAAACCGAAGAAATTAAGCACAAATATCCTCAGCATCATCTGCTAAGGATTTTTAATACAACCACCAGTTACACTGTAAAACGTCAACACTTTATTTTTCCTTCCTTCCCCACCAAATAACAAAAAACATAAGATAATTTCAACAACCTTATCCTTTGCAATCATAGTCATCATCTTCAACAACAACAACAACAACAAATATTGTCGTCTATAGAACAGCAGTACAAGACAATATTCTGATTATCATCCCAGCCACCAACATCTCTCCATACAAATAGAGTATCTCAATCAAACGGTAAGTAAAACATGAAAAATCTCATTTTTACTAGCAATGGAGCGAAATTTCTTTTAGTGTGTACGAGTGTTTATGTTTCTTAAGACAGCTGTTGTTATTTACATATACATGCATACATATATTTGTGTGTGTGTGTGTAAATACTATAGGGAAATGAATGACAAATACTGTTTAACAGGAGAATGAGATATTTTTATTGTCATATAGCAACAGGTTGTATGCGTTTGTTGTATAATATTTGTCATGATTTAAAAGCCACTACAGCCAACAATAATTTGCCAAACGATTAAACATGACTTAATGGTTCTTCTTCTTCTTCTTTTTTTGTTTTATTTGCATAGGGAATATATCGCAGTTATTACAGTGTATTTACTCTCTTCATTTCATTTCTTTTTCTCCGCGTTTTTATTTTACTTCCGAATAAAAATCAATCACTGTGATCAATTAAAACTGTAGCGTAGATCAACTTATGAGAAGTGTTTGAAAACGAAACAGAAACACAAAGTATTTGTTCGAATGTTATGAAAATTAAATGAATTTAATATAAATAAAAGGAGCTAAATTATGGAATTTGATATCAAACGAAATTTCTACAAATATTGACTCTAAATTGTACAAAAATTCATAAATCATCTATATTAAGGTCCTGTTTTTGTAAGACAAACAATTTGCGACAAATAATACATAAAAAATATTTGAGTAAAATTGACTGTTTTTTATAAAAAAAATTCCGATCCTTTGTAATCGTTTGTCATAAAAGAAACTCGTTGTAAATAATGCCAAACCAAAGACTAATTTAAGCTTGTTACCGTTTGCTTTGATCTTTAATTATTTTATCGTATTAATTCGAATTGTATATTTTATAATTTGTAGTAATTAATGTGTATAAATTTTAATTTCCAAACACATTTCACAGATGTTTGATATTTTAAAAATATTTTCTTAAATAATAACAAATTTTCTTTTCATTTTTCTTTTTACTGCATTTTATAATATGCACAAAAAATAATGCATATACGATTATTCTCCATAACGCTGTAAATAAGTCTTTAATACGAATTTAATAACTTAATTACAGCGTAAACACAGCAGCTAAGTATGCTTTTAATTAAAACAACTAAAAAAAAAGCGCAATTAGAAAAAATCTTGATTTTTTTTTTAATTGAATCATTATGAAAATAAAAGCAGTTCTCTTATTAGATTTTGTGTAGAAAAAAATCTTTGGGAAATTCAATGTCAATGTTAATGAAAATTTAATAAATGAATGAAAAACTACGTTAATTTATAAAGAAAAATTCGATACGTGTTGGTTTTAATTAAAATTGTTACCTTAAAGGCAAAGCAATAAAAACATAATTGTTAAGTTGTTTCACACTTACAATAAAGAATAGTAAAAATCACATTAATTTTAATTAACCTTATGGCTGGCAAATTGCGTGATAAAAATTATTTACAAATGCAAAGAAACAACAACATTATAAAAGATTTTTTTCAAGATTTCATTTAATAAAAGATTTAAAAAAATAAATCATGGAAAAAAAAATTATAGAAATAAAACGTGGTATCGTCTGACATTATATGGAATTAAAGATGTAAAAATTTTACATTTGAATTTAGGCTCTGGCAAGCAACGAGAGTGTTAATTTAAGATATTAAAATTTTAATATACATTCTAAGTTAAAATGATGGGTAATCTAGGGTATTGTAAAAAGGATTTCTTTGTTTCGGACAGTCGATTTTTATAATATTCTATAAAGTTGTTCAATTATAGCGTTTTAGGAAAGTGTTGTTATATTAATCACTTTTAATAAGGCTCAAAATGTGAATATATTCTATATAAACAAGTTGCTCACCAACAATTTATAAACTACAGGTGATAATCTCGTTTTTAGGACTATAGGACAGATGCCTACCGATCAGAATTATAAAGATTCAGGCAAGATAATGACTCTGGGTGTTGGCGGTATACATAGGTCCAAATACATATATGTTAACTTGTAGAAAAGCAACTCATATTTTATGATTCCATTCTGCCAATCTTACCAAACACATAGCAAAACATTTCTGACCATCAAGACCGGATTGACCATCGTTCGTGTGACTGTTTTCCTTCGCTGCAATTGACCACCTGTCACTTTGAGATTGATGCATCGATGTGATGCATCTTTGTCTCCTAAATTATCGGAACGGAATCAATAAAACTGGAATTTCTGTTAAAAGCCACAGGATTGTAGGATAAATATGTAGATAGAAATGGATGTGAAAATTTGTCTTTGGAACACCTCCAGAATTCATCTAAGGACATACATCGAAACCTAATGCGTCTGGCAATAGTGTCTAAAATTCAATGCCCAGTAATGACTATAACCACTGACCGTAGCCTTTTGAGTTTGAGTAGACCTTCTCTACGGTATGCATTTAGTCTTAGCCAGATTTCCAACACTATCTACATACATACATAATTGGCCATTACAACCCTTCAGTCAGGATTACGGCTTAGCTTTTCACACCACTCATGTTGTGGTGTGAGTGACGGGACCTGCACTTTAACGTCGACTCCGAACGACAGAGTTTTGAGAAACTTTTTCATGGCAAGTTTATTTACTCTCAGAGTTTTTGCCAGAAATCTGCTGAGAGGAAGTCGCCGAAGAAATATGTTTTTTTTCATATTTCGTTTTGATGTCTGGCCTGGGGCTCGAACCCTGGCTTTTCGTCTAATAAGCCAACACACTACCTACTAGACTACGGCGACTTACGCTATCTGCCGATACTAAAAGCTGTCCACAATTCGTTGCATTGGTAAATGTAAGCTTCAAGAGAGTTTGATAACTGTTTTAAGTGTGGCAAATTCATACTACACATATAATACGAATGTCGTACCATTTCCCCTCTATTTGAGAGATTCATGGCAGCCATAAGAGGTCTTCGTGCTAGAAGCTAGTACTCTAATAAGTATACCAATGTATATATATATATATATATGTGTCCTACATTCCGCTAGTAGTAATGCGACACATCCGGCTGCATGGTCTTATATTTACGTTTTCAGCCTTCTGGATTGCGATTTCGCATTTATCGAAAAGAAAACTTTATTAAAAATATATTTTTACTTTGGTTTGTCCAATTTTCTCAGGCTGGTTTACTTTATACTACACCCTATATTTCAGCAGGATAATATACGAGAAAACTCCTTTTTAACATTGTTTCCGATCATGCGGTTGAAATCATTTGCTGTTAAAAATCGAATGCCAAATTTTCAAAAACGTTTCCCAGCCTTAGTTTTCCTTATTAAAAAAATTAAACATTTTAATTTCTAAATAAGTATTGCATGAATATTTCATTAGTTGTTATGACTTTTAATTAAATTATAGAAATGAAATTAACTTTACTATTACACTTATAAATATTTATGCAATAAAACAATTTTTTTTTGTTTTTTAAGAAATATTACAATACGTACATAGTTACATAGAAAGCAAATGTGGCTACAATACTTGTGGTTATTAAATGATTTACTGTAACAAAAGCATCTTAATTCTTAATTTATTTAGAGAAAAATTCAAATAATGGCCAAGTTAATAACAATAACAATAACACTAATAACAATAACAAAAATAATGTAAATAAATAAATAAATTTTTTAACTTTAAATTATTCAAAACTTGAAGGGAAAATGCAATACGAACTGTAGACCGATATTTGTTAAGTTGTGTAAAGAAATTTTTTTTTATTTATTAACCCGACAAATGCAATGAAATGTTCTCAGTTGCATTTAAGCAGGCTGAAACCAAAGTTATACTTTTTTTATAAAGAAATTGTGATAATAAATAATAAAAAAAAGAGAACAGAACTGAACAGAACAGAAATTTAATAAGTGTTTTATTTTAAAGAAATTTTAATTTCAAATTCCTAAAGAAAAGAAAAACAATAATTTCTTTGTTTCTTTATAAAACATAATTGAATTTAGTGTTTTAAAAAACTAAAAATCAGGATCAATTATCAATTGTTTCTATCGTTTTCTTCTAATAAAAAAAAGTGTAAGTTTTCTTAAAGAAATCAAAATTTTCTTTAAATTCGTGGCGTGTTAATTGAATATAATTTTTTTGTTTTTAATTAATTTGTTATCTGTCCTATCATACGTTTAACATCTTCATGAGTGAATTATTTCACATACGTCTACATGCACCTCACACGTTTTGTATACCCAAGACAGTTTTAAGCAATGAGCGAAATTTAATTGAAAAAAAAAAGAGAAAATTTTTAAACTTAAACCTGACACTAACAGCCGCTTGAACACACGACAAATACAAACAAATTAAAAAAACAAAAATAAATAAATAAATAAATAAGAATATAATATTTACTTATGCATCAACGTGTTTCTATCTACAAGTGTAATAATGTCTTGAATTAGAAATGATAGGCTAGCGGTCAAGGAATCCTTGCTTCTGTTTGAAGCAGAGGCATAATAGCTGAGAAACAAAACTACCTAAACTCATAAAAAAAATTCACATTTCTTTTAATACAAGTAAGTATTCTTCCTGTCGTTCGGAGTCGACGTTAAACTGTAGGTCCCGCCACTCAAGTATAAACATTAAGGCACACAATATGAGTGGTGTGAGAAGCTAGGACTTGCATCCATTGGAAAAAGCATAATTTACCATTTAAATTGTGTTTTAGTAAGACACTATATTTTTCAAGCGGCAATGCTGCCTTGTTTGACAATTGATTTGATAGATGATCGTTTGTCAATTTACACAAAACGAACTAATGCGCCAATGAAAACTTGTAAGGCATCAGAGCTAGATTCTAAACTTGCCTACAAGTGTATTTATGTATACTCCTGGGTTGGCAGTCACTTTTGCTTAACTAATAACTTGTATTTCAAAACGCTCCAAAATACATAAATTTAAATGCATTCGTTAACGTTATAAAATAATCTTTCTTATATGACCAGTTTAATTTTTATTAAAACCTACTTAACTCAACTGGACATTAGAACCATTTAGTAGAGATTAAAACATAGCTTCTCACACCATTTAAGTTGTGTGTTAATTCCATGAGTACCTACAGTTTAACGGAGACTCTAAACTACAGATTTTTTGAGAAAGTTTTCACTCTCAGAGCTTTTGTCAGAAATCTTCTGAGTGAAAGCCATCGAAGATACATATATTTTTTCATATTTCGTTCGTGCTCGAGATGGCGTGCCTGGGATTTGAACCGTAACCTACAACACACTAGACTACGTCAAGTTTGTTTTTGCTATTTAATTTAAAAATTGAGAATCGTTGAAGACAATTAGCAAAAAATAATTAATTAAGTCAAAATTTAACCAAAACAAACCGCATCTCAGCCATTGTTGCTTGTCTTAATCATTCAAACACTTACTAGTGTCAACTTCTAAATAAAACATCTTAGGTCGAGATATAGGAGAAGTATAATTTGCACCTAACGTCTATACATTTCCATCAAAATGAATGAAAGGCTGAATGAGTGACTGACCGATTACTGAATGATTGTAGTAACACGTATGTCGCATAAAGTATTTAAAAGAAAATAAAGAAATTTAAATTGAAACTAAATTTATCACAATATGTACATACAATATATTACATACAATTCATTACTTCTGTATCCATACGAATAGGTTTTTTTCTCTTTACTTATTTTCATTATTTTTTCATTTTATTATTATTTTTTTTTTTTGTAATTTTCTCAACGCCTGAACAAATGAGTTCCATTTGTTTAGCATTGTTTAGTAACAATTTATAGTTTGTTTATATCACATATAACGGTTTAGAATTTATTTAAACAAAATTTAAAGCAAATAAATCAAATTGCAAGTGAGAAAAATTCGTTTCGGGCGTGAGTGATGTTGACAAGGGCTTGACAAATGAAATTAAAATGTTTACTCTTCGCTTCAATTCCAAATAACGGTTGTTAGTGTGACAAATTTTAAATATTTTTAATTACAAATAAATGAATAAATAAATATTAACAACTTATTACGAATAACAATTGTCACCACTAAAAACCACAAACGATTACAGGGTAATTCCTAATGAAAGTGAAAAAAAACGCAAGAATATTGAAATGTTGCAGAATTTAAGAATAACAACTTAATGGATGTAATGAATGAAAAGCCACAAAAGCAATTTTCTCTGAAATCTGAAATGAACTCATAATTATTGAAATTATGATTGATACTGTAGGAAAGACCTAAACCTGTACCCTATACCCTATTTCTAACTCTATACGCAGCCAAAAGAGTGTCTGGTCTATTACTACTCATTATATATAGCATTGTATGTTGACCAGACACATTGATATACCACGTCTACGATTTAGCGAATTTGATGTTGACAGATTTAGCGCAATTAAGCTTACGCAATTAGCTTTTGACGTCTTACTGGACTATAAAATACTACAAAAGAATTGTCTTTCTTGCTTTTGCTAGCGTATCCAGTGAATCGCAGTATGCATTTTGCGAAAAATCGTTCTTCAGATGCACTCATTTAATGTAAAACAATTTTATGGCAAAGGACATTCTGTCCCTTACGATGTACATCTTGTATGCACAAATTCAAGTCCAAGGTCCTGCTGCTTCTGATCTTCCCACTCTCATAGTTCATTTTTCTAGTACCTACAAAATGCATTAATTACCCCAAAAACTAACAATACTTTATAATTGATTCAAATACCACTCTTTGGAAGCAAATATCATAAACAATTACATTGAATTTGCTAGAGAAACACCACGAATTTGGAAAAACTTTCTAGATTTCTGTCAAAATATTATTATTTTCGTTTATGTTGCTAATTGAGTTGAATTTTGCGAAATTGAATGAAATTAAAAGAAGAAAGAAAACGGCTAGAAAGACACTCCTCATCGTCTTGCTATCCTAAACCAAAAATGTTTTCTGTACAAAAGTATTGTGTGTTGTTTATAATCAAATTGCTTAGAAGTTTAAAGTAGAAAAAGTTTTGCCTTCAGTTGTAATATCGAAAGATGACATCTACTTCCTACTCTTGTCGCCAGCACGAGTGAATGGATCTATATGACTATTATTGACATGTTATACACACTGGCAATCAAATTAAATTATGATAATTCAATTTTCAGTTTCTAAAGATGCAAATGAAAGACTCGTAAATGCGTCGGTGATGATGATGATGATGATGATGATGATGATGATGATGGCACAAGCAGCAAAAAATGGAAGCAAAAAGCCAAGCATTTTAATTAGATTTTTTTTTTTTTGACAAAATTTGTATGACATTGACAGGCAATTGATGGAAAATTTGTTTTAAAACACTTAAGAACAAAAAACCTTTATGCTAAATGACAATAAAATAATTTCGAATTCGCACCCCCCCCCCCCCCCCAACTCTAACTCTTGTGCTTTCGATTTGGGGATGGAAAAATACAGGTCTGGAGAAAATCAATTGGCATTGTGTTTAATTAGAAAATAATTACAAAGGCTAATTTATTTTTTTAACATAACATAGTCAATTATATAAAATTTATTTAATTCTATATACATACAATTAGTATTATTATTATCATTTTATTTCATTTGTATTGGCAAAAATTAAAAATTCACTTCCCAGCAATTGTTTTCCCATTTTCTCAGTTTCTGCTTCTGTTTCTGTTTCTGTTTCCGAACATCTGCCTGAGTTTTGTTCTAATTCTTAATTCATTCATTCATTAATTCATTAATTCAAATAATCCATCGCTAGGAACTATTTTTTTTTTTTTTTTTTTTTTTTGTTTACTTATTTCTTATAAAATTTGAAACTGTTTATGGGACAGCCTTAATTAGTCATAATGAATTTGTTTGTTTTTTTTTACTTTTTTTTTCGTTATATGTAATTATTGTTTGCTATTTTAAAAATTAAGATTTAGTATTCGCTTTAAATCCATTGTCTGTTTTTGTTTTAGTTCAAGTATTTGTTTACAACTTTAGTTATTATAATTATATGTATTTACTTAACGGTTAATTGAGTTTGTGTGAACTATTGTTTTAATTTTTGATTCGGATTTTAATATAAAGCACAGGTAAACGAAAGCCATTGGCCATATGATTAAGACCAATTCTAATATATATTAGGATCTAAATGGAGTGCCCCATAAAGTTCTTCTACTAAATACCACTAAAAATTTCAATAGTTGCACCCTATCTGACCAATTGTTCCATTCTACAGTTTTATGAAATTAACGAAATTTACAACGTTTAAGAAGATAACTGAACCGCTAACAGACAGACTCCAAATCTATACGAAAAATTAATCAAACGAGATTTCTGATGATTTCTTAACAAATTTTAAAAATACCTCCTGCTTTTAAAGATCTAATCAAGCTTTTCGAATCAAACTTAATTACCCTTTAAATATCCGCAATAAAATTCAAATCGTATTAGAACACTCAGAAAAGCTGCTCAGATTACGACCGGCATTCGTTATGCCAATAACGATTTACAATGAATGCTTAAATCAGCTTAGAATTTTACAAATTCACAATCGAAAGGTCTTTATGGCAAATAAGCGCAAAGTACCGCAGATAAATTAAAATACAATTTAAATCCGCTTAAAAGGGAAATAAAACAATAAATGAATGAATGAATTATAACTGAGAAAAATAACTCACAATATGATTTTGGTTGTTATATAGTAATTTATTTTTTTAAATAATATTTTAAATAATTTAAACATTTTTTATGTTATTTTCATTTAATTTGAATTGAATTACTATTTTCAAGGGAAGGTGAAGGCGAATGAATGAATGGGGGTTTGGGTATAATAAGGTATTAATGTCTGTATTTAATAGGATTATTTAGGCATTAACGTTGATATCAAATTAACATTAAAATCAAAATCAAAAACTCTTGGCAAATGTTGCCGTCTGCTACCTTTAGTACCATGTACATAATGAGCATGAAAGACTGGCAACGAATTTAAGCTTTAATTAAATGTTGTAACAAGTTTTTTCTTTTTGCTTTTTTTGTTGACGACAAATAATCTTGACATCTTTTTTTTTTTTGCTTTTCTTTTTCCCTTCTTTTTTCCAGTAATAATTTTGTAACGCAATGCAATCGACTGATACTGGTGGTGAATTGAGACAACAGCATAACACATCATCAACGACGACGACGACGGCGACAATAAGTACTCCTAAAGCGGGCAACAACGAAACGACAACATCCTTTACTACCAATACACCGAACTCAACAGCACTCAACAACGATACGCCCAGTAAGAATCCCTTCAAACAGCAACTTAGCCAACGACAACAGCAACAACATCAACAGAATGGTAACTCCGATAATGTCCATAATGCCGAACGTGGTGGTAACTTTGGCGGCATATTGGGTGTGGGTGCTACAACGCCAACACCTGCTACTAAAATGACCTCACCGTCGGGCAATGGTGGCGAAGGAGTTGCTGGTGGTGGCGGTGGACCACCTATACCACCACCAGATCATAATCGTCAAGAGGATCCTAGAGCTGCCGGGTCCTTGGCCGCCTTTAAGAATTGGATGATCGGATGGCGTGGCTCCAGACGTCTGGTGTTGGTCATAGTGGCCATAGCCTTGCTACTCGATAACATGTTATTGACTACAATCGGTAAGTGAGCTGCCCATTTATTTTATTTTATTGCTAAAGAAAATTAATTGAAAAGCCTTTAATTTAATCACGATTTTATGTGTGTGCTTTTATTTATTCTGTTAACTGACAATTTATTTCCTTTACTTTATGCCACTATAATGGGTTATACATATGTACATATGTATGTAAGCGCTGTTGTCCACAGCCAATCAAACTTTAAGTACTTCTTCCACTTATTTGTCTGACAGCGGACACAAACTCTTAAACATATTTATTCAAGCATTCACTTAAGTGTCAGATGGAGTGAGGTGAGGGATGGATGGAGAATGGAGAAGGCAACCATAAATAAATTGGCATCGCATTTACATTCATACTGACGGACAATTTTCACAAAGGAATCAATTAAATAAACACTTAAAGGCAATAAGTAAACATTGCCACCATAAATTGGTTTCATCCTTTTGGAAGACATTCGGTATTGCAAGATAGTATTGAGGAATTCATTATAAATTAATGAAAATTGTAAATTTCGAGAGTTTCAGAAAGCAAAATTTGTTTAAACTGGACTGCTGCTCTCTCTCTCTCTCTCTCTCTCTCTTTCTCTCTCTCTCTCTCTCTCTCCTGTTTGAAATTAGAGGATCAAAATATTTGGGTTCCTTCGATTCTCTTGAGCGTTGCATAGAGTTTAACAAACCGTAAATGCCATTCTCTACATTGTCGCTTAAAACTTTTAACAAAAGAAAAACGATTGTACTTTCAGCTTTTGAAAATAGGTATGTATTTGAATTTTAACAGACAAATAAATATGTGCAGTCAGTAGTGCAGTTAGCAGTAGACAGTAGGAGAAGAAAGAAAAAACTCAAATACTTGTACATGACACAAAGACCACAAGTGTACAGAGAGATTTGTTCAAAATTCCCAACTAAACAGAAAGAAAAAGCAGGAAAAAAATAAGAAAAGAAATCTTCTACAACTACTTGTTGAAACAAACGAAAAAGTAAAAAAAAAGATACGAAAAAGTATTAAGAAAAGAAATGCTAGAGACGGAAGTCAACAAGTCATACAAAGAACACATTTTTCTACAGCACATAGCAGAGGAAAAAAGTATAGTCAAAGGCATTAAGTTAAATGTCTATGGATGCTTAAGAAAACTTGAAAAGGGAAAAAGACCATTTCTCTCCTCCTTCCACCTTCATCGTATTTTGGCTCTATTAAGGAAATCCATCTTCTTCTCAATATATCTCGAGTTGTTTGCTTTGGGTTTCTCCTGTTCTGTTTTCGGTTTTTTTCTCACTCTGTATCTATGTATCTTGATGAAAATCTTGATGATAATAAAGTTTACCTTAAGTGGCTACATTAAAGATAAATTCAACATTTACTTTTTAACTGACTTTGTTATCGAGTTCAAGTGTGAAACGTCTACACTTTACACGAGTAAATAGGGATAAAATAATAGAATTGAATTGATTTAACACCCCTGAAGCAAAAAAAAAAAACAAAAAGAATGTGCAAAAATTTATTCATGATATTCCAGTTTTTTTTATCATTAAATTAATTTACTTACTTAGAATAGAGGGATTTTAACATAATAAAGTAATAAATTCAGGTAACATATGAATGAAATCAGAGAATTATTTTAGATACTATTTATTATACAACGTAAATCAGAACGCATAAAGTAGATACTGTCTTATAATGGCCGTATACAATCCGCAGTTAATTTTCTAAATGCTTATTTTCATTTGTTGCCCTTTACAGCATTCATTAGGTAGAGTGCTTTGGTTTGTAAGAATTTGTCAATGGAAGAAAAATTGAAATGAATACAAATCCTTAATGGTATCAAGCATTTTCCAAATGATTGAACAACAAATCTAAAAAGCAAAAATAATTCATCATCATTAGCTTAGCCCAGTCCTTCGAGACGACATTTTAAGCATCTAGTTGTACATTGATATTAATTTTATCACAAAACTGACAATGATCACGTTAAAGTGCCCAAGCGATAATGGATAGCCCTTCTGAACTCCAACACTCACACTTATGGTTCACTATGGTAATCCCTCTGTTCAACTAAGAATAATAAGTATTTGTTTTTAAATTTGATATACATACATATCTTTATACATTTGTACATCTTTATAATTTTTTCTATTTTTCGCAAGTTTTTGGTCGTCGCCAACTGTATATCAATTAAAAATTTTTTATACATTATATGAAAATTTCGGTTGGTAATACAGAAAAATGAAAAATTCAAAAATTTTCACCGCAGGAACAAATCATGTTTCCTAAGGCATTGTTCTACAAATAGCAATCGTGAATCGTGAGTTATTTAAAAGGAACAAGAATATTTAATTTGATATTGTATAATATTTTTATTTTGTTTTCCCTTTTGGTATTATTAATTTATACTTATTCTGATATTCTTGTTGCAAGTTAAAGGAAAATATTTAAGTAATGATTTACAAATAAAATGTTTAATTTATACTTCTGTATGTATGTATGTATATTTTGATATTATTGTGATATTCGTTGGACTTTTTATAGGTCATCTCTTTAAAATAAAATATTTATAAGACTTGGTTATTATCAAACACTTGGTAATGTTTATTTAAAGATACGAATAAAATTCTCAGCATAACTTTTATACAAGGTTTTTCTTAACCATCATATACTGGCAGTTTTTCAGGCTCTGAATTTTGATTTTTAATCGAAGATGTTTCTGCACATTTGAAATAAAAGTTTTTCGATTTAAAGGTAAAGTTTTACTTTTTAATCACAAATTAATATTTTTACCATGATTATGTGTGACAATTATCCTTTAAAGTCGCCATTTCGCTTATTTTCTTAACTACATAATTTTAAGTCTGCTCTTTGTCTGCGATATCTAAAGTTTCCAATTTTTGTAAAACTTTTACATCGTGTTCCGTATCTTTTAAATCCTCATTTTCTTCCTCTTTGACATCCTCTTCCTGCTTATTTTCCTGTAAATTCTTGTTGTGTTTCTCAGAAACTTTGGTTACCTCCTGGCATTCCTTCGAGGAGCTACGGCTAAAGGGAAAGAAGGCTTGAACTTGCCTGTGAAGAACTTCTTTATTGATAGTGTTTTCCAGAATTTGTTGATTTATGAGAGCCGCATAACGCTGTTCAAAACTGTGTTGATGTTTTAAAGGTGCGACTAATGGTGATTCACAGCGTATAACAGTTTCTGGATTTCCCATCGTACCCTTAGAATCTTTGGTAGACATAATTTTACTTTCTATTAAATTTCTATTAATTTTCCGGTTTTTTTTTTCTTTTTTCTTTTTAAGGGATTTTTATTAAGAAACAACCGTAGTTATTGACGTTTCAAATTGAAATGGCAAAAATAAAAGGCAAAACGTTTTTTATTATACTCGTTTATAAACATATACTATGTACATATGTAGAGAGAGTTTTGTGTTTAAAAATGTGTTACGACTACGAATGTAAACAGTAACTATTTTTAAACAGACTGTCTGCCTGCTCAGATTGGAGGTGGGCTTAAGCATATGAACTTCAGGCCAATTTGGGGTAATACTCAGGGTATTTGTATTACTACTATTGTCATTATGTCACGCAATTTTATTTTATTTTTTTTTTCTTTTCTTTATGACTCATTTTTTGTTGTTATTTGTTGTTTGTTTTTTTTTGTTTTTTTTTTGTTTTCTTCTTCTATAGCGAACCATAAAAAATCAACAAATGTCAAGTTATTTTGCTCAAGAATTTCTATCAACATTTGCATGTCAATTACCGTCTTAGTCTTCCCTTTTTAATATATTTTGGCGGCTCTTTTTAAAAAGGTAACCACGTGTGCCAAATTCGTTCTTTTTTTTCATTTACTTTATTTAAAAACTCATGAGATTATATTTCGTTATAAACTAATATTGCTTAATTGCATAAATTATTTGTAACATATTGTTTCATTTTACTCATTAGAGAATCAATTTTAAACAAAACTAAGCTAAACATTTATTAAATGTTTATAAAAAAAAGAGTGTATTTAACACTTTGTTGTGAAGGAAAAATGTCTGAGTTTATAAACTATATAAACCATATTCTTATGTTAAAAACATACGGGTAATTCAAATTCGTCTCGACTCCATTTGCTAGCGTTACACATTCTATGCTTTCGCAATTATCTTCGGCGGTAAGTATAGGTATAATGTCTTAAAGACATGAACTTATAAAAATATCCCCCTTTTTTCTTATGTTTTTTTTGTTTGTTTTTTAAATGATTTAATGTTCTATTCAGGTACGTTTTTTTTCTTTGTTTCGTCGTCCTTTATTTGTTTAAAAAAGTTTTAATAGCGACTTTTTAAACAAAATAAACATACTCATTTAAAATTGACATTAAAAAGTTTTTTTTTGTTTTTGTTTTTGTTTGTTTTGTTAACAAATGTTAATGGTATTGGTATTATAAACTTTATTACAGGTTTATATGACTGCATAGGCATTAATAGTTTAAAATTAAGCGGTTTACACTAGCAATGATTTTTTCTTTTATAAAACCAACACTAAGACATAATCTGTTTCAACAATACACCATTTTGTAGAAAACATTAACGCCGCTAAAGAATGAATTCCCCATGCAATGTCTTGAGTGAAGGGCGAAAGTAAAAGGTGACAAACACCGGAAATTTTAACAGAGATTCAGACGTAGCTTGAGTATAGTTTCGACCTTTAGGCCAGTCTCTGTAAACTCAACGAGCACAATAAGAACAGAACTGCTTCCATCTCAATCTCAAACCACATACTAGAAACCTGTTCGTCATTAATGCCGTGTGCGTATCATGTATTAGGCAGGATATGATATTCTGAAGTCGCCGTAGTCTAGTAGGTAGTGTGTTCGCTTATTAGACGTAAAGCCCGGGTTTGAGCCCCAGGCCAGACATCAAAACGAAATAAAAAAAAAAATATTTATTCGGCGACTTCCTCTCAGCAGATTTCTGGCGAAAACTCCTGCCATGAAAAAGTTTCTCTAAATCTATCGTTCGGAGTTGGCACACAACATAAGTGGTGTGAGAAGCTATGCCGTAGTCCTGACTAAAGGGTTGTAATGGCCAATTATGTATAATATTTTGAAGTTTGTCAGGACAACAAGATAAGTTGAATCGCTGTTTTCTTTATCCAATGGTTCCATTGGAGACCATCAATTTAAAATAATGTTGGAACGTAAAACGTTCAAACTGTATACTGATGAGTAAATAAGTAAACGTTTTTAGATTCATATTCTTTTTAACCTCGTATGTAGGCGTAAAGAACGCAATTTATTGCGAAATACATTTTCTAGAATACAATATTATTTAATATTTAATTTCATGGAACTTTCTACGGCATGCAGAGCAAGAACTGTCTTATTTTTTTTTTATAATTTTAGACTATAAATTACAGAAATTTGTTAAAGCATGTGTGCGGTATGTAATGGTTTGATAATATAAGTATTGTGTTGCATGAAATGAATAACGGCAAATTTAATGAAGTTAACAATTTATAAACTTATTAATGCGAAAACTATTTTAATTATCGAACATAATAAATTTACGTACTTAATATTGTACAATGAAATCAAAAATAAATAACACAGTTTACTAATAATTATAAATGATTTAATAAAGGAAAGGGAAAGATTTTATTTTAACGTTTGTTACAGACACATACATATATTTACTCGTACTTCAACTACAAAGTATATACAAAGAAATTCAATTATAAAATTTAATGACATATGAAGCGTATGAGTAATGTTTCTGATACGTATTTAATAATAATCATACGACATAATAATGCATTATTAAAATTAATTCCGTGAAAAACTAATTTTAATTCCTTGTTTCCACAAATCTTTTCTTACGAATTTCTCTGTTGCCACCGTTTGTATGATCCTTTTACTTTCGTGTCTCTGCTGGTAGCTGTCAAGTAGTGTTTTCAAATAACAATTCAATTGTTTAGAAATCATAAAGAGGGCAAAGAACTGTAAATTGCCGTAAAATACAAATAAAAGTTTATAAAAATTTGATAATGTTACCACCAGATAATATTTCAATTTCGGTGGCCTTTGAGTGATTTGCTCAAAGAAATATATCGAATGCCATGAAGCAAATGCCATTTTTCCAATCCAAATGAAAACAAAAGCAAAACTTATATGAAAGAGACGGCGATAGACGTAAAAGACATCGATACCCATTGACTGCAATTCATTCGATACCTTCATATACAAATTCAACATTTCCACATGATAACGTTTGAAGACCAGAAGGGGCACAAATACCAGAAGTGTGATCAATATGTCCAATAAACGTAAGACCAAATTACCAAAGGCGCTTAACGACGAATGACCAATCATCGGCTGCGAATAGTCCTGCCAGTTTTCCATAAGCGATGTTATATTTACGTATATGTATAGGCCCATGTGAAATAGGGTTACAGCAAATAGTCTCCACGATAATATAAATTGATTTTTGCTTTCATTGTAATTGTAAGGAAATAAGCCGGTTAAACGAAAAAACAACAATGCGAAATTGAAAGACTCCACCAAGTTACGTGGTGTCCGAAAATAGCTCATGCTGAGTGTTTAGTAATAACTCAACTCCAACTAAATATAAATGTTTATTTAATTTGGTTTCATACATGAGCACAAGTAATATTGACTTTAAATCGATAATACTTTTAAAACTGGAAATTAATTAAAATCAATTATTTATACAATGCCATTCAATTAAACAGAGAATGATAAATAATACCCAAGTATTTTAATTTTTAACAGAAAAATACCATGTATTTAAAATGTAAAAGAAATTAAACCTCCTTAGGGATATTTCATGTAGTTTACATACAATATAAATATAAATTAAAAAAGTAGAATAAAACTCTTTGATAATATCTTTCAAGATATTTGGCTGTCTGAAACACTAACTGTTCCAAGGATATGGAATCATCAAACCCTCATTAATTAAATGATATTTTTGGCACATAATGTAGCTTATGGTATCAAATTTGTTCAAATACTTTGTAAATACTTCAGCGAAATATAAATATGCCCACCATCGAAGAGCGATGTATAATAACTCTATTGATAGTGATAACCACGGAATTTTTCCTGTTTAAAGTCTATAACGCTGTTAAAACTTTTGTTTTTACCAAAGAATTTTTATCAGAAGTCCTGGAAAGATTTGCAAAACTGCGTTAACATACAGTATTTACTACATTCCAACTCTAACAAAACCTCTGATAGAATTACGAATGATATTAACAACCACAACGTGGTTGGTGGTGGACTCAAGTGTTGTAATGGCCAACAAAGTGAATAAAACGCATACGTACACATTTATTATTTGTAATTTTACATTTATTCGTTTTAAAACTTATTCAAAAACTCTTTCCTTATCTAACGTTATACATTCATATTTTAAAAAAATGTTTTCCTTTGAAATTTTCTTTACGTTTCAAGAGCAATTGTTTTAAAATTCCATTCAACTGTTGCGATATCAAGTAAACGGCAATCAATTGTATGGAGCCATGAAACAAAAATAATATTTTATAGAAATCGCCCAAGAAAGCAATGAAATAAAGTCTCAAATGCGGCGTTTGTTGAGTAATCAATTTATAAAAGTGTATGCAATGCCAGGCAGTCAGTAGTAGGCTTACCAGTATGCAGGCCGAGTAGAAACAGGTTAACTGGTAGATACGCATGTATATAACTCGTACGTCAATACCCAAAGCAATAAATTCATTAATAAGTTTAACGTAAATATTTAACGACGTCACATAATACGGACTGCCTAACAGCAAGGGAGCCAATATTAAGTATGTTATAATCATTGACAAGAGACGAAAGAGCAAATTTCCAAATGCTGTCAGTTCAGAATGGCCCACCATGGGCTGAGCAAAATCTAACCAATTCTCCACGAGGCATGTAATATTGACATACGTGAAAACGATAGTATGAGTTATGGTTAAGCAAAAGAAAGAGTAAGAAATTTCAAATTTATTTTGCACTCGATTAAAACGAAACGGGAAAAGACCAGCTAAACCCAAAATTAAAATGACCAGACCGAAGGACTCCGGCAAGTTACGAGGCTTACCAAAATATTTCATGTTCTCTTACCGGCAATTAAATAACAACTAATTTTTTAAACGGCTAATCGGCAATAAAATAATAAAGTTACGGCAATTAACGTTTAAAGTACATAAATAGTAAACCCATAGGGATTAATTTCATTTAATGGCATATGCTGTGTATTAAATTTTACACAATTCACTGAAATTGTGGCTTAATTCGCTTATGCCGGCATCATCTGTATTATTGTTGCTACAGTTGTTATTAAGAGTTCTTGCCAAGCCTTTTTTGGGTAAAGTGGGCATAAAGATGTGCAATTGCTTTTTGGCATCATGCAAATTATTGAAACTGGCCTGCAAAGGAGTGTCAAGCAAACGTTTTTGCAAATTGGAATTTGTTAAATCAGCTACTGTGTCTAAACGCCTACGGGCCGATAGCGACTTATTGCCGCCACTTTCCTTAGCCTTTTGGTATGAAGATTTTACACATCGGCTGTTTTCGGCACTCTTATATAAACGGGCTGATGCCAAAGAACCAGCCAGTCTGCGTGTAGTACTCGGACTGGTCGATAAAGCACAGAGATCAATATTCCGGGCCGGTCTATTAAAACGTATGGGCTGGCCTTCTTTATTAAATATAATGGTTATATGCTTGACCGGCTCTGTTGTTTTCGGTTGAACTTGGTTTTGAGTACTTGCACGCGCAGCATTTTTACTTTTCGACGTTTTATTTTTGTTGGAATTTTGCGATTTATTGTTGTAGTAACGCTTTATGGAATCCTGCCTTAGTTTAGCAGTTTTGCTTAATTTCACTTCCATTTCTTTAAGCTGGTTTATATTCTTTAATAAATCTTCTTTGCCCTTTAAATCCAACCAGTGTAAAACTCTGTCCGCTAAACGCTCATCCAATGTATCATTTCTTGGATCATGCAAAGAATTTTTTCTGGAATATAATTCCGATAAGTCTGATGGTCTACGACTTATATCTTTGAAGCAATTATAGCTGTCATAACTGGGATATTTGCGTTTGAAAAAAGAAGTTCTCCTGGAAAATTTCGTCAACTTGGCTCTTTTGCCTGGATAAGATTTCCTGGGATCATGCAATTTTAGTTTAGCAGAGCCTAAGAGAAAATCAGCTGTTTCGGTTTCGTTAAGCTCTTCCAAGTCCGGATAGTATTCATCCAGATCTATAGATAAGGAACGTTTGACGGTTTCTGAAGTAAAAGAATAAAAATTTGTTTCTTTTTCATCTTTTTTTTTTTTTTTTTTGTAAACGTATGGCTTACCTTGTTTCTTTTGTTTTAACGTATTTATGGTGGCATTTAATTTATCCAAAGGCCTTTTGCTTTCATAATCCCACAGAAAATGACGCTGTAAACCACGTCTGAGTTCGGAACTCTCTAACCAAACAGTGCGCACAAATAGTGGTTTACTGGCTGATTCCCATATTGTGTGATTCTTCATAGTTCCCTTAACTCTTAACACTTAACGCTTAAACTTTTCACATTAAATGAAAATTAATCAACTTAAATGTGTATTTCAAATAAATGTTCCCCCAACTAAACAACATGACATATTCAATTCTATTTCGATTTGTATTTTTTTTTATGTCGTTCTTATGTCTACAATTTCCGGTTTCCTAATAATAAATTCTTTTGGCGCAGATTTTTCTACGGCTTACCAGCAAACAATGTATTCTTGTTCTCTAGGCGACCAAAGTTAATCAATTCATATACAAAAAATAATACGAAAAAAGAAAGTTTGTTGTTGCGGCTAAAAGTGTCTTCGACACGCGAAATTTTGTCATTAAATAATGTTATGCATTTAAAATCAGTTTGTAGCAAGCAACTGGATTTGTTTTATTATTTTCTTGTTATTATTATTATTATTTTTTTTTTTTTTTTGTTAATTTTATTTAACAAAATAGTAGACAAATTTAAATAAAACCAATATTAGAAATAAATAGAATAGAATCCCTGTCGGAAAAATAGTTAACTTTAAACTAACTTTAAGCTAACTATTTCTCAACTAGTGCTGACTACCACTTGGATTACTTTTCAATGGCAGCAACTAACTATTTTAACATTGTGATGTCCTAGGCAGTAGTCGGTTGTTCTATACACTACTTTTCAACTAACTTAAAGCTAACTACTTATAAGTTAGCTTTAAGTCGACTAGTTATAAGTTAGCTTTTAGTTGACTTTTTGTAGTTAGGTTTTAATTGACTTTTTGTAGCTATGTAGCTGTAATTAAACCTCTTCATCTTATATTTTTTTGGAATGAAATACATAATTTGTTTTGTTTAAGTTTTTGAAAATAAATTTATTAAAACTTCACTCAAATTATAAAATTCCTTCTTGGTATAAAATCTTTTCTGTCAAAACCTTTTGATCAGCCTAGGCCTTCATTATGATTTCATTTTGTTTTCTGTGGATAGATAACGAACACAATTAACTATAAAGGTATGAAAAATACTTTTATTAACAATATACCTTGGGGATTTTGAAAAATACATCACGTTCTTTTTAAAACAGCCTTCTCAACTGCCTTTTAGGTTAGGTTAGGTTAGAGGATGTGTACTTGTCGACAGTGACAAGTACAGTACCCGGAGGTCGAATTGACCCATTGTACAACGTCCTAGCTTCTCACACCACTCGTGTTATGTGCGAGACCTACAGTTTAAAGTTGACTCCGAACGACAGATTTTTTGAGAAGCTTTTCATGGCAATTTTTACTCTCAGAGTTTTTGCCAGAGATCTGCTGAGAGGAAATATTTTCATATTTTCGTTTTGATGTCTGACCTGGGATTTGAACTCGGGCCTTTCGTCCAATAAGCCAACAAATCCGCCTTTTAGTAACAAATATTTTTTTACGAAAAAATTATTATTAAATTGAAAATTTTCTAAATGTCAGAATATACACTTCAGTTAATGAAAACTCTGCATTGAGTAGTAGTTAGCTTAAAGTTAGTAAATAAAAGCTAACTTAAAGTTGGTTACTTTTGTAGTCAGCTACTCATTCTCCTACAGTAACATACATATATACATACATATGTATGTATGTACGCTCTTCAATTACACATTCATGAACATTTCAAATTAAAACATTTTGAATTACCCTCCATTTAAGTAATACAAATAATTGCACTTTAGAGAATTATTCAACACTCATATACATAGACCTGCCTACCCCACCCTGAACAGACACCGACTGACTGGGTCATAATAAAAATAAAAAAAAAATGAAAAAAAAAATTGTTTTTAAATATACCCTTAACAAACATAATGGTTTCTACTTCCGGCACGCTAACGGCCCAAAGGATAAACGTCTAAATATGGCCACAATATTATGCCAAAGCAATTATCAAGTGTTTAGCACTTTATTGCACAACAGCAACCTGACATCAGAAGAAACAACAGGAGCAACAAACTTGCCTACAAACAAAAATACTTTAAACTTTAGACCATAAAATTGAATTTACAACAACGTTAACATGATAGACTCCATGATAATAATGTTAAAAAAAAAGATATGAAAGGAAACAATAAACCTTGCAACATGCAACATGTTGAACGATAAGTGTAAAGGATAAATGAAAACACAGTGAAGTAGACAAGAGCAATTTTATAGCAGTACATACTATTATTATGTTTATATTGTAAAAATTGTTAAAACTTATTACAAATTGTGGAGATTCAAATATGATTTAAAAATGAATGCGAAAAAGCCATTGCAAATGGAAAAAGTGACAGTTTGGCCTGTAGCTGCTAAGGCACGTCGTACTTTAATTTATTTTTAAATTTTTTTGCGGATTTTGTTTTACATTTTTCTTGCTATTGTTTTACGCTCTTCTGTAATGCAAACGTTTAAGCTCTAGTAACCTCCAAGCACTTGTATAAGCCTATCCAACAAATAAAATCTGTTACTTGTTAGTCTATGTCTAGTATTTTGTTTTTGTTTTTGTTTTTGTTTTCGTTTAATAAACAAAAAGTAATTAAAAATAGGCAAATTTAAACAGTAAACAACCTCAACAAGTTTCCTAATGTAATTTTCTCGACTTTAAATGAAAATAACATCCATCAACCCAACAAAAACCGCTTTCTTCCAATTATAAGTGACAATCGCACTAGAACACACTTGGAACACAGTCATGGTAAACCAAAGCAATAGAAGGAAAGAGGAAACACGGAATGGTTTTATTTCGCATAATTGTTTGGCAAAATAATTTTGTTAAAGCTTTTAACAACTTAATTACGCAGACTTACTAAAACAGAAGTGAAAATTTCTTTTTATTCTATTTACAGTTCCTATTATACCTGAGTTCCTTTACGATATACGGCATCCAGATGCACCTTTAGACAGTTATCCCCGTACACCCTTAACCTTACATACACCACCGCCACCAACACAGTGTCCCTGCAAAGATGGCGAAGCTATACCAACCGTTGAAGTATCAACAATCAATGCAGAGGGTAAATTTAATAGACAATTAACGACGAAAAAATTAAACACATTTTAAGAGTATATTTTAACTATTTTTTGTTTTTTTTTTTTTTTTTTTTGTTTGTATTTGCTTTTTACGAAATTTAGAAAATGAAACATTTTATCGTGAATTGGAGGAAAGACATCAGGAATTGGTAGGTGAAACGGTAGAAGTTGGTCTGCTGTTTGCTTCCAAAGCCTTTGTACAGTTGTTGGTTAATCCAATTGTTGGTCCATTAACACACAGGTAAGGATACAATTTTAAATTTCTTTTTGACGAAGTTAACGAATTTCGAGACGAAGAGAAAAATCATTTCACTTTGTTGCATTTTTGCATTCGAATATACATACATAAATACACAATAACCCTTTAGGCTTTATTTAATTAATTTTCAAATTCAGAACATACACATACATACATAGGTATAGGTAGAAAGTTGACCTAACTTTTCATTAAGATGGTTATCGTCATTAAGAAAAGAGTGCTATTTAACTCAATAATCGCAGTTCACAATTGTCTGAAACATTTTTTAATTTGCCTTCTTTCTTTTTTTCAGAATCGGTTACAGTATTCCCATGTTCGCTGGCTTCGTTATTATGTTTGTATCGACCATAAGTAAGTTATTTGTCATGGTTTTACTGAAATGATATGTTTCTTTAACAAATACTTTTGAAATAATTTTAGTTTTTGCTTTTGGCCGCTCATATTTGGTGCTTTTCGTTGCTCGTGCTTTACAAGGTATTGGTTCTTCGTGCAGTTCTGTTTCAGGCATGGGTATGTTGGCCGATCGTTATACGGATGACAAAGAACGTGGTAATGCAATGGGCATAGCTTTGGGTGGCTTAGCTTTGGGCGTTCTAATAGGACCACCTTTTGGTGGCATAATGTATGAGTTTATTGGCAAATCAGCACCTTTCCTGGTATTATCCGTATTGGCTTTGGGAGATGGTCTATTGCAATTGTTTATGCTGCAACCCTCAATACAAAAAGCTGAAACAGAACCGCCCACCTTAAAGGCTTTGATATCGGATCCTTATATTCTAATAGCGGCTGGTAAGTTAATTTAAGTTTAAAGGCGAAAAGATTTTCCACACAATAATTGTTTAACTACGATTGTAGGTTCAATAACTTTTGCCAATATGGGTATAGCTATGCTGGAACCTTCTTTGCCTTTATGGATGGTGGACAATATGGGCTCTAGCCGTTGGGAACAAGGTGTAGCATTTTTGCCAGCCTCCATTAGCTATTTGGTAGGCACCAATTTATTTGGTCCTTTGGGCCATAAAATTGGCAGATGGTTTGCTGCCTGCTTAGGCTTGGTTATTATAGGCGGTTGTTTAATAATGGTAAGGTTTCTTTCTTTTTAACAATTTTTAAAATAGAATTTTTAAATCATAATGATTATTTATTACCAGATACCCATGGCCACTTCTATAACACATTTGATTATACCTAATGCCGGTCTTGGTTTCGCCATTGGCATGGTTGATTCTTCTATGATGCCCGAATTGGGTTATTTGGTCGATATACGTCATTCAGCTGTTTACGGCAGTGTTTACGCTTTGGGCGATGTAGCTTTTTGTGTCGGTTTTGCTGTCGGCCCTGCCCTGAGTGGTACTTTGGTAAAAACGATTGGTTTTGAATGGATGTTATTCGGTATTGCTATATTATGTTTCCTGTATGCACCCCTATTGACATTGCTTAAGAATCCTCCGACCCGTGAAGAAAAGAAGGTTGGTAGTGTTGCGCCCGAAGATGTAACGGCTGTTCAAGCCACCAGTCCTGCCATTTTACAAGATGGCCTTGTAAATACTGCTTATGAAAGTGAAAGGCTTTAATAATCTTTCTTTCGTTCGTTTGCGTTCTCCTTTTAATTTTTATTTAATTTTAAGTCTTAAAATGATGTATGCGTTTTGCTTTATTAGCCAGTACAGAATTTCAAATGAAATTTATTTAATTTAATTTAATTTTTTTATGTGCGTTACCTTTAAGTTTTTTTTCATATATGCATACATACATACATATACATATACATATGTATATATGTATATGTATTTAGTTTTTAAGAATTTAAAGCTGTAATTATAAGTTTTCTTTTAATATACCTGTATATGAATTGTATGTAGTTTGCACCATTTTAATTAAATGTTTTCATTTTTATTCAATTTTTTATTTCTTTAATAAATCATTTTGAAAATTATTATGTGTTTAATTATTGTTTTTTTTTTTTTTTTTTATTAAAACAAACAACATCATGTATTATTTAATGCAATATTTTATAGAAAATTTAATTTTAAAATTCGTTGCAACTTTCTTTTTAGTCTCTTATCATAGGCGAGAGACCAGCTGTGCGTTATGTAACATATCAAAACTATGACGATGACGAATAAATTATCACTCTTATAATGGGCTAACGATTTGAATCTTACTGGTGAATATTAAAGAAAAACACGATCAAAAAAAAAAAACATGGATTCAATATCCAAAAAAAAAAAAACAACAAAAAATTACAACCAATAATATCAAGAATATCATATGAAAATTTATTGTTTTTGTTAAATGAGGCTTTTGATGTTTTCAAATTGAAGAATTTCTTCTTTATGTTTTAAAATCCGTTATTAAATTAGGAAAAATCTATACTATAAATATTATGTTATTAAAAAGCAAATGGTTTAAAAAAAGAAACCACAAAAATTAAAAAAAAAAGAAGAAAACAGAAATATAATTAAATATTTAACGAAAAATATTAAGGTTCACTGAAGCGGGTTAAATATTAAGCAAAAATAAACCAAAAAATAATAAAAATCTATTAAATGTTATAATAGTCATAAATAAAGAAATTCGATTTACTAAAAGCCTAGTATCGATTTCTGTACAACAAACGATTTTTAAAGATTGAAAAATTCATGTGAAATACAAAATTTACAAAGAGTTTTTCAAAAAAAGATTTTGTATTTCACAAAAGTTTGGTTTAGTCGTTAGAAATCGTTGGTCTTACGAAATCGAACACTTTTTCTTATATTATTCTTTTCAATTACTTTAGTAAATCAAATGAATTTAATTTACATATATTTTAATTTTAATTTATTTTTCTCCTCTTCAATACTTCTTTTTCATCTAGCATTCTCAGCAAAATAATGATTTACCAAAACCCATTTGAATATTCACAAATCTATATTTAATATATATACATACTATAGTATAATTTTTTCAATGTAGAAATTAAAATATTTACATACATTTAAATATTTTACCTGTTAAGCTTTTCAGAATTTCAAAGCAAATCTCGTTCCGTAGAAACGTTAATTCCAAAATGGTGCGCAAAGATATCATAATTTAGTATTATTATTACAATAAAAAGATCAAAACACACAATCACAAGATTTAATAACGATTATTTAAATTTGAATTTGATTTTTTTTTATATGTATTCTTCATACGTACACATATATAGATTTATTTAAATTACATACTTTTCATTTAGAGCTGACGAAATAATTCACACACATTAAAAAATAAAGTTTAAAATTCACTATTAATACGTTTTGCAAAAGGGCGATAGAAAAAAAATGATTAACATTAACTTTAAAATGCTTTTCAAACGCATTTCTCTTTCTTATATAGATTTAAAAGCACTGTAAATATTACGAGAGCACAAGAATGCATTTGCATTGAAATCAAAACAACAAAAATAACAAACAAATGCCACCATTTTTTCAATTGCAATGACACACAATAAGAATTTTTCACACAACCGAAATATTTAATTGCGATTATTTTACTGTAAATCGTTAGGAAACAATGATTTTTTATATTTAACACAAAATATAATATTTAAACTTTAGTTTTATGCTATTTTTATATTAAAAAACTTATTAATTACTCGTATTTTTAATAATTTTTCCACAAGCGTTAGTTAATAGCGACTGACCGCATGTTACCTATATTCACAAAACTAAAATTTTACAATAGTTTGACAAGCACTGCAAAGATTTGTTTGTTTTGTTTAGTTGTATGTAATGAGAGTTGAATTATTAGGGCTTACAACTGTCATTTCAAATCAAAGGTGTTTGAAAAGCTTTAAAACCTTTTATTTTATTTTTTTATTTAAAGATATTATGCATATGGGTGTATAAAAATATAAAAGAATTATCCTGACAATGCTACACAAAGAAGTAACGAAATACATATTAAAATTTAATTTAAAATATTTTTTTCTTTGTAACTTTAGAAAACAATTTTTAGTAATGTGTTGTTTAAATTTCTAATTAATTTGCTTGAACTGTGCATTTTATGTTAATTACAAAACATGTTACATAAAAAAAAAATAATTAAAATACTGCACGTTTAAATTTCTTATGTGACAGTGTTTTGATAACAGGGATTTTCTAAGCAGAAAATTCCTACTCCCAGTAAAGAAGTTTGCTGTCACCGTAACCACTGGAATTGAGATGATTCAATAAGTTTTTATGAAAGAAATTAAGAAGAATAAAAGATTTGATTGTCACATATAAATTTATTGGATTGAATATTGAAATATAAAATTATTTATAACAGGGAATTATTTAAAGAGTTATTTTATGATAATATTATCCATGTATCCAAAGAATTAATAATATATGCATAAAAGAAATGATATTAAATAATTTTCAAATTATAAAACATTTCATATTTTTAAATGTAGGGCTCAAATTGTATAATTTAAAAAAGAAATTTGCCAGATTAATTTGATTTTGTAATTATTTTTAATAGTTTTTCAAAATTTTAAACTATTCAAACTGTCAGTATATAAATTGATATTGACATTTATGGGTACGTTTCCAATTTTTAAGGGTATGGTGGCGGAGTTATACGGAGATTTATTTAGTGATCCGGGCAGGGAACGGCGAGATGAATTTAAAGTTGATGGACTCAAGCTCTGCAATCTTTTCGTAGATGATGTTAAAATATCATATGGACTATTTTTCAAAGTACTAATACTGATATCATTTTTGGACTTTTCATTCATTGATTTGCTTCTAGTAAAACTGTTTCTTATAAGATTACAATTATTACTACTGCGCATAGTAATGGAGTTATTGACTGGTATCAGAGAAGGTAAACGTTCATATGAATTTGCATATCTTTTCGGTTTTTTCAAAACTTGCGAACTGTATATGGCTGTTAAGTCCTTAACGCGATCAGCATCCTTTCTCCTATATACCTCCTGACTTTCTGGTTTTTTTAGCCTAAACTTCGACAGCTCTTTGTCAATAACAAAAGTGTTCGACGAATCTGATTTACGATTGAAATTATTACGTGGATTTATGCTGGTAGAATTTAAATTCCTGCACAGAGAATCGGTTGCGATTTTAATATTAACACCTTCCGGTGAGGAAGCATTTTCTAAATTCTTAATGTTAATATTAATGTCACAGCTCGAGCCAAAACTGTGTCTGCGTTTTACATCAGTATCGTGGACAGGAAGGGACCTATTTTGACACAGCATACTCGGTGTGGTTTGTGTTTTATAAGACTGCACATGTTGTACAGTGCTTATGTTATTTGTCGGATCTTTATAAACGTAACTTGGTATATAAATTGGTTTCTTTAGCAGCGCAAGAGGACTACTTTTCGAACTTTGACGGCCTTTATCAATATTTAAAATTTTACTTCCATTACTAGTTGATGTGGTGGGCAGTCTATCTGTCATATCCTGAAGACGTGCTGCGACGGATTCTTGTAGAAATTTCTTCCTACGATATGCTTGAAATTTTGCTAAATTTAAGAGACGTTCATCGTTTTCCAAAGGCGAACTTGTTTGTATGCTAACATTGGTATTGGGATAGTCATAATTGTAAAAAAATGTCTGACAATCATTATTCATGGTATTCACATTATTTGCCTTTAGCAGCCAAGGTGGTACAGACAGCGAAGGCTTACTAGCATAACGAAAATTATACGAATGTATCTTAAATGGATCTCTTTCAAATAGGTCAGCCGGTTCACGTCTTCTTAAATAGTCTTTACTAGAAATGTGAAAATTTCCCAACGTGACTGAAAAAAAAAGAAGAAAAAAACAAACAAACAAAACCAAACAAACAAATTTGAATAATTCATAATAATTCTTAAATAATAAATACATACAAATGTTGCGGCGACGATTTGCATGCATGGTCAATTTTTAAACGGGGTTTGCCGAGTTTTAAAATCGAATTTTACATAAATTAAGAATTTCGAAATGAAAAATTCCAAAATTTCTAAAAATATTTACCAAAGGAAAATAAATAATAAGTACTGACGGAATATATGACGGAAGTTTTCTAAGCAATTGAAATATGAAAATCAAAATAGGAATGTTAAAAACATAGAAACAGTGTTAGAAACAGAAAATTTATTGAAACATGTTTACACATTTAAGTGGAGCAGTGATGGCTGAAGGAGTTTCTTTGTATTTCAGAAATAGAAAAAGACTCTGGATAATAAGCTTCTTTAATTAAATCAATTTACAAAAATTATAATTAATTTTGTTAAAAAAAAAAATTCAAAAACAAATAAATATTATTATGTAAACTATAAACTTAGATTAAAAAAACAAAAAACAAAAAACTTTGTAAAATTTTTGCTTCTATGCACAAGTTATCTGACACAAAAAGGGAATAGAGTAGTAATTGTATTAAATTCTTAATATTTACGTACATACATATACTATATATATATAATAATTAATAAAAAATATTAAACCAGTTAGCCATATAAATAAAATACAAATAAAATGTTGTTTAAAAGCTTAACAAAATCCTTTACAGTTTAATTTAAAAAAAAAAATAAATCTCTTAAGCAAAAATTTGAATGGCTGCAAATTTTTGCAAAATAAAAACCAATTTAAAATTTTTAAAATGTATGTATTTCCTTTAAAACCAAAATGTTTTTATTAAGCTTTTAATTAACATTCATTTAATATACATTAAATTAAAATATAAAAATAAAAACATAAAAAAAAACATCTCATATATGTATTTACAGTTTAACCATATTTAATGTAAATTTGGGTTAAATTTGCAAAACCAAAGTTGAAAAGCAAACATTTGTAGTTGAAAGCAGGTATTTAGAAAAGTTATATTTAAATTGTATATAATAAAATAGCTGAAATACTTGCTGATATTTAGATGCACATAAAACAGAATATATGTTCTTATAATAATTATAAATACTCTTAACTTAATATTTTTCAAAACGATAATAATATTATTGATGTTTTAGAACGTTTCTACTTAGCATGCCCAAGAATTGCCACAAAAATGCAATCATTATTATTATAAACTTTTTATACTATAAGTTAAACGGAAAAACAAACGAAAGCTTATGTACAGGGTAATTTAAAATACAACCAAAACAAGTTTAAACGGTTTTCATTATACTACATTAATCAAAAAATATTTAAAAAAAAAATAATAATAATAAAACCAAGACCATTAAAACGGTTAACCGTTAATGAGTATTATTGTGTGAATTAGACAATATAAGTTTAAAATATAAATTAATATAAAACATAAAACATATTCTTGACTATATACATATACAATATACGTATGAATCAAACTATATATAACTATTCAAATATTTGCACATAATAAAAAGCTGGTATGGGGTCAAACACACTATTCACTGATATTTATATACTACATACAACATATATACTAACTTATACTATATTCATTATATAAAAATAAATTAATTTAGTAATTAAGCTCTTTGTGACCAATATTATTAAATCTAATTAAAACATTAAAAATTATAGTAAAAATTCCACAAATAAAAAAAAATTGTTTTGCATTTGAGCATAATAGTCAAAATATATACAAAAATAATATTATAAATATATTTACGATATAAAATTATAATTATAATATACATATATTATTAGCTTTTACCTATTATTAAATTAAATTAAAAAAAAAAATATAAAAAAAAAAATAAAAACAGCTACAGTATAAATTACAATGGAAAGAAACCACTTTGACATTTAGAAAACTTAAAAATAAATACGAGTTATGCTTTAAGAGGAAACCCTTAACAAAAGCAACTAATTTGAATATTTATAAGCAAATAAAATGAATGTATTTTGAAATATCCTTAATATTTTAGACTTATAAGTATTCATACATATATATATATATATATAAATGGATCTAAAAACCAAAAACTAATTAATATGAACAAATTTAAAGAAATAAATACGTTGTTGGTGAATAAAACTGAGCTACACTCAAAATAAAACAGTATTTTTTAATTTAATAATGTTTTAAATCACAAAGGTAAGTTACCATAAGATTAGGAAAAACATAATTTGCAATATGTATTTCTTTAAAAAAAAAAAATAAAATAAAACATTTTTTGTTAGCAACTGGTTTGTTAGAAAAAATTTCTAAACTTTTTAACTTTATACACATTTTATTTTTATTAATTTCTTTGCATTTACACTAAACTTCTTAAGACTAAAATAATTTCAATTTGTTGAAATTTATACGATAATCAGCATTATAAACAAATATGTCAGGTATTAGCAATTGTACTTAGAAAGAAAAGAATTATGTTTTTAACAAAAGTCTAGAATCTATCTACAACTGATTAAAACCAAACATTTTTTGTGTTTGTTTCTTGCTTTTAAAATACAATAAATTATATAAACCTTTAGAGTTTAACATGACCAATTTGATTACAGATATACTAAAGTAGGTATGTATTATATCTCTTTGTATTATATACACCTTTAAGAGGTTATACATACGTACATATGTAATCAACTTATTTATAAATGTTAATAATTATGTTTTTACATGAAATATTTCTATTTTGTTAATTGTAATTAAAAAAATTAACGAGAATGTAGTGAAAAAACTTTATATAGAATTAAAATCATCTTGGTACTATACATCTTTACAAGACATCTTAATTTATATTAATACGCATAGTCACAAGTCTCCAAAAGTAAATCTTAGTGCTGTATGTGTATGCCAAAACGTATTAAAAGATCAATGAACATTATCAAAAACAGAATTGCAAAACCTTATTTTATAGTTAAAAAACTGCACTAAAAACTAAAAAAAAACGTTTCAAAAAATTTTAATTTTTTTTTATTTATTTCCATCACTTCTGCAAGATTTCCATCGCGATTCACATACAACTGCATACGCAAATAGACCTCATTTGGCAAACAACACAATAGAATTCCCTACTACCATTCTCTAGAAAAGAAACACAATTGATACGTTTTAAAAGTAATTTCTTAATTTTAGGCTTTTAGCTAACAAAAACTATAGTTTTTATATGGACAACTTATCGTCTGTGTATGTGTATATATAATATGTACGTATATTTTCATTACAATATTTTATATTTCGAAAATTTAATCTTGAGAATAACTATTATCCGTGTTGCGTATGGAGAAATCAATTATTTCTACCAAACAACGACCCAATTCTTCCATAACCATTTTCTCTGTTTGATAAGATGGCAAACCGTTCTTATCGCATTCATCCGCCTGGGTTATCATGCATTGAATAGTGGCATCAATGACTTCTTGCGTAATGAAATTACATTGCTGACGCTCTAAGGTCGGCGATGCTGTACCAGTCACATGATCTATGCCGGCAAAGGATTTTAAATTCTCCTTTGAAAGTTTTTCAGTTTTAATATTTATGGCTGGCATAGCACCGCTTAATTCCCTTTGAGACTTTTCGTAGCTACGTTTCTGAGTAACCATACTAGCTGTTTCGCCGGAAGCCATTGCTATAGAAGCCATGATTTTAGGATCGATAGGATCCATGTCCAAATCAGGACGATCTTCTACATTGCGACAACCTGTGTTGTGTTAAACAAATCAAATTAATCCCTGAATTTCTGTCATTATAGTTTTGTTTTACTTACCCACACATTTGCAATTAGAACTGCAAGGGATCTTAGCTTCATAACACTCACAATAGTTTTTCAAACAACCGGAACGTTTGCAGTTGCAACCTTTATTGTGTAAACGCATATCGGCCTGGTCTCGGGATGAAGTAATTTTGGGCCTGAGATAAAGAAAATATTGAATGTTTTTTTTTATTTCCAAGAATAAATACCAGCCTGCTAAAGTTTGAAAATATTTAAAGTTTTCTTTTTGAAATTTTAACGAATTTAAGAGTATGGTAGCACTGCAAAAAAAATTAAATGCCTAAACATATCGTCATCTAAATTCTAAGAAACACACAAAAAAAGAAAACAAATCTCTTCATTTACAAATGTAGACCCAGCCATGTAGACTGAAGTACTGAATTATCCCGTATTTAAGCCTAACAAAGCTATTAATTCAAAGCAATTAATTTGATTTGAATAACTTAAAAAAAAAAACTATTTTCAAACGCTGATATCAATAGGCGAAACCTTTTCAACAAAATATGTACATATCGTCGTCGAAAATCCAAAAGTACGTATCATCAAAAAAATCAAAATCGGGTTTTTGATTGATTATGATTCGTAAGGTTATCTAACATATCTCTACCAATTTTATAACGTTTTTATACCAATAATTCAAAACGACGTACCAACATGTAACATGTATAACGTTTTTTGCTTCTCCTGTAAAATTAGAAAAAATGATGTTTTGGATTTTTGACGACGATTTTTGACGAAATAAATATCTATAGAATGTAATTATTTATGAAGCTACTTACTTGAAGGCATTTGGATTTCTTTCTAAGCAACTCTTTATGGCCCTTTGACGTTCATCTTCATTTTCCAAGTTGTTGAAGCAATCTTTACAAGTACAATCTTGACAAAACTCGCCATTGGCAAAGCAGTCACAGTATAGTTTTAAACATTGCGATTTACTGCAATTGCAATGCTTCCGCCTAACACCACCCACCAAGGGATCTATGGCATCGACATCGTCCTTTCCCATAGGCAAACTAACCGAAGTTGATGAAACAAAGTCAGTGCTGTTATTATTGTTAGCGTTCGCATTTAAGTTGGCATCCGCAGGCTCTTCTTTTATTTTAACTGGCAAAACATATTTCGTCAGAGTTGTTGTTTTCGCATTTAAAGGATCTATGCTTTGATTTGTTGCATTTTGCTGTTGTTTTTGTTGCAATAATTTATGTTGTTGCTGTATAAGATATTGTTTATTAATTAAGGGCTTAACACTAGCCCCAGCTCCAGCGTTTGTAGTAGTCGTCGATGTTGATACCCCGCTTACAGCCAACACTGATGATGTTGAAGTTGTTGTCATCTGATTGTTGTTGGTCTTCAGTACACTATATAGTTTGGGGGCAGGCTTTTGTTCTTGAACTGACGGTTTAAGAATTGTATATAATTTATTGGCATTTTGTGTAACACTGGGCGCCTGCACTATAGATCCCCCACTAGAATTAGTGGTAGTTTTTGTTTGGCTAGGTAGAGTGAGTGTAGCAGTAATGCGTCCCGGTTGTTGTATACTGCTGTTCAGAATTTTTGGTTGGTTATTACTGGAAATAACTACCACCCTATTATTTGGGGCAGACTTTTTTATTTCAGGCGGCCCGGCATTATCTGAAGTCGTAGTAATCCGTTGTATCTCGGTATTAATATCGGATATTTTATGCTTTCTTATAAGCGTTTGCTGATTCAAGTTATTGCTGCCAGCCAATAAACTTTGCTGAGTGGATTTAGTTAACGCCTGTTGCTGTTGTTGTGTCTGATGATTTTTGTATTTATCATCGTTCAAAGACTTAATGGTGGGCACTGTAACTATGGTCTTTTGCATTTTCGAACCACACGCATTGTTATCGCCTGTGTTATTTGACGTCGTAGTGTCCTTTTTCTGTGTCACAAGTAATTTTGTAGTGCCAACTTTTTGAACCACGGCAAACTTTTGTGGTAAAGAATTTAAAATTTTTACTGGTTGATTTGTTGTGTTTAGGGTTTTTGAAACTGTGGTGACAGCAGATGTTGTAGAAGGTGCAGATGTAGACGTTGGATTCAAAGTTTTTGTGGCAATTTTCGTACTGGGTAAGACACGTACATATTGTACGCCTAACTTTCCAGGAATCTGAATTGCATGTAATTGTCCCGTACCACTTGTAGTGGTAGTTGATGCGCCTTGTCCTCCAGCGATGGTGGTAATAGCTTGTGGTTTCGGTGAGAGTTTAACAATATTTTGGTTCGATACTAAAATTTGTTTGCCACCTGTGCCATGTACTACAATTGGTTTTGATTTGTTTAAATCGTTAGTTGCTGATGTCGAAGTAGTTGGTTTTACTATTGTTTTCACGCTAGTAATTGTATTTGTTGTATTTGTTTTTTGATTTGTCACTGTGTTAGCAATGGAATCTGTTGTCTTAATGGGTCCTTTAATTATCACTTGTCCTCCAGCCGAGGTAATTATTTTCTTGCCCGCCAAACTAGTTGGCGATAAAGTTAAGGTAGTATTTTTAACACTACTGCCTGTTGTTGCACTCTTGATAGGCACATAATTGCCGTCTGCGGTACGTAAAACTTGTATTGTCATTGGTTTAGGGTTATTTACCGTAGAAGTTTGTGATTTTACCAAGTTAGAGGTTGTCGCTGCCTTCATATTTGAAGTCGATGCCGTTTTTTGTATATAAATAATCTGTCCATTCGAAGTCCTCGCCGCTGTTTTACCCGTAATGGTTAAACTAGTTGTGCTCGTGTTGTTGTTAGCCAAAGTTTTTGGTGTTAATTTAATTGAATTATTTGAAATTTGAGCTGAAGTTTTCGGCAAAATGTTTTTTGTATTTAATAAAACTGGTACAGTTGATGGCGTTGTACCGCTATTATTTTTTTTAATAACATTTGTCATTATGTTGGAACTACTACCCAGTTTTACTGCTTGGGTTCTAACTGGTGTAGATGATTTAGAAGCGCCTGTAATGGATATGGATGTAGGGGTATTTCTTTGTATTATTGGAGGTTTATAGGGTGTATTTAATGTATCATCTATTCGCCTATTAAATTCAAAATCGTCGTCGTCACCATTTGGCTTGATATTCTTCTTTATGGGCGATGGATCGAGTAGATCATCAAAACTTAACTCTGGCATAGTAGACGAGTCCTCTAGATATTCTAAAATCGTATTGTAAATGTATTACAGTTTAAAAATTAAGTAATTATAGCATTCTATTTTAAACATTTGTTTAGAAAATTACTCTGGTTGGTTACCTGTATTACCATATTTTCAATACAACTTCTTTATTTTCTAGCCTAACTTTAACAAATATACATACATAATTGGACATTACAACCCTTCAGTCAGCATTACGGCCTAGCTTCTCACACCACTCATGTTGTGTACCTTAATTTTATACTTGAGTGGCGTGACCTACAGTTTAACGTCGACTCCGAACGACAGATTTAGAGAAACTTTTTCATGGCAAGTTTACGTACCCGAAGAAATATGTTTTTTTTCATATTTCGTTTTACGTTTAATAAGCCAACACACTACCTACTAGACTACGGCGACTTTAACAAATATATTATGTATATATATATTTGCCTGTATTATTTTCAAAGAATTGTTTAAAACTTCAATAAGACAATTGAGTTTGTTTTTTACGTTTGTAATATTTTCATGTTTTTATTAAGATTTTATTTCGCAAAAAAAAAATCAATTACTTAATATAGAAAAAAAAAAGATGCACTTCTATTATTTAAAGCCCCAGTAAAATTAAGGGTCTCCATGCTATTACATATATATACCACAAATGCTTGCTTTTAGGTAAAAAAAATTAACAATTGCCAATTTATAAGATTGGAGGTAAAACATATTAAATAATAAATTTGCTTTAAAAATGTTTTAAAGGTAAAGGTAAACTCTTAAAGTATGGATTAAATTTTAGTGTTACAACTAATTTTACTTTTTAGCAACTTGCTTCTTCTCACGGGCCTTTTTGCCTTCAGTTAGGGCAGCGCGTTCGCTTTCATTTAGTGGAGGTAGAACCTTGGTGACAACACCTGTACCCAAAGTAAGATTACCGTCACGCAATGTGAAACGCTGACCTTGTTCTAGAACCATGGGGCGGATCAAACGAAGTATCAATTTGGTGTCTTCGCCAGGCATAACCATTTCTTTGTCGGGTATTTGAACTTGCACAGCACAATCCCAGGTACGTGAAAACATTTGCAACTGAATGAAAGACATAAATGGTTTGGTGCGGCCACCTTCTTCTTTAGCAAGAATATATACTTGAGCCTCCAACTGATCAAGAGCTTTAACACTGCCTGGCTTGCACATTACCATACCACGCTTGATTTCATCACGTTTGACACCTCTTACCAAGGCACCTAATTGATCACCCGCTTGGGCTTCATCCAAAATCTGATGGAACATTTCAACACCAGTTACGGTGGACTTCAAAACTTTATTGTAACCCACGAATTCACATTCCATACCCTTCTTAACAACACCTCTTTCTAAACGACCAGTGACTACTGTACCACGACCAGGAATGGAGTAAACATTTTCGACTGGCAATAAGAAAGGTTTGTCCAATTCACGAGCTGGTGTAGGAATAAAGTTGTCGACTTCGTGTAACAACTTCAATATAGCTTCTGAACCAATTTCAGGTTTCTTGTCTTCCAAAGCACACAAGGCCGAACCCTTGACGATGGGTATATTATCGCCATCATAGCCCATTTCAGACAACAGTTCACGAATTTCCATTTCGACCAAATCAACCATTTCCTGATCAGCGGCATCAACTTTATTAATAAATACAACAATGTGATTAATACCGATTTGTTTGGCTAGCAATAGATGTTCTCTGGTCTGAGGCATAGCACCGTCTGTAGCAGCAACTACCAAAATAGCGCCATCCATTTGGGCGGTACCAGTAATCATATTTTTAATATAATCGGCATGACCGGGACAATCAGTATGACCATAATGACGATTTTCAGTCTGATATTCAACGTGGGCCACATTAATTGTAATACCACGAGCCTTTTCTTCAGGAGCATTGTCGATTTCATTGTATTTTTTGCTTTCGGCCAATTGCTTATCAGCTAAAACTTTTGTAATGGCAGCAGTTAAAGTTGTCTTGCCGTGATCGACATGGCCAATTGTACCAACATTGCAATGAGGTTTAGTACGCTCAAATACCTTCTTCTCGGCAGCATATTCGCGAACGAATTGCTGGAAACCTTGAGAAGTAGCTGGCAGGAAAGTAATACGTTGCAGTTGCATTAGAGCAGCTGGTGTTCCCTTTACGAAACGCATCAAACGACCAGTGCTAAGAGCACGTCGTACCGAAGAGCATCTTCCCAAAACTGATGAGGCCACACCGCCTGCCTGACGTACAGCATAAAGTGCAGACATAATGCCGGTTAGTTTACTTCTTAATTAAGCCACTTCTAAAAAAAGTACATAATTTAATTGCCTTCACGTTAGTTGCGCACTTTGCCACTTACCAATATAAATAAATGTGTCAATTTTTCCGAAAATTTTACAATTTTCTTTAATAATTCACAAGAAATGTAGGTTGCGTAAACTAACCCTCAAAATGTGCAAAGAAAAATGTCAAATTATTAATATCCCTCCATATGATCGAGATTTACCAGATTGATGTCTTAGCAACAAAAAAGGAATTTTTCTAATGTGGTACATTTTTATTGTTGAAAAATATGGCAGCACTCTAAGTGAAAAAAATTGGAGGCAATGATTGATAATAACAAAAAACCTATTTTTAGTAAAATCTTGTAATCTTATTATATTTTTAAACCGCTGCTACTTAAAACTAAAGAGTAAAGTGTTTAAAACATAAAATTTAATGTTTCAGGGCAAGTACTTTCAGCAATTTACCAAAACCCCGTTAAGAAACACGTACGGCGGCCGTTGGTAAGCAGTAACGCAATGCACACAACACCAATACATCGCTTTCACAATAAATTTCTAATAACTTTATTAGTATTCAAATTATATTTTAGAAATTGTAATTAAATATATTAGAATAAAAGATATAACTATTACTTAATAATTAATTAAAGATATGCATTTGCCATGCATTGTCATTGCAATGCATGGCAAACCTTCTGCCAGTATTGATAGCAATGGTACAGGCAACAGCAACCAGCAATTGAAAATTCAATTTGAAATGCAAAAAGGAATCTTTTAAATAGTATTTAAATAGTCAAATACTTACCCATATTTTCACTGGTATCCATCGTAATTGCTTTTAGATCTGATCTCTAATAATTAGTGTCCTTTAATTTTCACGAAAATTCCAAGATATCACAAATAATGTTCACCAAAATAATAAGTAAACACAACAGCACTACGTGATTTTATTATGGGAGAGTAACCCCACCAAAAATCTGCCTTAAATTAGGCACTTTATTATACTAAATGTTCAATACCGGTTAACACTTTTCACTTAAGCACTAAATATTTAATATTTTTCTATTGTTTTAACACATTTTACTTAAATATATTTTGAATAAATTTTCAAATTAAAATTTTTGCTGTATTCTGCGTTATCGTGTGTAGAAGGAAATTTTTACATTTATTATTGAAATGGATTGTTGTGCTTTATGATGACATTCGTTTATCAGCGTTGTATTTGATATACATCTTTTCATTGTTGGCAGCACTTATTGCTTTTAAGCAAAAGGGATATTTTTTCTTATAACTTTAAATTATTAAATAAAATTATTAAATAAAATGTGTTAAAGATGTTATTATATAGGAATAAATATAATTAGTTTGAATATGTGCTTTAATATTAAAATCTCAATAGATGTTTAAAAATTTACTTAAATATTTTTATAATACAGAGTTGTATTTTAACTGAATTTTAAAGAACACTTCTTTGCAGAAATTTCTTTAAATATAAAGTTAATATAGTTAGAGTTCAACTCTTTGTGAATATAGTCCACTATTAAATAGTCTATTTGAATTTACATGGAGTATTAATTTCAGTAAATAAAATATATGTTTATATATTTATATAAAAAAATTGCATATACATATAAATATATGTATGTGTATATATACAATGGTGGGCATATAATTATTCGCAATGAGAGTAAATTATTCGTTCTATTTTCAAAATTAAAAAAGTTAAGTACTTATTCTGATTCCATAATATATTTTTCGAGAAACTCGTTTGTTACATTTGTACATTAATTGAGATTTCAAATGTATTAAAATGTGTCATTACATTATACAGTTTTCCTCTAGAGGAACCAAGTACGAGTATTTGGAAAATTTTATTTACATATTTTTTCTGATATTACTTAAAACACATTTACCAATAAATATGTGTCTGCCACTTCCCGGCTTGCCTGTGAGTTACATTCTATTGAGAATTTTTGTTGTCCTTATTCGACCTTCGTAGGGTGTGTTTTAGTCGCCGACATTTTCAACGCTTTATTTCCCTTGCCAGGAAACTTGTTCCTGGTTTAGTGTTCGAGATGATGCGTATTATGCGCTTTATTTTATTAATGGAGTAACGAAATATTTAGTATTTTTTCCCTTCTGATAGATTTTTATTAGACAATATTAAAAAAACATTGGTTCACAAATTTTTAAAACATTCAACATTAGAAAACATTTAACATATATAAAGAAATAAAGCATTAAAAATATAAAATCAAACAAAGTACGTCTTATTTAAAAGGTACAGAAATCTCACAAGAGGGCCGCAGTTGTACTTTTCGATTGCGCAAAGTTAATGTACGTTGGGTGGTGTCCCCATTTTCCGTTTCATCTACGATTAAAATTGTAAATTAAATTAAAAAAGAAAATATATAATTTTTAGGAGGTATTACCGTTAAGGCTTTTTGCCAAATCCTCTTCGGTTGACTCATTGTTTTCTGTATCAGCAGCAAGCGATGTCTCACCATCGTCAGTGATTAGAAAGTTGTATTTTTTCACACGCAATTTTTCATTAAATATAACATTTCTCATTCTACTCTTAGCCGTGCCAGGTGTTTTCAAAATCGATTTCCTCCCCGAAGGCAATGGAGAACTGTATTCAGTGAGATAATTTTCCTTATCCAACCTAGGCTGTTGGGAATTTGAGAGATCGGAATTGGTTAAAAGAGGCTTCTTTAAATCCAAGGATGACTCCACTACATCTAATGCTTTGTTAAATTTGTTTATATGTTTCAATAACTTCGGCGAATTTTCTGAAATTGTTCTTTGTAATGGGTTAGGAATAGATATAACCGTAGCAGCAGGGGAAAAATATTTCCGATCCTTGACCACTATTGACATACGACGTGATGTTATGCCATTGTCAGTGGATTTTCGTGGCGTTGAACTATTGCTGATGCCTGAACGTCTTTGCTTCTGCGTAACTAGGATAATATTAGGACTGACATGTCCACCATTTATCTTATTTTTACGAATTTCGGCATGCATTTTACGCATAACTTGTTGTAATCTAGAATTTGGTTTGACAGTACCGCCCCCAGCAGTATTTTTTGCTTTTTTAACTTTTGACAAAACTTTCTTAATCTTGGGTTTTACTTCATCCGGATCCACCCAATCATTTAATTTCCATCGATTTAAAGTCTCAAAACGTTTATCCAGGTTGTCTACTTGCAACTTCAGCATAGACCAAAAGCCCTCTAAATCTTCGGATGTTATGGGCTTAGTATCCTCACTTCCATCACAATCTACTGCACCTTTGCCTGTGGCACCCGATTCACAACGATCGATTAAACCCTTGAACTGCATAAATTTCTTACTAGTCAAAAGCCGTGTTTGGCCAATTGTGACGTTAATCATGTCTTCACCATTTGCATTTTGTATTTTTTCCAAATTTTCTGCTTTATAGTTTTCCCAAATATCGCAGGATTTGTGCAATCTGTCGATTTCAGCTTGCAATTGCTGCCGGAAATAACGCACAGCCTCTAAAGTTCTTCGAACTTCAACCAAACACTTTGATGAGTTCAATGGATTCAAGGTATCTATGGGTAATTCACTTTTCATGTATATACTATTGCGTTTTTCTACTTCCTCTCTCAGGCTAACCTTGCCTCGGGCGACACTAACAAACGGGCTTAAATAATTGCTGGGCTTTTCATCAGGACCACATTTTGTGGGGGTGATTTCCTCTGACTTTGATTCCCGTGAATTAGAGGGAACATCATTTCCTTCCGTTTGAAGTTGAAACTTTTCCTCGGTTTCAATAGCATTTTGTTCACTTCCTACGTTAGTTTCTTCGGTGTCGGATATTATGAAATTATATTTTTTTACTCTATTTATGCCTTCTACTTCTTTTTCATCAGTATTTTTTGCATCCTGCATGATGTTTCTTTTAACCGACGAATTACAATGAGGACGCTTATTATCTGTAAGACTTATGCCTTTTGCGTCTTCCAAATTATGGGCGGATGTCCTTAATTTTGTAGAGGTTACAAACTCTTCAAATGGATTAAGGGTAGCAAAATCTTTAGGAGTTTGTATTACCATATCTTCCATTTCTTGATTATTATTGTTGTTGCACAGCGTCAAAAGTTCTCTCGCGTTTACTTGTATGATCGGCACAGAAGATAATTTCTTTGAACAATTTGAAGATTTTTTAGCTTTTAAATTTTGCGCTAAACGTGCGTCACCACTTTTAAGAGTCGACTTTTTTGTTTGTTTCACATTTTCTGTGCGTTTCGAAGATATATTTCTTATTTTGCCAGCAGCACCCCTTTGTTTTACCGTAGCGGTTGTCGAGGGATTTTCCGGTGGTGGTGGTGGTGGCATTTTTAAAGGTTTAGGTTTTAAATTCTCTCTTGACGATGCTATTTTATTTGTCGACTTTACCCTTTCTAAAGTTTTCTTAATATGAGGTGCTGCAACCTTAGTTGTTGTCGAAGATACTGTTGATGGTGGTGATGGCATTTTTAATGGTCTAGGCTTTAAATTTGCTCTTGATGGAGGTGGCACTGTTGATATTTTATTTGTCGATTTTACACTGTCGAAACTTTTTACAATATTGCGAGCTACAACCTTTACTATCGAAGATTTTAAAGGACTTTTTCTAAGAGATCTTTTTACACCATCTGATGGAGTTTTATTTTGAGTTTTTTCAGTTTTACTTGAACTCATGATTCTTGCATGTAGATCTTTTGGTAAAGCTTTTCTACTTATAGGAAATTTATATACTGGCTTGTCATCTGCTTGTTTAGGTTTTCTAGGTGGTGTTGGCGCTATAGTATAAATCGACTGCCTACCTTTAAGAGTAGATTTTTGAGGCTCTTCAACCTTAAATTACAAAAAAAAAAAGAAAAAATAAACTTTCGAAATCTTTTTTCTCTGCTGTATTTTACCTTTGGGATATTTAAGCCAGCTGGCGGTCGAAATTCATCATGATGGCCTTTTGGCACAATAGAACTAACACTGGCTGCAGTCTCCCGATTGGCATTCACAGCTGTTATAAAAGGCCTCTTTTTATTGGCATTTTCTTTCTGTCGTTGGGTTTGCTTAATCTTTTTATTTTCTTTCCATTCAATGAAGCGTTTCAGGTATGCTTCTTGCCTTGATAACTTCTCTGGATTTGTTGGATTGCAAATTATTTTCGCTACCCGAATAACTTTATCTTTCTCTTGTTCAGTGTCATTATTTTTATTTTCATTCGTTCCTCGGCATACTTTAACCACCAGCTCGGTCTTACCTGGATTTTGACTGGTCGATAGTTTTCCTTCGTTTTTTGTTTCTTCAATTTCTGAACAAATTTTAACTGTTACTTTTGATTTCTCTTCAGTTGGACTGAGTGATATATTCCTGCCAACTTGGAATCTTTCTTTTCGTTGTTTGTTTCGAAAGGTTTCTTGTAAGTCGCGATTAATAACATTACGGTCACGGGGCGATAAAATTTGGAAACTACAATCTTTGTACAAACGTCGGTATTCTTCCATTACAAAAATTTATTTTATTACTTTATTAAATAAAAATAATAATAATAATAACAAGCAAATGTCCGTAAACCTCCAACAGTTGCTTATGCCGCCGTTATGAGTTTAAAATGGCGCTTTAAGCATTCCTTTAATCGATATAAAATTTCCCTTTCTGTCAAGGAATTTTTGTATTGCTTGTCAGGGATGGCAACATTGTACAAATTACCTTCAAAAATAGTACTTATTTCAATTAAAATGTACTAAAATTCATTTTTTCAAATTTCTGCTATATATATTAAGCTTTAATAAAATAACAAAAAAAAAAACATTGTAATCTGAATTTATATCAAGAAATTAATGCAAATAAGAATGTATTTAAATAAAAAGAGAAACGAACAATGAGTTCTAAAATTTATTGTACTGACAACTTTCGGTAGTTGCACTAAATAGGCCAATGGCGTAAAATTGTATTTTAAGAATTTAAACTGTACCAAGTTGTCGTCTCCATTGTTTGTCAATAGAACCGAGTCGTAAACAAGCTGTGATGCCATACTGGTACATAAAAGTTGTGTATTTTACTTTTTCAAAAATCTTAAGCAGTTTCTTGGGTAACAAACCCCCCTGAGAATCTAATCTTATTTAAACAAAGATTTTTTATTTAATTAACTGAATACAATCTACAACATTCTATAAGAAAACTATTTTTAAAAAATAATGTCTTCCTCAATAGCCTTTACGGCCTCTAAAACGCATTCGATTATCAAGCTAAAAGAGAAATTCATGTAAATTTGTTAATGGCATCGTATTATGTATCTACATATCGGATGACTTACAATAGATCTCTTGCATTCGAAGAATGTGTTGCGCAGAACTTGGCATTCTGGTACTAAATTAGACTGCAGGCATTCCCGCGGTGTTCTTTTGTCCTAAAAAAAACACAAGAAATTACTACATAATAGAAATGGCGTATAGCCTCAGCCGCTTACCTTTTTACAACAGTCACTTTCAAGTAAGCACATTTTTAAATCGGCTCGAACCCCAGCACAGGCTGTATTGTCAGCCAATTTTTCATTTTCTTCGTAGCGCATCATCTTTAACAGCGTTTTGTAAAAATTAATCCGATAGACGAAGAATAGTGTAACAGAATTCCAAAATAGTTACCTAAAACATATGGTTAGGTAAGAGATGCCATATTTCTAGAAAAAATTTCCCAAACAAATACAATAAATTTTATGAGTATGGCACTCTTTTAATAAATTCTTCGCCGACCATATGTTGTTTACTTTTGCCGAAACCGTATAACACAGTATTTCTTTGTTCAGAAATTCATATTTGATTCAGTAGATGCGTAAACATACAGCCACAAAATGCTGAGGCCTGGGTAAGATGTTATTAGCGAGCAAAAGAAAGTGAACATTTATAATTCCGTTTGAGAACCTTTCTTTGGCAGTGTTGCGATTAAAATCCGTTTGGGAAATTTTATTACCCCCTTGCGCGCCATGTGTACACAACAGCGATGGTTCAAACCAGACGGCATTGATACCGGCATTCGCATTTATAATTGTGCTGCCAGACGACAGGTACCGTTAATATTATCGAATGAAAATTTTTTGACTTGGTATACTTGTGGTCCCACCGTATACGATTCTTCACATTTAGGTCATGCCAGTTGCTACGTCAAACTGGACATAATACAACGAATATTAAGAAAGCATTTTAATTTCAATATTGTAACAGCCATGAATATTACTGACATCGATGACAAGATAATACGTAAAAGCCAGGAAAGTGGCAAGGATTGGAAGGAAATTTCCCGTTTTTATGAGACGGAATTTTGGTCAGATTTGGATAAACTTAATGTTTTGCAGCCAAACATTAAACTCAGGGTTACAGATCATATGCCCCATATAACTAACTACATTTCTGACATTTTCCAAAAGAAGTGTGCATATGTTGGTAAAGACTCTTCAGTATACTTTGATGTTAAACAGTTTCCCATCTATGGCAAACTTCAAAACTTAAACTTAAATGAAGAGGAAGCATTGCAATCGGAAAATAAGTCGTCTCCATTCGATTTTGCTTTATGGAAAGCACGAAAAACCGAAGAGGAACCTTGTTGGCCTTCACCTTGGGGTCCTGGAAGACCGGGTTGGCATATAGAGTGTAGTACTTTGGCAAACATGATTTTCGGGAAAAGTGTCGATATACATGCTGGTGGTATGGATTTAAGATTTCCACATCATGAAAACGAAGAAGCTCAAAGTTGTGTTTTCCACGATACTCGCCAATGGGTAAACTATTGGCTGCACACTGGTCATCTGAATATTAAAGGACAAAGTGAAAAAATGTCAAAATCCTTGAAAAATACCATAACAATTGATGAAATGTTAAAAGATTTTACAGCTGATGATTTTCGAATGGCTTGTGCTTTGTCAAATTATAAAAATTCAATGGATTATAGTCGAGAAGTAATGGAGACTGCTAGAAATACTTTAAGCAAGTTTAAAACATTTAAATCCGATTGTACAGCTTATTTATGTGGCAAGAAAATAGGCTCGAATTTAGATGCTGGCAGATTATTACAAAATCTTAACTACGCCAAATCAAATATAGATGGCTGCATAAGGGATGATTTTGATACTGCACGTTCAATAGGCATACTTTTGGACCAAATCTCTGGTATAAGTCGCTGCATTAATGCAAATGTAGCTGATAATTCTACAGAAAATGAAAAGTCATCATGTTTGGATGCTATTGCTGCTGTTAATAACTATGTTGAATATGTTTTGGATTCATTTGGCTTTGCATTTGCTGAATCTTCGACAAATCAAACGATAACTACAATGGATAACTTGAATATAAATATCTTGCTGGATGATATTTTAAGTACTCGCAGATTTATACGTGATCGTGCTTTAAAAGCAAAAAATAAGGAATTATTTGAGGTATGTGATGATTTACGGAATTGTTTACGTCAACATGGCATTGAAATACGCGATCATACACAAGGAAGTTCTTGGAATTTTACAAATAAGAAATAAAATTGTAAGACAAATTTTAATTATTTGTTATTATATATCATATGTATGAAAATGGGGAGGATATTCCTATGAAATTGTAATTCAAATAAATCTCAAATATTCAAGCATTGTTTTAATGGGTTAATGTAAATATATCATCCGGCATCTCTGTATTGTCATCAGCTGATTAGTTTTGTTTACATTTTCATTGGTAATTATAAACATACAGAATCTGAAAGAAAGACATGTATTTGCGGAAGAATTGTATTTGTTTAAAGACTGTTGTTAAAGAGTGTAATTAATAAATAAAAAATGCGCGACAATAATAAAGAGGATGACAATGCTTACGTATCTCAGTACGCAACCCCTATGCCGAAACACATACCATTCCCGGATTATCCTGGTTCTTCAGAGATCCTCAATGAGTTGCTAATGTTTCTTTTTATAACATGTGCAGCCGCTATGCAATTTATTAATATATATCGCACAAATTGGTGGCTGCCCCAATCGCAAATAACAAATACAATGGTAAGCATAAGAAATCTAATAAATCTCTTTTAACACGTCTTAATAACTGTTATATTTCATACTTTGTTTTCAGAACCTTTATCATATTGAGCCATTTCTAATAGTACTAATCATTGCTATAAATTCCAGACGGTTGGTTTATTGTATTTGCTTAAAGGCCCTAGAGTTACTGTTGCCCGTCCACCGCCAACAAATAAAGGGTATTTGTAAATACGTCATAGAAAATGTTATTCTGGCGTTACTAATTGCTTGCATTGTCATGCTTTACAATAATCATAATTACTTGACTATGTTCTTGCTAATATACCCGTAAGTTTTACAGTTCATAAATTTATTTTGCAATTATCATAACTATTTTTACAGTTTCATAGTTTATTTTCTCGCCTTTGGTTTTACGTTGGAACCATTTTTGCGTTTTAATCACGAAGTAAAAGGTGCTTACTTCAATGGGTTTCCTTTGCATTCATGCTCATCAAATCCTAATGCCATTCGTTATGAGATTTTTATTTTACGTAACGACTTTAACAGTCGCTTCAAACAGGTCATCTTTACCTCTCTATTGAATGCCTATTTTTCAACTTTCCTTCCTTGCTACTTTGCTACTTCGATGCACTATAATGTCGTATGGGCTAGCATGCACATTATTTTGGTGTTCTTCAGTGTCTTCACTATGTGCACAGTGTTTAGTTTTCCATCAAAATATAGTGATATAATGCATAGAGCCGCTCTTCATTTAGGCTTTTGGTTCAAGCTTGAGCTACAAGGAGGAGTTGATTGCGTTATAAGCTCTAGTGCAGCGAATTGGGTAAAGAACGCTTTATGGAGTCATCAGACAGTGGTGAAGTGTAATGGAGAGTTATATCGTAGCTTTGGTCCGGTAACTGCCGCTATACCAGGCAATTTATCTCATGCTAGATTTTATGTAAGTCCATCAAATTACAAAAATTTTAGTGGATGCAAATAAAATGTTTTATTTTTATTCCTTCACCTATTTAGAAACTTTTCCACAATCCTTCTTTAAGCTATGCTGTACTTACTGTTCTACAGATTTGTCTAGTTCTGTCAGGCATTTCCTTATTATACTATGCGGTTGAGTGGCATTTCATTTTATCGTTAAGTTTCATTACATTAACAAATCAATTTACTTTCTTCAAACTAATGCGTGACTATCTAATAACAAAGCGGGTTTATATGGCTGAGCGAACGGTAAGCGATATCAAATTAATGGAAACTGAATAAAAACTAAGCTGAAAAAACTAAGACTGTATAAAAACACAATTGCTTTAAATTAATGTGAATACAAATTACCAGAAGAGGTTTTATACTGTGTATATGGGATATGTGGGGTAAGTAAGAAATTTTTAATTCTACATACAAAGGTAATTATTAGTCACGTAAACATGTAAACATTTACGATTTTTTTTATTTTATTTACATGTATGCTATGCATATTTATATACAATTTTCAAAATTGATTTCATTATTGTGATGGTTATCCTATTATACAATGTATTTTCTCCTGATGTCTATTGATTTTGCTTTAATTAAATAGGTTATTAAAAGCTTTGGAGGAAAGACCTCTGGCTTTGTTATCCCTATTATTAATATTCTTGCGATCATTTTCATATTCCTCGCGTACATAGGGATCCAAAGGACCCCATTTCTCGGATGGTTGGAGTAGTGCCAATAGCTTCTATAAGATATTGAAAATTTAAAAGGTTTACACTTAAATATGGTAAATAGGTTTGTACATATGTACCTTTTTAAAGTTAAGGCTTTTAGGTTGTTGCCAAAGCTGATATAAAATCCATCCAGGTATTTGAATAAGTCCTAACGTTGCTAAACACCAACCAAAAGCTATTTAAAGATTTAAATAAAAAGGTATTAAAGTGTTTTGTATATCTTTTTGAGACAATATACCATGAGCAATATTAGGATATTCAACACTTTTATAGGTTAGAGGTTTCATATCTACGAGAGTGTATATAAGAACCGCCAGCATTAGTCCAGGTGTGATAATCCCCCAACAAATGCGCCAATATATTCCAGTTTTCAGGCCTGTCATAAACTTAATATCTTCACAAAATCTTCTAATGCCTTCAAAGACAAGGACAAAAATATTTTATTTCATTAAGTGAAGTGAAAATAAGTACTAAAAATTTTTACTCACCATAAACCCAACCTACAGCAAGTAATTCGCCTATTGCTAAAATCAAAGCTGTAAAGGAAACTCCATAAAAGTCCACCAAATTTAATATAAATTGCCCTCCGGGACACATATAGACAATGCTGATCGAGAAACCAACAACAGACAGTCCCAAGGCTAGAGACCAATTGGAGGTGTTAACAAATTGATCTTTTATAACACGTATAATGCAAGAGCCCATGCCTACTGTACTACCTATACCTAGGACAAATAACATCAAAAAGAATAGGACCGCAAACGCCTTTAGGTAGTTGTGTTTTAAAGCATTTTTGTGGCCTCAAGCCCCGATAGCTTACCTGTGGTACAAATTCAAACTTGGCTATAGCATCAGGATATGATATAAAAGCCAATCCAGCGCCACCTTTAACCACCTTGGCAATATCTGTATTACCAGTTTGTAAAGCTAAGTTGCCTAAAATACCGAAAGTAATACAACCGGCAATAATTGAAGAACACGAGTCCATGGTGGTTATAATAACAATATCGCTAAAATTACACTACAGATTGGTTAAAAAACTGGTTATGATTTTATTTCAAATTAATACACACTTGTAAACATTTCGATTGAAGTTATTGTAAGAGGCATAGGTCATCAAGGTGCCAAAGCAGATAGCTAAACTGAAGAACACTTGAGTAACGGCAGCATACCAGACCTAAAATTCGTAAAGCATTATGAAAATTGTTTCCCATATACCCCGTCAATATTTACCAAGGGATTAAGTAACTCCTGCCATTGAGGCTTAAAAAAATATATGATACCTTGTAAAGCGCCAGGCAGTGTAACGGCCCTAATAAGCAGTATGATTAATACCACATATGGAAACACACCTAAGAAATATGCTGCCTTGCCAGAACTTTTAACTCCTTTATATATTTAAATAGTTACATTTGGATTAAAAAACAAGAGCTTAACTTAACCATTTTACGTACCTCTTATTAACACAGAGCCTATAATAAACCATGAAGCTGCTAAACAGCCTACTAGGTACCAATTTGGCAAGCCTATACCATCTTTTATGTCAGAGTATTCATGCAAAACTTCTTTTCTGCAATAATGTTTTTACAAAATTGTTATAAAAATTCTTAAAAAAAAACATTTTGTTGCTCTTACTGAAAATACAATTCAGCTGGAGACATCTTGTTTAAATTATCTGCGGTATCGTTTGTCACCATATTCTCTTCTAAACATATAGCGCCCCACTCTTCGTGGCAATAACTCCAAGGTAAAATTTTGGAAAATGATGAAATTAAAAATCTTAAAGTCAAAGCCATTATACTTGAATAATATGTTATTGAAGCAGCCGTAGCTAATACTTGACCAGCAGCAACGCCTACAATTTGTCAACAAATAAATGAAAATCACATTAATTTATGTCCTATGTAACGTATATTTTTCTAATTGATGTATTCATGTTTCATAAATTACAAATTCTAATAAAACATTTACCTTTTAGGACTGGTGCCATATCGAAAGCTTTAATACATCCCTTACCCGAAAATTGTCCAATTAAAACTTCCAAATAGTAGACCGGTCTGCCAATTATAAGCAGAACAATTAAATAAGGTATAACGAAAGCCCCACCACCGTTCTGAAAGGCAATATAAGGAAAACGCCAAATATTGCCCAAACCCACTGACAAAGAAATACATGAGAATAAAAATTCAATTTCATTGCCCCACTGTTCTTTAGGTTTATTGCTGGACGTCGTATTATCCTTATTTGTATTTGTTGCCATACACGATTTTGTTTTGCTATTTAAAAGTCCTTCCTTTAATAATTCACTCATTATTGTTTCAATTTTCGAATGTAAATGTTGACGATTTGATGCTTAAAATGACACTGTAAGTTTAAATTTATTGTTTAATTTATTTGAAAGACGTTGTGATCTTTCGCCAGTTAAAATCTTTTAAGAAGCTACTGTCATAAAGATATTAAATATGTATTAAATTGAACAAAGAATTTATGTATGTGTATGCTAACGACTATCTTATCTTTTATTATTTGATCACACTTTAGTGTGAATTTTATAGAGACAATTTATTGTGGTTTAGTTGAGTGATCTTACTTGTACTAGTGATGGTTTATTTAGAACCATCTATAGTATACACATGTACGAATATGTATATATTATTATACATTATATGTAATTTTATTAAATTAATGGCACTTTAAATATCAAATAATTTTGCCTTGTTTCGTTAATACCTGCTAGATGCGATTATTTGATGCATACTTGTGGGGAACAGTTTGTTCCTTTTATTATTATTTAAAAGCTAAAGAATTACTCCGAATATGCTGTACAGGCTATACTTCCTCCGCTAAAGTCGCTCTTGAAAATGTCATTACTCTGTAGTCCCATTCGCTCAGCTCAATTTCCAAGTTCTTAATGTAAAACTAAGGGTGCAAAAATACGAACTTTCTTTACATTAGCCTTCAGAACTTTATTCAGAATAGCCCAAAAGGAGAACGATAGTCCAAACTTCTTTTTGTACTTTTCCCCGTTTTTGTGCCATACAATGTATGTTAAACGATTGCCTATCATTTTATTTAATTAAAACGCAAAATTGCCAGCCATAATCTATTTTTAATAATTCTTACCCTTTCACTTAGATAGTAGATAGATAAGCATTGAAAAATGTTTTAATTTGAATTCTTTTAATGAACGAAGCAACAAGTACTTTTTAAGTAAAAAAGTTTTCACCGCAGAAAAGTTGTAGACTCGCACATGAACGTTGTACATCTATACCATATATTTTTTGTTCTTTGATTCCAATCAGATTAATGTAAATAAAAATGCAAATCCCCTGTTGAGGGGTATTATTATTTTTCGTAAAACATTTAATGTATTCTTTTATTATAATATTGTTATATTTGTTTCTTTTTTATTGTTGTTGTTTTTTTTTTTTCTCTTATTTCTTTTTGAATTTTTATTGTGAAAATTATATTTGCAATAAATATTATTAACTAATTGAAAAAAAACACTTAAAATCAGTAACATTATCATAATAATGATGTATTTTATTTGCGGTTTGTTTTGTTTCTTTATATAATATTTAATTAATTTTTTTCCTGTTATATGGTTAGATGTCTTCTTTTTTTTATTATTATCATATATTGTTTTGTTTTTCTATTTTATATTATTACGTTTTAAATATTTTATTTGTTTTATTATAATAATTATTTAATATAACTATGTATATAGATATTGTATATATGTATTTGCTGTTATTATGATTGGTAGTACATATACTTATGAAAAACTAAAAATAATTATACAAAAGTCAGTGAGTGTATGGAAGAAACTATAATAACAGAATTGTGAGGAAGTACATATGTATGGTAGACATATTAAACAAATAAAAAAAATAATAATAATGTATAAATATTTTAAAACAAGTAAGTCTGCGTTAAATAAAAACGTTGATAAATTGAGGCACTTTTTGGCGTTACTTTTAACTATTTACTGATAAAAAAAAATTTTGTAAATACAATGTATATATATATGTATATGTATATACTTAACAATAAAGTAATAATTAAACTAGATTTAATAACTAATTTTTTTTTAAATGACACGGAAAGTTCTCGATCTTTCAACTTAAAATTTTAATAAAATACTTAAAAAACAATAAATAAATATTTACAAAAAATGGTTTAGGGTAGGTTAGGTTAGGTTAGGTTGGAGTATTAGCTTTGATACTAAAGCTCACTTGAGCACGCATAGCGGCCCGTTGTGACACCACAGCTAAGAAAATGGTTTAGGTTTTAGAAAGAAAAAAAAATGCCATTTAAGGTCAAGTTTAGTGTTGGTAATAAAAACTTAAAAAGAAAACGTAATAAAAAACCATATATGTATTAAATTATAATTTAAAATCACTGAAAACACTAAACAAATAACAAAAATTATACAATTCAGGTAGTATTTGATGGAAATAAACTTTGTCATTAAAATCGAAAAAGTTTTTGATTTGTTATAATCGTTCAAATTCAACGACTTCCATTTTTAATTGAGTTTATGGAGCAAAGTCATAGAGGACAGACAACACTTTTTTATTTCTGTTTTCTTTTTGTTTTTTTTTAGGTTACAGTTAAGGTTTCATTTTTGTTTTTTTTGTCTATTCGTGATGTACATACATATAATAATAATAATATAAGATATTTTATGTTTGTAGGTATTGTTTTTGTTTTTGTATTTTAATTAAATTTGGCACATTATTTTTAATTTGAACATTTCATTTTAGATAATATTTAATTTAATAAATTCCAAATTATCTTGTATTGAATTAAATATAAATTATGCAGTCTATTTAAATAACGTTTCATTTGCCATTTAACCAAACGATTTATTTTACTTTAAACTTCCTGTTTCTTTTCTGTCCGCGTTCTTTTCATTTGAGCCCTTCGTTTGATTTACTTTCAGATTTTGCAATAAAAGCTCCCTTTTATGCGTTCTTGTCATTCGTTGTTTTTATATAAGGTTGTGCGGTGTAAAAGGGTAGGTTTAAGAAATGGCCTCAAAAGAATAAATTTTACATTTAAATTTTAATAATATTTCTTTTCCAATAGATATGTATGTATGCATGTATAATATTTTACAACATTTTGTATTTTTTTTATATATAATTTAGTATATTTATTGCTAAGATATGATATTAATATAATATACTATACTTGTATATACAATTATTGATTAATTAAAAAAAAAAAAAAAAAATTGTAATACTTGTTATGCTGTCACATACATCGTCCATTATAAATGTGATTCTTTCTATCTTTCTATCCTTTAAAAATGTCCAATTATTTACAACAATTCTAAAAGTGATCGAAAACGTTTCCTTTTGAGGCATGCAAGTATGCAATTTCTCTTTCGTTTTTGTTTCCGTTTCCGTTAGATTTAATAGTGAAATATGGAGATACTTAAACAATAATGGAACTTACATAAAAATTTCAAACTGTTACGTGAAACCTCGACTAGGTGATTGTACAGGTGAGGGAGGTGGTGGCAGTGGTGAGAAATATGTTGATGAACGGGAACTGGGCGAGGGTGGACAAGATGATTCGGGCAATATTCTAACATCACTGTGATAATGTGAGCGTGGAGTGGGTGGTGGTGGATAGGGTTCACTGTCATAACCGTATTGGTGACAGGAATTGCCGCCATTGGCAGAGGAAGAAGAAAGTTTTGTGTTGCCATTACTATTATTGCTATTTGATTTGCTGGTATAGTTTGAGTCCGATTCATCACAGATATCTGTGGAACATGGTGTGGGAGGAGGTGGTTGATTAATAATTTTATAATGGCGATAGGGCCGCCTAGAGCGGGTAGCTGGTGAGGGTGGCGGATTTATGGGATAGGATACCATGCTAGATCCATTTGTGGTTGAACTTGAGGCTCCTGTAATGTGATTACGATCGTATGAATTCATGCTGGTGCGCGAATTTAAAGTAGACATGCGCACAGCATCAGCCACAGAGGCGATCTTTGATACGCGCTGTGATTTGCTTAGAGTCGAAGGACTCAAAGGATCAGAAGCCTGATCATCTTTAGGTTCGTTGCGATTTTTACCAATACGCGTTCGGCAAAATTGCAGTAAGTATACTATGGAAAATATCGTAATCATGGTGGCTACAATTAAAATCATAAAAGCCTTTTTGTCAGAAGAGGGTGCCATTCGGCGGGTATTGGCTTGAGAGCAAATGTCAGCAGATTCATCTGCGCCATCGGCGCAATGATCCCAGCCGTCACACAATAATGCCGCTGAAATGCAAAGCTAAAATTCACAAAAAATTCAAATTATTTACAAATAATCATCATAATAACCGCTATGTATCGTGTATTTAAACAAACCTTATTAATGGGACACTGAAACTCGCCTGGCCGTTTACAGCAATCGGCCTCATCATGACCGTTAGCACAATTTGTTGTACCATCACATACTAAAGTTTTGTCTATGCATTCGCCCGACTGACAACTAAATTGATCTGGCCGGCAAGAAGGACAACCCACCTCATCTGACTTATCGGGACAATCATTTTGGCCATCACAACGCCAGGAAGCTGGTATACAATCCTTATTCATATCACTGTTGGCTCCACTTCCCGCTACCGGAGCTGCACAAGTGAAATGGTCTGGGCCACAGGCTGGTAAAGCACCGCAATTTTGCTCATCCTCCAAAAGCATTAGATTTTTGGGACATGAACACACTTCTCGACTTCTGCCCTCTGCTGAGGCAATACAAATGTGTGAACATTTAGTGCGGGCGTGCAGGCAGGTGTGGTTTCTAAATAATTTCGATTCTGGTGTCCACACCGCCACTATATCAGTTATTTGAGGCATACGCTGCATTTCAGCCCGTCTACCCTCACCATTAATGGTAATTCGTTCCACACCGGTTTTATCATCCAGCCAGTAAACAAAACCTTGCAGAGCAGCTATGGAAATAACCTGAGAGATATGGGTAGACACCAAAATTTTTCTGAAAAGCAGATGAGCAGGAAACAAATTTGATAAGAAATCATTCTTATTTCATTAAACCCTTCACAATAGAAACTCACTTATTTTTGCCATTAATATCCATAGAATCAATCCGCTTGCCGTGTGCATAATAAATCATATCAATTTGTTGGTCTACTGCCAATGCCGTGACACCTTCTAATTTGAAAGCTAAGACTACACGCTCGGCACCATCTATTCTAGAGCGTATTATAGCTTGTTTGCTGCCTACATCAGTCCAAAACAGTAATCGTTTCATGGAATGTACGGCTATATTCCGAGGCTTTTCTGAATCGCCTGTGTCTATCACGCCAATAGAATCTCCATTAAAGCTAAAAAACATGGGAAATTGAATTATAATTCTTTCTGAAGTTTTACGCATTATATACCTGGTAACATTGATGCTATTCGAATGAGAACAAGTCCAAAACAGCAAGCGTCCTATGACATCTATGGCAATATCGAAAGGCTGTGAACCTGAACCTACCAGCACAGTAGCTCTGGTACCATTTACCAAAGCCCTTTTAATGCTGTGACTTCGACCCTCAACCTGAAAAATTAAAAAGCAGGCAAAAAATTAATCTTTAAGTCTTTAACGACATCCTCACACACTCTATCTCTCTCTATCTTACCCAATAAACAAAGTGTGTAATTGGATCGTATTCCACAGCTCTGATATTTTTTCCAGTCACTGGTAATGGCACATTCGGACAGTCTGTCGTATTGGGCATTAAACGGCCAAAACTGTTGCGTTGACTGAAGATGATATAGTTTTTGGGTGGTATACACGACACGTTGTCTTTGGCCAGTGTATAGTGTGTGGGACAAGCACAAGTCATGCCTCTTCGGCCCGGCAAGGCCAAACACAAATGCGAACAACCGCCATTATTCAGTTTACAGGGATTTGTACCAAATTGCCGTTGATTGTAAAATACCACCAAGGAGCTTATATAAGTCATGCCACTGTGAACCAAACTACGATTTTGTCCTGTAATTTTATGAACTCTCTCAATATCGCCCGTATTCCAATCACTCCAGTATACATAGTCTTGATAAAGTGATACGGCATAAGGTTCATCAATGTCGGTGCTTACCAATACCTGGCGTTTCTTGCCATCCCAATCGGCCGATTCGATTTTAGTTGGTCGAGATTGGGTGGCCCAGTAAAGACGTCTAGTTTCGAGATCAAGAGTTAAGCCAGTAGCATGATTAGCGCTTGAAATTATAGTTTGAAGCTCAGAACCGTCCATAGCAGCTCTCCTAATCGAATCTGAGGGAGACTCAGTCCAGTACATATAACCTTTGCGGGGTTCTAAAACCAATGAGCGTGGTTCTTCTACACCTTTCCATAGCAAAACTCTGCGACTGCTGCCATCCAATCTAGCCACCTCTATGCGACGAGCTTCTGAGTCTGTCCAGTAAATATTATGACCCAGCCAATCGACCGCTATACCCTCAGGTCTTATAATACCAGCATCTACTATGCGTTGAACATACGAACCATTGAGGGAAGCTCTGTAAATGCATTTTGATTTCTGGTCGGTCCAATAGATTCTTTTATCCGCCACATCCACATCCAATGAGTGAGCATAGCGCACATCTTTAAAGGGAATCTTTTCATCGTTGTGATTACCCTCATTATTTTCAATTGATATCCGGCCTATATACTCCTGTTTCGAGAATAAAAGATAAGCTTCTGGTATAACACAGGTCTTCTTATCATTGGCCAATTCGTATTCTATAGAGCAGCGACAAACATAATCACTGGGACGATTTAAGCACAAGTGGGAGCAGCCGCCATTACGTACAGCACATGCATTGGTGCCCTTAACCTCTCTAAGACGGGTTACTTTTAAGCCCATTAAATCGGGATATTGATCTACTACCACTATACGATTATTCCCTGTTATCTTATGGGCACGATCTATGGAACGTCTTTGCCAATCGGTCCAATACAGGTAATCGTCCAGCAAACTTAAGCCAAAGAGATGTTTAAGATTGTCGCTTATTACCACACGCCTATCGGAGCCATCCATATTGGCCACTTCAATTTTATCCGTTTTGCCATCACACCAATATATGGTTTTCGCTTCAATATCTAAGGCTATGCCATTGGGCCACACCAGGTCTTCGGACACTAAAACCACACGTTCGGAACCATCCAAGGAGGCTCTCTCTACTTTGGGTTTCTTTTCATTCCAATCACTCCAAAACATCCAACCAAGAGTGGGTGCCAAAGCAATAGCTCGAGGCTCTTCCAAATGTTCATAGACCAATACCTTACGTGCCGAACCATCCAGTCTGCATACCTCTATGCGATCAGTAACTGTGTCAGTCCAATAAAGATTACGGGCTAACCAATCAACGGCTAAGCCATCGGCATGCCTTACTTCAGAGGTTACAAAATCTGTTACACCCGTCCCATCAGGATGAGCACGCTTTATAGAGAACGCCTCCACATCGGACCAATAGATGTATTCATCTACGGGATCATAGTCAATGGCTATGGCATACTTGACTTTGCCCAAAGGCAAGGGGAAGATGGTAAAATCCGGCGAATCTAAAGATATTTTACTGATCTGGCCTCTCTGGACAATAAACAGCATTTCCTGAGAGCCATTGGCACAGGTGTTATGGGACAAAAGTTTAACACCAGTGGGACAGGCACAGCTATAACCCTGGTTATTGGTGCTAAGCAAACACAGATGACTACAATTGCCATTGTTATGGGCACAGGGATTATCTTCGTAAGGTTGCAGCGAGGGATCCCAGGTACGCACAGAATTCGGTGCCTCGGGAGTGTCAATCAATTCTTTCATTTCTTTAGATTTCAAATCGTACACATTCAGCGATCCTTGAGACCAGTCTGTCCAATACAAACGACTATCGAAATATGTCAAACTGTAGGGATATTTCAAATCTTTGACAACCGTATGACGATTACTGCCATCCAATTTCATGACGTCGATAAACTTCAATCGACCATCAGCCCAGTAGATCAAATCATTCTTGAGATCCACCGTCAAGCCGTTGGGCCAAAATATATTATCCTTGACCAAAGTCATGCGAGTCAGTGGATCACCATCCATGCTGGCTCTTTCAATTTTCGGATATTCACCCCAATCGGTCCATATTAAAAATCTCTTAGCAGGTACTAGAGCTATAGCTCGTGGCTGATCCAAGTCCGTCCAGAACAATACTTTCTGATATTTACCATTCACAGTAGCCACCTCAATGCGATTCTTTTCACCATCCGTCCAGTATATCTTATCCGTATACCAGTCAATGGCCAAACCTTCAGGCTTATCGAGACCCGTCGATATCACAGTTTGTTTGGGCGCCTTCACTATCGGTCCCATTGTATTTACATTCACACACTCGATTATTTCGCGACCGCAATCTGTCCAACACACTAAATTTTTCGCATAGAAAAAATCAATGGCCATGGTTTCGGTGAGATCTTTGACCAGCACATCGATTTGTGGTCCACCGGTGGGTTTTGTTATATTTGCCACCTGGATGTCATGATATGTCGTAAACAGTAGAGTGGCAGGTGTATTAAAGAATGTGGAAGACGAAGACGATGGCGACACTACTGATGTTAAACTGGTGTGGACTGAAAAAGAAAACGAAAAAACAAAAAAATTTAATTTGATTTAGATTCAGTTTCTAGAGATAAATGAAATTTAATTAAATAACGTTCAAAATTAAAGATTTTTATATGGTGTGCATCATTTTAAAATTAGAAAAGTGTTCATGTTACAGGGTGTAAAAGTTTTACTCCAAATCTGAATGAAGGCAAGCAACCCAACCAACCAACCAACATCAAGCAACCAACCAACAAGCTTAAGTAACAATATTTGCGCTGGTTGATGGTCTAATTGCAAATGAATACGCGTAAAAAGCAAACAAGAAATGAATGCAAAAACTGGCTGACTGTCTGACTGACTGATTGAATGACTGATGGGAAAGAACAATAAAAGTACTCATGGAAGCTCTTCAACAGATGCAGCATAAACAGAAAACAACAGCAAAAATAAAAAAATAATAAGAAAAATAAAGTTTAAATAACGAGGAGGGAGAAGTACCACCAGCAATCGTCATCGTAAACTTAAAAATGGAACTCATTGAATGCTGATTGCATGAATGCAGTGGTAGCCATTTGGTGGAATGCATTTACATAGTTAGTTAGGTTAGGTAAACAAAGTAACATCAGTGAAGAATCTACACCACACATCTCTCCATCTTAAATTTCGCTGAGTAAATTATTCCAAAAATTTCTTCTCTTTGCCTTTTATACTTCCTGTCCAAATTGAATTGAACATATCTTCTGATAGCACAGACTATCGCCTGGAAGATATCCGCGAGTTTCCACACGGGTTCCGAATTAAGCCGTTTAGGGACAAACGTTTTATGTCTAAAACATCATAAGAAAACTGACTAGATGCCGACTATACCACCTCATCATTGGTTAATTCGATTCGAGGATCAAATGTGTAATCATTTGGCTTTAATATGGATTTAAACGTATGCATTGTTTCCTTTACCCTCTCTACGGGAGTTAACTTTCCAACGTTTTAAATCAAAATATCGGTAGTACACTACAATACACCACCAAAAAACTTATATAAGTAATGCCATTTTGTCCCGAATTTATATAAATCCTCTCAATATCACCCATATTCCGATTCAATCACTCCAGTATACATACATAGCCTTGGAAGCTCTGTAAATGAATTTTGAATTCTGATCGGTTTACGAAGAATGTTGTTAGTTCACTAAAATACGATTGTTGGCAATTAATTTAAGGAGGATAATGCTTTAATTTTGCCACGTTTACATCAGTTACTGACAGGTGTGCATAGTGAGAACTGTTTTTAATTTCCTTTCAAACTTATTACTTTCATGCGTTTAAACGAATGTCTGCCGCTATATGAAATGAATCTATTCCCTCTCTCTTGTCTATAAAAACAAGAAGTGGTGCGTGCACTTCAGGTACACAAACTTGCACACAACAATCGTAAATAAATATTTAAATGGCATAAATGTATGAATGGAGGCATATGTAGATTTATGCAAGGATATGCAATTATTCACATCATACAAGTGGTATTCTCTTCTGGCTAAAACGTTACTTCAAGAAATGCAAACAATTTGCATGAGGGTTACGCATTGTTTTCTCTGCATGAAGTAAAACAAAAAAAAAAAAACAAAAAAAAACAGAAAATAATAATAATGAAAGAAAAAAAGTGAATTTAAAAAATATATAAAATATGTAATATAATAATGTATTCAACAAAAATAAAATACTCAAGTCACATGAAGACTAACAATTATACACAAATATTCTTGATTTAAGAAGGTAAGGCAGCCAGGAGAACACTGCCACTAGACCAAGTACCGTAATATCGTGACAGTAAACTATGGCCTGTTTGTGTCTAATTGCTACTGAAATCAACACTACACTACACTGCATTACAGTGCACGGCCATATCAATTGCTCTTCTATTTACAATCCATCTAACCATTGTATTGTGGAGCGGATATGAATGGAGATTTTTTTTTAGTTGAATAGACATTTTTAAGATTTCTAAATACTATCGTGTAATACCTTACTAACTAATTTAATCCGTTGAGAATTAAGCTTGGGTTGTGGAATAATTAAAAAAAAAGATGGAGAGAAACTAGAACCAGTAAGATTTTCCAATTTAATTTATTAATTATACAAAACTAATTTGTTTAAATATACTGACTATGCACAATGGGACTGACATCTAAAAGAAGCTACACTGTAGAGTAGGATTTAAATTGAAATCGATGCTTTTTTCATAACTTCACCGTTGTAGCACGTTTGCTGTGGCTCTTTAATGACATACATATATTTTTACAATCATGACAATTTCAGTACAAAGTTCCAACAATACCGTGGTTGCATGAAAACCTATCGATCAAGGGTAATCAAAAGGCGTGAGTGGATCTATTGGTTGCCCTCTCTTGATTGCATCGTTCAAACATTATAGTGTTGTGCCCCTTTTATATTAAAAATCAAATATTCCTTTAGCTGTGCTGCAGTTCTTTTAAAGAAACTTCACGTCACATGTATAATCATCAATAGCTGACATACAGTGTGTTTTCATTGGATACTAATCGCCTGCTAATAACCATACATTTTCAATCAGTTTCAATTCTTCATACAAAATTTAATGAATATGTGTTCAACTATTTTATTTTTAAAGTTTCACTCAGTATAACTTTACATTTAAGTTTAATATCTAAAAGAACACGCTCATCTGTTTTAAGGGTTCTAGATTATGACCCAAATATTAAGGAACAAAAAAAAAAAATAAATGTTACATATTTCATAATTATCGTATTCTAAGCTGTTTTTATAATCTACTAAACAATAATGATACAACAGCAACAATAATTTTTAAGAAAAAACTTTAAAACAATAGTCTGGCAGCACTTAAAATCTTCTTAAAAAACAAGCAACCAACCAACCAACCAAGCTATTATATCTTTAACCTAATTTTGGTTACACTTACTACCAACAACAACAACTACGCAACCAATGCAACTAAGCACAACACAACACAATTTAACCCTATTTTTTAACTTCCTTAACACAGTGCAATTAAAATTTTAGAAGTTTACGTGTACGTTCATACATACATGTATACATACATTCGTAGGTAGTTGTTGAATGTATGTACGCGTGTGTATGGAACTATGCATAGAACTGTAAATATGTATATTCAATAGGTTAGAATACACACACACACACAATATAAGATTAAGGGTAGAAGAAAGCTGAGAGTAAGAGAAACACATTGTGGGATAGGGATGGTGTTATGAATTTCAAAATTGTACAAATTAGGGTAAGAAATTGTACTTTTTTCCAACTAGATTGTACTAAAATTCATTTCTTTTCATATAACCAAAAAGTTAGTGGAAAATTAAAAGACAAATGAATACAGATGTACAAATATATTCACTATTAAATATGCAGCCGCATAAAATATCTTACAAAGTGTACTAAGCCACAGTACTTTTCGAGTTTGATAATATAGTACCAAGTTTGTCATCCCTGTTATATGGTATGTTTGCTTAAGTAAATATTCAATTTACTCTCACCCACAGCAGCAGCTAAGTCTACAAGTTTAAATAAACATACTCTTTGCACACATACTTGTATTTATGAGAGAGTAGGTAAGTAAGTTTGTGAATAATCATTTTAGTGTGCAAGTAGTATGTGGGTGTGTAAGTTAGCATAAGCAAGTATTGTACATACTCTTTATGAGTGCATGTACAAGTAAATGTGTGTGTTAAGTAAGCAGATATTACGGCAAGCAGGCTACAACTACTCTAACAAATCCGGTATAAAAGATGCGCGAAGAGAGAGAGAGGGAGAAATAGAGAAAATTACATTGAAATCCTTGTAAATAATTTACATTTTTTTTAACATTTTGCTCTAGTGGTAAACGCAAAAGAGAGCAAAAAAAAAAAAAACAAAAGTGATGCAGTTTGGTTGTACACGAACTATTAAGAGAGCTATTGTAATAGAATATTTTTAATAAAAATCCGGAGAAAATATTTGCATAGAAAAGAAATATTGTAAAACAAATAAAAACTTAAAGTATGTATAATTAGCTACAGTTTATGATTTAATTGTTCCAAATAATTAAAAAAATTAAGAAAAATACAATTTTTAGGGTAACATAAATAGCTTTTTGGATAAAACGTTTACCATGTTACCCAGCATTGCACGAGTAATGAAGGGTGTATTGCAAAAGGGGGAAAACAAGAAAAATGAAACCTACCAACACAAATGGTTGGTTGATGGATGGATGGCAATATTGAAGCAGAAATCATCATCGTCAACATCATTATTATTACAACGACAACAACAACAATAACCAGTAAATGACTTCATCATCGTCAGCATCAGTATCAGCATAATGCTAGTGGTAATGAACACTGCAGATTTGTAATTGTGTACGTTTGTGTTTATGCATTAATCGTTGTTGCTGATGCTGTTGTTGTTGCTGTTATAAGGAAGGTGGTTTCATGGTGTTGGCGTTGTTTTCGTTGATATTTTGCTGTTTATGCTGATGATGGTTGACTATTTACAAAAAAAAAAAAAGAAAATAACCAACAACAGCTATGGAAACAACAACAACACCAGAGCGTATCATGAACACTATTTTACAGAGGAAGAAGAAGAGAAAAAAAAATGGATTATAATGCAACGCAGGAATATTTTTAATTATTAATGTATACACATGATGATGTTGCTGCAGTACTTGCAGGTAGAGCAGCAGTAGTAAAAATCATCGAGAACATCATAGTAACGTCATCATTAAGAGGAAAAAAAAACACAATAACAACAAGTGCAGTAGCAACAACAACAACAGCAACAATAATCATAATAATAGCTTTAAAATAATGCAGTATATTGTGTAACACAAATACAGTCTTCGCCATATCTATAGGAACAGCAATTGAATAAATTACAACCCAAAACTAACTTAAGCCAAAAAAGAAGAAGAAGAAGCAGAAATAAAATATGTTTTCAATACTATTTCATTCAATTACGTAATACAAGATAAAAGTAAGAGTGGAAGAAGCTCTTCTAAGAAGACCGAGTAAATACTAACAACGAACGTCGTACTGGATTTTACAGCACACCTTACTAGGCAGTTTCTTTCGGCCAACCAGAAAGCCTATTGAGTCGTGGATCCTCTTTATCACTTTCGAATATTTCTGACTCCAAATTAGGTGTTAAGTTTTTCCTTTTACCCCTTCCAATGTGTTCCATAGCAGTTTGTTACTCACAAATCTGTTTACACGTAATTCTGCTTTTGGAGAAAAGAACACTCTCTTTCTTCATGGGATTAATGCCAAGCCGGAATGGGGATCTCTCGGGCCCAATATGTAGATTCTGTGATAATAAGAATTAATCTTTGACATATTAATGCCGACAAGTAAGTGTTCTTGTTGACACCGAACAGCATCCTGAAATTTATTTTGACGATCGGATTAGAGGAGACAATTTTTGTGACAGTACAACAGATTGTATGGTCGCAGTACCATGTCATCTCTACTTCTAGATCTTTTTTTCTTTTTGTTTGTTCAATACATAAACCGGTAGTTTCCATCAGCACTGTTACAAGGATTGAAAAAAGAGAAGGGGAAAAAATAAGAAAAAACGAAAAAATAAATAAAATGCAAGTGATGCATGCTGTTGTTCCATTTCAATTTTAATATTACACGTTAAGGGTAGATAAGTATGGAAGGAAGTATAATGCTCTTGGGGTGATAGGTGGTAGGGTGGTCAAGGCAAAGATTTTGCTTGTTGCCTTAAGTGTTAACGTTGATGATTTGTTTTTTTTTTTTGTGCTGGGCAAGTAAAAGATGATGGTTATCGCTAAAATGGCATGAGTTCAGATGACCGACTCGGGTGTTTTATTTTGACTTTTTGTTAAAGAATATTAGGGCAAGAAGAAAATTAATTAAAATGGGGTATATTTTCGGTTGAAAAATATGGAGAAAATATTATGGGCTGTTGCCCGTTGGAGAGGATTTTTAAATTGTCACTAGTGGTGAACGGTGGTAGAAGTTTTTTTTTTTCATTGTTAAATTTTGAATTGTTAAACTTACATATCGTCACCTGAAATGCAAAACAACGGATCATCAAAAAAATGAAAATCGGGTTTTTGGTTGATTATGATTCATTAGATAAAAATACACGTCTCCAAAAAAAATTATGCATCTGCGTCCAAAAATAACGATTTTATAAAGAAAATTCAAAATAAACTACACTGTGTTTAGAAAAAAACCTTAAATGAATTACATTTTTTGTTTAATTAAACCGAATTTTATGCAATAAAACACAGTAAATTGAAATATTAACAAAAACAAACAATTCCATTGCCTTTTATTGAACCTCATTTAATCGCTTTTCGATTTTTTTTCGCATTTTTCAACATCATATTAAAATTTGTTCATTGATGATACGTCATTTTGTTTCAGAAAATTTAAATTCAAAATAACGTAACAAACATAACTTCAACACGTTTTTGAAAAATATTATTTTTTCTTCTGGAATTGATCTCCTGCCCTTTTTTGAGCTTAGCTACAAAATTTTTCATTCCTAGATGCAATATTTTCCATTTTATAACGTTTTTTGCTTCTCCTGTAAAATTGTGAAAAGTGATGATACGTTATTTTGCATTTTAGGTGACGATATATTTTAAAAGGCTTGTACATATAAAAATTGTATAACTGCGAATTAAAATAAGGAAAACAAAAAACACATTTTTAATATTCTCTTAAAGCGTGTAATGTTGTAAATGGAAGATGCTATACTGTTCTCCGCTGATAATATTATTCAGCTTTCATGCTCTGCTGTTTTTATTCATTTTTACCAAAATTTTGCAATTTTTACAATTTCTCGATTTCTTAATTTATGGACTCGTAAGGACTTGAAATAAGTTTTTCGTTCTTCACACATCTAACAAATTGTTATCTATGTATGTATTTCCTAACTAAGAAAAGCTCTGTGTTCTCATATCAAAATTACTTTTAATCTTTAAGTAACGCTCTAAACTTAAGTAAGTTGCTTCTAAGAGCCTTAAAGATAAAATGACTGCACGAGTGTACGTTTCTATATTGATGACCATAATCACAGTGAAGTCAGCATAGTCTAGCAGGTAGTGTGTTAGTCTTTTTTCTTTGACTATTTCCTCCAGATAGAAAAACTGCCAGCTTTTAAATGGATTTGCAAACGAAAATGTGAAAATGAAAATGATGCCTTCTCTTAAATTTAATTCAAGACTTAAAAAAGCTTATTTAATATAGCAAGATGTTGTAGTGCTCCATTACAGCCACTGTGCCAATTGGGTACTCAGTTGTTTAGAACACAGGAAAATATATAGTGGCCCCCAAAGCCCTAGAAGGTAAATTAAAATTGTGTGAGTGGGTGTAAAATGTGAAAAAAAACAATACAAAAATGCATACAACAAATTTAAAGCAACAAGAGCACAATATAATGACTGGAAAAAAATTTGCTACAGCAGCAACACCAACAGCAGCAGGAGGCAGCAGTAATTCTTATTCAAAATGAAAAAATCTACACACACTGGAGAAATGTTTTAAAAATTAAAAGAAAAAAAAAAATGTAAAAAAATAAATACGAACAACAACACTTAAATGCTTAATGGGTGAAAATGGACTCGAGTTGCTGTTGCCGTTGTCGACATTTTATTTCTTTTTTTTTTTGCTTGTTTTATTTCTTCAACCAACATCTATTTATGCATGAAGCGCTTGCAGTATACGATTGCACGTACCATTGCCAACCAAATAGCAAATGGAGTAGAACTTTAAGAGCGACAAAATACAAAAAAAAAAAACGATAAAATGAAAAACTGTAAATAACAAGGAGCTGAAGCTGGAGCTGGAGTTGAAGCCGTTGGAGTTGGGAGTTGGAAAAATGTAATAAGGAAGTTTTAATGTTGAACTGAACTGCAAAATATAACTTCTTGAGTTGCAAACGTTTTAACGTTCTTCACGACAACATTAAGTCAGCAGGCAGGTAGGCAGCCATCCAGCCAGTCAGGCAGACAGTCACACAAGTAATGGTTACAAACCCAACAATTTGTGCTTATCATACAATATGAAAAATCATGCAAAACAACGTGTACGAGAGTACAATAATTTAATATTAAAGAGCACGTAGCCTTGCTGTTTCCTCTTACAATACCTATCTTTGCCTCCTCCATCCCCTACTTTCGAATTATTTCTAGCATCCTACTGTTCTACATGTCGAACAACATGCAATTGAAAGGTGCTGCTGCCATGCTTGGAACGAAACAAACAACAGCCAGTAAATTTTACACAGCTTGTAAGCAGGGGCTGCTGCTATGTCAGAGCTAACGGAGGTGGTTAGTTCACACAGTGGGAGATATATAGAGCGTAGGAGTTAATATTACGTAGTAAGTGAAATGATGCAACCACCAACCCCACCTCTAAATACACAGAAAAAAAAGGAAAACGAAAAACGAAGGACGATATTTGATTATGCTTGCTGACTGCCTAGCTAGCTGACTGTTTGACTGACTGACTAACAATGAAATGACAGAGCGTCAGTTAGAGTATGTACTTGCTTACATAAATACCAACAGATGCAAATATGAAAATGACACACATTCTTTCCCTCTCTCTCTCTCTCTCTGTTGAACAAAAGATGCAGCTGATGATGATGATGATATTGCTGTACAGCCAAAATACAACGAAAAAAAAAAAGAAAAAAACCAAATAAGATGAGACAGAGAAACTCAAATCTTTTTAATAAATGCGAAACAGTATCGGTCATAACTAACGCATCCTCTGTAAGACTTTTGTATATTTGATGGGTCTGGCCTACCACAGCATAAATTGAGTAAAAAAAATTTAAAACTCCAGAGATCTTAATCCTAATGGTAGAATTTTAATATGGAAATAAAATAGAATGGAAAGGAATATCATCTGATGTTGTGAATAATTTTATATCTTCCTTTTATGCCTAAGAGATGTGCGTGTGTCATTCAGAGTCCAAAAATACGTATCAAAACAAACGACAAAACGATAATATTTCGAAATCTTATTGGAAGTGATGCTTTAGTTATGAACGATACTGCAAATAAGCCTTTTCATATGCCATTAAGGAATCACTGAATTTTCTATTTTGCACGATAAGCTACATATCCTTGCACTACTACACTGCCACTTACCACCACTACTACTACTCGTGCTTGTGCTGTTGTGTAAAGTGGTTTAAACAACAAGTATGAGTAGAGAGTTATAGTTGTTATCCTACAACGACAGCTACCATAATACTTGCATAAATACCAACATACACGTATGTGTGTACATAGTATGTGTAAATAATAGTAGTAGTTGTTGTTGTTATTATTATTATAGTTCTGTAGTAGAGTAGTTTACTTGGTTGGGCATTATGGTGTATAATTAATTTTGTTCATGAATAAATTTTAATTTATCATAATAAGAGTAGCAAAAAACAACAACAACAATAACAGAATAGCAACAACAACAACGATAACAGCTTGAGCAGCATCAAGAATATAAACAAGTACAGGCAGGCATTTATAGAGGAGGCATGCATGACGAAATATGCATGTAAACGAATTAAAAAAGAAAAAAAAAGAATCCAACAAAAAAGCAACAATAAAATTAAAAAAAAATAAAATAAATTGTCACAATAACATATTATGGAAGACTGAATAATGAACAGCACAGGTGTAGACAAGATTTTTTAAAAAGAGGGGAATATTCACAACGCTACCTCCACTAAATTGGAATTGTTTCATTTCTAACAGGCAATTATAAAATAATTTACTCTGCTGGCCAATATAAGGAAAGATTTGAAAGCAACGAACTCTATAGAGTTCTTTGACTTGAAGACCTTATAAAGCAAAACAGTTTAGCAGTTGAAAACTACAAAATTTTACACTTCATTTCCGGTAATAACTCAATATTATATAAACTCTAGTGTTAGAAATTTTAAGGTTTCTATAGCGACTGTTTTATAGAATTTCTGTGCAAATTTTTAATATCTTTAGAATGTTCGGTACTTGCAAATAGCCAGTAAAGTTCTGTGGAGTGGTTGTTGCAATTATCGTCCACAATGAACTGGAGAAATGCAGACGTATTTTGTCAACAATTGCATCATTCGAAGGAAGAAGAGGATAACGGGATAAAGCCAAAGTGCACGTGAATGGCGGATTTAGTAAAACAATAGAAGCTTCGTTGGCTTCTATTCTTCTATTCATCTTATGATCTAGAGAGCTCGCTTCATGTATGCTTCTTGCAAATAATTATCCTGATAAAAGGAAAAAAGATCGAGGCTTTAACGAAATATATATTGCGAATAAATGTTGGTCAACAACAAAAGAACGCATAGAAATTGCTAAATCTTATTACAAATCATAATAAGCGATCTACAGCGCAAGGAGTTGGCAAGCAATTTGCAGAGACTGATACAGACTTGGCCTTACCGCAATGTATCCCCTCTCCTAATGAAAGTTTGGTGGTGGTGGTGGATAATGTGAATTTGTCGATTCCACGGCGTTCTCATCAATTAGCTCATTATGGAGTATTTTGCATTACATCTTGAAAATGTTACTGTTTGATGCGCATTATGTACTCTAGGTGCGGTATGGCTGTTTGATAAAGACTTGTTTTTACTTGTAATTGTAGATTATGAAGGGGACAGTACACAACAAGAACGATTTTAGTTTTATTGCATGAAAAGTTTCCAAATAACAAGAAATTTTGCTTTGAAACGACGTAAATCGATCATCAAAATTTAGCTAATTTGATTATGTTACATTTTTTTGTGGGATTACATCAAAGACCGAGACTGCGTCAACATTCGTCAAGTAATCGTCGACATACCGCCCAAAATCGGATAAATTTTTTATTATTGTATTTACGAGTCTTTTAAAATACACCAATACCCCGGTTTGCGTCGCTAATTGGGACTGAAAAAATGAGACGCAAACCGAAACGACGCAAACTGATGCAGAATTTTCAATTTCAACTTTCAGACTGAACTTCACTCCACGACATATAATTCGAAACTAATAACTACGCTTAACATGTAAACAACGCACACCTGCAAATTTGCTTTCTACTAAATGGGAAATCCCCTTTTTCTGCTTTAGCTTTGTAAAAACATTTTCATATCAACGACGCAAATCGAAGCATTTACGACGCAACTTCGAAGCCATGCGACGCAATCTGAAACAAAAACGACGCAACATTGAAATTCCAGAAACTTAAAAAAAGACGCAACTTCGAAGCGACGCAAACTGAAGCGACGCAAATCGGGGTATTGGTGTATCCCGTCATTCCTTTTTCTCAACTACACCTCTGCTAGTTGAGAACGTTGGGTGTGCATGTGTGTGTGTGTGTGTGTGTGTTAAGCGTATTTAAAGTCGAGGAATTTAATTTAAATTTATTTATGACAGAAAAAACTGTAAAATATTAAATTCCATTAAAATAATTCTGTAAATTATACCCATACACATACACACACACACACTTACTCAATTAAACGTACCTACTATATGTATGCATATATGTATGAGTATAAGTCTGCGAATATGTTAAATTATAATATTTAATACGAATACAATATATGTATGCCTCTCCAAGCAAATGCAGAGAGTAAAAAAAAAAATGGGGAAAAAAATTAAAAAACAAATACAAAAAATCAACAACATTCATTACTGTTTTTCTTCACCCTCTTGAAATATTTTATAAACCCTACCTACCTACATACCATCATTTAATATTTAAGAGCGGGAAGGAAGAGAGGGTAAATAAGAGAGAGCCATGAGAGAAAGAAGGCATAGGAAAATCATATATAAAATATTGTGGGTGTATATTGAAACCAACAAACAAACATATTGGCATCAATTACATTTACATGCTGCACATACATACATACATACATGTGTATGTATATTTGCCTACACAAGTGAGAGTGAGTATGAGTATTTTAGTGTAGCCAAGCACTTCAGGTGGAATTGCAGTTGTATTTCTAGTATGTTTAGTTGTTATTTTTATTTATTTTCTTCTTGTTTTTTCTCTCTATTTTTTTGTTCGTCACGATGATGATGATGATGGTTGAGGTTGTTGAATGCTGATGATGCCACTTGACAAAATGAATGAATGCAACATTTTTCTATACTACTTATACTATGCATACATGCATATGTATGTACATATCTACCATATGTTTGTTTAATTGTATGAATGAGAAGGCGTGTGGGTATGCATGCATGTGTGTGTGCCATGGTGTAGGAATATATGTGATAGCGTTGCTAATGGCTTAACAGGGTGGTAATAATATCCCCAACCTCAGCCTCAATTTAAGCCTTCGTCAGCAGTAATTTGTTATTTAGTATGGTTTGGTTAGTTTGTTGTTGTTGTTGGTTTGGTTTTAGTTACGGTCTATTTTAACCATAGCCTGCCTGCCCTAGCATTTCCATATAAATTTTGTATATTTTCCAATCTTATTGACTAATTTTATGTATGTATGTACATATGTACACATTCGTACATAGTATGTTTATGTACATATGTTTGTTTAAATCATGTGTTGTTGCTGTTGTTGTTGAATGTTTTTTAAATTTTTTATTTGTTTTGATTTTAGCTTTTTTTGTTTTGTTTTTGTTGTAGTTTTTGTTGTTGTTGTTGTTTTACTTTAAATGCAGCCTACATAATTGCCAAGTTAAGCATGATTAATTAATGTAGAGTCTCTCCTTCAACAAACACAACACAAAACTTTTTGGAACCAAAACTCCACTTGATAAACTTGCTGATGAAAATATAATATTTTTAGGGTCTACGAGTACAAATTTTTTTTAACTTATTTAGAATACATAGTTTGTTTTTGTTTTTCTTTGCCTCCTTCTCCTTCTAATATTTTTTCTGTTTTAATTTTTCATCTTCTTCATGCTTTTATTCCAGCTCTTTCGAAGGTATTTAATGTCCATTTACATTTACCTAAAAATTAGTGAAGCTTAAATTAACAAGATTTGTTGTTTTTTTTTTTGATTATTTTTTTTATTATTCCCTCCGTTTTGAATAGGGATTATAAACAATTTTTTTTTTTTTAAATATTAAAGCCATACACTCTCAAACTATGTTCATAAATTGTTTTGTTTACGTACTCAAGTTTTAACGGGATTTTTAATTGCTCCTTCTCTTTCTCTCTTTTAATCCAGTAACTGTGAGCTTAAATTGAGAGTGTAAGGGGAGAGACGACGACACATCAATGCTGAGTATTTACTATGAATTTATTTGTAAACAATCAGAGAAATCTATTGTGTGTTGGCATATTATTAGAATATTAACTGTGGGTGAACTGTTGCAAGGGGTGTTGAATTTGTTTCTTGCTGTAAATGGTTTAATTTCCCCAAGAAATCTTAAATGAATGAGTACAATGTTTGTAATGTACATTATTTTTATTATTTGTATTTTTATTATTATTATTATTACTTTTTTGTATGCAACATTGGAGGCAGGCAGGCAAGTGGAAACAATTAAAAACTAGAGTTGGCATTATGAACAGAATTGAGATTTCTTAAGTTTTTCCCCAAGTAACATTAAGGCAATAATTTAAGGCTTCTTGTTGATAAAAAAAAAGAAAATTTAAATGAACAGTTTAGTTTAGTTATAGTCTTCTCTATAAATGTTTATAAGCTCAGAAGAATAAATAATTGCTGCACATGTTATAGACTTTTTCAGAAATGGGTTTTATAAGTGATTCTGTTCGTTATAAACGTGGTCCGTCGACAAGCAGAGTAATGCAATCTGAGTTGGTATACTGGGACTGTAGTTGACATTTTAACAGTCTTGTTCGAACAGCGTTTTGCATAACCTTGCTTTATTCTATTCAAGTCTATGCGTTATATGCTGTCTTCTGTTGTTTACCTATATAAAACTAAGTTTCATTCGTAATAGTAACGCTATTCAATTGCCTTTAAAAATTTGTGCTCAATTTATCTCTTTATCTCCATCGATCTGGGCTTTTGTTACGTTCTCTTATAGAGAGTATGATTCAATACAGTTATCGATCAAAAAATACTCAGGATTCTACGAAATCAACGTTTCACAAAAACTTTTTCAAATTGATCTTAAATAGTCAAAAGTATTCAGAGTTCGAGTCCCTTAAGGATCATCTAATTTTTTATTTGCAAGTTTGAAGAGACGGAGGGCAGATTGTGAATATTTTTAGTCGTACCTAATATGTAAGCAACCAAACAGTATTGAATCGCTTGGTTTTCTGTATTTTTTAGCTTCTGTTCGGTTTCTGATCTGATTACGAAACATTGGTTAATTTATGTACTTAATCTTGTGGCGTAATACAATTGCTATCGATAATAACTGAGAGTGTCATCTTTACAGATTAAAAATTCATCAGTTTTCGTGCTCCATATTGATTTTTTCTATTATCTGACCCCTCATGCTGTGAATTTAAATCGCCAGTTACTAGAGGAGTACCATGACTAGAATTGCCTCCTTTTAAAAGGCTATAACCGATAGGTTCTAATTTATTTTTTTAAATTAATAAAATTAATAGAAGTGGAAAATTATAGGATTTAATTGCATTTAGGTAAGGAAGTTATCCTTCTCTTTTGCAAGAGTGATGACAATAAAGAATCTTCAGATTTACAATTCATATGTAACAGAAGCAGCAATAACTGAATAGATTTACAATTTAAAAATTCATGTTTGCCATGCATGAACCCAAAAATAAAAAAATAAAAAACGACTACGTAAACTTTATCTAAAATAAGGAAAAAAAAAAAATTCCAAAAAAGATTTTTTTAACGTGAACATACAAAACATACTCCTTTTTTGTAATAACATGGATAAAGATGCCAAGCGAGACCAGACCAGGCCATGCAATGCAATGCCATGTCGTGGATCCTTTCAATGCGACGATATTGATAATGACGACATGGATGTTCTTGCAAAAACAATGTTGGAGAAAAGCTTGAGTGTTTCACAAAAAACTGAAAACAAAAAATAAACGAAAAAGTAATAAATGAATAACGAATCAACAACAACTCAAACAGTACGCCAACAACAACGACAACAAGATAAAGAAGACGTGGAAGAAGAAGTAAAACGTATTCATTGTATTTTTGGAAAAGAAACAACGGACTCAACAAAATTATAATGTATGTTTATAGAATGATAGATATTGTACAAATATGTATCAAGTATACCATGCCACTCCATACCACACCACACCACGCCACACCACTCTACTCCACTTCACTACACTCCGTTCCATTCAATTCAATTCAATACAATTCAGTTCAGTTCAGCTCAGTTCAGTTTCATCCTGTACAATGGCAATGGATGGCAACTTGCAACTTGTGTAAGTAACAGCAACAGCATCAGAATCAGCCACAATAACACAACAATCCAATACACCATGTGTGTGTAGCTGGAAACCACACACAACAAAAATAATTAAAAAGAATACTTTGAGAACAAGAACGAGAACGACAACAAGAACGCTGATGTTCTTGTTTCTGATGATAATAATGACGATGATACGAGTAGGTAGTACGAATGAATAACTATAACAACAGGCAACAGACTTAAGTAAGCTGCAACAAAAGTATCTCCATCACCATCATTATTATCATCCTCACAGGCAACAGCACCAGAGGCAGCCTTAGCAATGGTGGTTTCTGAGCATCAGTAATCATCGTCATCGCCATCATCGTCATCATAAGAAATGAAGGCAACGGAGCATATGTGTTAAGTTGAATTTAAGTGGATTCATTTTGTATTTTGCTTCGTTAAGATGCGTGATGGTAATTTAAATAAAATATGCAAACGGAATATGGAATGAATGCCAGCCAACCCAACAACCAAACAACCAACCAACCAACCAACCCAGTCAAGCCAACTCAATTTAACTCAACTCAAGTCAAACCAAACCAAACAACGACGATACAAATTAAAGAAAAAAAAGAGTGATAAAAAAAAAACAGAAAATCAGACAAAGTAGCCACCAAATAAGGAAAGGAAAGTAGAAAACAAACAAAAGAAAAATAATAGGGGAGCAACAACAGCAACAACTGCAAACGAAATTAATAAACAAGGAAGCTCTTCAATTAACCCTCTTTTGAGCGTTAAAGGGAAGTGATTTCCCGGCAATTTAAAAGCAAGACTTAAACTTACTGTAGTGCCAATGAAAGGGTTAAATTTATAGCCATTTTCATATTAAACTGGGTCACAATAATCAGTTGCAAATATAGAAAGAACGAGAGAGAAAAAGAATCGATGAATACTTTACTAAAGAAAGAACAAGGAATAATTTTACATCCTATTTTATGAATGCAATGGGAGATTGATTTGATATTTATTCTGAAAGAAAAACAGACTCTGACTTGAGTCAGACCTGATAAAGATCTCTATATACATAGTCTAAAGAAAGCTTCAATACCCTGTGTATAGTAAGAACTGTTCTGTTTAGCTTTTTAAAGCAGCCAAGAACTGCGAACTTATTTTTGGTCATTGTTATCAAAGCTTTTATCGCTGAATTAATTGTCTTTTCGAAAAGGAAACCTAATCGGATGAAATAAAAACAGACGAAACAGGTACGCATTGTATTCAGTAGCTATCCAATGGGTTAAGCCGTATGATAATGTTTAGTGTTTTTCTTTTTTTTTTTTTTTTTTTTTGCAAGAAAATTTTAGGATATCCTGTATATCTCTTCGCATTGATCATTGTGTAAATTGAGTTTAAAAACAGCACTGCACGGTCACTCATCAGCTCTTAAGCCTTCATTAGGCTGGGCGAGCGTCATCATTATCGTCAATGTCTCTGACTGATGTTTTTATTTTTATTTTTTTTTTTTGAGACCAAAAAGAAATTGTAATCTTAAGTATGTTTACAAACAACATATTCCGCATACACTCGTATTGTACGTATTCAGCAAACTGGCAATACTGTAAGAGAGCAAAAACAAAAATGCAACGAATGAATACAAAAAATTACGTATGTATGTATTGTTATGGGTCAGCAAGCAGTTTTAGTTTTAATGCAGTGACTGCGTCTGCTGCAATGTTTATCTGCTTTCCGTTTTGTTGTGGCTGGCTAGCTGGCTGACAATATGTGTTTAAAGTCGAGACGACAGGCAACTTGAAGAGTTGCTTATTGTTTATGTTGTTGAGGAGTGTTGTTTCAAAAAAAAAAAAAGTATTGAGGCGGTTCTGGCATGTCATCGCCTGATTGACGAAACGATGAATAAGTTGTTGCCAAAAAAAAAAAAAGCACAAAGAAAGAAAAAAAAATGTATTTAAAACATACATAAAATATAATACGGATTCAGGCAAATTAAATACAAAAACCAGCGACTTTATTTAGTTTCTTTTTTTTATTTATTTATTTAAAATCAGCATTGGACACACCATAAAAAACTAAAAATATTCGCACAAAGGGTATGGGTACGAGGTACGTCTGTAGTGGTTGTACAACATGCAGCATGATTAAATTATAATCACAATATGATGATGTGTTTACTCGTTCAGTCTGTCGTTCGTATGTATGTTCATTCAGTCGTTTGGTTTGTTATTCTCCTTCCTTTGGCTGCTGGCTTTAGGAAAATTTAATTTGTTGCTGTTGTTGTTATTTTTTTTATTTTTATTTTTTAACATGGCAAGAAAATTGCATTATTTACAGCAGCATGAAATAAAACAAAACAACACAACACAAATGGATAAAAAAAAACCATCTGTAGAGTTCGGGCAAGGGTAGTAAAGGCTGGGAATACATTTCCATTTCAAGTCAAAAAAAAAAACCAAAAATTCGACTAAATAAGGAGTAAACTTGTGAAGTTTTTGTTGAAGCGAGTAAATCTTTCGACAAGTACTATAATTATCATAAATTGAATATAAATTGATAAGACAGTCAAGTCAGCCAGCGTACTAGTATGAGTATTATGTTGTACTAGTATGAGTATGTTGTTGTTGTTGTTGCTATTCTTTTGTTTTCTTTAGTTTTCGTAAAATAAATGAAATTTGACTTTCAAGGAAAATTATTTTTGAAAAAATAATTTGAATTTCGAAAGGAATAGATTGACCACCAACTAGAACAATAAACAAAAGTTTTTAAATTAATTGTTATCGAAAATTGAATTCAAAAAGATTAAAAAAAAAGAAATGTTATAGTTTCAAATAGTCTGATATCTGAGATTACTTACAACAGAATTTAATGGCGGGATTTTTCTTGACTTTCTCGTCGCAATCTAGTAGGTCGTGTGTTGGCTTTTGAGACGCGATTCCGCGAAATCTGAAAAATTATTTATTCGGCGACTTCCTCTCAGCAGATTTTTGGCATAAACTCTGAGAATAAAATAATTTGGAGTCGACTTTAAACTGTAAGTCCCTTCACTCATGTATAAAATTAACACATACAACATGGGCGGCGTGAGAAACTATGTTGTAATCCTGACTAAAGAGTTGCAATAAGCAATTATGTATGTATGTTATATATGCATATATATATGTATATATATATTATATATATATATTATATATATATATATATATATATTATATTAGGGAAACCTTAGGCCGCAATTTGCATATAGTGGGACCGCGCAGCAAGTCGCATTTTTTCACAATATCGATCAACCTACCAAGACACTGTTAAAAAAAATAACTTTTTTTTTTGTTTCTCAATTTTCACATCCGAATGCGAAGTATCTGAGAAGCTGCTGTTCCATTTATGAAATTGAGGGTTATAATTTTTAAGGAGTGGGATAGATATGCAATTCTCCGATCTTCCTTAACATTGTTCTGTTGACTTTAATATTGGCTCTGTAAAAATTTTTGGTTTTTATCTTTGTTATAACTAGCGAATTTAAGTTGCAAGGCCGTCCCTGTCGCTTAAACACCGAAACATTATTTAAATAGTGAATTTACTTTCCTTGTTTTTGTGGATTAAAAATAAATCTTTTGAATATTTTTCAATATAAAGTTTCTCTTTTGCGTTGTAATTGTCAGACAAATCACTTGAATGCTGTAATATGTATTTTTGAAGATCCCTGATGTTCTTTCTGTTATTTTACATATGTATGTACCAAATGATACTGATTAGTCACGGGAAAGCATTCAATTCCTTTTTTAATATGCAAAAGCATTATCAGAATTAATTCTCATCATAAAATCCATTGTGCAGTCAAGTCAGTCAGTCAGTCAGCCATTTGTAAAATTTAATTGGCAACGCCATTTTCAAATAAACCTAAAACCCATCATCAAAACCATTTGAAAAAAAACTGCTGCTTAAATCTGTTAAGATAATCGTTCGTTTCTTTCTTCTGCTTCTTCTTATTCGATTTTAACGATTATGACTTACCAAATCATTGTTGTTTACAGTATTAAATTTAAAGTGTATTTAATTTTCAATTTAAGCTTTTTAAGACCCGATACATACATATGTTAATGTATACATACAAATACAACCATCCGCATACAACCCTGAATCGTAAAGAATTTTTATGAAGAAGGAGCAAAATAGCGTTGATGATTAAATACTCATTCCGTCGTACGATTTGATGGTTTCGTTAATTTTAACTATTTACACGATTCGACAATGTTTGCCTGTCGGTCTCCGCCTGTCTGTTCATGCATCTTTAGCTGCTTTAAAATGTCTCGCCTGTAAGTAAGTGAGCGATAGAGTAGCGTCTACAGGCTTTTCATCTGAATCTCGTTGACTTAATGCCTATTTAACTATTTGCCTCCATTATAAGTGGGCTCGTTACAACAAAAATCTTTTCTTTTTTTTTTCTTTCTACCAAAGCTTCATCTTCTTTTTGTTTTTATTCTTCTTATTCGTGTGGTACATCTTGTAGTTTTTGTTTTTTTCTTTTATTTTTGTTTAACCATGAATTTGCGTAGCGTTGTTACAATGACTACTTACTTGTGCTTGCTGCTGATAACAACACATACACATTAGCAAACAAGAAAAAGTTCTTGATTTTGTTAATGCAATGCTATGCAGTTGTAGTTGTCTTATGCAGACCAGTGTTGAAAAATTCAATACTTTAGTACTTTTTTCATTTCTAAAATATGTACCACGGTACCCCCACTACACTTTTAGTACTTTTTTATTATTAATATTTTATGGTTTGTGCTTTTCAACTATTAGCAACATGTTCAACGTAATGCAACGGCTACGCAACATACGTATGTTTTTAGAATACGAAAAGCAATGAGAACGATTGCTAAACCGTAATGTAATTTCGGTAAGTATTTAATTTGCTCTTCATATGCTAAAATAAACGTACATTCAGTTAAGATCCTTCGACATTTGACTAAACGGGGCTTTTACGTTCTATTACGTTCCGCATCAGCACATGCAAGCATAACGATAACGATGAGCATCGCCATATAAACAGTGAGTGTGCGTGAGAGAGAGAGAGAGAGAGAAAATAAAAAAACAAAAATCGAAAAGTGAACATGAAATGTATGAGCTTTAATGTTATTCTTGTATGACAGCAGTAGTATTAGTATGTGTATATGTGTATGCATCTGTGTGTGTAGTTTAAAGAGGCATGTTTATGTTAACTGCTACTTTAATGTTTATGTTTATATTTCTGTTGAGGTTGTTGTTGTTAATATTATTGTATTATTTGTTGTATTCTGTATTCCATTTTGCTGATGTGAAAGACTGCAGCAATGATGATACTGCTGTTATTAATGCTGATGCTATCAAGTTGACGATGGTGGCGTTTATAATAACAAGAATGTTGTTGTGATTTTAACATGTTTATAGCCCCGCATGAGTGTGTATTGTATACACAGTGGGTGAAAAAAAACCTTAAATAAGATATGTGCCAGATTTTAACATGTTTGTACCGGCAAAAATAATAGAGGTCATTAGAAAAATCTCACATGATGTGGGGGTATCAGAGTCAACTTTAATAGTGAAGATGAGTCTTCGCACCCAACCCAATTTAAAATTTTTGTCCATCACTGTAAATACCATTTATATGTATGTACATTAAGTAGATTTGTCTGTATGCATGTTGTCGTTTGAAGGAGAGTATTTAATAAAACTAAATATTTCCTACAAATTCGTCAATGAAAAATTCCAAAGAGTATGGAGAATTATGAATGCGAACGTACAAAAATGATTTTTGTTTTCAATCACGAGATCAATGCATTCTTTGCAGTTCTGTTGGTTTGGTTGGCCAACTGGTTGGTTGGATTTTGTATTTCTGGCGAGTAAACATTCGCCATAGAAAACATCAGTGTTACTAAATAAAAACACAGTTTCATTCAAATGCAACATTATCCTACTCTCGCTCTTATCGACCGCAATTTCGACCATATGCTTACTACGTTGCCGTGCGGTAGTTTTCGGTCATTTTTTCGCACACGCACGGGCTGTATGTCGGCGATAAGGTAGCAGATTTTCAGCGAAGAACGCCTAATACAGCTTCTATACGTGGCGATTAATTGATTTAATTTTCATTCAATCAACGCAAAACATAATGCTAAGTATGTATAGTGGAATTATGAAATCGAAACGTGTGAAGGACACAACTAATCGGCACCTGTAGGTGGTCGCATAACAGGATCAAATCACGAGGTTTTAGTGGAAAATTGACGTCGATCAAAACATTTTCCCTTTTTGAAAACTTCTCATGTAATAAATCCATGTAAATCTCTCATAAATCACATGTATGTAAGCGTCTCATAAATCTCATGTAATAAATTGGCCACATTGTGTGGTTCGTCACAATGACACCTCAAAACCATAATTTGCCCAAAATGGTTACTTTTATCGAATGCAATGACTAGAGTTGAAAAACACCTTTGAATCGACAACTTTTGAATGCATATTCATTAAAGTATGTATTAACAAATGCTATATTAACGGAGACACGCAGCACTCCTATATGGAATAAATATTATTTTTTCTTACATTTTCTATTAGTTTAGTTGGTTACATGTGTCATTCCCCATCTAGTGTTTTTTTTTTGCGCTTCAAACGTACACTCGTTTTCTAAATTTTGGTGTTTGAAACGAATTGCCAGTAAATCATATTGATATTGTTGTTGTTGTTGCAACCATATAAGGAAACGAAATGTTGACACCAACATCATCACATTAATATTGATTAGAGGTTTCAGTTTCAGTGTTTTAAATGTGATTTAAGAGCAGCATACTGTACTGTTAAGTTCAGCCATTTTGCTCGTTATTTATAGAATACTTCAGGTTAATCCGATTGAAATCAATTAAAAACTTTTCAAATGTTTGTGGCAATCAATCGATGATTGACAAACTAATATAAACTATGTATATAAAATAAATATGATAAACTATATAAAATAATATAAATAAAACATACATTATTGGTCCTTACAACCCATTAGCCAGAATTACAGCCTAGCTTCTCACACCTCTTATGTTGTGTTTGTTAATTTTGTCCATGAGTGGCGGGACCTACAGTTTGACGTCGACTTCTAAAGACAGGTTTTTGAGACACTTTTCATGACAATTTCTGTTTTACTCTCAGAATTTTCACCAGAAATCTGATTAGAGGAAGCCGCTGAGAGAAATATATTCCTTTTTATCATTTTTAGTTTCGTTCGAGATGTCTCTGCTAGGTTTTGAACTACAACCTCATGTCTAGTAAGCCAACACACTGCTTATTGGACTACGGCGACTTGTGCTATATCCTCTATTGAATAATAATCATCCGAATACATACATCATTGTAATAATGATCAAAGCAACTTATTTAGCAAATATCTCTGACTGAAAGACCCTGTCATAGATCGACAGCATTGTCGAGCGAATGTCATGTGAAATTTTCATAAAAATCAATGCAGCAGATTAGGCGTCTATAAGATACAAAGGCGTACTCACAGATGGAACTAATTAAAGAGAGGAACAATTTTTAATTTTAAATTTTCCTTATCCGTTCGTTTACATAAATTAATTTCCCAACAACAGCCATAATTTAATAGAAAAGAGAAAATTCGAAAAAGAATAGAAACAGAAATCTGCTAATAGAAGTTAAGTTTTTGCAAGAGGAAAAACAAAAAAAAAAAGGACGTAAAAATTAGTAAAATAAGTGGCATTTAAAATAGTCAAGAAGAATTTATTTTGCCTACAGGCAAGACAACACAAGCTGTTAATTTATAAAACAAACAAAGAAGCGTACGTACGAAATAAAAACTATGGCATTAAAGTGGATACACACACACACACAAACATGCGTACACTCTGCCTCTCTCTCTCTCTCTCTTCCTACTTGTACACATACACACACACTCTCATATATAACAAGGATTTAATTTTTAAACAAGAGAAAGAGAAAAAAAAGACGCCCTCAAACTAAATAATTTAAATGAAAAGCTCACAAGGAACGTAAGAACACCATACCATGGCCCAGTACACCACACCAGCTCTTTATCCATCCATCCATCCAACACCAGAGTAGCTACTGACTGCAAACGCAAGATATGGACTTAAACTGTCATCTTTATAAATCCAATGATGATGATGATGATGATTTTGGCGACGATGATGAGGTATATGTAGTTGGTCAGTGAAAAACTATTGCAAACTTCCTTAGCACAAGCCTCCATAAAACGGTGGCCATGATTTGGTCATAAGGACCAGCCAGCTAATATAATGGAATCATAGTAGAGCATGAAGTACAACAAAACTGATGTAACGTTGCCAAATAAATCTGCATTATTTTTATAAACTTAAATTAACGACGGCTAAAGGAAGAGGACAGAAAAAAAAACCAGAAATTACGAATGGTACAGTGGAACATGTAGTGAAAAATCGGCATACAATATGCGATATTTATTACAAAAAGGAACGCCTGCCTTGGCAATAATATGCTTGAAACAATACTCAAGTATTTTTTAGCCTTAAAAGTCTTTCATGGCTTCAGATAATATTTACTTCATCATCATCATCATCATCATCATTTTATAACACTGTAGTTCGTCGGTATTTTAACCTCTTACACTCTACTTTTCTGTATTCGTTTGTTTGTTGCCAGTGAAGGACACCCATAATTCCGAGCTTTGCTCCAATGCAGTCTCTTCATCTAGGTTTTGGCACCGCCTTCTGTAATCCATAAGCTGCACTATTCTCTGTCCACCTGAGGATCTCCTTCATATACATTGTTCGAACAGTTCTTCGTTGCTCCTTACCACAGCACAGATTATGTGAATTTATTGTGGATTTTATTCAAATTACTTCTGGCTGGACAAGTTCTCTTAATAACTTCTTTTCAACTGACAAGCGTTTGTAGTAAGCCAACAATACAATACTACCAGGGATGGCTACAAGATGTATAACAAGTGCATATGGAAGACGATTGTGCAGCAAATGGAATGAACTGATGAACTAATCAATCCATTAATGTTTTAATTGAATGATAGGGCTTAATCAGATTCTATTAGAACTTACAAAGGATCCGGAGCGGGACTTAAAAACATCTGTAACGGATGGATATTTCTCCATTCTCGTCTTATAATAGCACGTGGCTTCAGATGACCTATACTTTATGAATATACCACGTATAATTAAAAAAAACAAATATGGGTAACCCTTTTGCCCTTTCTCTACATTCTTTCAGGTTTTCAATACAAGATAAGCTTTTTTTTACAATATTTTCACGCGATTAGACCACAGTGCATTGTAATGGAAAAATATTCCAAAAATATAAACAAGGAGACTGACTGCAAGCAGAGTCAGTTGACATGCAGATGGACATTTGCAAGATACACAAACTACAATGACAAAAACAACAAAAACAGGAAGAAAAAAAACTACAACAAGTGACAACTGCATCATGATGATGAAAAAAAACAGTCCCTGAAGCTGCTGTACTGCCAGTTTCCACCAGTTAAGTTGAGTTTTCTTTTTGGGTAGGAAGAGGAGGCGTAAGGAAAGAGTATTCAACATTAAACTGATACCATAACAAAACTCCTACCGCTTACACACTGACACAGCATAACAGCATAACGAAATGCAACGCCAGGAAACCACCACCGCCACTATCAACACTATCCGCCTACACAATCAGCATTTTAAAGTAAAATGAGTTGTTGTAGGAGTGGGCTGATGGTTGGATTTGTCTTGGTCTGGGGTTTAATGTTTATTTTTGCCTTTAAAATCCTATGCAGCTGTATAATTGATGAATAATTAAAATTTTCGCTGGGTGCTGCATACTGCCATCATTGTGCGTCCTACCGTCATGTGAGTGAAGTTAGCTACGAAAGTAAATCTTCAGCTAACGAGACTAATGTAACAGTCTGGGGCTATTCCGCCCACTGGGTCTATTTCCTCAATGATTCTACTTTTTGCCGATTTTGTGTGATTTATGGAGGGTATATGTATTTGATGCCTGAAATGAGGGTATATATGAGAAGCTAGTCCGTAATCCTGACGACTGAAGGATTGTAATGGCTAATTATGTATGTATGTATGTATGTATATTTGGTGCATAAATCCTGATCTTTCAAGTTGATTATCTATTATGACGAAATAACTTTTTTGTTATTTGTTTGCTTCCTTGTAAAATTCAAAGGTTTTCCTTTGTCTTCTTTTAATTTTTCTCCAACCATTTCGTGATTTTTTTTTATTGGTTTTCTTTTTATACTTTTCCATGCTTATCAATTATGTTAATTTAACATCCACTGTAAAAGAATATTACTTTCGTTGTTAACTTCACACACATCCTTCCATATCAGCCACTCTTACCCACCCCGATGCTGACGAGTATTTTCTGTCCATTTTTGTTTTTCTTTCGTTTTCCTTTCCAGGGTTTATTATGTATGATTGTAGGAGGCAGTTAAAAAGTTAATAAAATAATGAATTTAATTTAAAGAAAAAAATAAATAAATAAATGAATGGCCCCATAAAGTGTTAAGCAGAGTTAAAACTAAGCGTAAGAGCGAAAAAGCTCTGCTTTCCTTTTGTACTGATTCTCTTTGTTACAAAGCAAAAGTTGAATGAATTAAAAAATAAAAATTTAAAAAAAAAATACCATATTAGGAGTAGGAGTGGGAGTCTAAAGTTATTATTAACAGATTTGAATCAAACGTATACTTAAGTAAATACACTACAACTACAATTTCGTTACAAAATAATAAATAACCACACCTAGAGATATGCTGCATCAGAAGCAACTGAAGGATAATGACCGGGATTTTTGAGCGGGTACTTTTAGGCACCAAGCACACAGACTCTGTGCTGAAAAGAATGAATGATCAGAATCTTATGTTGCGTTAACGCAGCGCAGAAGGAAGAACCTGTATGCGTATAAAATGTTAGTTAGTAGTTAATCCTTACTGACATCTGAGGACAAGCAGTTGTTTGCAGGGTAACAGGATTGGAAGAGATATTATAGGGATACCCTACATTCTCTAGTACTTCTACACGACAATAATACTATGATGTCTTACGAATCCTTACTTTAGCTTGTGTACAGTCTCCATGATAACAAAGATTTCCAGCTTATAAACGTTACAATGATCTGTAAGCCTAGTATTATGAGCTACTAAAATTGAAGATTTGTGTTGAACAGAATGACTGATAATTTCTTTAAAGCGTTGGAATTTTCTGTATCAAACCACACCCTCATAAACCAGACATTGTCCCATTCTACTTTCCATTATTACAATCGATGCAGAACTTTCTCAATGGAATATAATTAACTATGAAGTCACCAAAGTCTAGTCTAATAGGTAGTGTGTTGGCTTATTAGCCGTGAGCCACAATTCAAAAAAAAGACTTCTTTTGCTTCAATTACTTCCTCTTGGTAGCCGCCTAGCAAAAAAAAAACTCTCGAGGGTAAATAAAATTGCCATGAAGTGTATTTCAAAAGTCTGTCGTTCGGATTCGACTTAAAACTGTAGGTCCTGGCACTTATTGGTTATATAAACACACCCAACATTGGTGGCGCGAGAAGCTAGGCCGTAATTTTAACTAAAGGATGGTTGGTTAAGTCAGTTTTAGTGCTTGTCGAAGACTTGCCTTTTGACAAATGGATGTTATTTATACTGTAGACATCAAAAATAATTAGTAGACTTGGGACAACAAACAAGGAACTCAAGCATGAAAGAGTTGTTAGTATGGGGTATTTTCTACTTCTCGAGCAACAGTTACGGTGTCGAATCGAATTCCTGAATGTTTTAACGCAATTAAATTGATTTCAATTTTTATTTCCAAGTATTTATGCATGTTAAAGGCTAAAGCCCTTTAATATTTTTTAATCAATTTTTTCCCCATTTTTTTTCTACAACATTTACAAACTTGTTAAAAAAATTTTTTGTTAACAACTACCGTAGCTTTTTTCTACATGTTAAAATTGAAGGAATAACCAGTAGAAGCAGAGAAAAAGAAGGGGGAAAAAATAAAGGCGTAAAAAGCCTTAACGAATTTAAAGTTTCGTGACCATACTCAAATGTTGCCAATAACTTTCTTTTATATCTACAACTTCCTACACCATCGAGCTGAGCTCTAACAATAGCTCTGCTGCCACATAGAATTTTACTACAGTAAGAGCAGCAGCAGCAGCATTGTGGCGAATTTAAGAGAAAAATAAAAAAAAATTCGAATTGCACTGCAGCTGCATACAAAAGTTTTACGTGAACGTTTACGTTTTGAGACCTTAACTCTTATTGACTTAAGTTTTATGTGTGCCTGCCTGCCTGCCTGCCTGCCTTTTTTTTCTCATTTTCTTATTCTTCTGACTTTAGCTTTTTTCTGTTTTTGTTTCTTTCTTTACAATTTAGTTTTCTAAAGATAAAAAACAACAACAACAACAACAAAATACAAATTTACCATATTCATAGTTAAGCATGTAGGCAGACGGACAGATTGGCAGACAGACAGACACAACTGGCAATTGTACATATTGCACGTACGATTACTCTTGGGTAGACATGGATAAAAGAAGAGAAGCATTTAACAAAAGCCAGGAGAATGAAAAAAAACTGACAACAAAAATTACACACAAAAACGAGTAGGAGGTGTTGGTTGTTATTGTTGAATGTCGTTGTTGTTGGTGTTGTTCCATATTGGTTCCCTTTCTTATTGCTGTTGTTGGTGTTTTGACAGTTAAGATTATAATTTTCTTTATTTGTCCCCCCCTCCCTTCTTTTTGTTGTTGTTGGTTTACATTCTGTACAGAGGCGTGAGTAAGATTTTTTTTCAAGTTTTTTTTTTCTTGTTTCCAATTTTATTATCGCTGAAAGCCTGCATCAGCAGAGTTATTAATCAGTTGGAAAATATAGGGTTTGCCAAATTGAAATTGGAAACATACATACATACATACGTAAAAATAATGGCGAATTAAAATGATACAAACTAATTCATAAACGACTTTATGTGGAGTATTGTTAAATCTACATATATTACTTGATGTACAAAATTTTCTGAACCAGTCTCTCTCTAAATCTGTTTTGATTGCGTTTTACTACACCTATTTCCTATTTTTCTTATAACTCAGAAAACTCTTGATGATATTGATTACATAAGAGAAAAAAATTAGAAAAACAATTTTAAAGTTTTAAATAATAATAATTAAGAAAAATTAAATCATTTTGATAGATTCTCCACCAAAAGAAGTTTGAAAATAAACAATAAAAAATCATTAAAAAACAGAAAATTTTTATTTTCCGTTTTTTAACTCCTGAGCTTTTCATTTGCAACCAAAAACACCACTTGAAGTAAAGCGGAAAATTAAAAATAAAATATAAATGGAGAATAATTTTTAGCGTGAGTTATAGGGAGTGAAAACTTTTATTTTAGCATCCCCACAAAATTTTTATTGCTTGAAATTTAATAGTAAATATTAACTGAAAACGTTGGGGCTAACATTTACATACAAAAAAAAATAAAAATACACAACACAAACAACTTTTTAATGAATTTTTTGTATTAAAAAACTCAGCAGAAAAAATTTGGCAAATGTGGGAAATGTTGAAAAAAAGGAAGAAAGTAAAGTAAAAAATCTGAGAAATTTATTATTAAAGGGCTGATGTATTTGCAAAAACTATTTTTTGATTAAATTTTATATTTAATTTCTGTTACAAAAAACACGAAATTATATTCAAAATTTATTTTATGTAGAAGCGCTACAGAAATAGTCATGCCTGTAAATCGCTGCCAAGTACGCGCCATCAATTATGTAGTTTCTGTTAGTAAAGTGTGGTGGATAATGTTTTTTTTTTTTTTTTTGTCAATTCCACGGCGTTTTCAGTAACATTTCCACACTTAGGGCTTATTACAGCATTTTTCATTTGAATTTGCATTTCCATCTATTTTTTATGGAGTTACGTCAAATATCATGTCTACGCGTACAATTCTCTAACGTTGAAAATCGACATACGGTAAGTTATCGCCGTAATGCCACATGTGAAAAAAGAGTGGTCGAAAGCTAGGTTAAAAGCAAGGACTATTGCAACCAAACGTTTAAACGTTTGAAACCGTAAAATGGATAATCCATTTCAAAAGTTCATAAAAACCAAAAAAAAATTTCTTGTATACGGATTAAATAAAAACATACCTTGATTTAGATTATATAATGCTTAAATAATTGCAAAAGCTTACCTGAAAAAAAAGAAGAAAAAATAAGAAAAGAGTTAAGATTTGTTAATTTAAGTGGTCTTTTTTAAAATAAAATTTTAAAGGAAATACTTAAAGGGTTGCTACAGTTTTTACAACTGTGGTATTCATTTTCATGTCATACGTTAACAATGTAAATACATAACTGTTGTATTTATGATTGTTATTCTCTTGTACAATTTTATTTCTTTAAATTGCTCAATTTATGGTATTTTCTTTTTATTTTTTTTTTTTTTTGGTTGTTAAAACAAACTAGACAAGAGAGAGTACATATATATTTGAGAATAAAGAAAGCACATTTTAACATACATACATGTGTATGTTTAAATATTTATAATGAATGGGTGTGTGTATATTTAATTTAGTTTTTCAGTGATTATATGGCACAGGCAGGCATTGATTATATTTGTCCTAAAATGGTGTTGATGTTGTTGCTGCTGATTGTTGCTGATTGCTGCCTTCGTTGCGTTCTCTTCCTTCTTGTGTGTGTTTGGGTTTGTGTGTGTGCAGTGAGTTTATTTGGTGAATTTTTAGTCTCTTATTGAATCAATTTAAGTCAATGCAAATAACAGCAATAAGTAAAGCAAAAACAACAACAATATTTGCACAGTTTTATGCCTCTCAATAAATGCTTCAATATTTGCATGTGTTTGTATGTATACTCGTACATGTGTATAAAATCAATTTATTTTATATACAATTTAAATAAATAAGTAAATATTGTGTGCATGTACATACATACACACATACATATATGTATATACAATACAGTATATACATATGTATGCATATAGACTTTAGTATATATGTATACATACATACATATTTGTATATACAAATAATAATACTTAAAACAAGTATTAGAAGACGTGTATGAGAAGAAACTGTAGAAAGAATTTAAGAGTGCAAGAAAAACTGTCACATATTTTTTGTGATCAAAAAACATAAAATTGCAATTACATATTATTAAAACATTACAATTTTTTGTATGTCCTTAAGGAAGTACATATGTATTGTGTTATGCTTTATTTAGAAACGTTTTCAAATTAAAAACAAAACGAAAATTATTTTGCTGTCACTCACTGTGTAGTAAAAGCACAGAGTTTGCTTATTTTTTTTTAATACACCAGCTGAGCTGTCAATTAAATAATCATGCATAATTTTGTTTATTTTAGCTGAAAGAGAGTGAAAAAACAAAATCCCACAAAAATAAATATTCAATTTGTTGTTGTCCTCTTGCAGTGGGCATTTTCCTTTTTTTTGCAGCTTTTTTATTGAGGGTTTGGCTGCTTAACTGACTTTAGACAGACAGTTAGTTACGCTTTATGTTGTATAACTAGTGACGGACCGATGTACCTAACGCTCCACCTCTCTCAAAATTCTTATTGAATTTGTGTGACGAACGATTATATATTCCAGTCGCATAATTGACTGTAGTGTAGTGGCTGGTGTAGTGGTGATGGTACAATTTATTTTATGATTGTACCAGTGTTGTATTGCTGTTGCTATTGATTTAAGGTAGTAAATTAAAATCATGTTCATGTTTATTTTTCATTTTTTTCCTTTCTTTTTTCTGCATCTTTTTGCATATTTATGAGAATTTGTTGAAAAGGAAAAAGTAAGAAAATGTAAAATAAAACATAAAAAAATAAATAAAGGCCAAACAAATATCGTATTGATCATTAACGAACAAATTTGTTGAAAATACGTGTTTGTGTCCTTTGCAGAAATCCTGTCTTTGCTTTATTTGGTGGTTGAAACACGTTTTTTTTTCCTTTTGCGCCCAGTGTTGTCGTCATGTCGTCTTTATCAACAATGTTTACATTATTTTTGTTTAATAAACTGTCAATAACAAGCTAAACTGCTGCCATAATCAAACAAATTTATGTGCACCCATACACCATTATATGTATGTGCGTATATACATGAATTTTCTTTACTGGGTGTGTGTGTGTGTGTGTGCGAGAGTTTATATAAATTCTTATGGAAATTTAAAACAGTGCAGGTTAGTTCATTATTATACGTAGAGAAGAAGAAAAAAAGGAAAATAATATTTGCGTGTATATTTTGAATTTGAAATTAAGAAAAGGTACCGAGAAATAACTTTTTTTTTAATTTTAAATAAATTAAAAGAAAAAAAATTATATCAAAACAAAACGTGTCCATGGTTTTACATAGAAATTAAGTTTTAATTTAAATTAAAACTAAAATATACAGTTACAGTATAAATAATAACAGAGTACATACATATGTATGTATATCAAAACACCATTCATTAAAATAATGAAGAAGAAAAAATGGAGCCATTGAACCGATTTTTATGAAATTTTCAAATTTTTTATGAAAGTTTGCACTTCCACTAAGTAAGCCAAAAAGTATTCACATAAAATCCGCATTACTAAGGGAAATCTGTTCCATTCTCCTCCGAAATTCGTGACGTTGTCACCCATGAAGTCTTTGATCCCTTGATTGATATTTCGGTAATTGCATAGCGGCACCAGGTACACTGTTATCAAATACCAATTCCCCACATGAGTATAAGTCGCCATTCTAATTATCTTCGTTAGGCTACCTAGGACGCTGAAATATTAGAGACTCAGGAAAGAAGCGTATCAATCGAAACCCTGTTGCTGATGATTTTGGGTATCGTTCCAACTAACCACGCATAGCCAACTGAGCTTTGATTGTCAATCTCTTCTATCCTATTTTAATGCCGGAAGTTTTGGTAAAGTGTGATTTAAAATACCATGATTTAGGCCAACATGGCCAATGATTCCAACAGCGGCTATTTGACAATCTAGACATTAAATCAAACACAATTTGGCAGCAATACCGTAAACCTTGTACATACATATGTATTTTGTTTAAAGTTTCGATAATTTTTATTTTTTTGTTTATAATGTCACCGGAAGACAGCGATTATTTAATGTCTTTAGAAATTTAAAAAATTTTAGCTTTGATTTATGAAGGAAAACAAAAAATTAAGAAAATATTGTGTTATTATTGTTGTTAACCATCCGTCTAACATACATACAACACACACCATATGGTGTTGAAAAACAAACGCTTCTAATTGGCATAAAAAGAAACGAAAATTATTTAAAAAAGAAAGGAAAAAAAGTTGATTTTGAACATAAACTGACGTACACAATTTGTGCTTTTCTTATGATTACTTTGAAGTTATTAGAATAAGTATTAGAGAAGTACTTAGTTGTAGTAGAGGAAGAAAAAAGTACAGCAAAACACTTTTTTAAACGCAATCAAAATGCAACACTGTGTGTTTTGTGTTAAGAAAATATAACGTTACGTAACTCGTAAACACGAGTGAGTAAATATTGTATTTAAACATAAATTTGTAAACAAACATTCAAATTCGAAAAGCGTGGCAACGTGAAAGAAGAAATCGCTGAGTTTTTATTTTTTTATTTTGTAAAGCAAACAATTTGTTTTGAAAAAGAATAACAACAACAACAACAAAAAATAAAAACAAATATTAAAAACTTGTTCGCTTGCATTTTGAAGCATACAATCCAAAGAAGATAAAAGCCCCCATATCTCATGCATAAACATTTTAAGATTTTAAAAAAAGCCAGGCGAATAAACAAGAAGAAAATTTATATACGGAAATTGATTTACAAAATTTGTTGGAGTTAAATTTCGTTACATTTATTGCCACTTTTTGTCTACAGATCAGCAGCACACAGCACAGTCACGGGTGTTGTGTGTTAATAAATAAAGATACGACGCGTACCACACCACCATCAGCCAGCCGATAAAGCATTCGGAGACATACATATGTATGTATAGCCTTAGCCACTGCCACATTCAGTCAGCACCCAGTACCCGTACCAGTTCCTCAATACCAATTTGTTTAACGTTTTATAAACAGTTTCAGTCATATTTTATGCCTCAATTATATTGCTAAAACGCACAGTGTGACTTTGGTGGCAAAAGGCGCATTACTTTGCCAATTACATACAATTTAAACATCTAGTGATGCTTGTTATACCGCGAAATATTTAATTAAGAAGAAGTAGTGGAGCACTGCTAACAAAGAATTTAGAATTTTTACTGATCGCTGAAATAATTTGTAAATTATCTGAATTTCTTTTACTTGAATTTTATGCAATTAAATCGATTGAGATTGAATACGTAGTGGGTAGGCGGAAGGGTGTGTGATTAATTTTGAAGCAATTCAAATGTTGTTCTTAATTTAATTCATAAAATGTTCAGTTCCAACTTTCAACTTCAATTTTCTAGAATCGCTCTTTTTATTTTTGCACAAAAAATTTATGAAACCGCACGCACCACTGTGTGACGAATGGCAGGCAGATGCAGCGTTTAGATAACGAAGACAGTCTCAATAAAATTTCAATTTTCACAATTTCATAAACGATTACAATAAACGATAATTTCTTTAAGTCTAAACAAATATGCCCAGAGACTAAAATCAGTTATTAAGCAGACCACAACAGTCCAATTTAAAACTTTCAATACAAACAACAAAAAGCAACCAAAAACAGAATAACAATTGTTGTATGGGCACTCTAAAAGAAAAAAAGAAAATACACGTTGTAAGCTAATGTAGCGCAGCTGTTAACGCTGTGTGACCGTGTAACTGTGTTTTGAATTTACTTTCGTTGCGCCGCATTAAAGTTGTGCGTTTGTATCCAGCCAGCCAGCCATGTTTACAACAGTCAAGCAAATGATGTATGCGTTTTCGATCGTGTTATTATTATTATTATTATTCACAGTGATCGCATAAAACAACATCACACTCACTTCATTATTATCGTTGTTTTGATGCTTTTGCAGTTATTGTTGTTGGTGTTGTTGCAGATTTACTTCCTTATCTTGTCAATTGCAAAAGTGATTTGTTTCCATTATGGTTGGTGGAGTTGTAATACAAGATGATACTTTTGATTACATGAAATGGAAATGGCAAATGGAAATTATAATTGAATTTTACAAATGCGAGTGCGAAACTTGACTGAAAGACACAACAGGGCATCAGGCGGCTAGTTTCGGGTTTTTAAATTGCCAGTTTCAATACCATAAATGGGAGGATACCTTTTAATGACTTTCTATACAAATGTTAATTACAAAGAAAAAATACGATAAGAACATAATAAATGTATGTACATATTTATGTCTGTCTGTTTGTCTGTCTCTCTGTATGTGGGTATACAGGCATGTTGAATGAATTTTAAGTGCGAAAACTTTACCTTACATGCTTTCTTTTTCACGTTATTTAGATTCCATAAAGTATACAAGAGTTTCATTCAATGTAGATTGTGGTCATGTGGCGTTAACCTACATAAAAACCACAAGAAGTTTTCCCATGGGCCCATTGCATTAAGACATTCCACTAAAATTTTTAAATACGCAACAATGTGCATAATTATGAGGAGAAAATTCAGATATTATCGTCAGACACGTCAAGCATGGAGCTCGCAGTATTTTTGCAGTGGACAGTGACATATTAAGCGATAGACGTTCTCATTTTCCTCCTCTGTTTGGCAATTTCTATAAAATATCGGAATAGGGCTACTAGTGGACGGGCATGCCTGCCAACTTAAACTAGCCGTGGAACATATTCTGTTCTCCACCCAGGAAGAGTTAGCTAAGGAGTGGAATTTTTTTCATGATTTCCAGGTGGCTAAGGTGATCCATTCTTACATATGTAATTTTATGTAATGTGCTACCACCCATTCCGGAAAATGCGTTCACGGCACAGTATCTACAAAGGTGGTGCAAATAAAAGTTCAAATAAATTTTATGGTTACGTGAAGAAGAAAACTTTACGTTAACCAGAGAGTCTATCCTAGCAATTAGTACACATGCCTGGAGGCTGGCATCTGTAGAATGTCTTCTGCAGATGACGTAAGGACGACGAATAGCACATAACATCTTGACTGTCGTTCTCCGTCACTTGAGAACGTGAGACGAAAGATTCTTGGGATTCCAAAACTTATTGCCAAAACGTTGCTAGTCAATGGTAACTTGAGTATAATCCGCATCCATCTTCATTAAACTAGCGGAATGGTTGAGGAATATCAAACAGGTGTAGTAGTTTAATGACAGAAAAGGTACTGTTGATGTTATAACGGCACCTTATGTGGCTCAAGTAAGCTATGTTTTCTTACCAATTCTTTAAAGCCTTACTTTTAAACCCCCGTTATTTATATTGCCTTAAAAATCATGGCTTCTTTAATTTTATTTACTTTTTGTTGTTTTTCTTGTTTAATTTTTCTAAAAAGCCAATGAACGCATAACATTTCATTTCACTCGATTGTTCAACAAAAGCAAATCATCATTATAATGGGTCCAGAGAGGAGTCAACACAAAAACAAAAACACAAACAATAAAAAAAAGGCCAAAACAAACTTAAATTAACAATACAAAATACAAATTATTGTTTTCTTGTAAATTTATTTTTTATTTTTATTTATTTATTATTGCTGTGTGTGTGTGTTAAATATTTAAATATCTTTAAAAGAGTAAACGAGTATAGGCCATGACAAGAAACACATAAATTTACGCATAGTTATGGTGGGGAAATCAAAGAAAGAAACAAAAAAAAAATGAAAAACAAGACAGAAACGATTAAAAAATATAAAGAACTTCACACCCAAAACATCAACATGAATTATCAACAAAATAACACCAGCACGACTAAGCACACCACGAACCGGCATAACCATTACCAGCCTGCCGGCTAACCAACCGACGAGTCAGCTAGCCAGCCAGTTAACTAACCAACCAGCCAGCTAAAGACCACAATCACAATATCAGTTAATATTATACAAGATATACTACGATACACGATACACGTACTTCAATAACCATCATAATGATCATGAAGACAATCACGATCATGACACTAACAATTATGGTTATTGCCGATATTGGATGCTGTATTAGGGTAAGAACTTCATTATCATCTCTAGTCACCATTAACTCCTGCGAAAAAAAGAGAAAAACAAAAACAATAACAGTTTCAGTTCTAGCATTATCTGGCAAAAGCCAACAAAGCGAACGTTATCGTTAACGACTTTAAGCCCGGCAGGCAGGCATATGAACATTCGTTCGTCTTCATATAGCCAACACTCTGTATCCATTGCCGTGTCGACTATTAAAGCCAGTGAGTGGTAACGAATCATACATACGTACCAACAAACAAACAAACAAACGAATGCTGTCTACCTGTTCCCGACTGTTGGCCAGCCTGCCAGTATACTTATTTGGATACATAATGCATACCCCATACAGGCTGACTTACAGTTAAGGGCAGTTAATTAGAATTCCTCAACAATAAAAAGAGAAAATCAAATGCCAAGACTTATAGATGACGGCTGTCGTTGGAAAAAAATGTACATTTTAGGTGAAAAGCGAAACTGAAATAGATGCCAAACTATACCATGATGTTTTTTTTTTTATTCGTAGAAGCGATCTGAATGAATTCGTAAATTCCTTTGATTTCATTCAATATACTTATCATTTGAAATGTATCAGTTCAGTTCCATCCGAACTAAATACATGATCGAGCCAGCGCAGCCGCTGGATGTTAATGCACTGCACAACGTCCTTCTCGTTGAAGAGCTCATACATTTAATTGTTGGATCGGATGCGGAAATCATCGACTACTCGCATTGCACCGAAGATCTTACGTAGGACTTTTCTCTAAAAAGGAATGATTAGTAGAATATAAATTTCATCGTATGAAAGAGGTGTCAATTGCCTACTGATACCGTAATAGCAACAGTTGGCAACAGTGATCGTACGCTTGATCTCCAGACTCCAGACAAACAACTGAACACTTTTGTGGAAAATAGTGCCATTGCGATGCATTCCCGCCTCTCGTCCAGATACAATCGATAGCCGATGTGCTACTTAAATTACCACAGCTGTTTTGTTTTTAACACTCTTTATTGTATACCATCAACAATTGAAGTTGTTGTTGTTGTTTACGTTGTATTTGTGCTCATAATACCTGTGCTAACGCGCGAGTTGCCTGCACAACTAGCGTATTTGTTAACTAACTGTCTGATTGACTGACTGACTGACTGACTGACTGACTAGCCATAATTCGTTCGTTTAACGTTTACAAAAGTTGAATTGAATTAACTTGCCTGCCAGCATAGCTGCCTGCCTGGCTGGATGGTTGGCTGGTTGATTGCCTTACTGACTTGACTGCTTATGCAGTTTAAAACGCCAGTTATCCAGCCAGGCAGGCAGTCAGCCAACTAACAAACCAGACAGCCATCAAGCAGCACTTAACATACAACAAGCTTAACAACGAGGCTTAAATCATTTCATCTTAGTTAAGCTCGTTGCACGTTTTTTAATGTTTTTTTTTCTCTCGTTATTGTTGTTATTATTATACGATTTTTTTTATTTATGCCACCCATTAAACTTAAGTTAAGGTGTAGAATCATAATAATAATTAAAAATAATAATAAGAAGAAAAAATAAAAACGAAAAACGTAAACAAATTAGTACAGTGGAACAAGAGAGAGGAAAAACAATTTTTTTTAACACAGAGTCACTGTAGAATGTCTACTTTTTAAAGCGAAAAATACATTTTGTTTTCTCTTCCACGCCCACTGCGATTCCAGTAAATTCGAAGGGTATTGTCATTACTTCCGTTGATATTTGACAACCTCTTAAACGCTTTCGAAGAGTATACCTGTAGATAGGTAATCGATCACACCATAACTTTGAATGTTATTCAACAGTCAGATAAAATTTATTTTCCACTTTTCAGTGCCCTTCTGTTCAATGTGGGTTGCATTCGACAGACAGTCTCGAAATGACTTAATCTAATAACGCGTGGGTAAAAAGAACTCCTCCATTGTAGTACGATATTAATGAATGTCTCCACTTATAGTCAGAATTATTCTATTCATTCATATATGTATGTATGTACATATATTCAGTATCCTTCGTTTTATTTCATATCTTTTTACCAATGACGCATGTATGTAAATCAATTTTCACTTCAAGCTTCTATGTAAGAGCGAATTTCAGAATGTAATGTGAGTGCAAAAGGTATACCAGTCTACGTGCGTATACGTGTTTTAACAACATCCGCATGGAGTTCTTGTCCATCCTATGTATATGGTTTAAATGTCAAATGTCTTGCTGGTACTCAGGTACCGAATTCGTACAGCGGCGGTCTTTAGAGCTGTTATTTCAACCTGAATATTACTACAGTAATCGGGTAGTTCGGTTGTCCCGCGGTTATTAAATAATACACTTTCAAAAGAAGCAGGTTATTGGACGCAAAATAAGAATAAGTCATAATTTGTCGTATTCCATTGCAATTGATCTGTCGATTGATTGTTAATATTCATTGGACCATATCTTTGAAACTCAACCTTCACATACGCACACACCCTCATACACAATATCCTTATCCTGTTCACTACCATTCATGTCATTCAAAAATATTTCCAATTCGAATGTATTCTTGCAATAGGAGAACATGTAGGTAGTGCAGCAAGAAAATAGTGAGTCAGTGGATTATCCACTACAACAATTGCAATAAAAGCAATAGCAAAAACAACAGTATATAACAGTAGATAACAATCATAATAAACAAAATATAAAATCACTTAAACCATAATAGTTACATGATTATTATCTTGTTTTGTTTTGTTGCGTTTATCCTTCCTCCTCCCCTATCTTCTATCCTATTTTCTGTTTTAAATCAGTTAAAACTTTATCTCATTTGCTTTAGAGTACATATATACATACATATGTACGTACCACTTTATCTTAATTACCACAAGAATGTGTTACAATTTGCACATTAGCTATGCTGTCATCCAACAATTCCGTCCATCCAAACATCTGTATGATGAAGATGTGAACGACACACAACACTATAAACTGTTGACACGAATGCGAATTTGTATGGATGTGAGTGTGGTTAAGGCGCATACATATGTATGTAGATTGCATGTGTTGTTCATTTTGGTGGCTGGCTGGCTGACTGACTGGGGCTAGTTTGTTACTTTACTAGCTACGGTAGTCAAGTTGTCAGTGTGTTCATGTCTTGGGGTAAATGCAAAGCTGGTTGTTATGGACATGCATACGCGATAACAACAACGATAACAACGATAATGTTGAGACGGATGACGCTGTAATTGTTTGGCTGGTGTTATGTTGAGAAAGAAAGGTGGTTAAGAGAATAATGTGGCACGTATGTATGACTGTATGTGTTTCATATTTGTTATTGGTTTGGTTTGCTTTGTTTTGTTTAGTATTTGCATTGGATTGCTGGTTTCTACATTTCACATGCTCGGTGAGTGCTCCCTTTAGAATTTTGATTAAGTTTGTATAATAATGATGACTATGGTGTCCGAGACCATAATACAAAACAACACACTTACTCGCATTCACATTCACTTTACTTCACTCATATGTACATATGTATGTATGTATGAATGTGATTAACATTTACAGGAGTTTGCAGTTGTTGTTCTTGTTATAATTATTTTGGCATTGTTATTGTCGCTATTGTTGTTGTTATTATTGTATTGTATCTTGTTTTTTTTTTTGTCTTTTATGACGTTCATTTATTATTTGTTGTTGTTGTTGTTGTTATTATTATTATTAAGAGACTGTAACACAATCATTGATTCCAGCCACAACAATATTATGACGTATGCAATGTTTAACGTTTTGTAATCCGTCCGTCCGACCGTCTCCCTCTCTGTTCCTTATATCAGTTGCTTTGTGTGTGATATGGTGTATGACTGGTTTGCTGATTGCTTGGCATGTTAATAATGACATATTTTGCCTACCAACCGTATTAAATTGCATTGTTTAAACAATTTTATTTTCCTTCTTTTCGTCTCTTCTTTCAATGCATTTTTTTTTCTTCTGTTTATGGTTAATGGTTATACCATGCCTATCATATAAGCATGCCTATCACCTTAAATTATAGCTTTTACAAGGTGTTTGCATTAAATTTGTCATGGCATTTGGATTAGTTGCCTGGAGGGGAACTACAGAAATTTTTATTATTTTTTTCGAAACGAAAATTATTCAAAACAATATGGTTTTTAGTTATAACAGCAGTTTTCGTTATATTATTGTGATGACAATTTTTGGGCAAAGCTCAGTAATCTGATCTACTTAAACGCTGCAAATCGTAACTTTTCATGAGACTTTTTAGCCTTAAAACAAACAAAGACGGTTAAAGTCCGCCGAATACGGATAACATAATGTCTGGGACAATTTTTGCCCCTGATTTATGCTTGTGTCACCTAGAGACCTACTGGGGATCTCTAATTTGGTTCTTATGTGTGGTTCCAGTTCACCCTGTGGTAAGCAACTCCAATCCAAATCTGATTTCTCCAAGCATGGCCTTTACGTTTCCAAAAGGAATACGATTAACAAGGACGAAAAGACTATTGGACTGTTGATTTGAATTAATTTTGTGGCAATGTTAACAGATGTTTATTGTTCACAGAATTTACAAAAGTTTTTGCAAATATTCTGCTGTGTGAATCGCTAATTTCGTGTTTTTTTAGACTGAGTACATTCCTGGCGACCTAGAGTATACATCATAGGCCAATCTCTTTATTTATTTTCTTATTTTTTTTTATTAGTTTCTTTTTAATTTCTTTTGGTTTTGTTTTTACAACAATATTTATTACAAACGATGTGTAACTGATATTAATTTTCCTATAAAAATAAAAATAAAAAAAAAAAAACAAATAAAACAGAAATAAAAATTATAATGGGCATAGTTAGACGTTCGTTGTCGTTGTAGTCGTCAACGTTGTTGTTGTTATTTATTTTTCTTTTTTTTTTGCCAAATGGAGTAATGGAGACTGCATCCATCACACCCATTTAAATTTAATTATACAATTACTACGCTTTAAAGTTGTTGTTGGCAACTCTTTACACTTCACAAAAACAACAAAAAAAAAAAAGAAGGGAAAGAAGAATGTGCAGAAATGCATTACATTGCCAAGCAAAAGTTTTGCTGCCCCATGTTTATGGTTCAATGAGTTCCACATTTAATGATTTTCCTGTTTCTCTTTCTGTTTCCTTTTTTATGTTTTGTTTTGTTGTTGTTTTCGAAAAGTTTTATGGTGTTTTTGTATGTATTTTTTACGTTTTTCCTTTTTGTTACCTTTTGCTACAAATGTATATGGATCTGGGAAATGTGTCATTAAGCTGTCAAGATTTAAATATTTTAAATATTTTTCTGCCTGGGCATAAAATCAGAACAAAAAAAAAAAAAAAAAAAAAAAGGAAAAAGACAAAACATCTTCATTATATTTTAAAGGATATTTTGAAAAGGCATTTTAAAATTACACAAAACGAAAGAAAACAAAAAAAAAACAAAACAAAAATAATTGCAAATGAATACTACGAGAGTGAAATAAAATTGGCAAGGAAAGTTTTTTGAAAAATATGTCATTTGGAATCGACTTCAAACAGTAGTCCTGTCCTGTGCGAAGTTAGGCCATAATCCCGATTGAATGTTTGTAATGACCAAATGTATGAATGTTCCTAAATTGAATTAAGGTAAGGTATAACGAAAATTTTGTTCGGCATCCAATTTATTGCCTATGTAAAGATCTTTGGTTTGCTTCTCTGCAAAGGAATGCAAATCTAACATAAGAATTCACGCGGCTTTTCTGTTGTATTAGCCTTCGCAAGAATACGTCAGCTTTGTTGTTGCCACCAATGTTCTCCTCTCTCTTCTTGAACAACATTAGATAAGACACAAGTACACACCCTCTAAGGACCTAATGGCTATTTCACTGTCAGCAAATATACATACGTATCTGCCCTCGATGCAATCTGATTCCAGATTTGCATAGCCGCAGTATTTATAACCATTATTTCTGTTAAATGGTCTTACAATATGAATTTGTCGCTTGACATGAATCTGCCAGTGAAGATTTGGATGACATTCTCTGTGACTTTCTTCATCGTCTGAAAAGAACTATCAAATATTAGTAAAATTACTATTAAAAGGAACCATCGAGCAAGTGCCACAGACCAGCACCAGTGGCCAGATCAAAGACAAGAGTAGAATGCAAAGAATATTTCAATGGATTCGAACGCAAAAAATTTATTGCGATGCCATGCTGCTCCTTACCAGAACGATGAACGTAAAATTATGCAGCAAATCATTTACGTATCAAAATATTTATTTTTCCTTTGTTTAAAATTAAAAACTATTTTTTAAAGACATATTTTGTTTTTGTTGGTTTATTTTCAATATTTAAAAAAAAACGAAAAGAATTTCTCAATATCTCAAGTTTCTTTTGCGCATTTCGAAATGTTTTCTTTTTTTTGTTGTTGTTCGCATTTTCAAGTGAAACCTTTTAATGTGTTTTTTTTTTTGTTCTGCTTTTCTGTGTTTTAATTTCAATTCAATAAGATTAACTTTATCATCCACCGGAATCAATGAAAAAATTGTGACTGTGTGTGTGTTTATTTTTTTTTAGCATTTTTACAGAGGAATTTCAATCATTTTTCTATGATTTCCATTCGTTTTTCTTAAAAAAAAAATATGCTGCTGTTTTTCTTGTTGTTGCTGTATTCAAGAGCAATCCTAAAAATACCACACGCTGTGAAATATCAAAAGAAAAAAAAATGTTTCAATTGCAAATATATTATAATGAATGAATGATGATGATGACGGTGGCAAAAAAAAAAAAACAAAACTGGATAGAGAAAATAAAAAAAGAAATTCAATTGGAAAATGCAAAGAGAAGAGAAAGAAAGGCAAAAAACAAACATTATGGAAGTGAACTAAAGTATCAATGAACAACAAACATGCCTCAAGAATCATTGAAACGTGAACTGGTTGGTTGTTCGGTTGATAATAGTTTACTTTGTGGTTAGTTAAAGTTCGAAATGTATTCACATCATCCAGCCATCGATCCAACCAACCAACCAGCCGGCCAACCAGCCAAGCATTCAGTCAACCAGTACAAACAAACTCTAATGATTTGGCCTGGTCCGACATCCATCCAGTCATTACTTCTTGTTGAATGACTAAAATATTGTAGATATCGATGGATATGATGGACAGAATTGAATCATCAGTACGAACACCCCTACCTTAACCGACACTGCAACAACGAAATCAAATAATCCTTATGCGAAAAGGTAGGTGGTGAAACTCCAGCCAGTCTGTCAGCCAGTCATGCAAATGCTTTGGTTCACTCTGGTTATTACTGCAGTAATTTAAACAATATTTAATGAGTGATTGAAAAAGAGAAAAACTATCGAACTCTACCCTACTACTACTTCCTCCTCTTTTACTGCATTGATATTTTAATAAAAAGAAATTTTTTGTAATTGTTTCAAGCCTTTTTCCATATTCTTTTATTTTGAAATTGTCATTTTTATGGGATTGAAATATAATTAAATAGGCCTTTAGATTTCACAAGGAAATGAAAGCGATGATAGAAAGACAGGACATCAAAAGAGGAAGGAATATTGAAACGGTATTTAGACACCTGTGATATTAAGGTATCAAGGATAATATTGGAAAAAAGCAAAAGATTGAATAGAATTTTGTAGTACGCCTCTTTAGTCACAGGCGTTTGTCCAACGAAGCACTGGACATGTCATACGCGAAGGCTCTCCCTAACTCCCGTGCTTACTTAATTGATCATTACAACCCCTACGTCAGGACCAGAACCGAGTTTCCCAAACAACTTATGTTGTTATGTTAAAGCCGACTTCAAACAGATCTTTTGAGAAACTTTTCGTTGCGATTTTATTTTTTCTCAGAGTTTTGGTCAGAACACTGCTGAGAGGAAGTCGCCGAACATACATTTTTTTCACATTTCATTTTATTCGAAATGTCTGATCTCTACTACTAGACTACGGCGGCTACAATTAGATTTCCAAAATGCCTATTCAAATTCGTTACGATAATGTCAATTACACACGCTTTAATTTAGTTTTTGAATATTTTTGTCGTATTTTAGGAAGGCTTGTTCGTTCGTTTTTTTTTTTTTTTTTTTGTTTTGTATGTTTTTATTTTGAAAATTTATTTTTCAAAATTTTATTTCGTTTTTTTATTAACGGTTTAATTTGTTTATGAAAAAATTATGCAAATCTTGTGGTATGGTGTGGTTGTGTGAGTGTGTGTTTTTTTTTTTTGTTTTTAAACAATTTAACAAGTGTTAAATTATTAATAAAATATAGACGCTTAAAAATAATGCGATTCAACGATTTTTGAATAATTTTTAAATAAATTTACTTTTCATCTACCATCAGATCATTATGATATCGATTCGTATGTCCGTCGATCGCAATACGAAATAAAAATAAAAAATAAAAATAAAATCTATTTTCTGTGGTCAATAGATTAGCTTTAGGTTTTGGATTGATAACGAGCGAGCAAATATTCAAATTTAAATCTGTTTGATGATAACCGACCATCATCGGCATCGACAACGCGTCATAACTTGTTTTAAATTTTCTCTAATGATGAATATTTTTTTTTCTATGTTTCTAAATTAAATTTGCCGTTTTATTTTTATTTTTTCTTTTTAATTTATTTTCTTCTTTTTCTTCCTCTTTGTGGAAAAAGTGTTGTTTATGGCGTTGGCTTATTAGTTTATTTTTTTATTGTCATGTAAATAAGTTTTTGTTATTGTTATTTTTAGAAAAAAAAAAAAAAAAGTTTTTAAAATAAATTTTTAAAAATGAAGCATTTTTTCTGATTTTATCTAGAGATTTAATTCATTTGTCTTCTCAGCTTTTGTTTTGAAAAAGAGAAATAAAATGGACTCCCAAAAAAATATTTTTCTTATCAAGTATCAATTACAACCTTAAAATCTCCAGATAGTATAGAAGAGCGCTCAGATTTAATAACATACAGCATGGCACACGGGGTGTTTCGTGAACAAAAATTCCCACATTATCAATGAATTTTATTGTTCAATATTTATTGAGGGCAGCTCCACCAGAAGACAACTGCATAAGGCAGATTATACCCAATAATCATTGAATAGATTCAGCTGCTACTTTTGCACTACCATTTAATAATACCTTCATTTCAGTCAAATCGATAATGAGATATCGAAAAAGATAGCTGCATATTCGGTCTGTTTATATACGTATATATATTCGGGGATATATGTAAGTGGAATGGATCTCAGATGCTTGCAAATCTCAATACTCTAACATTCTATTCTAATACGATAGGATATTTAAAATAGTGACCCCTCATGTTTTTCTCTTTTGGCATTTTCATAACACTTCTCTCCCCAATTCAATTTTGGACATTTTCACTGCCTGTTTTCTTTATTTCATTTTGTCTTTTTCAATTTCAGATGACTGCTTACTGTTGCCACAACTATTTAATATACATACGATGATATCTGTCTTCCTGGCTGCCTAACCGTGCTAACAAGACATTTTCGTTGTGCCTTATCTGCTCTCTGAGCTTGGGTTGTTGGTGCAAACGATGATGATAATGATCAACAATATTACCATCCCCAGCAACATCATTATATTGGATAATGCTGGTGTTGATGCAGATAGTGGTGGGTATTATTGTGGTTTCGTTAGTACAATGGTGTGTTAACTTTGCCTGAAGCTCAGGCAAGCAGGCAAGTAGGCAGGCACAGACACACACATGCACACTCACATATTTATTTAAGAGAAATAAAAACCATAAAAAGTAAGAAAATATAACCAGCTCGTGTTCATTTGGTTGGAGAGCTAAAGCAAAAGCAAAACAAAAACAAAATAAATGTTATTATGAGCAGGAGTTTATATTGTTGTTGTTGTAGTCGTCTTTGTTGCTGTTGTTGTTACACTACTACAATACTCGAGTTTCATGACCGAATTGAAGAAAACAAAACAAAATCATCTAAAACGACAACTACAACAACCACAGCAATAACGTTTGCATTTACTTTTACGATTTAAAATTGGTTTTTTTTTTTTGTTTTTATTACGCCTGCTTCAATTTCATTAAAAGGAGTGTAGAACAGCATAGAAAGAAAGAAAATTCTGTGATGGAAAAAGAAATGAAGAGAAGGAAGAGCTGTTATATGAAAAGCGTGTAGTGGTGTAGTAGTTGTTGTAATGGTTTTGTTGTGGTTTGTATTTACAATTTCAACAAAAATAACAAACATTTTACTATTATGGCTATTGCTGTTGCTGTTGTTCTTTTTATTGTTATTTTCAATTCTTAAACTTTAACTCTTTAAATTTTTATTGTTTTTTTTTTTTTGTTTGTTTAGTATTATATTCCCCTGTTTTACTCTTTTGTTTTGTTTTTGTCTTAATTTTGTTGCTTTCTTAAACTATGTTTTCAATGCCATAAACGATTTTGGTTTTAGATTTCAATTTTAGTACAACTTCATTTTGATGTTGTTGTTCTTGCTGAAGCTGGTATTGCTGTATGTATGTGCATATGCGTGTATACATGCATGTGTATGTGTTGTTGTTAAAGTTATTATAAGAGTCAGTCCTTATCTGTTAAAAGGTTTCTTTTTCCAACAGTTTCGTGTTGTTGGAACAGCACCACTATTTGAGGACAGAACAGTTAAAGTAAACATTCATTAAAAATTTACAATTAAAAAATAAAATAAAATCAAAAAACATTGACAAAGGCTGCTTTTGCACCGTAAGAAAGCAAGTGTTTTCATTTCAGGGATACCCTATATACTTACATAGATTGAGAGCAATAGAAAAGATCATATGATCTCAGTACATACTCTCTACTCTCTCTCTACACGACTGTAATAATGGTGGACGTTGGTAATATTTTTACTTTTGGTGCGTTAAAATATAATAAAAACGTGCATTTCTTGTTGCTTCCAAAGAACAAGTAGTAGTAAGTAATGGCTGTATTTTTTTTTTCTTACATGAAGCGTATTGCTTTCAAATTCAATTAATAGACATGGTTAATGTATATATTGTTTTTGAATTAAGAAATCATTCATTTGATTACCTGCAAATTG